>OZ012736.1:227713124-228313124 GCA_963859935.3 Lathyrus sativus
CGGAGTCTGGATATTCAACGAAACTGACCGGAGCCTGAACGCTCAACGTAGTAACCGGAGTCTGGATACTCAACGAAAATGACCAGAGCCTGAACGCTCAACGTAATAATCGGAGTCTGGATACTCAAAGAAAATGACCGGAGCCTCAACGCTCAACTTAATAACCGGAGTCTCGATACTCAATGTAACTGACCGGAACCTGAACGCTCAACGTAATAACCAGAGTCTGGATACCCAACGGAACTGAACAGAGCCTGAACGCTAAACTTAATAACCGGAGTCTGGATACTCAACGAAACTGACCGGAGCCTGAACGCTCAACGTAATAACCGGAGTCTGGATACTCAACGAAAATGACCTGAGCCTGAATGCTCAACGTAATAATCGGAGTCTGGATACTCAAAGAAAATGATCGGAGCCTTAACGCTCAACTTAATAACCGGAGTTTGAATACTAAACGAAACTGACCGGAGCCTGAACGCTCAACGTAATAACCGGAGTCTGGATACTCAACAAAAATGACCGGAGCCTTAACGCTCAATATAATAACCGGAGTCTGGATACCAAACGAAACCAACCAGAGCCTGAACGCTCAACGTAATGACTGGAGTATAGATACTCAACGAAACTGACCGGAATCGGAACGATAAACGTAATGATCGGAGCTTGAACACTCAACGTAATAACCGGAGTCTGGATACTCAACAAAAATGACCGGAGCCTGAATGCTCAACTTAATAACCGGAGTTTGGATACTCAACGAAACTGACCGGAGCCTGAACGCTCAACAGAACGACCGGAGTCTAGATACTCATAGAAAATGACCAGAGCCTGAACGCTCAACGTAATGACCGGAGTATGGATACTCAACAAAAATGACTGGAGCCTGTACACTCAACGTAATGACCGGAGTCTAGATACTCAACAAAACATACCAGAGCATGGACGTTATACGTAATAACCGAAGTCTGGATACCTAACGAAACTAACCGGAGCCTGAACGCTTAACGGAATAACCGGAGTCTGGATACTCAACGAAAATCACCGGAGCCTGAATGCTCAATGTAATAACCGGAGTCTGGATTCCAAACGAAACTGACCGGAGCCTGAATTCTCAACATAATAACCAGAGTTCAGATACCCAACAAAACTGACCGGAGCCTAAACGCTCAACTTAATAACTGGAGTCTGGATACTCAATGAAACTGACCGGAGCCTGGACGCTATACGTAATAACCGGAGTCTGAATACCTAACGAAACTAACCGGAGCCTGAACGTTCAACGGAATAATCGGAGTCTAGATACTCAACGAAAATCACCGGAGCTTGAATGCTCAACGTAATAACCGGAGTCTGGAAACCCAACAAAATTGACCGGAGCCTGAACACTCAACATAATAATTGGAGTCAAGATTCTCAATAAAACTAATCGGAGTTTGAACACAAAACGTAATAACCGGAGTTTGGAGACTCAACAAAAATGACTGAAGCCTGAATGTTAAACGTAATAACCGGACTGGATACTCAACAAAAATGACCGGAGCCTGAACGCTAAACGTAATAACTAGAGTCTAAATACCCAACGAAACTGACCGGAGCGTGAAAGCTCAACGAAATAATCGGAGTCTGGATACTCAACGAAACTGACCGGAGCCTGAACGCTCAACGTAATAACCGGAGTCTGGATACCCAACGAAACTGACCGGAGCCTGAACGCTCAACTTAATAACTGGAGTCTAGATACTCAACGAAACTGACCGGAGCCTGAACGCTCAACGTAATAACCGGAGTCTAGATACTCAAAGAAAATGACCGGAGCCTGAACGCTCAACTTAATAACCGGAGTTTGGATACTCAATGAAACTGACCGGAACTTGAACACTCAACGTAATAACCGGAGTCTGGATACTCAACAAAAATGACCGGAGCCTGAACGCTCAACGTAATAATCGGAGTCTAGATACTGTCGCTACTGCGAAAAACGAGGCTGACAATGACAGAAGAGTCGCCACCTTTCGTTATTTATCCCTCAGAACGGGAAAGGAAACAATCGGAAAAACCTAACGAAATGGGAAAGGAATGGTCATCGCAACCAAGTCCTGGATTCGGGAGTCGGTTACGCGAGGGGAAGGTATTAGCACCCCTCACGTCCATCGTACTCATTGGGATCCACGCTTGTTGTGTTTATCTGACGGGTGTGTTTAAACTATCTACTTTAAAAGTCTGGTCTAAAAAGAAAAGAAAATGACTCGGCAAAGTATCGCACTTTATGCATACGTATTCCCGTTTGGCACGAGAAATCAGAGTCAACGTAGTTCGCCTAACTACGGGTTATGGGGGAAGGTTGCTCGCCAAGATATCGCATCTTGTGCCTACGTACTCTCAACAGGCTTGAGAGATCAGAGCTAACGTAGTTCGGGCTACGAAGAACACTGGTTTGTTCAGCATCTCTTATCCAAGTAAAGTTAACAATCAGTTCCAGTACTTGGTGTTTACAGCTCGACCTTTGGAGACTTAGGCGTTACCGTTTGCGATAGAAATGAAAGTTAACATAACTCTCTTTACGAAAAGAGTTTTCCTGATTAAGGGTCCAAGAGGACAAAAAGGATTTGAATGTTTGTTTTTGCAGTCTTTTACGGAAGAAGTGAATTGAGTTCTGTTTGTAACTCGTGTTGCACTAAAGACTTGGACTTGAGAGTGAATGCGTCGCATGTCACCCAAAGGGTACCACACTAGACACTCGAGTTATGTGAGGGAAACCCTCCCACAACTCTTTCTCAAGTAGCATAAGGCTCGTAACTCACATCACGTGTTAACCTTTATTAAGTGTTTTAACTGTATTCGTAGATGAGAAGAGAAACAGACTCTCTACAGGGAAACTGACTCGATCCTACAGTTATCATGCAATATTCGTCCTACGGTTGTGGTTAAAAGGGAAACTAACTAATGTTATCATGCATGGTTAAAATCCTAATGTCTGTCATAACTTCTCTTGAATAAGAGAAGTCAGAGTTCCTAGGGGAACATGGCAATGGAAACAACAGTAAACAGAAAAACTATACAAGAAAGATTACGGTAAACAAATTGCTGTAAATAAAATGCATGCAATGCATCACACAAGCAGAAGGAGCCAAGCTCAACTTCTAAATAAGCAAGGCACAAAGGCCACAAACCACACAGGCAAGGGAGCTGAGCTCTACCAAATACCAGCAAGCAAAGCCACACAGTAAAAATACAAGCAGAAGGAGTCCCACTCAACTTCTAATGCAATACAAGCAAGGGGAGAAGCTCAACCCTTAGGATGATCTTAGGCCTATGATCATCTACATGAAGCCTATTACTAATGCAACAATCCAAGCAAGTGTTGGTGTAAGCCCTAGAGGCCAATACTTTTTGGTACTTGTATCGGATTATTCGTTTAATAATAAAAGGCATTTCTTTATTATGTTTGTCTTTCAGAATAATAAAGTCCCTAGAATAGTTAGTCTGTTTAATGAAATGTTAAGTGTGACTTAATCATGAGATCCCATTAAACATAAAGACATTATTCTTAAAATATCCGTAGTCAAGCTTTATTGCAAAGTGGGATAACATTAAAAGCATTGAGACTATTATGAAGATAGACTGATGATCACATCTCATGGATCATGGATAAAGAGTTATCAAGTCTTGACATAGGTATAAATATTAGGAGTAATATTTATACCGGATTGACCCGCTATGAGAATACTACATAGTATGTTATGCAAAGTGTCATAAGTTATTCTCATGGTGATAATGGTGTATTACCACCCTTCGACCTGAAACCACTATGGACCCTAGATGTAGAGTCGGGTGCTTTATTGCTGATCAAACATTATCCGTAACTGGATGATCATAAAGACAGTTTATGGGCACTCCACGAAGCATGCTGAGGGACATGAGTGTCCTAGATGGAATTTGCCAATCCTGCATAACAGGAGAAATGTCTAAGGGCCCAATATTGAACTGGACAAGGATGACACAGTGTATGCCTTGTGTTCAATATAGACATAGGGGCAAAAGGGTAATTGTACAAACATATATTATCACGAAAAAGGTTTTGTCAGATCACATGACATTTTCGTGACTTGGGTAGCAGTGATGTGTTGCTAGATACCGCTTACTGTTTATTATGTTAAATATATAATTTAATATAATTACCAACGTTACGAAATCCTACAGGGTCACACACATAAGGACAGTTTGATGAGAGATAGAGAAATCAAAGGAACACCGTAAGGTACGGTGCACTTAAGTGAAAAATAGAAATTCGGATAATATAATAATAATTATTGTTATTTTATAATGGTTATAAAATAATAATAAAATAAATATATTTATTATAATAATAGTTATTATAATAATATATAATATTATTATGGATCATGTGAATTGGGTTTTTAGCCCGCAGCCCACAAGAGAGTCTATAAAAGGAACCCTTGTGATGAAGCTTTCACTTGATGCATTTTCGTTTTTGATTCTCTTTTCTCACTCAAATAATTCCGTTCGTAAGCAGCTAGCACTGTGACCGGAAGCTGTTCGTGTGGACTGAGTAGAGGCGTTGCACTTCATCAACGCTTGTGATCGCTGCATCAAAGATCTGAATCGCCACAAGAGGTAACGATTCTATCACTGACCATGCTCATTCGTAAGGATCACTAAAGGAAATTTTTGTTTTCCGCTGCGTTTAGATCGCAATTTTCCTTCAGTGGTATCAGAGCCACTTACGAAACCATGGATCTGATAGCTGTTAAATTTCCGTCTTTTCTGTATTTGATTCGATTAAAACACAGAATGAATTTAACAATAAACGATTAATTAAATTTGGCATCTGTTATGTACGATTTGGATGATTGATGTTGATTATGCTTCAGAAACCGACATTAGTATGGTGAAGTTGTGCGATACATTGATCATCCATAGGTTACACAATTAGATCGATCACTTTTATATAAGATATAAGAAATTCTGATGCAAAGATGGTATATGGGATATACTGTTTTGATTTCATCCATTCAATCACATAAGGATTGTAATTCTTTTTGAAAGATCATCATTTTCATTCGCTTCGGAATCCGATGTTAGTATGGTGAAGCAATGACATGTTGATCTATCATATTGAGTTATCAATCGAGTTGTGTTTGACGGCATGAAATTGTTGCATTAGGATTAATGGCAGTACAAGTGTTGTATTGCCGCAGACTTTTCCGGTTGGGGTTGTAAATGCACAAAAGTTGTGCAGGAAACGACGTGAAATACAATGAAGTGTTCATAAAATTTTTCGCCGGGGCGCTGCCCCTGACAACCCCGCAAGGAGGCGCTGCCCCTGAACGGTCAGCGGAACCACCGTACGCTGACCGGGCAGCGGAACCCCCGGCTAAGTCTGCAAAGTGTGATCAATCAGTCGAAATTTAATTTAGTTTATTTAATTATCGGAATTTTAAACTAATAATAAAAGTGTGTTTATTATTATTTATTTGTGGTGATCAGTTATGGCCTTAGTTTTTCCTTTATTATTGTTTTGGGATTTTTGAATACGGCCTGCGTGTCGTGCCTCTCTCTCAATCTCTTTATGTAACTTCTTTTCTCATCTCACTCCCTCGTATGTAAAACGAGTTTTCTTATATGTAATGTAATATTATGTTATGAAAAAAAAAAGGAAGTATTCAATATTAAAGGAGGATAACCTTGGAGATCATGCTTGGAGAAGCTTAGATCGTTATTAGGTTAGCTTAGGTTCTCTCATTGGCTTGAGAGAACAATTGCGTTAGGGGCCATAATTGTATCTTTTTTATATGTATGTTGATGCATGTAATTGTATGTTGATGCATGTGAGAGACGTTTTGCATGTGAAGCCGGTGAGATCAAACTAATAACAAATTCCCTCAAAATTAAATATTAAGTTTATGCTTTCCAATTTTTAGCACTCATCAAGACTAGTATCGAGCATTGTAGGTTTCGCCTACGCGAGGTGCATGTTCTATATTAGTAAGGTGTGATGGGATAATTGTAATATCCAATTGCTAAAATAATGGGTCAAACTTAACTAAACAAATTATAATAAGATTATATATGTTTAGAAGCAAGAATTGGGAATGATTCATGTGATGGATCAGAATAAGGAGTTATTCACCCAATTGAAAATATTCGAGAGTTGTATGAGATACAATTGGAAGGAGTTCCTACCTAAATAACTTAGTTTTGTGTAATCAGCCTAACGCTGACTTAAAACAAAGTGAAACATGGATCTCGACCCACTAGAAAGTCTTCCAACGGGATTTTCCGAATCAAATGATGAGGGTCATTTGTTTTGAATAAAATAGTGGGAGCATATTTGATTAAAGGCCTAATTAAATATGTTGTTTTAATGATACTTATATTTTCATATTTCTCTTGTAGATTACCATGACAACAAACACATCGAACAATATTTTGCGATCCATCCTAGATAAGGAAAAATTGTCTGGGACAAATTTCCTGGATTGGCACTGTAATCTGAGGATTGTCCTCAAGCACGATAAGAAGCTGTATGTCTTGGAGACACCAGTTCCTGAGGAGGAACCTCCTAGTTCTGCACCAAAGGCAGAAAGAGATGCTTATAAGAAGCATTTCGATGATGCCAATGAAACCGCTTGCCTCATGCTTGCTACCATGAACTCTGAGTTGCAAAAGCAACACGAGAACATGTCTGCGTTCGATATGATCGGACATCTGAAAACGCTTTATCAAGAGCAAGCAAGAAATGAGAGGTTTCAGGTTTCAAAGTCCCTTTTTAACAGCAAGTTAGCTGAGGGAGCCCCTGTAAGTCCCCATGTACTCAAGATGATTGGGTATGTGGAGAACCTTGACAGATTAGGGTTTCCCCTTGGAAAGGAACTTGCGATTGATCTGATCTTGCAATCGTTGCCAGAGAGCTTCAGTCAGTTTGTCCTGAATTTCAATATGAATGACTTGGACAAAAGTCTTCCAGAACTGCTAGGCATGTTGAGAACTGCTGAGCAGAATATGAAGACAAAAGGGAAATCCATTCTGATGGTCAGTAATGGAAAGAAACAGAACAAGAGGCCCATCAAACAGGGTGGTAGAGGGAAAGGCAAGGAAGTTGCCAAACCCAAACCCACTCCTCCTGTTTTGAAGCCTAGTGGAGGAATAGCAAAGGAGGGCACTTGCTTCCATTGCGGTAAGACCGGACATTGGAAGAGAAATTGCCCAAAGTACCTGGAAGATAAGAATAATGGAGTAGAGACTTCAAATTCAGGTATTTTTGTTATTGAAATTAATTTATCTACTTCTGCATCATGGGTATTAGATACTGGATGCGGTTCTCACATTTGTACTAATGTGCAGGGACTAAAAAGGAGTAGAAATTTGGCAAAAGGTGAAGTTGACCTACGAGTTGGCAATGGAGCAAAGGTTGCTGCTTTAGCTGTAGGAACTTATGTTTTAACTTTACCTAGTGGTTTAATAATTCAGTTAGAGAACTGTTATTATGTACCTGCAATTAGCAGGAATATTATTTCCGTTTCTTGTTTGGACAAGTTTGGTTTTTCATTCATAATAAGGAACAATTGTTGCTCCATTTATTTGAATGATATATTCTATGCTACTGCAAAAATGAATAATGGACTATATGTCCTTGATCTTGAAATGCCAATTTATAACATTAATACTAAAAGGTTGAAACCTAATGAGTTAAATCCAACTTACCTTTGGCACTGTCGATTAGGCCACATAAATGAGAAACGCATTTCCAAACTCCATAAAGATGGACTCTTGGACTCTTTTGATTATGAATCATATGAGACATGCAGATCTTGTTTAATTGGAAAGATGACAAAGTCCCCATTCACAGGAAAAGGTGAAAGGGCTAATGATCTTTTGGCACTCATACATACTGATGTATGTGGACCACTGAACATACCAGCCAGAGGAGGTTTTCAGTACTTCATCACTTTTACTGATGACTTCAGTAGATACGGATATGTGTATTTAATGAAACACAAATCTGAGTCCTTTGAAAAGTTCAAGGAATTCAAGAATGAAGTACAAAACCAACTAGGTAAGAATATTAAAGTTCTTCGATCAGATTGAGGCGGTGAATATTTAAGCCTAGAATTTGATGACCATCTAAAAGAGTATGGGATTCTATCCCAACTTACTCCTCCTGGAACACCACAATGGAATGGTGTATCTGAGAGAAGAAATCGAACCTTGTTAGACATGGTCCGATCCATGATGAGTCACGTCGATCTTCCAAACTCCTTTTGGGGACATGCATTATTAACAGCAGCTTACACACTTAACCGTGTTCCATCCAAAAAGGTTGATAAGACACCATATGAGATATGGAGTGGTAAGAAACCACATATGTCTTACATGAAGATTTGGGGTTGCGAGGTTTACGTCAAACGACAAATTTCAACCAAGCTTGAGCCCAAATTTGACAAATGCTTATTTGTGGGGTATCCTAAAGAAACAAGAGGATATTACTTCTACAATCCTTCTGAGGGCAAAGTGTTTGTCGCTCGAACTGGAGTCTTTCTGGAAAGGGATTTTATTTCCAAAGGAAACAGTGGGAGGAAAATAGAGCTTGAAGAAATTCAAGAATCACAAAACATTGAAACACCTATGGAGGAACTAGAGCGGGAAACACAAGTAGTTGTGGAAGAGCAACCTGCTCAAGAAGAACAAGACCAGCGTAGGTCAAGCAGGATACGTCACCAACCTGAGAGATATGGATATCTCATAAGTGATCAGGGTGATGTATTACTCATGGATCAAGATGAGCCTGTGACCTACAAAGAGGCCATAACTGGTCCTGAGTCTGAGAAGTGGCTAGAAGCCATGAAATCTGAAATGGATTCCATGTACACAAACCAGGTTTGGACCCTGGTAGAACCTCCTATAGGAGTTAACCCTATAGGATGCAAGTGGGTCTTCAAGAAGAAGACTGACATGGATGGTAAGGTACATACCTATAAAGCAAGACTGGTTGCAAAAGGCTATAAACAAATTCATGGGGTTGACTATGATGAAACCTTTTCACCAGTTGTAATGCTTAAATCTGTTCGGATTTTACTTGCCATCGCTGCATATCATGATTATGAAATATGGCAGATGGATGTCAAAACTGCTTTCCTTAATGGGAATCTTCTTGAGGATGTGTACATGACACAACCTGAAGGATTTGACATACCACAAGATGCCCAAAAGATATGCAAGTTACAGCGATCAATCTATGGATTGAAGCAAGCTTCCAGAAGCTGGAATCTTCGTTTTGATGAAACCGTAAGACAATATGGATTCATCAAAAATGAAGATGAACCTTGTGTCTACAAGAAGGTTAGTGGGAGCATGATCGTGTTTCTGGTATTATATGTAGATGACATATTACTCATTGGAAACGATGTCCCTACCTTGCAACAAGTGAAGACTTGGTTAGGGAATTGTTTTTCTATGAAAGACCTAGGTGAAGCAGCCTATATATTAGGAATTAGGATCTATAGAGATAGATCACAAAAACTGCTTGGCCTAAGTCAGAGTACATACATAGATAAAGTGTTGAGACGCTTTAATATGCATGATTCCAAGAAAGGATTCATACCTATGCAACATGGTCTGTGTTTATCAAAAACACAATCCCCTTCAACTAAGGAAGAAAGGGATCGCATGAATAAGATTCCATATGCATCTGCAATAGGATCTATCATGTATGCCATGTTATGTACTCGACCAGATGTCTCGTATGCATTAAGTGCAACGAGTAGGTACCAATCTGATCCCGGTGATGCTCACTGGGTAGCCGTCAAGAATATCCTTAAGTACTTGAGAAGGACTAAGGATTCATTCTTGATATATGGAGGTCAGGAAGAGCTTGATGTAATTGGTTACACTGATGCTAGCTTCCAGACAGATAAGGATGATTTTAGATCACAATCTGGTTATGTGTTCTGTCTCAATGGTGGCGCTGTGAGCTGGAAAAGTTCAAAGCAAGAAACAGTTGCTGATTCTACAACTGAGGCCGAGTATATTGCTGCCTCAAATGCAGCAAAGGAAGCTGTTTGGATCAAGAAGTTCATTAGTGAACTTGGCATAGTCCCTAGCATTGTGGATCCCATTGGTTTATATTGTGATAACAATGGTGCTATCGCACAAGCTAAGGAGCCTAGATCTCACCAACGATCCAAACACATACTTAGGCGTTATCACCTCATTCGAGAGATAATCGATCGGGGAGATGTGAAGATATGCAGAGTACCTACACTTGACAATATCGTTGACCCATTAACAAAGCCTCTTGCGCAACAGAAGCATGATGGTCATACTAGATCTATGGGTATTAAGGGTATGCCTAATTGGCTCTAGTGCTAGTGGGAGATTGTTGGTGTAAGCCCTAGAGGCCAATACTTTTTGGTACTTGTATCGGATTATTCGTAATAAAAGGCATTTCTTTATTATGTTTGTCTTTCAGAATAATAAAGTCCCTAGAATAGTTAGTCTGTTTAATGAAATGTTAAGTGTGACTTAATCATGAGATCCCATTAAACATAAAGACATTATTCTTAAAATATCCGTAGTCAAGCTTTATTGCAAAGTGGGATAACATTAAAAGCATTGAGACTATTATGAAGATAGACTGATGATCACATCTCATGGATCATGGATAAAGAGTTATCAAGTCTTGACATAGGTATAAATATTAGGAGTAATATTTATACCGGATTGACCCGCTATGAGAATACTACATAGTATGTTATGCAAAGTGTCATAAGTTATTCTCATGGTGATAATGGTGTATTACCACCCTTCGACCTGAAACCACTATGGACCCTAGATGTAGAGTCGGGTGCTTTATTGCTGATCAAACATTATCCGTAACTGGATGATCATAAAGACAGTTTATGGGCACTCCACGAAGCATGCTGAGGGACATGAGTGTCCTAGATGGAATTTGCCAATCCTGCATAACAGGAGAAATGTCTAAGGGCCCAATATTGAACTGGACAAGGATGACACAGTGTATGCCTTGTGTTCAATATAGACATAGGGGCAAAAGGGTAATTGTACAAACATATATTATCACGAAAAAGGTTTTGTCAGATCACATGACATTTTCGTGACTTGGGTAGCAGTGATGTGTTGCTAGATACCGCTTACTGTTTATTATGTTAAATATATAATTTAATATAATTACCAACGTTACGAAATCCTACAGGGTCACACACATAAGGACAGTTTGATGAGAGATAGAGAAATCAAAGGAACACCGTAAGGTACGGTGCACTTAAGTGAAAAATAGAAATTCGGATAATATAATAATAATTATTGTTATTTTATAATGGTTATAAAATAATAATAAAATAAATATATTTATTATAATAATAGTTATTATAATAATATATAATATTATTATGGATCATGTGAATTGGGTTTTTAGCCCGCAGCCCACAAGAGAGTCTATAAAAGGAACCCTTGTGATGAAGCTTTCACTTGATGCATTTTCGTTTTTGATTCTCTTTTCTCACTCAAATAATTCCGTTCGTAAGCAGCTAGCACTGTGACCGGAAGCTGTTCGTGTGGACTGAGTAGAGGCGTTGCACTTCATCAACGCTTGTGATCGCTGCATCAAAGATCTGAATCGCCACAAAGAGGTAACGATTCTATCACTGACCATGCTCATTCGTAAGGATCACTAAAGGAAATTTTTGTTTTCCGCTACGTTTAGATCGCAATTTTCCTTCAGCAAGTCACATCAATACAGCAGAACAAGAAGAAAACAGACAAACAGGGAAAACAAGCCAGCAATCTCCACAGCAGATCAATCTTCTGATAGCAATCCAATCCAAAGTTTGTAACTGTTCTTCAAGTCCACACCATCTTCAAGAGAAGGAAAGGAATACTCCATCTTCATGTTTTAACAATGCTCCAACAAGGAAAGGAATCAACAAGATGAAGGTATGATGATGGGAAGCATGATGTATACCAAAGGTATCCATCATGGCACTCAACCATGCATCCATGAAAAATATCCTCAAAAGTTCTACTCATCATGACATGCCATACATCCCTCCAAAGGAGAGATGAGATTTCATGTGAGGACTTTGCATCATAGGATAGGATGGGAGGTGAATGAAACCAACCATGCTTATTTGAAGGAAAAAACTACTTCTAAAGCTCTCTCCTAAAAACCTACTCTTATAAGCTACAAAAAGCTACAAAAAAGAAAAGAAAAGCTCCAAGGCAAGCTCCACCAGCCACTCCACAAAAGCTTCATCATGCCCATGACATCATCCAAGAGGAACCAGAAACCCACCATGCAAGAAAAGCCCACTTTGAGTCCATTCCAAAACCATCACCAAGGTTGAAGCACCAAATGAACAAACAACTTGAATATTCTATCTAAAATAGCAAAACACATCATAAGAATATAATTATTTTTCTATGGGAACATGCACTTATTAATGACCTATAGTCCAAATATCAGGGCCTAAATCCAATTCTAAGTCATCTAATAAATTCCTAAGTTGAAAGGTATCAAGGGAAACCATTAAGGGGGAAAGGCTCTAAACCTACCTCTAAATTAGAAGCTATAATTTTCTAAAAAATGTGAGAAAATTCATATGGGAGAATACACCTGTAACCTAACAGCCATCAAAATCTCAAAATACAATTCCAAACCAATTGCGAGAACAAAAATCAACAAACAGAGGTATCAATTATGCACAACAATGGACATTAGCACAAGAGAAAAATCATAACTAATTCAGATTAAATCCTAAAAATGTAAAATCAACTCCTAAAATTTTCTAAGACATTCAAGAACCATAGGAAAAATTTTCATAATTTTCTAATGAGTTTTACTATTTTTAACGCAATTAATCCAAACAGGCATCAAAACAGAAAAATAATAAGAAAAAGGAAAAAAGAAAGAAATAATGAAAATAAAGAAAATATGATGAAAATAATGGAAACTGCACTCAGTGAGGATCGAACAGGGGTTAGCACGGTCCCCCCCACGCTCCAAAACGGTGCCGTTTTGCCGGCCAGCCATATGGCACGCTGCTGGCGCTCGGATTGCATGACCAAGTCTTCTCTCTTCGCAGTGATTGGACGGCTAGTGGCTGTCTGCTCCATTTCAAATTTTTCTACATGATGAACAGTAGCCCGCGCTACAGTACCGGCCGGCCATGGACATGAATTTCCAGCAACTTTGCACAATCGTAACTCTCTCAATATTTAACCGTTTCGCACGAAATTTTAGTCAAACTTAAAGGAAAAATTACAAGGATTCCGAATATGCTCTTAGATTCCATCAAAACTCCACGTACAGAGAGATAAATCAACAGCAAGAAAACATGTCCAACCGAAAAGTGTCTCTAAATCTCAATTTATTAATCCTAAAATCATCTACAAGTCTTTTCGATCCTAACCGCATGAATATTGTAATCTAACTCATCCTAAAACTATAGGAAAATTGAGATTTACATACCGGCTTCGGAGCTTCAAATGGAGGTAATTAGAACACGTTTCTTGCTTCCAAAATCTCCAGATTCCTTCAATGAAGTGCAAGAAAGATGATCCAATCTTCTATTTGATCTGAAATCGCCTTGAAATGAGAACTCGAATTTGAGTTGAAGCTTGAGAATTTGAGTTGCAATCTCTGCATTCAGCACCAATGAATCACCAACCCTTGCCCAAATGAGTTTCTAATCATTTATAGAACTGATTAGAACCTTCTAGAGGCCCAAACAAAGCCCATAACAGAAAGTCCAAATCCAAAATTTCTCCAAAAAGTTTGAACATGGCAAGCTCAATTTTGGCTCAACAGCTTGCTTGGGAAGCTTTGGTTAACTTGCATAACCTCCTTGGAATAGATTCAGATCAGCTAGAGCTTCCAAATTGCCTTTGTGAATGATGTCTTGTGATGTTGCTTATTTGTGAAGAAACATGTCAAAACACCATAAATTATGAGTTAATTGAAAATTCTAGAATTGCCAATGTTTCTAAATCATCATTCCTGATCAAATTGAGTGGTCATTTGGCATATTTTGTGCACATAACAATTTATTTGAATTTCCCACCAAATAATGCCTTTAATTTCTCTTCTTTCAAACCACTTCAAGTCAACTCTTACTGTGGACCAAATCAATTCACCATGAGCTCTTGGTTGACCTAAAAACCATATTTTGAACAAGTTACATGTTGAACAAAACTTCGTTTGAAGTGTGCAAGTGGGAGATTTTGACCTATGATTGAAAATGGCCTATAATCTCACTTTCCCAAAATACCCCTGCCTTGTAAAGCTTGTAACTTGAGCTTCACAAATCAGAATGGGGACTTCTATAACTTTCTGAAAAGATAAGATCATGAGGAACATCTTTCATGTTTATCAAAAGTTCAGATGAAACTTCCTTCTAGGTCAAAAATAACTTGGAAGTCAGATGATTTTCACAGACAAATTTCAGATGCATCTGAGGACCTGTAACTTATCTGGCTTATAACTTGAGTTCTATAAATCATATGGATGACTTATAGTACTAAAATTAAAGGTATGAACATCCTCTACAACCTTCATGCTGGGCTGAAAGTCATATGAGGCTTGTATCTTGACTTATATGGCTTGGAAGTTTGGCACTAAACAGGGGATTTTACCCTAGGAACCCTGACTTAGCAACTTCAACCATTCTTGATTCTTCTCAACTTGATCTTTAAACAACCTCTAATATGCCTCAACATATCATTTCATGATCTCAAGGACTTAGAAGTAGGCTTTGATCCTCTTCAACTGCTCTATTTGACATAGGATTAACCAGATGAAACCCTAGTGACACCAACTTCCACTGTGGCTCTTGTACTTGCTACAAACATTTGATTGAGCTCTGCCTTGATCCTCTAGGAACTCCATGAGCTCTATCCACATATCACATCCACCTCCAAGGCTTCACAACCCTCTGATGGCCTTCAAGAGGCTCCCCAGTTAGGAGATAAACCTCATACAAGCAACTGAACTTCTCAAGGACCCAACCCTCCGTCTGATGACCTTGGTGACTTCTTAAGCTTGAATAAAAACTTTGGCTAGGCTTCTCTTGACATGAATCACACTTAATCCTCTGCTAAATGAAGGATGTTATGCTATGAAAATGCTAGAACTATTCTAGAATAATGTTATGCTATGCAGTGAAACATAAACCACATGATAAAAAGGTTGGGCAAATTTTGGGGTGCAACAGCTGCCCCTATTCAAGCGGCTTGGACCCGACTGGATGAAAAGCGAACGACTTTCAAACAATCTATGTAGAAGACGGTTGAATACCATAGAACCCGGAAATTTGCCAACCGCAGAAATAAACTGCACAGACTGCTTGGGAAACAATATCCAGAAAAATGAATATGGTTGTCACGACAACAACTGATCCATCATCTTGACAAAGAACATTTGATTCATCATCAACCACCTGTGTGACGCCACAGGTTTTGAATCAACAAACTGGATTGACACCATCAATCCTCCTGAAATATATCACAATAAGCGACACCGTCCAAAGACCATATCTAAATATCATCCTCGACCTTCCATTTCCGAAGAAGCGGGAAAAGCACCGAATTACAACGCGAACCGTTGAACCATCACGTCAACCTTCTGAAGAAACGGGTAAAATGTCGAACCATCACGTCAACCTTCCAGTTCCGAAGAAGCAGGCCAAACACTAAATAAAAGTGCGAACTGTCGAACCATCACGACGACCGTTGAACCATCTCGTCAACCTTCCATTTCCGAAGAAGCGGGCAAAGCACTACTCAAAGCGCGAGCTATCGAACCATCACGTCGACTGTTGAACCATCACGTCAACCTTCCATTTCCGAAGAAGCGGGCAAAGCACTAAATAAAAGCGCGAACT
This sequence comes from Lathyrus sativus, assembly GCA_963859935.3. Lineage (NCBI taxonomy): Eukaryota > Viridiplantae > Streptophyta > Magnoliopsida > Fabales > Fabaceae > Lathyrus > Lathyrus sativus. The sequence goes on from OZ012736.1 coordinate 227,729,045, forward strand.
GTCGAACCATCACGTCTACCGTCGAACCATTACGTCAACCTTTCGTTTGTAAGGAAACGAGCATACGCTAAATAAAAGTGAGAGCTGTCGAACCATCACGTCGACCGTTGAACCATCACGACAACCTTTCGTTTACAAGGAAACGAGCATACGCTAAATAAAAGCGAGAGCTGTCGAACCATCACGTCGACCGTTGAACCATCACGTCAACCTTCCATTTCTGAAGAAGCGGGCAAAGCACTAATTAAAGCGCGAATCGGACATCCGAAGACTTGAACAAACAACTCTGCAGGCAAATTCTGACGACGGCCGTCAAACACCTATTTCAACAACAGGTAACAACTTCAAGATTTTCAAAATTGATGTACAACAGTCTGAAGAATACTTTGCTGGGGAAGACGAGAAACTTAACCAAGCAACTTTAATGGGGATAAACTCTTCCGGGGAAATCACGGGTAACAACTCTGAAAGTCTGAACCACGAAATCTTTTAATGCTGACGTGACAGCAACCTGAGAAGAACTCCGCTGGGGGAGAAGAGAAACATAACCAAGCAACTCTGCTAGGGGAGCATATGATAGGACGGACGCTATCATCGCGTACCTCGCGCCACAAATCTGAATATCTGGACACCTTCCTGAACAAGAATTTCAAATACCTGCAGGGAAAAAACACCTGAAAACAAAGAGGTAACCAACCTGACTTATGTTTCAAAATGCATAGGTTTGACAATGGCGTAATGCTCCATACAGCATGGAAATGCTACGCATTTGAGTTGATGCAACTATGATGATATATGTGTAACACCCATTTTATTTATTTATTCATTTTGGTGTTAATTTAATTATTTTATGTTGGTGTACCCTTAGGTGGGGTAGGTTTGTATATGATTGGTGAGTATCCTTGATATATAAGGATTATTTGTGGAGATGTCGTGTTGAGATAATAATATAATAGTTAATAGTAATATTGGTGGTATTATTATTATTATTATTATTATTATTATTATTATTATTATTATTACTATTAGTATTAATATTATTATTGGTGGAATATTATTACTATTATTATGAATATTATTATTAGTGGGAGAATAATATTTGTAGTATTATTATTATTAAATTTAAAATAATAAAATAAGAAATAAGGGATTAAAGGAAATAGAGAAGTTTTGGGGAAAGAGAGGAGGACACGATAAACAGTTGTGGGAGAAAGAGCAAAAGAACGATAAACTGCTCAGAAAACCAAAATTGAGGAAAAAGGTTGAGGAGAAGGAAAAAGGAATGTGACTGTGCAGAAAGTAAGAAGAAGAATTTTCCATCGGTGAAATTGGAAGAAAGTTGCAAGAGAAAGTTGCAGGAGAGTTACCGTAGAACGGAACCAGAACCAGAAAGCTTGGAATTGGCCTCTATTCAAGGTAAGGGTGGGGTTTAATTCTATAACCGTGGGTATGATCAATTTCATGTAAGGAATTGATTCATAGGTATAATTTCCGTTAATCGATAAATGTTAGGGACGAGGTTTTTCTATGTAAGAATGAATGTGTTATATACGATGCTCTAAGGTTTCCCTAATGGGGAAAATACGTAGTAATGTCCCTGTAGTAACGTTACCGTAGTAATGTTCCCATAGGTTGAGAAATATTAAGGGAATATTAAGGGTAAATGTTCCCGTAGGTTGAGAAATATTAAGAACAAGCTCTATAACATTCATGTTGGGGGTAAGATGAGATGACAATCACATCTTGAGCTAAACTGCCTTGAAGATAGGGGTCAAACTAGGGGATTTTACACTGTCAAGCCCTAGAAACCCTAGCTTGAAACTTCTCAAACTCTTCAATCATGATGAGTTGACCTTGGAATCATCCTTATAACATCTCAATGCATCCATCCATGATCACATGGCTCTTGAATTAGGTCTCAACCTTGTTCAAAACATCAGTTGACCTAGGGTTGACCCAGTCAAACCCTAATTGCACCACTCATGGCTGAGTCTTCTTAATCTTGCACAATGACCTGTCTAGGCTTCATGATGGCTTTTAAGACATCTCATAAGCTCTCTCAAGGCTTCAAGTCCACATTCTTGGCTTCAGAATCATCTGAGGGGCTCCCATAACTCTCAAGTTAGGAGGCACACAACCTTGGTTTCAACCACTCTCTCTGAGGATCTTTTAACTTCTCTGACAAAGGTATCCACCCTTGAACACTTGAATAACCTTCTTGGCTAGCTTCAAACTCTTGTATAGCTCTTTATTGGTAATCATACCTCTTGATCTCCTGCATACATGTCAATGAAATGCAAATGATAATGCTAATGTGAATGAAATGAAACACAAGCTAGGTAAAGAAATGTTGGTCAAATTTTGGGGTGCAACAACTGCCCCTATTCAAACGGCTTGGACCTGACTGGGTGAGAAGCGAACGGCTCTCAAATAATCAAGGTACGAGGCAGTTGAATACCGACAAACCCGGAAATTTGCCAACTGCACAAGTACACGGTACTCAGATGGGAACAAATCTTCGAAAACTGAAATATTAGCTGCACGACAACTGGCTGGGGAATTGGTCACATGGTAACCGGTGATACATGGTCGATCATGTCGTCAGGTACCAGGTCGACAATCAAGTTAATCATGCCGTCGGGCATTCAAAGAGGACTTTCGGGCGTCAGCCGGACTTCTTCAGTAAGTCGGGAATAGAATTCTCGGTCAATCATGAACCGCTCGGGGATATCCAAACTTTTGCCATCAGGTACTCCGCATCAGCTGGGAGAACTGCTTCGTCAATACGATTGGACTTCAATCATCAAGTCTTCGAGGGAAGTTTCAACTTTGCTGTTCAGCTACCTGCTGGGGATGACGCATCTCCGCTGGGGATTCTGGAAACTATCAAGTAACTCTGCTTCGGGGATCTAGAAATCATTCTGGGTGAATCAACTCTGCTGAGGAAATCAAGAATCATCTTGAACCAATAACTCCGCTGGAGATTTCAGGAATCATCCTGAGCAAACACTCTGCCGGAGATTTCAGGAATCATCCTGAGCACACTCTGCCGGGGACTCTAAGCATCAACTTGAGCAACCAACTCTTGCGACTTCACCGGGGATTTTAAGAATCATCTTAAACGAACGACTTTGCTGGGGAGAATTCAAGAATCATCTTGAGCAAACGACTCCGTTGGGGAGAATTCAAGAATCATCTTGGGTAAACGACTCCGTTGGGGAGAATTCAAGAATCATCTTGGGTAAACGACTCCGTGGAGGAACACCTGCAAAACAAGAATGGTAACGACCTAGCTCATGCTTATTATGCATATGCTTTGACAATGACGCAATGTTCCACACGGTGGAAATGCTACGCGTTTATGATAGATGCTATGCAATCATGCAAAATGCTACGGCCCCGTCAGCAAAATAAATGCCGAAGGGAGAGTCCTCCTGTCAAGGCGGAAGAACCACTCTGGTGGAGAAAAGGTCACGCCGATCTCAATCGGACTCTGCATGGGGAAATGAACTTCAGTTGACTACTGCAGGGGAACGGAGCTCTACGAGAACCTGGACCTGCTGAGGAGAGCAATGTCAATCGCGGAAATAAACTGCACGGCCTTCACGGCTAAACCCTCCTGGAGATAACGACTCCGGCGGGGAAATACGGCATCAGCTATTCAACACTCTACTGGGGAAAACCAATCATGGCCCGAACTGCTCTCCAAGGACTCGGCTCTCTCGGGGATCTGCAAACTCGGCTGGGGAAGAAGGAATCATCCTGCTTGCTAGGGAGAGTACGACTTTGTGGGGAATCTCAATTCCGCTAGAGACTTCAGTCTTGAACTATCAATTGTGTCACGCTTCGATATGACTTAGCTGGGGAGATACCGTTCCTTCAGGATACATCCGACTGGGGAAAAAATCCTCTCTGCTTGGGGAAACATATCAATGCTCACGATCTCACGTTCAGACTCTGCGGGGAGAGGCTGTTGAACTTAGCTGGAGAGGGAGGAATCATCCTGCTTAGGGAACGCATACGGCGCACTGCCTGGAATATGCTACACTTGCAACAACACAAACGAACGGACAAGATACCCTTCTCGAAGGGACCTATCAAGGTTATCATCTTGTGACAATGTTTAAGTAATTCATTGTTTCAATAATCAGTGGCCTAGGCCAGTAAGTTTATGTATGCGCATTTTGTCAAAAACATCGGCGTTCTTTTTCGCAAACAAAACAGATAAATGCTAAACAGACAAACATAATTGCTGAATAGTATACATTTTATTGATAACGAACCCCTGAATGGGTAAAAATGTTTTACAACAGATGCAGGCTCCTGGAATGAGGCAGTTGCGCAAAAATAAAACATAAATATACATCAGTATATACAAATGTCGGCAACAAGGCGTAGACGAACACCATGAGTTGGTCCCTCTAAGACCCACTCGACTTCGATACTTCTCCGACGCTTCAGCTTCAGAAGAGATTGATTCAGATGAGCGGCCCTCAGGTCTTCCAAACCACTAAACAAATACAGTCCACACGCGGAACGCAGTCATTTGCTTTTTTCAAATCCCTAACTTTTGCGTGAACCGCCCTTTGCGGGTTTTCAGTTCACCGGGATATCCTTTTTTGCCAAAGCCGCCCATCTGGGTTTTCGACTTTGCGGGTGTACATTTTTTCGATTTATATCCCTAATTTTTTCCCGAACCTTTTTCCTTTTTTATGGTTCGCCGGGATGCCCCCTTTTTGCCTGGATACTCTTTTTCTTTCCAGCGGGTCATTTTTAAGCAAAGTATTTTTTAACTGCGTCCGCGTTCACCGGGGATGCAAAATCTTCACCATCCATCGTGGATAACAACAAAGCTCCTCCCGAAAAGACCTTGCTGACGACGTACGGACCTTCGTAATTGGGAGTCCACTTGCCCCGGTGATCTGAGTGTGGAGGAAGAATCTTCTTCAGGACGAGATCACCCGTCTGAAAGCTTCTAGGATGCACCTTCTTATCATAAGCTTTCTTCATTCGGCTTTGGTATAAACGACCATATGCAATCGATGCCAATCTCTTCTCGTCCATCAGGCTGAGTTGGTTCAGTCGGTTCTTAATCCATTCTGCCTCATCGAGTTTCACGTCAACCAAAACTCGCAAAGAAGGGATCTCCACTTCTAACGGTAGGACAGCTTCCATACCGTACACTAAGGAGAACGGAGTTGCCCCAGTTGACGTACGTACCGTTGTACGATAACCGTGCAATGTAAATGGCAGCATCTCGTGCCAATCTTTGTAGGTCACAACCATCTTATGAACAATCTTCTTTATGTTCTTATTGGCCGCTTCAACAGCGCCATTCATCTTCGGTCGGTAAGGAGATGAGTTGTGGTGTTCAATCTTGAAACTCTGGCACAGCTCCTTCATCATCTTGTTATTCATATTTGAACCATTATCAGTAATGATCCGCTCAGGAACTTCGTAACGACAGATGATATCCCTCTTTATGAATTTAGCCACCACCTGCTTGGTCACATTAGCATATGAGGCTGCCTCCACCCACTTGGTGAAGTAGTCGATAGCTACTAGAATGAAGCGATGACCGTTAGATGCAGTGGGCTCGATCTTGCCTATAATGTCGATGCCCCACATGGAGAACGGCCACGGGGAGGACATGACATTTAACGGGCACGGTGGCACATGAACTCTATCAGCATAAATCTGGCATTTATGACATCTCTTTGCGAATTTAAAGCAATTTGATTCCATCGTTAGCCAGTAATATCCTGCTCTCAGGATCTTTCTCGTCATAGCATGCCCGCCGGCGTGCGTACCAAATGTGCCTTCATGGACTTCTTCCATGAGCATACTCGCCTCTTTCTCATCTACACATCTGAGTAGCACGAGATCATGGTTTCTCTTATACAAAACTCCATCAGGATTGAGATAAAAATTCCCAGACAGCCTCCTCAGAGTCTTCTTATCCTGGGTTGACGCTCCCGCAGGATACTCCTTAGTCATTAGGAAAGTCTGGATGTCATGGAACCATGGCTTGCCGTCGGCGGCTTCCTCGATCGCAAAAACGAATGCAGGTCTATCAAGACGAGAAAGGACAATTCTTGGAGCTTCATTCCGAAAATTGACTTTATATATCGAAGCCAACGTGGCTAAGGCATCAGCCATCTGATTCTCGGCCCTGGGCACATGATGGAGTTCCACTCGATCAAAGAATGGAAGCAGCCTTCTGGTATAGTTCATGTACGACACCAAATTCGATTGACGAGTCTCCCACTCCCCTTTAATCTGGTTGATCACAAGCGCTGAGTCACCATATACGTCTAGGTTCTTGATTCTCAAATCAATTGCCTCTTCTAGACCCATGATGCATGCTTCGTACTCCGCTTCATTGTTGGTGACTGGAAACGTCAGTCTCGCAGTGAACGAGATGTGGGATCCGTGGGGAGTCGTGATGATCTCCCCAATGCCACTTCCGTAGGAATTAACCGCCCCATCAAATATCAATTTCCACTAGGATTTCCTATCTGGCCCCTCGTCGGGCAACGACTCATCGCAATCCTTCGCTTTGTGAAACATGATATCCTCATCAGGGAAATCAAATTTCATCGGCTGGTAATCCTCGATCGGCTGTTCGGCAAGGTAATCAGACAGTACGCTGCCCTTGATGGCCTTCTGGGACACGTACTGAATATCATATTTCGTCAACACCATTTGCCATCTGGCAATCCTACCCGAAAGCGCTTGCTTCTCGAAGACGTACTTGATCGGATCCATCTTCGAAATTAGCATAGTGGTGTGATTGAGCATGTACTGTCGTAAACGTTTGGCAGCCCAAGCTAGTGCACAACACGTCTTCTCCAGCATCGAGTAACGGGATTCACAGTCAGTGAACTTTTTACTCAAGTAGTAAATGGCATGCTCTTTTCTGCCCGTCTCGTCGTGCTGACCGAGAACACACCCCATACTATTCTCAAGAACTGTCAAGTACATGATTAGAGGCCATCCAGCCACTGGGGGTATCAAGATCGGAGGTTCCTGGAGATACTGCTTTATCTTGTCGAATGCCTTCTGGCAATCCTCGTTCCAGATGATCGCCTGATCTTTCTTTAACAGCTTGAACATCGGTTCACACGTGGCCGTGAGCTAAGAGATAAACCTTGCGATGTAGTTTATTCTGCCCAAGAAACCACGAACTTCTTTTTCTGTTTTTGGCACTGGCATTTCTTGTATCGCTTTAATCTTCGCAGGATCAACCTTGATGCCTCTTTCGCTCACGATAAACCCCAGTAACTTTCCGGACCGTACTCCGAAAGTACACTTGTTAGGATTTAGCCTCAACCTGAACTTCCTAAGCCTCTCAAAAAGCTTCAGCAAATTGACCAGATGTCCCTCCTCAGTTTGGGACTTCGCAATCATGAATCATGTCATGAAACAAAGTAACCATCGCTCGTTGGTAAGTGGCCCCTGCGTTCTTCAGACCGAAAGGCATTACCTTATAGCAAAACGTTCCCCAGGGAGTAATAAACGTAGTTTTCTCCATGTCCTCCGGCGCCATCTTGATCTGATTGTAGTCGGAGAAGCCATCCATGAACGAAAACACGGAGAACTGAGTTGTATTGTCGACCAACACATCGATATGAGGCAGCGGGAAATCATCTTTAGGGCTCGCCCTATTCAAATCCCGATAATCGACGCACATTCGTACCTTACCGTCCTTCTTCGGTACAGGTACTATGTTGGCGACCCACGGAGGGTAAGTAGTGACCACTAAGAAGCCAGCGTCAAGCTGTTTCTGCACTTCTTCTTTGATCTTAACGGCCATATCTGGTCGTGTCCTCCTAAGCTTCTGCTTAACGGGAGGACAATCTTCTCGCAGCGGCAAGTGGTGGACCATGATGTCAGTGTCATGTCCGGGCATATCTTCGTATGACCAAGCAAAGACGTCACTATACTCTCTTAGCATTTCGACCAATCTCTGCTTGACATCACTCTGCAATGTAGCCCCTATCCTGACGTTCCTGACGAGTTCTTCTGAACCCAGATTCACAATCTCGATCTCCTCTTCATGAGGTAGAATAACTTTCTCCTCTTGTTTCAACAAGTGGGCCAACTCTTCAGGAAGGTCTTCGTCTTCATCAATCTCTTCTTCGGCTTGATAGATCGGGCAATCGAAGTCGAAGTGAGTCGTAGAAGGTCCAGAGTCGATGTCATCTGTTATGTGGATCCTGCAATAACAAGGGTTAAGCTTAAAACAAGGATATGCAGGTTAGCACAAACCCCATTGCCATTTTATTGTTTTTTAAAACAAATATAAAACAGGAATAACAGAGATCACAATATTTGAATACGAAGAAAACGCCTTTGATTTATTAATAAAATGCATGTACATAATCCAACAAGGCCTTGACAATAAAACCACTATGCCCCGGGTAGGACATAGGGTTGTACAATGATTGGAAAAAAGTAAATCATTACTCTTCGCTTGTCATCTGGATGATATCCTTGACGGACCAATTTTTGAGGCCCTCGCCTGGCTTGCTTGGCTGGATCCAAGAGTCGAGGTCACAATCGCTATCTCCGTTGTCTTCAGACACCGCGTTGATACTTTCAAATATCACCCCGCCACTGGTAAAATGGATCGGCCCTTTACCTCGCGACGCACTATTAGAAGAAGAAGAAGCTTCAGCTCCAGGAGAATATCCCAACCCAAACTTATCTTGCTTGTTAGGTATCTCCAAAATTCGCCCCCAGCCTGGGGTAGATCCGGCTTGGACAAAGGCCCGAGCTTCCTTGAATGAGGAGAGAGTCATCTTTGGCTTCTCAGTGACTACAGGAGCTACGTCCTTAACTTTGACAGCTTCGAACGCTTGGCATAGAGTTTCGTGGATTTCCCCATCCATATTATTATGTTGAGCGTTCAGGCTTTGGTCAATTTCGTTGGGTATCCAGACTCCGGTTATTACGTTGAGCGTTCAGGCTCCGGTCATTTTCGTTGAGTATCCAGACTCCGTTTATTAAGTTGAGCGTCAAGCTCCGATCATTTTCGTTGAGTATCCAGATTCCATTTATTACGTTGAGCGTTCAGGCTCTGGTCATTTTCGTTGAGTATCTAGACTCTGGTTATTATGTTGAGGGTTCAGACTCGGGTCATTTTCGTTGAGTATCTAGACTCCTGTCATTACGTTGAGTGTTCAGGCTCCGATCATTTTCGTTGAGTATGCATACTCCGGTCAATACGTTGAGCGTTCAGTCTCCGGTCATTTTCGTTGAGTATCCAGACTCCGGTCATTACATTGAGCGTTCAGGATCCAGTCATTTTCGTTGAGTATCATAACTCCATTTATTACGTTGAGCATTCAGGATCCGGTCAGTTTCGTTGAGTATCCGGACTCTAGTTATTATGTTGAGCGTTCAGGCTCTGTCAGTTTCGTTGGGTATCCAAACTCCGGTTATTATGTTGATCGTTCAGGCTCCGGTCATTTTCATTGAGTATCCAGACTCAGGTTATTACGTTGAGCGTTCGTGCTCCAGTCAGTTTTAATGAGTATCCAGATTCCGGTTATTATGTTGAGCGTTCAGGCTCCGGTCAGTTTCGTTGGGTATCCAGACTCCAGTTATTACGTTGACCGTTCAGGCTCCGGTCAGTTTCGTTGGGTATCCAGACTCCGGTTATTACGTTGAGCGTTCAGGCTCCAGTTATTTTCGTTGAGTATCCAGACTCCTGTTATTACGTTGAGCGTTCAGGCTCCGGTCAGTTTCGTTGAGTATCCAGACTCTGGTTATTAAGTTGAGCGTTCAGGCTCCGGTCATTTTCGTTGAGTATCCAGACTCCGGTCATTCCATTGAGCGTTCAGGCTCCGGTCAGTTTCGTTGAGTATCCAGATTCCGGTTATTACATTGAGCGTTCAGGCTCCGGTCAGTTTCATTGGGTATCAAGACACCGGTTATTACGTTGAGCGTTCAGGCTCCGGTCAGTTTCATTGGGTATCCAGACTCCGGTTTTTACGTTGATCGTTCTGGCTCCGGTCATTTTCGTTGAGTATCCAGACTCCAGTTATTACGTTGAACGTTCAGGCTCCGATCAGTTTCGTTGGGTATCAAACTCCGGTTATTACGTTGAGTGTTCCGGCTCCGGTTGTTTTTGTTGAGTATCCAGACTCTAGTTATTACATTGAGCGTTCCGGCTCCGGTCAGTTTCATTGAGTATCCAGATTCCGATTATTATGTTGAGCGTTCAGGCTCCGGTCAGTTTCGTTGGGTATCTAGACTCCGGTTATTACGTTGAGCGTTCAGGCTTCGGTCATTTTCGTTGAGTATCCAGACTCCGGTTATTAAGTTGAGCGTAAAGCTCCTATCATTTTCGTTGAGTATCCAGACTCCGGTTATTACGTTGAGCGTTCAGGCTCTGGTCATTTTCGTTGAGTATCTAGACTCTGGTTATTACGTTGAGGGTTCAGACTCCGGTAATTTTCTTTGAGTATCTAGACTCCTGTCATTACATTGAGTGTTCAGGCTCCGATCATTTTCGTTGAGTATGCATACTCCGGTCAATACGTTGAGCGTTCAGTCTCCGGTCATTTTCGTTGAGTATCCAGACTCCGGTCATTACATTGAGCGTTCAGGATCCAGTCATTTTCGTTGAGTATCATAACTCTATTTATTACGTTGAGCATTCAGGATCCTGTCAGTTTCGTTGAGTATCCGGACTCCAGTTATTATGTTGAGCGTTCAGGCTCCGGTCAGTTTCGTTGGGTATCCAAACTCCGGTTATTATGTTGATCGTTCAGGCTCCAGTCAATTTCATTGAGTATCCAGACTCGGGTTATTACGTTGAGCGTTCGGGCTCTGGTCTATTTCATTGAGTATCGAGATTCCGGTTATTACGTTGAGCGTTCAGGCTCCGGTCAGTTTCGTTGGGTATCCAGACTCCGGTTATTACGTTGAGCGTTCAGGCTCGGGGCAGTTTCGTTGGGTATCCAGACTCCGGTTATTACATTGAGCGTTCAGGCTCCAGTTATTTTCGTTGAGTATCCAGACTCCTGTTATTACGTTGAGCGTTCAGGCTCCGGTCAGTTTCGTTGAGTATCCAGACTCTGGTTATTAAGTTGAGCGTTCAGGCTCCGGTCATTTTTGTTGAGTATCCATACTCCTGTCATTACGTTGAGCGTTCAGGCTCCGATCATTTTCGTTGAGTATGCATACTCCGGTCATTCCATTGAGCGTTCAGGATCCGGTCAGTTTCATTGGGTATCCAGACTCCGGTTATTACGTTGATCGTTTTGGCTCCGGTCATTTTCGTTGAGTATCTAGACTCCAGTTATTACGTTGAACTTTCAGGCTCCGATCAGTTTCGTTGGGTATCCAAACTCCGGTTATTACGTTGAGTGTTCCTGCTCCGGTCGTTTTTGTTGAGTATCCAGACTCTAGTTATTATGTTGAGTGTTCCGGCTCCGATCATTTTCGTTGAGTATCCAGACTCCGGTTATTACGTTGAGCGTTCAGGCTCCGGTCAGTTTCGTTGGGTATCCAGACTCCGGTTATTACGTTGAGCGTTCAGACTCCGGTCATTTTCGTTGAGTATCTAGAGTCCTGTCATTACATTGAGTGTTCAGGCTCCGATCATTTTCGTTGAGTATGCATACTCCGGTCAATACGTTGAGCGTTCAGTCTCCGGTCATTTTCGTTGAGTATCCAGACTCTGGTCATTCCATTGAGCATTCAGGATCCATCCATTTTCGTTGAGTATCATAACTCCATTTATTACGTTGAGCGTTCAGGATCCGGTCAGTTTCGTTGAGTATCCGGAATCTAGTTATTACGTTGAGCGTACTGGCTCAGGTCAGTTTCGTTGGGTATCCAAACTCCGGTGATTATGTTGATCGTTCAGACTACGGTCATTTTTGTTGAGTATCCAGACTCGGGTTATTACGTTGAGAGTTCGGGCTCCGGTCAGTTTTGTTGAGTATCCAGATTCCGGTTATTACATTGAGCGTTCAGGCTCCAGTTATTTTCGTTGAGTATCCAGACTCCTGTTATTACGTTGAGCGTTCAGGCTCCGGTCAGTTTCGTTGAGTATCCAGACTCTGGTTATTAAGTTGAGCGTTCAGGCTCCGGTCATTTTCGTTGAGTATCCAGACTCCGGTCATTCCATTGAGCGTTCAGGCTCCGGTCAGTTTCGTTAAGTATCCAGATTCCGGTTATTACATTGAGCGTTCAGGCTTCGGTCAGTTTCGTTGGGTATCAAGACACCGGTTATTACGTTGAGCGTTCAGGCTCCGGTCAGTTTCATTGGGTATCCAGACTCCGGTTATTACGTTGATCGTTCTGGCTCCGGTCATTTTCGTTGAGTATCCAAACTCTAGTTATTACGTTGAATGTTCAGGCTCCGATCAGTTTCGTTGGGTATCCAAACTCCGGTTATTACGTTGAGTGTTCCGGCTCCGGTCGTTTTTGTTGAGTATCTAGACTCTAGTTATTACGTTGAGCGTTCCGGCTCCGGTCAGTTTCGTTGAGTATCCAGATTCCGATTATTATGTTGAGCGTTCAGGCTCCGGTCAGTTTCGTTGGGTATCCAGACTCCGGTTATTACGTTGAGCGTTCAGGCTCCGGTCATTTTCGTTGAGTATCCAGACTCCGGTTATTAAGTTGAGCGTCAAGCTCCGATAATTTTCGTTGAGTATCCAGACTCCGGTCATTACATTGAGCGTTCAGGCTCCAGTCATTTTCGTTGAGTATCCAGACTCCAGTTATTACGTTGAACGTTCAGGCTCCATTCAGTTTCGTTAAGTATCCAAGTTCCGGTTATTACGTTGATCGTTCCGGCTCCGGTCGTTTTTGTTGGGTATCCAGACTCCGGTTATTACGTTGAGCGTTTAGGCTCCAGTCATTTTCGTTGAGAATCCAGACTCCTGTTATTACGTTGAGCGTTCAGGCTCCGGTCAGTTTCGTTGGGTATCCAGACTCCGGTTATTACGTTGAGCGTCAGGCTCCGATCATTTTCGTTGAGTATCCAGACTCCGGTTATTATGTTGAGTGTTCAGGCTCCGGTCAGTTTCGTTGGGTATCCAAACTCCGGTTATTACGTTGAGCGTTCCGGTTCCGGTCGTTTTTATTGAGTATCCAGACTCTGGTTATTACGTTGAGCGTTCAATCTCCGGTCATTTTTGTTGAGTATCCAGACTTCGGTGATTACATTGAGCGTTCAGGATCCAGTCATTTTCGTTGAGTATCATAACTCCATTTATTACGTTGAGCGTTCGAGATCCGGTCAGTTTCGTTGAGTATCCGGACTCCAGTTATTACGTTGAGCGTTCAGGCTCCGGTAAGTTTCGTTGGGTATCCAAACTCCGGTTATTATGTTGATCGTGCAGGCTCCGGTCATTTTTGTTGAGTATCCAGACTCGGGTTATTACGTTGAGCGTTCGGGCTCCGATCAGTTTCGTTGAGTATCCAGATTCCGGTTATTACGTTGAGTGTTCAGGCTCTGGTCAGTTTCGTTGGGTATCCAGACTTCGGTTATTACGTTGAGCGTTCAGGCTCCGGTCAGTTTCGTTGGGTATCCAGACTCCGGTTATTACGTTGAGCGTTCAGCCTCCGGTAATTTTCGTTGAGTATCCAGACTCCGGTTATTAAGTTGAGCGTCAGGCTCCGATCATTTTCGTTGAGTATCCAGACTCCGGTTATTACTTTGAGCGTTCAGGCTCCGGTCATTTTCGTTGAGTATCTAGACTCTGGTTATTACGTTGAGGGTTCACACTCCGGTCATTTTCGTTGAGTATCTAGACTCCTGTCATTACGTTGAGCGTTCAGGCTCCGATCATTTTCGTTGAGTATGCATACTCCGGTCAATATGTTGAGCGTTCAGTCTCCGGTCATTTTCGTTGAGTATCCAGACTCCGGTCATTACATTGAGCGTTCAGGATCCAGTCATTTTCGTTGAATATCATAACTCCATTTATTACGTTGAGCGTTCGAGATCCGGTCAGTTTTCGTTGAGTATCCGGACTCTAGTTATTAAGTTGAGCGTTCAGGCTCCGGTTAGTTTCGTTGGGTATCCAAACTCCGGTTATTATGTTGATCGTTCAGGCTCCGGTCATTTTCGTTGAGTATCCAGACTCGGGTTATTACGTTGAGCGTTCGGGCTCCGGTCAGTTTCGTTGAGTATCCAGATTCCGGTTATTAGGTTGAGTGTTCAGGCTCCGATCAATTTCGTTGGGTATCCAGACTCCGGTTATTACGTTGAGTGTTTAGGCTCCGGTCATTTTTGTTGAGTATCCAGACTCCGGTTATAAAGTTGAGCGTCAGGCTCCGATCATTTTCGTTGAGAATCCAGACTCCGGTTATTACGTTAAGCGTTCAGGCTCCGGTCATTTTCGTTGAGTATCTAGACTCTGATTATTATGTTGAGGTTTCAGACTTCGGTCATTTTCGTTGAGTATCTAGACTCCTGACATTACGTTGAGCGTTCAGGCTCCGATCATTTTCGTTGAGTATGCATTCTCCGGTCAATACGTTGAGCATTTAGTTTCCGGTCATTTTCGTTGAGTATCCAGACTCCGGTCATTACATTGAGCGTTCAAGATCCAGTCATTTTCGTTGAGTATCATAACTCCATTTATTACGTTGAACGTTCGAGATCCGGTCAGTTTCGTTGAGTATCCGGACTCCAGTTATTACGTTGAGCGTTCAGGATCCGGTCAGTTTCGTTTGGTATCCGAACTCCGGTTATTATTTTGATCGTTCAGGCTCCAGTCATTTTCGTTGAGTATCCAGACTCGGGTTATTACGTTGAGCGTTCGGGCTCCGGTCAGTTTCGTTGAGTATCCAGATTCCGGTTATTACGTTGAGTGTTCAGGCTCCGGTCAGTTTCGTTGGGTATCCAGATTCTGGTTATTATGTTGAGCGTTCAGGATCCGATCAGTTTCGTTGGGTATCCAGACTCCGGTTATTACATTGACCGTTCAGGCTCCAGTCATTTTCGTTGAGAATCCAGACTCCTGTTATTACGTTGAGCGTTCAGGCTCCGGTCAGTTTCGTTGAGTATCCAGACTCTGGTTATTAAGTTGAGCGTTCAGGCTCCGGTCATTTTTGTTGAGTATCCAGACTCCGGTCATTCCTTTGAGCGTTCAGGATCCAGTCATTTTCATTGAGTATCATAACTCCATTTATTACGTTGAGCATTCAGGATCCGGTCAGTTTCGTTGAGTATCCGGACTCCAGTTATTACGTTGAGCGTTCAGGCTCCGGTTAGTTTCGTTAGGTATCCAGACTCCGGTGATTATGTTGATCATTCAGGCTCCGGTCATTTTCGTTGAGTATCTAGACTCAGGTTATTACGTTGAGCGTTCGGGCTCTGGTCAATTTCGTTGAGTATCCAGATTCCGGTTATTTCGTTGAGCGTTTAGGCTCCGGTCAGTTTCGTTGGGTATCCAGACTCCGGTTATTACGTTGAGCGTTTAGGCTCCGGTCAGTTTCGTTAGGTATCCAGACTCCTATTTTTACGTTGAGCGTTCAGGCTCCGGTCAGTTTCGTTGAGTATCCAGACTCTGGTTATTAAGTTGAGCGTTCAGGCTCCGGTCATTTTCATTGAGTATCCAGACTCTGGTTATTACGTTGAGCGTTCAGGCTCCGGTCAGTTTCGTTGAGTATCCAGATTCCAGTTATTACATTGAGCGTTCAGGCTCCGGTCAGTTTCGTTGGGTATCAAGACACCGGTTATTACGTTGAGCGTTCAGGCTCCGGTCAGTTTCATTGGGTATCCAGACTCCGGTTATTACGTTGATCGTTCTGGCTCCGGTCATTTTCATTGAGTATCCAGACTCCAGTTATTACGTTGAATGTTCAGGCTCCAATCCGTTTCGTTGGGTATCCAAACTCCGCTTATTACGTTGAGTGTTCCGGCTCCGGTCGTTTTAGTTGAGTATCCAGACTCTAGTTATTACGTTGAGCGTTCCGGCTCCGATCAGTTTCGTTGAGTATCCAGATTCCGATTATTATGTTGAGCGTTTAGGCTCCGTCAGTTTCGTTGGGTATCCAGACTCCGGTTATTACGTTGAGCGTTCAGGCTCCGGTCATTTTGTTGAGTATCTAGACTCTGGTTATTACGTTGAGGGTTCAGACTCCGGTCATTTTTGTTGAGTATCCAGACTCCTGTCATTACGTTGAGCATTCAGGCTCCGATCATTTTCGTTGAGTATGCATACTCTGGTCAATACGTTGAGCGTTCAGTCTCCGGTCATTTTCGTTGAGTGTCCAGACGCCGGTCATTACATTGAGCGTTCAGGATCCAATAATTTTCGTTGAGTATCATAACTCCATTTATTACGTTGAGCGTTCGAGATCCGGTCAGTTTCGTTGAGTATCCGGACTCCAGTTATTACGTTGAGCGTTCAGGCTCCGGTAAGTTTCGTTAGGTATCCAAACTCCGGTTATTATGTTGATCGTTCAGGCTCCGGTCATTTTCGTTGAGTATCCAGACTCGGGTTATTACGTTGAGCGTTCGGGCTCCGGTCAGTTTCGTTGAGTATCCAGATTCCGGTTATTACGTCGAGTGTTCAGGCTCCGGCCAGTTTCGTTGGGTATCCAGACTCCGGTTATTACGTTGAGCGTTCAGGCTCCGGTCAGTTTCGTTGGGTATCCAGACTCTGGTAATTACGTTGAGCGTTCAGGCTCCAGTCATTTTCGTTGAGAATCCAGACTCCTGTTATTACGTTGAGTGTTCAGGCTCCGGTCAGTTTCGTTGGGTATCCAAACTCCGGTTATTACGTTGAGCGTTCAGGCTCCGGTCATTTTTGTTGAGTATCCAGACTCCGGTTATTAAGTTGAGCGTCAGGCTCCGATCATTTTCGTTGAGTATCAAGACTCCGGTTATTACGTTAAGCGTTCAGGCTCCGGTCATTTTCGTTGAGTATCCAAACTCCAGTTATTACGTTGAACGTTCAGGCTCCGATCAGTTTCGTTGGGTATCCAAACTCCGGTTATTACGTTGAGTGTTCCGGCTCCGGTCGTTTTTGTTGAGTATCCAGACTCTAGTTATTACGTTGAGCGTTCCGGCTCCGGTCAGTTTCGTTGAGTATCCAGATTCTGATTATTATGTTGAGCGTTCAGGCTCTGGTCAGTTTCGTTGGGTATCCAGACTCCAGTTATTACGTTGAGCGTTCAGACTCCGGTCATTTTCGTTGAGTATCCAGATTCCGGTTATTAAGTTGAGCGTCAAGCTCCGATCGTTTTCGTTGAGTATCCAGATTCCGGTTATTACGTTGAACGTTCAGGCTCCGGTCATTTTCGTTGAGTATCTAGACTCTGGTTATTACGTTGAGGGTTCAGACTTCGGTCATTTTCATTGAGTGTTCAGGCTCCGATCAATTTCGTTGAGTATGCATACTCCAGTCAATACGTTGAGCGTTCAGTCTCCAGTCATTTTCGTTGAGTATCCAAACTCCGGTCATTACATTGAGCGTTCAGGATCCAGTCATTTTTGTTGAGTATCATAACTCCATTTATTACGTTGAGCGTCTAGGATCCGGTCAGTTTCATTGAGTATCCGGACTCCAGTTATTATGTTGAGCGTTCAGGCTCCGGTCAGTTTCGTTGGATATCCAAACTCCTGTTATTATGTTGATCGTTCAGGCTCTGGTCATTTTCGTTGAGTATCCAGACTCGGGTTATTACGTCGAGCGTTCGGGCTCCGGTCAGTTTCATTGAGTATCCAGATTCCGGTTATTACGTTGAGCGTTCAGGCTCCGGTCAGTTTCATTGGGTATCCAGACTCCGGTTATTACGTTGAGCGTTCAGACTCCGGTCAGTTTTGTTGGGTATCCAGACTCCGGTTATTACGTTGAGAGTTCAGGCTCCCGTCATTTTCGTTGAGTATCCAGACTCCTGTTATTACGTTGAGCGTTCAGGCTTCGGTCAGTTTCGCTGAGTATCCAGACTTTAGTTATTAAGTTGAGCGTTCAGGCTCCGGTCATTTTCGTTTAGTATCCAGACTCTGGTTATTATGTTGAGCGTTCAGGCTCCGGTCAGTTTTGTTGAGTATCCAGATTCCGGTTATTACGTTGAGCGTTCAGGCTCCAGTCAGTTTCGTTGGATATCAAGACACCGGTTATTACGTTGAGCGTTCAGGCTCCGGTCAGTTTCATTGGGTATCCATACTCCGGTTATTACGTTGATCATTCTGGCTCCGGTCATTTTCGTTGAGTATCCAGACTCCGGTTATTACGTTGATCGTTCTGGCTCCGGTCATTTTCATTGAGTATCCAGACTCCAGTTATTACGTTGAATGTTCAGGCTCCAATCCGTTTCGTTGGGTATCCAAACTCCGCTTATTACGTTGAGTGTTCCGGCTCCGGTCGTTTTAGTTGAGTATCCAGACTCTAGTTATTACGTTGAGCGTTCCGGCTCCGATCAGTTTCGTTGAGTATCCAGATTCCGATTATTATGTTGAGTGTTCAGGCTCCGTCAGTTTCATTGGGTATCCAGACTCCGGTTATTACGTTGAGCGTTCAGGCTCCGGTCATTTTGTTGAGTATCTAGACTCTGGTTATTACGTTGAGGGTTCAGACTCCGGTCATTTTCGTTGAGTATCCAGACTCCTGTCATTACGTTGAGCATTCAGGCTCCGATCATTTTTGTTGAGTATGCATACTCTGGTCAATACGTTGAGCGTTCAGTCTCCGGTCATTTTCGTTGAGTATCCAGACTTCGGTCATTACATTGAGCGTTCAGGATCCAGTAATTTTCGTTGAGTATCATAACTCCATTTATTACGTTGAGCGTTCGAGATTCGGTCAGTTTCGTTGAGTATCCGGACTCCAGTTATTACGTTGAGCGTTCAGGCTCCGGTCAGTTTCGTTGGGTATCCAGACTCCGGTTATTACGTTGAGCGTTCAGGCTCCGGCCATTTTCGTTGAGTATCCAGACTCGGGTTATTACATTGAGCGTTCGGGCTCCGGTCAGTTTCGTTGGGTATCTAGATTCCGGTTATTACGTTGAGCGTTCAGGCTCCGGTCAGTTTCATTGGGTATCCAGACTCCGGTTATTACGTTGAGCGTTCAGACTCCGGTCAGTTTTGTTGGGTATCCAGACTCCGGTTATTACGTTGAGAGTTCAGGCTCCCGTCATTTTCGTTGAGTATCCAGACTCCTGTTATTACGTTGAGCGTTCAGGCTTCGGTCAGTTTCGCTGAGTATCCAGACTTTAGTTATTAAGTTGAGCGTTCAGGCTCCGGTCATTTTCGTTTAGTATCCAGACTCTGGTTATTATGTTGAGCGTTCAGGCTCCGGTCAGTTTCGTTGAGTATCCAGATTCCGGTTATTACGTTGAGCGTTCAGGCTTCAGTCAGTTTCGTTGGATATCAAGACACCGGTTATTACGTTGAGCGTTCAGGCTCCGGTCAGTTTCATTGGGTATCCATACTCCGGTTATTACGTTGATCGTTCTGGCTCCGGTCATTTTCGTTGAGTATCCAGACTCCAGTTATTACGTTGAACGTTCAGGCTCCAGTCAGTTTCGTTGGGTATCCAAACTCCGCTTATTACGTTGAGTGTTCCGGCTCCGGTCGTTTTAGTTGAGTATCCAGACTCTAGTTATTACGTTGAGCGTTCCGGCTCCGATCAGTTTCGTTGAGTATCCAGATTCCGATTATTATGTTGAGCGTTCAGGCTCCGTCAGTTTCATTGGGTATCTAGACTCCGGTTATTACGTTGAGCGTTCATGCTCCGGTCATTTTGTTGAGTATCTAGACTCTAGTTATTACGTTGAGGGTTCAGACTCCGGTCATTTTCGTTGAGTATCCAGACTCCTGTCATTACGTTGAGCATTCAGGCTCCGATCATTTTCGTTGAGTATGCATACTCTGGTCAATACGTTGAGCGTTCAGTCTCCGGTCATTTTCGTTGAGTATCCAGACTTCGGTCATTACATTGAGCGTTCAGGATCCAGTAATTTTCGTTGAGTATCATAACTCCATTTATTACGTTGAGCGTTCGAGATTCGGTCAGTTTCGTTGAGTATCCGGACTCCAGTTATTACGTTGAGCGTTCAGGCTCCGGTCAGTTTCGTTGGGTATCCAGACTCCGGTTATTACGTTGAGCATTCAGGCTCCGGCCATTTTCGTTGAGTATCCAGACTCGGGTTATTACATTGAGCGTTCGGGCTCCGGTCAGTTTCGTTGAGTATCCAGATTCCAGTTATTACGTCGAGTGTTCAGGCTCCGGCCAGTTTCGTTGGGTATCCAGACTCCGGTTATTACGTTGAGCGTTCAGGCTCCGGTCAGTTTTGTTGGGTATCCAGACTCCGGTTATTACGTTGAGCGTTCAGGCTCCAGTCATTTTCATTGAGAATCCAGACTCCTGTTATTACGTTGAGTGTTCAGGCTCCGGTCATTTTTGTTGAGTATCCAGACTCCGGTTATTAAGTTGAGCGTCAGGCTCCGATCATTTTCGTTGAGTATCAAGACTCTGGTTATTACGTTAAGCGTTCAGGCTCCGGTCATTTTCGTTGAGTATTTAGACTCTAGTTATTACGTTGAGGGTTCAGACTTCGGTCATTTTCGTTGAGTATCTAGACTCCTGTCATTACGTTGAGTGTTAAGGCTCCGATCATTTTTGTTGAGTATGCATACTCAGGTCAATACGTTGAGCATTCAGTCTCCGGTCATTTTCTTTGAGTATCCAGACTCCGGTCATTACATTGAGCGTTCAGGATCCAATCATTTTCGTTGAGTATCATAACTCCATTTATTACGTTGAACGTTCGAGATCCGGTCAGTTTTGTTGAGTATCTGGACTCCAGTTATTACGTTGAGCGTTCAGGCTCCAGTCAGTTTCGTTGGGTATCCAAACTCTGGTTATTATGTTGATCGTTCAGGCTCCGGTCATTTTCATTGAGTATCCAGACTCAGGTTATTACGTTGAGCGTTCAGGCTCCGGTCAGTTTCGTTGAGTATCCAGATTCCGGTTATTACGTTGAGTGTTCAGGCTCCGATCAGTTTCGTTGGGTATCCAGACTCCGTTTATTACGTTGAGCGTTCAGGCTCCAGTTATTTTCGTTGAGAATCCAGACTCCTGTTATTACGTTGAGCGTTCAGGCTCTGGTCAGTTTCGTTGAGTATCCAGACTCTGGTTATTAAGTTGAGCGTTCAGGCTCCGGTCATTTTCGTTGAGTATCCAGACTCCGGTCATTCCATTGAGCGTTCAGGATCCAGTCATTTTTGTTGAGTATCATAACTCCATTTATTACGTTGAGCGTTCTGGATCCGGTCAGTTTCGTTGAGTATCCGGACTCCAGTTATTACGTTGAGCGTTCAGGCTACGGTTAGTTTCGTTAGGTATCCAGACTCCGGTGATTATGTTGATCGTTCAAGCTCTGGTCATTTTCGTTGAGTATCCAGACTCGGGTTATTACGTTGAGCGTTCGGGCTCCGGTCAGTTTCGTTGAGTATCCAGATTCCAGTTATTACGTTGAGCGTTCAGGCTCCGGTCAGTTTTGTTGGGTATCCAGACTCCGGTTTTTACGTTGAGCGTTCAGGATCCGGTCAGTTTCGTTGAGTATCCAGACTCTGGTTATTAAGTTGAGCGTTCATGCTCCGGTCATTTTCGTTGGGTATCCTGACTTCGGTTATTACGTTGAGTGTTCAGGCTTCGGTCAGTTTCGTTGGGTATCCTGACTCCGGTTATTACGTTGAGCTTTCAGGCTCCGGTCATTTTCGTTGAGTATCCAGACTCCGGTTATTAAGTTGAGCGTTCAGGCTCCGATCATTTTCGTTGAGTATCTAGACTCTGGTTATTACGTTGAGGGTTCAGACTCCATTCATTTTCGTTGAGTATCTAGACTTTTGTCATTTCGTTGAGCGTTCAGGCTCCGATCATTTTCGTTGAGTATGCATACTCCGGTCAATACGTCTAGCATTCAGTCTCCGGTCATTTTCGTTGAGTATCCAGACTCCGGTCATTACATTGAGCGTTCAGGATCCAGTAATTTTCGTTGAGTATCATAACTCCATTTATTACGTTGAGCGTTCGAGATCCGGTCAGTTTCGTTGAGTATCCGGACTCCAGTTATTACGTTAAGCGTTCAGGCTCCGGTCAGTTTCGTTGGGTATCCAAACTCCGGTTATTATGTTGATCGTTCAGGCTCCGGTCATTTTCGTTGAGTATCCAGACTCGGGTTATTACGTTGAGCGTTCGGGCTCCGGTCAGTTTCGTTGAGTTTCCAGATTCCGGTTATTACGTTGAGTGTTCAGGCTCCGGCGAGTTTCGTTGGGTATCCAGACTCCGGTTATTACGTTGAGCGTTCAGGCTCCGGTCAGTTTCGTTGGGTATCCAGACTCCGGTTATTACGTTGAGCGTTCAGGCTCCGGTCATTTTTGTTGAGTATCCAGACTCCGGTTATTAAGTTGAGCGTCAGGCTCCGATCATTTTCGTTGAGTATCCAGACTCCGGTTATTACGTTAAGCGTTCAGGCTCCGGTCATTTTCGTTGAGTATCTAGACTCTGGTTATTATGTTGAGGGTTCAGACTTCGGTCATTTTCGTTGAGTATCTAGACTCCTGTCATTACGTTGAGCGTTCAGGCTCCGATCATTTTCGTTGAGTATGCATATTCCGGTCAATACGTTGAGCATTCAGTCTCCGGTCATTTTCGTTGAGTATCCAGACTCCGGTCATTACATTGAGCGTTCAGGATCCAATCATTTTCGTTGAGTATCATAACTCCATTTATTACGTTGAACGTTCGAGATCCGGTCAGTTTTGTTGAGTATCTGGACTCCAGTTATTACGTTGAGCGTTCAGGCTCCAGTCAGTTTCGTTGGGTATCCAAACTCTGGTTATTATGTTGATCGTTCAGGCTCCGGTCATTTTCATTGAGTATCCAGACTCAGGTTATTACGTTGAGCGTTCAGGCTCCGGTCAGTTTCGTTGAGTATCCAGATTCCGGTTATTACGTTGAGTGTTCAGGCTCCGGTCAGTTTCGTTGGGTATCCAGACTCCGTTTATTACGTTGAGCGTTCAGGCTCCAGTTATTTTCGTTGAGAATCCAGACTCCTGTTATTACGTTGAGCGTTCAGGCTCTGGTCAGTTTCGTTGAGTATCCAGACTCTGGTTATTAAGTTGAGCGTTCAGGCTCCGGTCATTTTCGTTGAGTATCCAGACTCCGGTCATTCCATTGAGCGTTCAGGATCCAGTCATTTTTGTTGAGTATCATAACTCCATTTATTACGTTGAGCGTTCTGGATCCGGTCAGTTTCGTTGAGTATCCGGACTCCAGTTATTACGTTGAGCGTTCAGGCTACGGTTAGTTTCGTTAGGTATCCAGACTCCGGTGATTATGTTGATCGTTCAAGCTCTGGTCATTTTCGTTGAGTATCCAGACTCGGGTTATTACGTTGAGCGTTCGGGCTCCGGTCAGTTTCGTTGAGTATCCAGATTCCGGTTATTACGTTGAGCGTTCAGGCTCCGGTCAGTTTTGTTGGGTATCCAGACTCCGGTTTTTACGTTGAGCGTTCAGGATCCGGTCAGTTTCGTTGAGTATCCAGACTCTGGTTATTAAGTTGAGCGTTCATGCTCCGGTCATTTTCGTTGGGTATCCTGACTTCGGTTATTACGTTGAGTGTTCAGGCTACGGTCAGTTTCGTTGGGTATCCTGACTCCGGTTATTACGTTGAGCGTTCAGGCTCCGGTCATTTTCGTTGAGTATCCAGACTCCGGTTATTAAGTTGAGCGTTCAGGCTCCGATCATTTTCGTTGAGTATCTAGACTCTGGTTATTACGTTGAGGGTTCAGACTCCGTTCATTTTCGTTGAGTATCTAGACTTTTGTCATTTCGTTGAGCGTTCAGGCTCCGATCATTTTCGTTGAGTATGCATACTCCGGTCAATACGTCTAGCGTTCAGTCTCCGGTCATTTTCGTTGAGTATCCAGACTCCGGTCATTACATTGAGCGTTCAGGATCCAGTAATTTTCGTTGAGTATCATAACTCCATTTATTACGTTGAGCGTTCGAGATCCGGTCAGTTTCGTTGAGTATCCGGACTCCAGTTATTACGTTAAGCGTTCAGGCTCCGGTCAGTTTCGTTGGGTATCCAAACTCCGGTTATTATGTTGATCGTTCAGGCTCCGGTCATTTTCGTTGAGTATCCAGACTCGGGTTATTACGTTGAGCGTTCGGGCTCCTGTCAGTTTCGTTGAGTTTCCAGATTCCGGTTATTACGTTGAGTGTTCAGGCTCCGGCGAGTTTCGTTGGGTATCCAGACTCCGGTTATTACGTTGAGCGTTCAGGCTCCGGTCAGTTTCGTTGGGTATCCAGACTCCGGTTATTACGTTGAGCGTTCAGGCTCCGGTCATTTTTGTTGAGTATCCAGACTCCGGTTATTAAGTTGAGCGTCAGGCTCCGATCATTTTCGTTGAGTATCCAGACTCCGGTTATTACGTTAAGCGTTCAGGCTCCGGTCATTTTCGTTGAGTATCTAGACTCTGGTTATTATGTTGAGGGTTCAGACTTCGGTCATTTTTGTTGAGTATCTAGACTCCTGTCATTACGTTGAGCGTTCAGGCTCCGATCATTTTCGTTGAGTATGCATATTCCGGTCAATACGTTGAGCATTCAGTCTCCGGTCATTTTCGTTGAGTATCCAGACTCCGGCCATTACATTGAGCGTTCAGGATCCAATCATTTTCGTTGAGTATCATAACTCCATTTATTACGTTGAACGTTCGAGATCCGGTCAGTTTCGTTGAGTATCCGGACTCCAGTTATTACGTTGAGCGTTCAGGCTCCAGTCAGTTTCGTTGGGTATCCAAACTCTGGTTATTATGTTGATCGTTCAGGCTCCGGTCATTTTCATTGAGTATCCAGACTCAGGTTATTACGTTGAGCGTTCAGGCTCCGGTCAGTTTCGTTGAGTATCCAGATTCCGGTTGTTACGTTGAGTGTTCAGGCTCCGGTCAGTTTCGTTGGGTATCCAGACTCTGGTTATTACGTTGAGCGTTCAGGCTCCAGTTATTTTCGTTGAGAATCCAGACTCCTGTTATTACGTTGAGCGTTCAGGCTCTGGTCAGTTTCGTTGAGTATCCAGACTCTGGTTATTAAGTTGAGCGTTCAGGCTCCGGTCATTTTCGTTGAGTATCCAGACTCCGGTCATTCCTTTGAGCGTTCAGGATCCAGTCA
This sequence comes from Lathyrus sativus, assembly GCA_963859935.3. NCBI lineage: Eukaryota > Viridiplantae > Streptophyta > Magnoliopsida > Fabales > Fabaceae > Lathyrus > Lathyrus sativus. The sequence goes on from OZ012736.1 coordinate 227,754,205, forward strand.
TTTTCGTTGAGTATCATAACTTCATTTATTACGTTGAGCGTTCAGGATCCGGTCAGTTTCGTTGGGTATCTGGACTCCAGTTATTACGTTGAGCGTTCAGGCTCCGGTTAGTTTCGTTAGGTATCCAGACTCCGGTGATTATGTTGATCGTTCAGGCTCCGGTCATTTTTGTTGAGTATCCAGACTCGGGTTATTACGTTGAGCATTCGGACTCCGGTCAGTTTCGTTGAGTATCCAGATTCCGGTTATTACGTTGAGCGTTCAGGCTCCGGTCAGTTTCGTTAGGTATCCAGACTCCGGTTATTACGTTGAGCATTCAGGCTCCGGTCAGTTTCGTTGGGTATCCAGACTCCGGTTTTTACGTTGAGCGTTCAGGCTCCGGTCAGTTTCGTTGAGTATCCAGACTCTGGTTATTAAGTTGAGCGTTCAGGCTCCGGTCATTTTCGTTGAGTATCCAGACTCTGGTTATTACGTTGAGCGTTCAGGCTCCGGTCAGTTTCGTTGAGTATCCAGACTCCAGTTATTACGTTGAACGTTCAGGCTCCGATCAGTTTCGTTGGGTATCCAAACTCCGGTTATTACGTTGAGCATTCAGGCTCCGGTCGTTTTTGTTGAGTATCCAGACTCTAGTTATTACGTTGAGCGTTCCAGCTCCGGTCAGTTTCGTTGAGTATCCAGATTCCGATTATTATGTTTAGCGCTCAGGCTCCGGTCAATTTCGTTGGGTATCCAGACTCCGGTTATTACGTTGAGCGTTCAGGCTCCGGTCATTTTCGTTGAGTATCCAGACTCCGGTTATTAAGTTGAGCGTCAAGCTCCCATCATTTTTGTTGAGTATCCAGACTCCAATTATTACGTTGAGCGTTCAGGCTCCGGTCATTTTCGTTGAGTATCAAGACTCTGGTTATTACGTTGAGGGTTCAGACTCCGGTCATTTTCGTTGAGTATCTAGACTCCTGTCATTACGTTGAGTGTTCAGGCTCCGATCATTTTCGTTGAGTATGCATATTCCGGTCAATATGTTGAGCGTTCAGTCTCCGGTCATTTTCATTGAGTATCCAAACTCCGGTCATTACATTGAGCATTCAGGATCCAGTCATTTTTGTTAAGTATCATAACTCCATTTATTACGTTGAGCGTTTAGGATCCGGTCAGTTTCATTGAGTATCCGGACTCCAGTTATTATGTTGAGCGTTCAGGCTCCGGTCAGTTTCGTTGGGTATCCAAACTCCGGTTATTATGTTGATCGTTCAGGCTCCGGTCATTTTCGTTGAGTATCCAGACTCGGGTTATTACGTTGAGCGTTCGGGCTCCGGTCAGTTTCATTGAGTATCCAGATTCCGGTTATTACGTTGAGCGTTCAGGCTCCGGTCAGTTTCGTTGGGTATCCAGACTCCGGTTATTACGTTGAGTGTTCAAACTCCGGTCAGTTTCGTTGGGTATCCAGAATCCGGTTATTACGTTGAGCGTTCAGGCTCCAGTCATTTTCGTTGAGTATCCAGACTCCTGTTATTACGTTGAGCATTCAGGCTCCGGTCAGTTTCGTTGAGTATCGAGACTCTGGTTATTAAGTTGAGCGTTCAGGCTCCGGTCATTTTATTTTAGTATCGAGACTCTGGTTATTATGTTGAGCGTTCAGGCTCCGGTCAGTTTCGTTGAGTATCCAGATTCCGGTTATTACGTTGAGCGTTCAGGCTCCAGTCAGTTTCGTTGGGTATCAAGACACCGGTTATTACGTTGAACGTTCAGGCTCCGGTCAGTTTCATTGGGTATCCATACTCCGGTTATCACGTTGATCGTTCTGGCTCCGGTTATTTTCGTTGAGTATTGTCGCTCGCGCGAAAATAAATTGCCGGCATGACAGAAGAGTCGCCACCTTTCGTTATTTATCCCTCAGAGCGGGAAAGGAAACGATCGGAAAAACCTGACGAATAAGGGTAAGACAAGGTCATCGCAACCATTGTCTGGGTTCGGGAGTCGGTTACGCAAGGGGAAGGTATTAGCACCCCTCACGTCCGTCGTACTCGACGGGATCCTCGCTTGTTGTGTTTACTTGGACGGGTTGGTTTTATTCTATCTACCTATCAAGGCTGGCTGAAAAAGAAAAGAAAAATTACTCGGCAAAGCGTCTCGCTTTATGCCTACGTATTCTCATCAGAGAATGAGAAATCAGAGTCAACGTAGTTCGGCCTACGAAGGGTTATGGGGGAAGGTAGCTCGCCAAGACATCGCCATCTTGTGCCTACGTACTCTCAACAGGCATGAGAGATCAGAGCTTACGTAGTTCGGGAAACTACGGTTTATATCCTGTTTTTACGAAAGAGGTGTTTTTTATTGTGTTTGCGATTTCAACCACACTAGAGACTATGACCTGAGAGTGAATGCGTCGCATGTCACCCAAAGGGTACCATACTAAACATCCAGACTGTGGAAAAGAAACTCTCCCACAATCCTTTCTCAAATAGCTTAAGGCTCGTAACGTACGAAAGAAATCATTCATGATTACTGTATCTTAAACTGTTTTGAGATGAGAAGAGAACAGGCCCAACTAGGAGGGAGACTATCAAGTCCTACTGTTGTCATGCCACGGATTCATCCTATGGTTGAGGTTTGAACAGGGAACTCCTAGAAGTTGTCATGCATAGGTTTCAACCTAAAAAGTCTATCATCAAATCCTTATCAAAGGAAATGAGAGTCCTAAGGGATCGTGTCAGTGATACACCAAAACAGACAAAGCATCAGCTTAACAGTAAAATGCATGCAATGCAAGTGAGGGAGGAAATGTGTGTGGGGCTTCAGCCTCCACAAGCTCATCTCAACCTCAAGCCAGTCATGAAATAACAGTAATCACACTGAAAAATAAACAACATGCTATCAAGCAATAAACAGTAAACTGCAATCATTACAGATAAAACGAAATGAAATGCCATCAGGCAAACAAACCACATGGGCAAGGGAGCTGGGCTCTACCGAATACCCGCAAGCAAAGCCACGCAGTAACAATACAAGCAGAGGGAGCAACTCAACCTCTAATGCAATCATGCTCCTAGATTCTACTTATTCTAGATATGGACTTAATCTAATGCCACGGACAAGTCAAGCAAAACACACAATACAGAAAAGAAAAACAGAAGAAAGCCTCCGCTCCTCCAGCAGTAACCCAGTCTTTAGACTTCAATCACTTCCTTTTCCAGGTCTCAACCCTACAACATGAGTATCAACCCATCTTCTCCCTTAAGCTTCAGCTTCTTTGATCAGCTCCACCTTCAGGCTTCACCTAATCTCCAGGGATCTTCAAGTGTCAACTTGATCTTCATGCCCTTCAAGCTTCAGCTGGAATGGCAGTCTTCAAGGATTCATCCTCTTCAATAATCTTCAATGAAGTCTTCATCTTCATGCTCAGGCTTTGCATCTCTCAAGACAATCAAAACTAGAGAAACTCACTTACTGGATAAGCTGGTGGATATTGAACTGCTTATTTGATCACCAAAGGTGACCTTTAAGGGTTCAATATCAAATGAGGGGTTCCCTCAAAAGTTCTACCCCCTAGGTATAGCACTTATCCCTCCAAAGGAGAGAGGTGTATACCATGGAAGGACTTTGAATCATAGGGAGGAATGGAGGTGAATGATACCATCCATATTTGAGAAAGAAATTATCTACATCTAAGCTCTTCTTAATCCTAACCCTAAAACAAAACAAAAAAGAAGAAGAACAAGCTCTCAAGCTCCTCCATGCATCTTCAACTCTTCTACAATGCTCCATAATGCTCCACAATGAGATACCAAGCTCCTCAACCCACAGGGAAACTCCAAAGTAAAGCAGACTAAACAATCATGCCCTAAAGGCAACACAAACAATCATTTAATACAAAAATCAACCAAAAATAGCATACTATCATATTAAATCCTAATATAATTTCTAAGGGATCTTACCTACCTACCCTTAAGTCCCATATATTCCCCATAGTCTAAATTTCCCTAAAAACCCAAAATCTACAATTGTTATGGACCTATGTTGAGGTTTTAAACTAATTCTACACTACCTAGAATTGTCTAATCAAAACCATCCTAAAAATCACCACAAAAATATGGCATTAATTCAGGGGGAACCTAAGACATTCATCTATGTACCCTAAAAAGATTGAATTAAAAATCCTAAGGGAGCTACTCTAACCAAATTCTACAAGTTCACATATCAACTAAAAGAATTAAAAAAGCAATTAAATGCAAAAATATGCAAAAAATATAAAAATGCATGATATAAGAAATATTTTTATTTTATATTTTTCTTGACAGAAAATGGAAGGTGGGAAAAAAAATCCCATTGAAAAATAGTGATTTTTCTATTTAATATGAATTTTTAGAGTAAAATAAAATTTGGAGTGAAATTAATATGGAATAAATGCATGGGGGTGCACAAAGTATTAATATGCAGTTATTATTGATGATGGGCCCAGAAGGTGGGGTGCGCATAGCATAGCGCTTGGGCCCAGCTATGATTCATAAAAACGAAATAAAATGAAAAGAAAAAAAAAACAAAAACGTGGTGCAAATAGCATTGAATTACAGTTAAATCTCAATTGGGCCTTGCATGGGGGGGGGGGGTGGATATCAAAATTCGCCCAAAGCCCAGAATTCCACTTAAGTGGAACGCAGCGTTTAATGCTGCTGGCTTTCCCTCCATTCCGAAATTGAATTCAAGCCGTTAGATGGCTTTCCAGTCAACGAGTCATACACGTATCCAACGGCAGATGAGTCTTCTTCAACCTTGGGTCATTAGGGTTTGCAACAACACCATTGAAACACACTCCATGCGCCAAACTTCCATCCTCTCGTTCTCCCTCATTTTAGCATCAATTTCAACAAAATAAAACCCTATCTTGACCTATTTTTCACGTAGAACACAACCATGGCCTTGGTTTGCATTAAAACAACCTCTATCATCCAAACCGAACGGGGGAACTCCATGAACTCATAATTTCATCAGTTTTCGACCTTCACCAAACTCAACATTCTTTATACAAAAATAATCCTCATGCTATACTGATTAAAACTAGCCAAAAATCTCGCATTATCATCCCTTAAACAGCATGTTCTAACTCCATCAAGAATTGACCACCATTGATGAATCTTCTCCAATCAGTCCCAAACTCATTAAAATGAACCACCTAATTGTCTCTAATGGTTTTACAATAAGAATTCATCCTAGCCATGCCTAAATTAAGGCGTAGAAGTGTTTTTGCATACCTTGCTTCTTGAAATGGTAGGTGATGCAATTCTTCAATCCAAGCCTTGTAGCTCCTCAAGAACAGTCCTTAGGTGATGAATACTCCTCTGCTTGCACAAGATTGGATGTTGAAAGCTTGTATCTCAAGATCCAATGCCTTTTGCTTCCTTGCAATTTCAATGGAAAGCTTTCAATTCTTCATCAATGGAGTCTCACTCTAGCAGGAACACACTCAGCAATGTTTGTGTAGATGATTTGTGAAGAAAAATGGAATGGTAATGAAGAGAAAAATGAAGATTCAATGTGATTTGCAAATGGAGAATTTTGGATTCAATCTATATTTTCTTCCAAAATTAACACTAACCATCACCAACCTTGAATCAATGCAATTCATATTCAATATATAGAATGGTTTGGAAAGGTCTAGAACTTCCTAGAACCATCTAGTAAGAACTTGAACTTTCCATGATATGGTAATTTGCATTTCCAATTCTCACCACATGATATATCATGCAAAAACCCTTATAATCCTTGTAACCAACTTGAATTTCTCCTTACATGATATTTAAGACAAGATACAATGCATAAACACCTTGTTTATTAAGCTTTTCTTTGTTTTGGTTTGGTACCCCATTATGCAAGCAAGACTTTTCCAAAGCAACCCTAAGATGAAAGCCTCAAATCAAAATTGTGGCTGAACCATTGTTCTTAAACTGTCATTTGGAGTCAAAATGACCTATCATATGACATGGTTTGGACTTATAGCTTATGATTTATGATTTTCAATCTCACTTGAATTAACTTATGCCTCATTTTTAGGCCATTTTTATCACTTTTTGATATGAGCCTTTTCAACATTTCATGACCACCCTACTAGATTTAAAACATCATTCTAAGAAAGTTTGATGTTGAAGATTTTTCCACTTGAATCTTGGAAGTAGGAGATATGGCCTTATGCTTGAAATGACCTATAACTTCCAAATGACCAAAATGCCCTTGGCTTGTCAAAGCCATAAGTTGAGTTCTACAAATCCTATCAAGGACTTCTAGTACTCTCTAGAAAGATAAGAAGATGCTCTTCAACATTCATGTTGACCAAGATATCATAGGAATCATCCTACTAGGGAAAAAGTTGTATGTAAGTTGGGTGACTTTCAAGGACCCAGATTCACATACCTCAGATGACCTGTAATTTGTCAAAACCATAACTTGAGCTCTGCAAATCCTATCAAGGACTTCTACCACTCAAATTAAAGCTAAGAACAAGCTCTATAACATTCATGTTATGGTGAATATGATATGACAATCACATCTTGAGCTAAAACTTCCTGAAGATAGGGATCAAACTAGGGGATTTTACACTGTCAATCCTTAGAAACCCTAGCCTGAAACTTCTTAAACTCTTCAATCATGATGAGTTGGTCTAGGAATCATCCTTATAGTATCTCAATACATCATTCCATGATCATATGACTCTTGGATTAGGTCTCAACCTTCTCCAAATCTTCAGTTGACCTAGGGTTGACCCAGTCAAACCCTAATTCTACCATTCATGGTTGAATCTTCTGAATTCCTGTATAGTGACCTCTCTGGGCATCATGATGGCTTTCAAGACATATCCTAAGCTTTCTCAAAGCTTCAAGTCCATCCTCATAGTTCTCAGAATCATCTGAGGAGTTCCCACAACTCTCAAGCTATGAGGCACACAACCTTGGTTTCAACCAATTCCTCTGAGGATCTCCCGAGTTTTCTGACAAAGGTATCAACCTTCAAACACTTGATGGGTAAATAAATGTTGGTCAAATTTTAGGGTGCAACAACTGCCCCTATTCAAACGGCTTGAACCTGACTGGGTGAGGAGCGAACGACTCTCAGCCAATCAAGGTGCGAGACGGTTGAATACCGGTAAACCCGAAAATTTGCCAACTGCACGAGCACACGGTACTCCGCGGGGAACAAATCTTCGAACACTGGAATAGTAGCTGCATGGCAACTAGCTGGAGAAATACTGATCTGACATCGCCGTCAGTTATCCACATTGAATTCTTCTGATATCGCCATCAGACAACCCAAAACACCCAACATCGCCGTTGGAAGACTAACAAATTCTAAAAAGCACCCAACATCGCCGCTGGAAGATCAAACTATCTGACATCGCCGTCGGACAACCAAACTACTCAACATCGTCGCTGGAGAACTAAAGAATCTGACGTACCCAACATCGCCGCTGGGAAACTGAAGAATCTGACATACCCAACATCGCCGCTGGAAAACTGAAGAATCTGACATACCCAACATCGCCGCTGGAGAACTAAATCAGTTTGGCCTCGCCGTCAAAACAAACATACCCAACATCGCCGCTGGAGAACTGAAGAGTCTGACAAGACACCCAACATTGCCGCTGGAGCAACCAAGATACCCAACATCGCCGCTGGAGAACTGAAGAGTCTGACATCGCCGTCGGACAACCAAGATACCCAACATCGCCGTCGAACGACCAAAATACCCAACATCGCCGTCGGACAACCAAAATACCCAACATCGCCGCTGGAGAACTGAAGAGTCTGACATTGCCGTCGGACAACCAAGATAATCTGACCTCGCCGTCAAAACAAACATCCAACATCGCCGCCGGAAACAAACATAATCTGACCTCGCCGTCAAAACAAACATCCAACATCGCCGCCGGAAACAAACATAATCTGACCTCGCCGTCAAAACAAACATCCAACATCGCCGCCGGAAACAAACACAATCTTACCTCGCCATCGAATCCAAAATACCCAACATCGCCGCTGGAGAACTGAAGAGTCTGACATCGTCGTCGGACAACCAAAACATCCAACATTGCCGCTGGAAGATTAAATCACCTGACATCGCCGTCAAACAACCGAAATACCCAACATCGCCGCTAGAGAACTACAAAGGAGCTGACATCGCCGTCAGGATGAAGAAATTTCTTTGGGAGATTGGTCACACGGTAACCGGTAATACATAGTCGATCATGCCATCGGGCATCCGAAGAGACTGTCGGGCATCAGCCGGAATTCAACCATCAGGTCGATCATGCCATCAGGCATTCCGCATTAGCTGAGATAACTACTTCATTAACACGGGCAGACTTCAATCATGGAGTCTTCAAAGGAGATTTCAACTACGCCATTGGAAAACCTGCTGGGGATGACGCTTCGCCGCTGAGGAATCTGGAGAACTATCAAGTAACTCCGCTCCGGGGGTCTAGATCTCGTTCTGGATAAATCAACTCTGCTAAGGACTTCAAGAATCATCTTGAACAAACAACTCCGTCGGGGACTTCACGAATCACCTTGAACTGATAACCATTCTGAGCAAACACTCTGCTGGGATTCCAGGAATCATCCTGGGCAACTCTTGCCGGGAACAAACCAATCGTGGCTTGAGCAGCTTCCAAGGATTCGGCTCTCTTGGGGCTTTAAGAATCATCCTGGGCGATCTTAGCTGGGGACTCTAAGTACCAACTTGAGCAACCAACTCTGGAGACTGCACTGGGGTCTTAAGAATCATCTTAAGCACACGGCCCTGCCGAGGGATTCAAGAATCATCTTGAACTAAAGACTTCGCTGGGGATCTCAAGAATCATCTTGAGCAAACGACTTCGTTGGGGAGAATGTCAGGAATCATCCTGAGCAACTGATCCTTCGACGGAACACCTGCAAAACAAGAACGGTAACAACCTAGATCATGTTTATTATGCATATGCTTCGGCGCCATGTTCCACACGGTGGAAATGCTATGCTATGCTAAATGCTATGAAATCATGCATAATGATGCGATCCCGTCAGCAAAATAAATGCCGAGGGGGAAACCCTTCCGTCAAGGGGGAAGAACTACTCAGATAGAGGAATCATCCTGCTGAGGACTTGGACATGCCAATATCAATTAGACTTCGTCTGGGGAAATGATCTTCAGTTGACTACTGCAGGGGAAACAACTTCAGCTGATTACTGCATAGGAACGAAGCTCTACGAGAACCTAGACCTGCTGAAGGAAAGCGATGTCAATCGCAAGAGTAAACTGCGTGGCCGCCTCGACTACTCTTCTGGGGATAAGACTCTGTGGGGAGACAACTTCAGCTGCTCATCACTCCACTGGGGAAAACCAATCATGGTCTGATCAACATCCAAGGATTCGGCTCTCTTGGAGATCTGCAAACTCGGCTGAGGAAGCAGAACTCATTCTGCTTCACTGGAGAGAGTACGACTCTGGGGAAATACAGCATCGCCTGCTCAACACTCTGCTAGGGAAAATGCACTCATGGTCCCAACTGCTACCAAGGATTCGGCTCTCTTGGGGGTCTGCGGACTCAGCCGGGGAGAGAAATCATTCTACTTCACTGGAGAGTACGAATCTAATGAGGAATTTCAATTCCGCTGGGGAAGAAGGAATCATCCGACTTCGGGGGAGAGTACAACTCTGCAGAGGAATACAGCATCAGCTGTTCCAACACTCTACTGGGGAAGAGGGAATCCTCCGACTTCGGGAGAGAATACGGCTCTGGTGGGGAATCTCAATTCCGTTGGAGACTTCAGTCTGGCACCATCAGTTACTGCATACTTCGGCGTACGAATAGCTTCCTATGAAACTTGCACTTGTGACCCGGTGCGGGGGGAGAATACGAGCTTCGGCGACTTTACTGGGGAAAACACGAGCTTCGGCGCCCGAACATTTCTATGAAACTTGCACTTGTGACCCGGTGCGGGGGAAAGAAGACATCATTCTTCGGTGCTTGACTCAGCTGAGGAGGTGACGTTCCTTCAGGACGCGTCTACTTCGGGAAGAGAATCATCTCTGCTTGAGGACACATATCAATGCTCACGGTCTTGCGTTCAAACTCTGCGAGGAGAGGCTGCTGAACTCTGCTGGAGAAAGAGGAATCATCCTGCTTCGGGGATGCGCACGGTGCACTATCTGGAATATGCTACACCTTACAGAGACTGACCCTTCTGGGTAACACTTGCTGGACTATCAAGTCTGATGAGGAATACCTGTGTATCAACACTGCTGGGGATATCAATCCTTAGCTACTCATGGTACAACTCTATTGGAGATGTACTGATCCTATCAAGGAAACACCTCTGACATCTGCGGAAGATAACAATCGATCACTGAACTTGAATCTCACTTCACCGAGGGAAACAACCCTGAACGGTCTTTTTTGAACACCCTAAGCCCTTATAGGGTACGAAGCAATCTGCTGAGAAATAACTCTTCTCTGGCTGACATCAAAATCTACCCGTCTAGAGATTACTCAATGAGGGAATCACCGTCGACCTCTGCTTGAGGAATGAGTCAATGACCTAGACTCGGGGGAAAGGGAGTCACACTCGGACTCTGTGGGGATACAACATTGCATCAGTCCCACTGCTGGGGAAATAAACCCAAATCTGCCGGTCAGGGAAAGCTTCAGTCTCAACCCACTTGGGAAAATAGCACATCAGGCTAATCAACGTTCAATGCTTGGGATGGCCATACTCTGCCGGGAATGTCAATCAAACCCTGCTGAGGATAATCTTAATCCTACTCTGATAAGGGATGAACGCCATCTCAATTTGCTGCAGTCTCAAACTGCTCAGGGGGAACAACCTCAAACCGTACATCTTTGCTGAGAAACAATCCTGGTTCAACAATGTCAACATAGGGAATACAGACTACCAATCATGGAGCCGAGTAACAGGTTAGGTTGTAGGATAACAATCCAATGACAGCAAGGCTTCTTCAGAAGGCTCAGGTTTTGGCAGGGTAACGACATGATTCCCCGACACTCAACTCTTGCTGGGGTGAACAAACTCATTTGAACAACTTTCCCCAGTACAATTCACCTTGCCCTAAATCCGACTTTTGGGAATAATCATTCTGAACAGAAAGCAGCTGGCAACAAGACAATCTTCGGACGGCCTGCCCCAACATCTGTACAACGGGAGAATTCATCCTCCACTAATCAACTCTCAGCATGGTTGGCTTCAATATCTCTGAAGTAGTTTGCCCCCGAACGAGCGATGAGCGACTCAACCTGCTCTAATTGAACACTGGAGGGATTTGCCCTCAAATCACAAGAGTTCTGGATAACTGCCCCTGATTGGATCTCGAGAAGATTCACTTCCGATCAACTGCTTCTTGCATAAACTGCCCCATAATCAACTGATACTCCGAGACTTGTCCTCAGAAAAACTGATTCCAAACTCACACGAAGTCAATGCCCCGGATTCACAGGGTTTCACAGCATACCGTTCTGATCCAGACTTCTGACGATTCAGTCCTGATTGACTACTCTCTGTTGGAGTTCCTTCGTATCAATTACTGACCTGCAAATAAAATTGTTTATTCACAAATGGTAATTTTAATGCAGTGTTCATGCAAATTTCGAAAAAATGTACTGTCACTCATTTACGTGTCATGCTAGTGAGTGACGAATGAACCAAAGGGTTCAAGCGTAGTGTTGATGTGATCAATGAAAAATACAATAAGGATATGATTAGCAAATCATGTAGGAGTCAGGTTACTCGACCTTATCGTAATGCGCTTTCAGGATAAACCCTGCCTCAATTAGGTCTTTTAAGGGTTGTATCGTGGTCGGGTTCACGGTTCGTGAAACAAAGGATAGTCGGCTCAAATTATGATTTGTACCCACCCCTTCTACGCGATGATCTCCGATCCTAAAGTTCGGTTAACTTGGCTCGAGCGCTCGCCTCTTCGGGAGGTGTGTTGAACCTTGGGAACAACTGGTTAAAGAATTCACAAGGTGTTTCGGAGTGACAGTTACTCCTTTTTCATTTTCGGTGCCTGTATCTACACGACTTTGTCCTTGTTCGAAGATTTTTTTTTATATCCTTTCTTTTTCATTCTTTTGATTCCCTAATTTTTTGCCTGGACTGACTCTTCAGAGTTCTTTTCGATTTTTCTTTTGAAGTCCAGCGGGATGCCCTGATTTTTGCCTAAGTATTTGCTTTCTAGCTTTTCTTTTCTTTTACTTAGCGGGCTTTCTTATTCCTTTTTATTTTTCTTTTGGAACGAGTCGTGCAACACTGGCTGTCTTGATTGCTCCGAAAGGATTATAACTGTCTCACTCCTGATCGGTGAGGTTTAACCATTGTGGTTGACGAGGTACGACCTCTGGGGAGGAATATGATGTGATTGGTCCTCGAAAGATTACACTCCTCTATAAGACTTGAATGCTCGGTCAAGCTAACTGACAACTACCCTGCCCCGGGTTAAGATGTGAGGGTTAAAAAGTCCGAAAGAAACTCCTACTTCTCGGCTCGAAGTGGTTAACAAGGGATTCTCTTCCTTATCTCTCCGGTGTTTAGGGGATTTGAAACAATGCCTTATACGTCATCGGCAAGGTTTTATCTGAAAGCAATACGATCATCGGCTATGAGTATTCAGTTTCATCATCCTCCCTCAAATCGTTGCTAATCGTAGTGATAAATTGGAGTAAATAAAATGCAAGTGTCAGTGCAATGCAGTAAATGAGTGACAACGACATAATTAATTCAGAAAAATGCATAGTCACTTTATTAACATTACCATTCGAAACATACAATGTTTAACTGCAAGTAGTAACTAACAGAAAAGAAACTACGAATGCAAATGATAAAAAAGTCCTAGGACTAACAATGCTGAGGACGTCTGCCCGTCTGGACCACTGACTTCTGAACATAACCCTCTGAATCTGCAAGCTCAGACAGCTGAGAGGTTGTCACGCACAACCAAAACTCCCTCTGGAAAGGAAATGTACCCTTTATCGATCAACTGTTGCACTTTCGCCTGAAAAGCCTTGCAATCTTCAGTTGAATGCCCCGGAGATCCACCATGGTAACCACACTGAGCATGGGGATTGTACCCTGGAGGGTAAGGCTTTGGCACGGGCTTGAGAGCTTTCGGTTCCACCAACGAGCTCTGAATAAGATGTGGCAGAATCTGGCTGAGTGGCACTGGAACATGATGAAGGGGATCATTCCTTCTTTCCAGGTCGTTGCGAGGCCTCTTTCGATTCTGGTGCTGGTATTCTTTCCGCCAAGGAGCAAGACGTCGTCGTTTCTGAATGGCAACGGTCCCTTGTTTAGGCTCTTGTGTCCTTGAACTTGATCCAGGTAGAAACTGCGAGCAAGGCGATGCAGTCACCAAAAGTTGCGGGACATACTCAAGATCTTTCTTAGCTTCAGGCAAAGGAGTGGAATCATTCACCTCTTCTGCAGGGTACGGGATAAACTTTCCCGATGCTCTCATGCCGCCCGACACAAACTTAATTGTCCTTGAGTCAATAAGGTCTTGAATCTTATTCTTGAGAGCCTTACATGTTTCAACATGGTGCCCCGGCGCTCCTGAGTGGAAATCACAACGTGTGCTGAGATCAAAGTCTGGTGACGCGTCATCCGGTGGATCCAAAGTCCGAAGCTTGAGAACATGGTTCTGAACCAACAGTGGCAACAACTGGGCATAACTCACAGGTACTGGGTCCACAGCTCTATCAAGTAGCTTCTTCTTTTGATTATGACCTTCAGGGTTATTCTGAGATGCCTGGCGCGGATGCCGACGGGACAGGTCTTGAGCTTCATGTTGTGTAGAGGATTCGTGAGGTCCACTTGGCTTCAGCACAGGTGGCACTGACGGTAATGGAGGAAGTTCTTTGGTCTCCACCTTGGGTGCTTGACCACTCTCCTTTTTTAGCATACTTCTCACCACTCCCATGAGAAAGCTCAACTGATTCTGCAGCTGCTGATTCTCTTCTCTGAGTACTTGCTGGTCCAGGCGCACTGCCTGTATGTCATTCATGACCTGCCCCAACTGGCTTTGGATTTTCCCCAACTCAGCTTGTACCTGCTCCATTAGTCTGAGTTGCTCGATTCTGGCTCAAACCTGCAAACACAAGGGTTAGAAGACAAGCCCCAGCTTTTGTCATGCAAGATGAATTATGCTAATGACATGGGTGTCTGTACGTTTAGGAGATCACCTCTAATTCTGGTGTCAACGTGCCAACATAGTGTCAATGCAGTGATAAGACTGGATCCATTCATGGAAGAAAATATCTCATATTGTTCGGGACACCAGAATCAGGGTACGAAATGCGCCTGCAGCACAGACACCTGCTAATGGAATGCAAAATGAATATGCGAACTAATGCAAAATGCAGTCATGCAATAATATATCCAGGTAACTGCTATTGTGGAGATTTTGTATCAACAAAACCACGACCACTGATGAGAAGAAAACCCCGGTGTAAGACCACATATCTGATATGCCGAGAACAACCATCTGATAGGACCATATACATAGGATCATAATTCTGCTCTGTCAAGAACAAATGTCTGATAATAATGACCTCGGATGTATGATCAAGAAATATCTGCTGATGAAGTCTTCAGACCCCAAATCAAAAATCTGCCCTATCAAGAACAAATATACAGCTGCTGATGAGATCTTCAGACCCCACTTAAAATCTGCTCTATCAAGAACAAACAACATCTGCTGACGAGATCTTCAGACCCCGAAAATTTGCTCTATCAAGAACAAACAACATCTGCTGATGAGATCTTCAGATCCCAAAAATCTGCTCTATCAAGAACAAACAACTGATGACAATACTCTGATCAAAACCTGCTCTATCAAGAACAGACATACACCTAATGATAAGATCCTCTGATCAAAACCTGCTCTATCAATAACAGACAAATCTGCAACTGAGACACCTGGTACCAACATAACTGATTCACTGTCAAGAAAACCAGGTAGTCTGGTGGTCAGAGTTTCCTGCAATAAACCCAATCCCACTCACAGGTATGGACCTAAACTGACTCAAAATACGACATCCTATGCGTTCATCAGCGTCACAGACTTTCAAGAGGGGTGATACGATACCCAGAAGGTGTGGCATCACCAGCTCATGAAGCGGCCTCACTTAGCTGAATCACAAATGATCGGTCCCCAGAGTCGACAATCCACCAAACCAGCAACCGTCTCAACCCAAAGGGTTGAAAGTGAAGCCAACCGGATGAACCTCGTCTGAGTGTGGATTTCATGAGACACTAGTGCCTGCAAAGCAAGCACGCGCCCACTAATTTCCACTCTAAGTCTATGGTGCACTCAAGCCTGGGTCTGGCTTCTCACTCATCAGAACTCCCATCCCACAACAGCATAAATAATCATATTATACTGAAAATAAAATGCGGGAAATAAAGTGCGAGAAGTAAAATGCGAAAAAATAAACGCAACGAAACAGGTAAACATACAAGCGTTAGGATTGACTCTCACAGGGGACGTCGGATCCCCAAACTGACTCGCTTTCGGGACGATGGATCCCTAGGAAACTACTAAAATCCCCAGCACAATCCCCAGCAGAGTCGCCACCTGTCGCTCGCGCGAAAATAAGGTGCCGGCATGACAGAAGAGTCGTCACCTTTCGTTATTTATCCCTCAGAGCGGGAAAGAAAACGATCGGAAAAACCTGACGAATAAGGGTAAGACAAGGTCATCGCAACCATTGTCTGGGTTCGGGAGTCGGTTACGCAATGGGAAGGTATTAGAACCCCTCACGTCCGTTGTACTCGATGGGATCCTCGCTTGTTGTGTTTACTTGGACGGGTTGGTTTTATTCTATCTACCTATCAAGGTTGGCTGAAAAAGAAAAGAAAAATGACTCGGCAAAGCGTCGCACTTTATGCCTACGTATTCTCATCAGAGAATGAGAAATCAGAGTCAACGTAGTTCGGCCTACGAAGGGTTATGGGGGAAGGTAGCTCACCAAGACATCGCCATCTTGTGCCTACGTACTCTCAACAGGCATGAGAGATCAGAACTTACGTAGTTCGGGAAACTACGGTTTATTTCCTGTTTTTACGAAAGAGGTGTTTTTTATTGTGTTTGCGATTTCAACCGCACTAGAGACTATGACCTGAGAGTGAATGCGTCGCATGTCACCCAAAGGGTACCATACTAAACATCCAGACTGTGGAAAAGAAACTCTCCCACAATCCTTTCTCAGATAGCTTAAGGCTCGTAACGTACGAAAGAAATCATTCATGATTACTGTATCTTAAACTGTTTTGAGATGAGAAGAGAACAGGCCCAACTAGGAGGGAGACTATCAAGTCCTACTGTTGTCATGCCATGGATTCATCCTATGGTTGAGGTTTGAACAGGGAACTCCTAGAAGTTGTCATGCATAGGTTTCAACCTAAAAAGTCTATCATCAAATCCTTATCAAAGGAAATGAGAGTCCTAAGGGATCGTGTCAGTGATACACCAAAACAGACAAAGCATCAGCTTAACAGTAAAATGCATGCAATGCAAGTGAGGAAGGAAATGTGTGTGGGGCTTCAGCCTCCACAAGCTCATCTCAACCTCAAGCCAGTCATGAAATAACAGTAATCACACTGAAAAATAAACAACATGCTATCAAGCAATAAATAGTAAACTACAATCATACAGATAAAACGAAATGAAATGCCATCAGGCAAACAAACCACATGGGCAAGGGAGCTGGGCTCTACCGAATACCCGCAAGCAAAGCCACGCAGTAACAATACAAGAAGAGGGAGCAACTCAACCTCTAATGCAATCATGCTCCTAGATTCTACTTATTCTAGATATGGACTTAATCTAATGCCACAGACAAGTCAAGCAAAACACACAATACATAAAAGAAAAACAGAAGAAAGCCTCAGCTCCTCCAACAGCAACCCAGTCTTCAGACTTCAATCACTTGCTTTTCCAGGTCTCAACCCTACAACATGAGTATCAACCCATCTTCTCCCTTAAGCTTCAGCTTCTTTGATCAGCTCCACCTTCAGGCTTCACCTAATCTCCAGGGATCTTCAAGTGTCAACTTGATCTTCATGCCCTTCAAGCTTCAGCTGGAATGGCAGTCTTCAAGGATTCATCCTATTCAATAATCTTCAATGAAGTCTTCATCTTCATGCTCAGGCTTTGCATCTCTCAAGACAATCAAAACCAGAGAAACTCACTTACTGGATAAGCTGGGGGATATTGAACTGCTTATTTGATCACCAAAGGTGACCTTTAAGGGTTCAATATCAAATGAGGGGTTCCCTCAAAAGTTCTACCCCCTAGGTATAGCACTTATCCCTCCAAATGAGAGAGGTGTATACCATGGAAGGACTTTGAATCATAGGGAGGAATGGAGGTGAATGATACCATCCATATTTGAGAAAGAAATTATCTACATCTAAGCTCTTCTTAATCCTAACCCTAAAACAAAACAAAAAAGAAGAAGAACAAGCTCTCAAGCTCCTCCATGCATCTTCAACTCTTCTACAATGCTCCATAATGCTCCACAATGAGATACCAAGCTCCTCAACCCACAGGGAAACTCCAAAGCAAAGCAGACTAAACAATCATGCCCTAAAGGCAACACAAACAATCATTTAGTACAAAAATCAACCAAAAATAGCATACTATCATATTAAATCCTAATATAATTTCTAAGGGATCTTACCTACCTACCCTTAAGTCCCATATATTCCCCATAGTCTAAATTTCCCTAAAAACCCAAAATCTACAATTGTTATGGACCTATGTTGAGGTTTTAAACTAATTCTACACTACCTAGAATTGTCTAACCAAAACCATCCTAAAAATCACCACAAAAATATGGCATTAATTCAGGGGGAACCTAAGACATTCATCTAACTACCCTAAAAAGATTGAATTAAAAATCCTAATGGAGCTACACTAACCAAATTCTACAAGTTCACATATCAACTAAAAGAATTAAAAAAGCAATTAAATGAAAAAATATGCAAAAAATATAAAAATGCATGATATAAGAAATATTTTTATTTTATATTTTTCTTGACAGAAAATGGAAGGTGGGAAAAAAATCCCATTGAAAAATAGTTATTTTTCTATTTAATATGAATTTTTAGAGTAAAATAAAATTTGGAGTGAAATTAATATGGAATTAATGCATGGGGGTGCACAAAGTATTAATATGCAGTTATTATTGATGATGGGCCCAGAAGGTGGGGTGCGCATAGCATAGAGCTTGGGCCCAGCTATGATTCAGAAAAACGAAATAAAATGAAAAGAAAAAAAAAACAAAAACGCGGTGCAAATAGCATTGAATTACAGTTAAATCTCAATTGGGCCTTGCATGGGGGGGTGGATATCAAAATTCGCCCAAAGCCCAGAATTCCACTTAAGTGGAATGCAGCGTTTAATGCTGTTGGCTTTCCCTCCATTCCGAAATTGAATTCAAGTCGTTAGATGGCTTTCCAGTCAACGAGTCATACACGTATCCAACGGCAGATGAGTCTTCTTCAACCTTGGGTCATTAGGGTTTGCAACAACACCATTGAAACACACTCCATGCGCCAAACTTACATCCACTCGTTCTCCCTCATTTTAGCATCAATTTCAACAAAACAAAACCCTATCTTGACCTATTTTTCACGTAGAACACAACCATGGCCTTGGTTTGCATTAAAACAACCTCTATCATCCAAACCGAACGGGGGAACTCCATGAACTCATAATTTCATCAGTTTTCGACCTTCACCAAACTCAACATTCTTTATACAAAAATAATCCTCATGCTATACTGATTAAAACTAGCCAAAAATCTTGCATTATCATCCCTTAAACAGCATGTTCTAACTCCATCAAGAATTGACCACCATTGATGAATCTTCTCCAATCAGACCCAAACTCATTAAAATGAACCACCTAATTGTCTCTAATGGTTTTACAATAAGAATTCATCCTAGCCATGCCTAAATTAAGGTGTAGAAGTTGTTTTGCATACCTTGCTTCTTGAAATGGTAGGTGATGCAATTCTTCAATCCAAGCCTTGTAGCCCCTCAAGAACAGTCCTTAGGTGATGAATACTCCTCTGCTTGCACAAGATTGGATGTTGAAAGCTTGTATCTCAAGATCCAATGCCTTTTGCTTCCTTGCAATTTCAATGGGAAAGCTTTCAATTCTTCATCAATGGAGTCTCACTCTAGCATGAACACACTCAGCAATGTTTGTGTAGAAGATTTGTGAAGAAAAATGGAATGGTAATGAAGAGAAAAATGAAGATTCAATGTGATTTGAAAATGGAGAATTTTGGATTCAATCTCTATTTTCTTCCACAATTAACACTAACCATCACCAACCTTGAATCAATGCAATTCATATTCAATATATAGAATGGTTTGGAAAGGTCTAGAACTTCCTAGAACCATCTAGTAAGAACTTGAACTTTCCATGATATGGTAATTTGCATTTCCAATTCTCACCACATGATATATCATGCAAAAACCCTTATAATCCTTGTAACCAACTTGAATTTCTCCTTACATAATATTTAAGACAAGATACAATGCATAAACACCTTGTTTATTAAGCTTTTCTTTGTTTTGGTTTGGTACCCCATTATGCAAGCAAGACTTTTCCAAAGCAACCCTAAGATGAAAGCCTCAAACCAAAATTGTGGCTGAACCGTTGTTCTTAAAATGTCATTTGGAGTCAAAATTACCTATCATATGACATGGTTTGGACTTATAGCTTATGATTTATGATTTTCAATCTCACTTGAATTAACTTATGCCTCATTTTTAGGCCATTTTTATCACTTTTTGATATGAGCCTTTTCAACATCTCATGACCACCCTACTAGCTTTAAAACATCATTATAAGAAAGTTTGATGTTGAAGATTTTTCCACTCGAAGCTTGGAAGTAGGAGATATGGCCTTATGCTTGAAATGACCTATAACTTCCAAATGACCAAAATGCCCTTGGCTTGTCAAAGCCATAAGTTGAGTTATACAAATCCTATCAAGGACTTCTAGTACTCTCTAGAAAGCTAAGAAGATTCTATTCAACATTCATGTTGACCAAGAGATCATAGGAATCATCCTACTAGGGCAAACGTTGTCTGCAAGTTGGGTGACTTTCAAGGACCCAGATTCACATACCTCAGATGACCTGTAATTTGTCAAAACCATAACTTGAGCTCTGCAAATCCTATAAAGGACTTCTACCACTCAAATTAAAGCTAAGAACAATCTCTACAACATTCATGTTATGGGGAAGATGAGATGACAATCACATCTTGAGCTAAAACTGCCTGGAAGATAGGGATCAAACTAGGGGATTTTACATTGTCAATCCTTAGAAACCCTAGCCTGAAACTTCTTAAACTCTTCAATCATGATGAGTTGGTCTAGGAATTATCCTTATAGTATCTCAATACATCATTCCATGATCACATGGCTCTTGGATTAGGTCTCAACCTTCTCCAAATCTTCAGTTGACCTAGGGTTGACCCAGTCAAACCCTAATTCTACCATTCATGGTTGAATCTTCTGAATTCCTGTATAGTGACCTCTCTGGGCTTCATGATGGCTTTCAAGACATCTCCTAAGCTTTCTCAAAGCTTCAAGTCCATCCTCATAGTTCTCAGAATCATCTGAGGAGTTCCCACAACTCTCAAGCTATGAGGTACACAACCTTGGTTTCAACCAATTCCTCTGAGGATCTCCCGAGTTTTCTGACAAAGGTATCAACCGTCAAACACTTGATGGGTAAATAAGTGTTGGTCAAATTTTAGGGTGCAACAAGTATCCAGACTCCAGTTATTACGTTGAACGTTCAGGCTCTAGTCAGTTTCGTTGGGTATCCAAACTCCGGTTATTACGTTGAGTGTTCCGGCTCCGGTCGTTTTTGTTGAGTATCCAGACTCTAGTTATTACGTTGAGCGTTCCGGCTCCGATCAGTTTCGTTGAGTATCCAGATTCCGATTATTATGTTGAGCGTTCAGGCTCTGGTCAGTTTCGTTGGGTATCCAGACTCCGGTTATTACGTTGAGCGTTCAGGCTCCGGTCATTTTCGTTGAGTATCTAGACTCCGGTTATTAAGTTGAGCGTCAAGCTCCGATCAATTTTGTTGAGTATCTAGACTCCGCTTATTACGTTGAGCGTTCAGGCTCCGGTCATTTTCGTTGAGTATCTAGACTCTGGTTATTACGTTGAGGGTTTAGACTCCAGTCATTTTCGTTGAGTATCTAGACTCCTGTCATTACGTTGAGCGTTCAGGCTCCGATCATTTTCGTTGAGTATGCATACTCTGGTCAATACGTTGAGCGTTCAGTCTCCGGTCATTTTCGTTGAGTATCCAGACCCCGGTCATTACATTGAGCGTTCAGGATCCAGTCATTTTCGTTGAGTATCATAACTCCATTTATTACGTTGAGCGTTCGAGATCCGGTCAGTTTCGTTGAGTATCCGGACTCCAGTTATTACGTTGAGCGTTCAGGCTCTGGTCAGTTTCGTTGGGTATCCAAACTCCGGTTGTTATGTTGATCGTTCAGGCTCCGGTCATTTTCGTTGAGTATCCAGACTCGGGTTATTACGTTAAGCATTCAGGCTCCGGTCAGTTTCGTTGAGTATCCAGATTCCGGTTATTACGTTGAGTGTTCAGGCTCCAGCCAGTTTCGTTGGGTATCCAGACTCCAGTTATTACGTTGAGCGTTCAGGCTCCGGTCAGTTTCGTTGGGTATCCAGACTCCGGTTATTACGTTGAGCGTTCAGGCTCCAGTCATTTTCGTTGAGAATCCAGACTCTTGTTATTACGTTGAGCGTTCAGGCTCCGGTCAGTTTCGTTGGGTATCCAGACTCCGGTTATTACGTTGAACGTTCAGGCTCCGGTCATTTTCGTTGAATATCCAGACTCCGGTTATTAAGTTGAGCGTCAGGCTCCGATCATTTTCGTTGAGTATTAAGACTTCGGTTATTATGTTAAGCGTTCAGGCTCCGGTCATTTTCGTTGAGTATTTAGACTCTGGTTATTACGTTGAGGGTTCAGACTTCGGTCATTTTCGTTGGGTATCCATACTCCGGTTATTATGTTGATCGTTCTGGGTCCGGTCATTTTCGTTGAGTATCCAGACTCCAGTTATTACGTTGAACGTTCAGGCTCCAGTCAATTTCGTTGGGTATCCAAACTCCGGTTATTACGTTGAGTGTTCCGGCTCCTGTCGTTTTTGTTGAGTATACAGACTCTAGTTATTACGTTGAGCGTTCCGACTCCGATCAGTTTCGTTGAGTATCCAGATTCCGATTATTATGTTGAGCGTTCAGGCTCCGGTCAGTTTCGTTGGGAATCTAGACTCCGGTTATTACATTGAGCGTTCAGGCTCCGGTCATTTTCGTTGAGTATCCAGACTCCGGTTATTAAGTTGAGCCTCAAGCTCCGATCAATTTTGTTGAGTATCCAGACTCCGCTTATTACGTTGAGCGTTTAGGCTCCGGTCATTTTCGTTGAGTATCTAGAATCTGGTTATTACGTTGAGGGTTTAGACTCCGGTCATTTTCGTTGAGTATCTAGACTCCTGTCATTACATTGAGCGTTCAAGCTCCGATCATTTTCGTTGAGTATGCATACTCTGGTCAATACGTTGAGCGTTCAGTCTCCGGTCATTTTCGTTGAGTATTCATACTCCGGTCATTACATTGAGCCTTCAGGATCCAGTAATTTTCGTTGAGTATCATAACTCCATTTATACGTTGAGTGTTCGAGATCTGGTCAGTTTCGTTGAGTATCCGGACTCCAGTTATTACGTTGAGCGTTCAGGCTCCGGTCAGTTTCGTTTGGTATCAAAACTCCGGTTATGATGTTGATCGTTCAGGCTCCGGTCATTTTTGTTGAGTATCCAGACTCGGGTTATTACGTTGAGTGTTCGGGCTCCAGTCAGTTTCGTTGAGTATCCAGATTCCGGTTATTACGTTGAGTGTTCAGGCTCCGACCAGATTTGATGGGTATCCAGACTCCGGTTATTACGTTGAGCGTTCAGGCTCCGGTCAGTTTCATTGGGTATCCAGACTCTGGTTATTACGTTGAGCGTTCAGGCTCCAGTCATTTTCGTTGAGAATCCAGACTCCTGTTATTACGTTGAGCGTTCAGGCTCTGGTCAGTTTCGTTGGGTATCCAGACTCTGGTTATTACGTTGAGCGTTCAGGCTCCCGTCATTTTCTTTGAGTATCCAGACTCCGGTTATTAAGTTCAGCGTCAGGCTCCGATCATTTTCGTTGAGTATCAAGACTCCGGTTATTACATTAAGCGTTCAGGCTCTGGTCATTTTCGTTGAGTATTTAGACTCTGGTTATTACGTTGAGGGTTCAGACTTCAGTCATTTTCGTTGAGTATCTAGACTCCTGTCATTACGTTAAGCATTCAGGCTCCGGTCATTTTCATTGAGTATGCATACTCCGGTCAATACGTTGAGCATTCAGTCTCCGGTCATTTTCGTTGAGTATCCAAACTCCGGTCATTACATTGAGCGTTCATGATCCAGTCATTTTCGTTGAGTATCATAACTTCATTTATTACGTTGAACGTTCGAGATCCGGTCAGTTTCGTTGAGTATCTGGACTCTAGTTATTACGTTGAGCGTTCAGGCTCCGGTCAGTTTCGTTGGGTATCCAAACTCTGGTTATTATGTTGATCGTTCAGGCTCCGGTCATTTTCATTGAGTATCCAGACACGGGTTATTACATTGAGCGTTCGGGCTCCGGTCAGTTTCGTTGAGTATCCAGATTCCGGTTATTACGTTGAGTGTTGAGGGTCCGGTCTGTTTCGTTGGGTATCCAGACTCTGGTTATTTCGTTGAGCGTTCAGGCTCCGGTCAGTTTCGTTGGGTATCCAGACTCCGGTTATTACGTTGAGCGTTCAGGCTCCAGTTATTTTTGTTGAGAATCCAGACTCCTGTTATTACGTTGAGCGTTCAGGCTCCGGTCAGTTTCGTTGAGTATCTAGACACCGGTTATTAAGTTGAGCGTTCAGGCTCCGGTCATTTTTTGTTGAGTATCCAGACTCCGGTCATTCCATTGAGCGTTCAGGATCCAGTCATTTTTGTTGAGTATCATAACTCCATTTATTACGTTGAGCGTTCAGGATCCGGTCAGTTTCGTTGAGTATCCGGACTCCAGTTATTACATTGAGCGTTCAGGCTCCAGTTAGTTTCGTTAGGTATCCAGACTCCGGTGATTATGTTGATCGTTTAGGCTCCGGTCATTTTCGTTGAGTATCCAGACTCGGGTTATTACGTTGAGCGTTCGGGCTCCGGTCAGTTTCTTTGAGTATCCAGATTCTGGTTATTACGTTGAGCGTTCAGGCTCCGGTTAGTTTCGTTGGGTATCCAGACTCCGGTTTTTACGTTGAGCATTCAGGCTCCGGTCAGTTTCGTTGAGTATCCAGACTCAGCTTATTAAGTTGAGTGTTCAGACTCCGGTCATTTTCGTTGAGTATCCAGACTCTGGTTATTACGTTGAGCGTTCAGGCTCCGGTCAGTTTCGTTGAGTATCCAGATTCCGGTTATTACATTGAGCGATCAGGCTCCGGTCAGTTTCGTTGGGTATCAAGACACCGGTTATTACGTTGAGCATTCAGGCTCCGGTCAGTTTCATTGGGTATCCAGACTCCGGTTATTACGTTGATCGTTCTGGCTTCGGTCATTTTCGTTGAGTATCCAAACTCCAGTTATTACGTTGAACGTTCAGGCTCCGATAAGTTTCGTTGGGTATCCAAACTCTGGTTATAACGTTGAGTGTTCCGGCTCCGGTCGTTTTTGTTGAGTATCCAGACTCTAGTTATTACGTTGAGCGTTCAGACTCCGGTCAGTTTCGTTGAGTATCAGGATTCCGATTATTATGTTGAGCGTTCAGGCACCGGTCAGTTTTGTTGGGTATCCAGACTTCGGTTATTACGTTGAGCGTTCACGCTCCGGTCAGTTTCGTTGGGTATCCAGACTCCGGTTTTTATGTTGAGCGTTCAGGCTCCGGTCAGTTTCATTGAGTATCCAGACTCTGGTTATTAAGTTGAGCGTTCAGGCTCCGGTAATTTTCGTTGAGGATCCAGACTCTGGTTATTACGTTGAGCGTTCAGGCTCCGGTCAGTTTCATTGAGTATCCAGATTCCGGTTATTACATTGAGCGTTCAGGCTCCGGTCAGTTTCGTTGGGTATCAAGACACCGCTTATTACGTTGAGCGTTCAGGCTCCAGTCAGTTTCATTGGGTATCCAGACTCCGGTTATTACGTTGATCATTCTGGCTCCGGTCATTTTCGTTGAGTATCCAGACTCTAGTTATTACGTTGAACGTTCAGGCTCCGATCAGTTTCTTTGGGTATCCAAACTCCGGTTATTACGTTGAGTGTTCCGGCTCCGGTCGTTTTTTTAGAGTATCCAGACTCTAGTTATTACGTTGAGCGTTCCGGCTCCGGTCAATTTCGTTAAGTATCCAGATTCCGATTATTATGTTGAGCGTTCAGGCTCCAATCAGTTTCGTTGGGTATCCAGACTCCGGTTATTACGTTGAGCGTTCGGGCTCCAGTCATTTTCGTTGAGTATCCAGACTCCGGTTATTAAGTTGAGCGTCAAGCTCCGATCATTTTCGTTGAGTATCCAGACTCCGGTTAATACGTTGAGCGTTCAGGCTCCGGTCATTTTGGTTGAGTATCTAGACTCCTGTCATTATGTTGAGTGTTCAGGCTCCGGTCAGTTTCGTTTGGTATCCAAACTCCGGTTATGATGTTGATCGTTCAGGCTCCGGTCATTTTTGTTTAGTATCCAGACTCGGGTTATTACGTTGAGCGTTCGGGCTCCAGTCAGTTTCGTTGAGTATCCAGATTCCGGTTATTACGTTGAGTGTTCAGGCTCCGACCAGATTCGTTGGGTATCCAGACTCCGGTTATTACGTTGAGCGTTCAGGCTCCGGTCAGTTTCGTTGGGTATCCAGACTCCGGTTATTATGTTGAGCGTTCAGGCTCCAGTCATTTTCGTTGAGAATCCAGACTCCTGTTATTACGTTGAGCGTTCAGGCTCTGGTCAGTTTCGTTGGGTATCCAGACTCTGGTTATTACGTTGAGCGTTCAGGCTCCCGTCATTTTCTTTGAGTATCCAGACTCCGGTTATTAAGTTGAGCGTCAGGCTCCGATCATTTTCGTTGAGTATCAAGACTCCGGTTATTACGTTAAGCGTTCAGGCTCTGGTCATTTTCGTTGAGTATTTAGACTATGGTTATTACGTTGAGGGTTCAGACTTCAGTCATTTTCGTTGAGTATCTAGACTCATGTCATTACGTTAAGCGTTCAGGCTCCGGTCATTTTCATTGAGTATGCATACTCCGGTCAATACGTTGAGCATTCAGTCTCCGGTCATTTTCGTTGAGTATCCAAACTCCGGTCATTACATTGAGCGTTCATGATCAAGTGATTTTCGTTGAGTATCATAACTTCATTTATTATGTTGAACGTTCGAGATCCGGTTAGTTTCGTTGAGTATCTGGACTCTAGTTATTACGTTGAGCGTTCAGGCTCCGGTCAGTTTCGTTGGGTATCCAAACTCTGGTTATTATGTTGATCATTCAGGCTCCGGTCATTTTCATTGAGTATCCAGACACGGGTTATTACATTGAGCGTTCGGGCTTCGGTCAGTTTCGTTGAGTATCCAGATTCCGGTTATTACATTGAGTGTTCAGGGTCCGGTCTGTTTCGTTGGGTATCCAGACTCTGGTTATTTTGTTGAGCGTTCAGGCTCCGGTCAGTTTCGTTGGGTATCCAGACTCCGGTTATTACGTTGAGCGTTCAGGCTCCAATTATTTTTGTTGAGAATCCAGACTCCTGTTATTACGTTGAGCGTTCAGGCTCCGGTCAGTTTCGTTGAGTATCTAGACACTGGTTATTAAGTTGAGCGTTCAGGCTCCGGTCATTTTTTGTTGAGTATCCAGACTTCGGTCATTCCATTGAGCGTTCAGGATCCAGTCATTTTTGTTGAGTATCATAACTCCATTTATTACGTTGAGCGTTCAGGATCCGGTCAGTTTCGTTGAGTATCCGGACTCCAGTTATTACATTGAGCGTTCAGGCTCCGGTTAGTTTCGTTAGGTATCCAGACTCCGGTGATTATGTTGATCGTTCAGGCTCCGGTCATTTTCGTTGAGTATCCAGACTCGGGTTATTACGTTGAGCGTTCGGGCTCCGGTCAGTTTCGTTGAGTATCCAGATTCCGGTTATTACGTTGAGCGTTCAGGCTCCGGTCAGTTTCGTTGGGTATCCAGACTCCGGTTTTTACGTTGAGCGTTCAGGCTCCGGTCAGTTTCGTTGAGTATCCAGACTCAGCTTATTAAGTTGAGCGTTCAGGCTCCGGTCATTTTCGTTGAGTATCCAGACTCTGGTTATTACGTTGAGCGTTCAGGCTCCGGTCAGTTTCGTTGAGTATCCAGATTCCGGTTATTATGTTGAGCGTTCAGGCTCCGGTCAGTTTCGTTGGGTATCAAGACACCGGTTATTACGTTGAGCATTCAGGCTCCGGTCAGTTTCATTGGGTATCCAGACTCCGGTTATTACGTTGATCGTTCTGGCTTCGGTCATTTTCGTTGAGTATCCAGACTCCAGTTATTACGTTGAACGTTCAGGCTCCGGTCAGTTTCGTTGAGTATCCAGACTCCGGTTATTAAGTTGAGCGTTCAGGCTCCGGTCGTTTTTGTTGAGTATCCAGACTCTAGTTATTACGTTGAGCGTTCCGACTCTGGTCAGTTTCGTTGAGTATCAGGATTCCGATTATTATGTTGAGCGTTCAGGCACCGGTCAATTTTGTTGGGTATCCAGACTCCGGTTATTACGTTGAGCGTTCACGCTCCGATCAGTTTCGTTGGGTATCCAGACTCCGCTTTTTATGTTGAGCGCTCAGGCTCCGGTCAGTTTCATTGAGTATCCAGACTCTGGTTATTAAGTTGAGCGTTCAGGCTCCGGTCATTTTCGTTGAGTATCCAGACTCTGGTTATTACGTTGAGCGTTCAGGCTCCGGTCAGTTTCATTGAGTATCCAGATTCCGGTTATTACATTGAGCGTTCAGGCTACGGTCAGTTTCGTTGGGTATCAAGACACCGGTTATTACGTTGAGCGTTCAGGCTCCAGTCAGTTTCATTGGGTATCCAGACTCCGGTTATTACGTTGATCGTTCTGGCTCCGGTCATTTTCGTTGAGTATCCAGACTCCAGTTATTACGTTGAACGTTCAGGCTCCGATCAGTTTCGTTGAGTATCTAGACACTGGTTATTAAGTTGAGCGTTCAGGCTCCGGTCATTTTTTGTTGAGTATCCAGACTCCGGTCATTCCATTGAGGGTTCAGGATCCAGTCATTTTTGTTGAGTATCATAACTCCATTTATTACGTTGAGCGTTCAGGATCCGGTCAGTTTCGTTGAGTATCCGGACTCCAGTTATTACATTGAGCGTTCAGGCTCCGGTTAGTTTCGTTAGGTATCCAGACTCCGGTGATTATGTTGATCGTTCAGGCTCCGGTCATTTTCGTTGAGTATCCAGACTCGGGTTATTACGTTGAGCGTTCGGGCTCCGGTCAGTTTCGTTGAGTATCCAGATTCCGGTTATTACGTTGAGCGTTCAGGCTCCGGTCAGTTTCGTTGGGTATCCAGACTCCGGTTTTTACGTTGAGCGTTCAGGCTCCGGTCAGTTTCGTTGAGTATCCAGACTCAGCTTATTAAGTTGAGCGTTCAGGCTCCGGTCATTTTCGTTGAGTATCCAGACTCTGGTTATTACGTTGAGCGTTCAGGCTCTGGTCAGTTTCGTTGAGTATCCAGATTCCGGTTATTATGTTGAGCGTTCAGGCTCCGGTCAGTTTCGTTGGGTATCAAGACACCGGTTATTACGTTGAGCATTCAGGCTCCGGTCAGTTTCATTGGGTATCCAGACTCCGGTTATTACGTTGATCGTTCTGGCTTCGGTCATTTTCGTTGAGTATCCAGACTCCAGTTATTACGTTGAACGTTCAGGCTCCGGTCAGTTTCGTTGAGTATCCAGACTCCGGTTATTAAGTTGAGCGTTCAGGCTCCGGTCGTTTTTGTTGAGTATCCAGACTCTAGTTATTACGTTGAGCGTTCCGACTCTGGTCAGTTTCGTTGAGTATCAGGATTCCGATTATTATGTTGAGCGTTCAGGCACCGGTCAGTTTTGTTGGGTATCCAGACTCCGGTTATTACGTTGAGCGTTCACGCTCCGATCAGTTTCGTTGGGTATCCAGACTCCGCTTTTTATGTTGAGCGTTCAGGCTCCGGTCAGTTTCATTGAGTATCCAGACTCTGGTTATTAAGTTGAGCGTTCAGGCTCCGGTCATTTTCGTTGAGTATCCAGACTCTGGTTATTACGTTGAGCGTTCAGGCTCCGGTCAGTTTCATTGAGTATCCAGATTCCGGTTATTACATTGAGCGTTCAGGCTACGGTCAGTTTCGTTGGGTATCAAGACACCGGTTATTACGTTGAGCGTTCAGGCTCCAGTCAGTTTCATTGGGTATCCAGACTCCGGTTATTACGTTGATCGTTCTGGCTCTGGTCATTTTCGTTGAGTATCCAGACTCCAGTTATTACGTTGAACGTTCAGGCTCCGATCAGTTTCGTTGGGTATCCAAACTCCGGTTATTACGTTGAGTGTTCCGGCTCCGGTCGTTTTTGTAGAGTATCCAGACTCTAGTTATTACGTTGAGCGTTCCGGCTCCGGTCAATTTCGTTGAGTATCCAGATTCCGATTATTATGTTGAGCGTTCAGGCTCCAATCAGTTTCGTTGGGTATCCAGACTCCGGTTATTACGTTGAGCGTTCGGGCTCCAGTCATTTTCGTTGAGTATCCAGACTCCGGTTATTAAGTTGAGCGTCAAGCTCCGATCATTTTCGTTGAGTATCCAGACTCCGGATAATACGTTGAGCGTTCAGGCTCCGGTCATTTTGGTTGAGTATCTAGACTCCTGTCATTATGTAGAGTGTTCAGGCTCCGATCATTTTCGTTGAGTATGCATACTCCGGTCAATACGTTGAGCATTCAGTCTCCGGTCATTTTCGTTGAGTATCCAGACTACGGTCATTACATTGAGCGTTCAGGATCCAGTCATTTTCGTTGAGAATCATAACTCCATTTATTACGTTGAGCGTTCAGGATCCGGTCAGTTTCCTTGATTATCCAGACTCCAGTTATTATGTTGAGCGTTCAGGCTCCGGTCAGTTTTGTTGGGTATCCAAACTCCGGTTATTATGTTTATCATTCAGGCTCCGGTCATTTTCGTTGAGTATCCAGACTCGGGTTATTACGTTGAGCGTTCGGGCTCTGGTCAGTTTCATTGAGTATCCAGATTCCGGTTATTACGTTGAGCATTCAGGCTCCGGTCAGTTTCGTTGGGTATCTAGACTCCGGTTATTACGTTGAGCGTTCAGGCTCCGGTCAGTTTCGTTGGATATCCAGACTCCGGTTATTACGTTGAGCGTTCAGGCTCCAGTCATTTTCTTTGAGTATCCAGACTCCTGTTATTACGTTGAGCGTTCAGGCTCCGGTCAGTTTCGTTGAGTATCCAGACTCTGGTTATTAAGTTGAGCGTTCAGGCTCCGGTCATTTTCGTTGAGTATCCAGACTCTGGTTATTACTTTGAGCGTTCAGGCTCCGGTCAGTTTCGTTGAGTATCCAGATTCCGGTTATTACGTTGAGCATTCAAGCTCAAGTCAGTTTCGTTGGGTATCAAGACACCGGTTATTATGTTGAGCGTTCAGGCTCCGGCCAGTTTCATTGGGTATCCAGACTCCGGTTATTACGTTGATCGTTCTGGCTTCGGTCATTTTCGTTGAGTATCCAGACTCCAGTTATTACGTTGAACGTTCAGGCTCCAGTCAGTTTCGTTGGGTATCCAAACTCCGGTTATTACGTTGAGTGTTCCGGCTCCGGTCGTTTTTGTAGAGTATCTAGACTCTAGTTATTACGTTGAGCGTTCCGGCTCCGATCAGTTTCGTTGAGTATCCAGATTCTGATTATTATGTTGAGCGTTCAGGCTCTGGTCAGTTTCGTTTGGTATCCAGACTCCGGTTATTACGTTGAACTTTCAGGCTCCGGTCATTTTCGTTGAGTATCCAGACTCCGGTTATTAAGTTGAGCGTCAAGCTCCGATCATTTTCGTTGAGTATCCAGACTCCGCTTATCACGTTGAGCGTTCAGGCTCCGGTCATTTTCATTGAGTATCTAGACTCTGGTTATTACGTTGAGGGTTCAGACTCCGGTCATTTTCGTTGAGTATCTAGACTCCTGTCATTACGTTGAGCGTTCAGGCTCCGATCATTTTCGTTGAGTATGCATACTCTGGTCAATACGTTGAGCGTTCAGTCTCCGGTCATTTTCGTTGAGTATCCAGACTCCGGTCATTACATTGAGCGTTCAGGATCCAGTCATTTTCGTTGAGTATCATAACTCCATTTATTACGTTGAGCGTTCAGGATCCGGTCAGTTTCGTTGAGTATCCGGACTCCAGTTATTATGTTGAGGGTTCAGGCTCCGGTCAGTTTTGTTGGGTATTCAAACTCCGGTTATTATGTTGATCGTTCAGGCTCCGGTCATTTTCGTTGAGTATCCAGACTCGGGTTATTACGTTGAGCGTTCGGGCTCCGGTCAGTTTCATTGAGTATCCAGATTCCGGTTATTACGTTGAGCGTTCAGGCTCCGGTCAGTTTCGTTGGGTATCCAGACTCCGGTTATTACGTTGAGCTTTCAAGCTCCGGTCAGTTTCGTTGGGTATCCAGACTCCGGTTATTACGTTGAGCGTTCAGGCTCCAGTCATTTTCGTTGAGTATCCAGACTCATGTTATTACGTTGAGCGTTCAAGCTCCAGTCAGTTTCGTTGAGTATCCAGACTCCGGTTATTAAGTTGAGCGTTCAGGCTCCGGTAATTTTCGTTGACTATCCAGACTCTAGTTATTATGTTGAGCGTTCCGGCTCCGATTAGTTTCGTTGAGTATCTAGATTCCGATTATTACGTTGAGCGTTTGGGCTCCGGTCAGTTTCGTTGGGTATCTAGACTCCGGTTATTACGTTGAGCGTTTAGGCTCCGCTCAGTTTCGTTGGGTATCCAGACTCCGGTTATTACGTTGAGCGTTCAGGCTCCAGTCATTTTCGTTGAGTATCCAGACTCCTGTTATTACGTTGAGCTTTCAGGCTCCGGTCAGTTTCGTTGAGTATCCAGACTCCGGTTATTAAGTTGAGCGTTCAGGCTCCGGTCATTTTCGTTGAGTATCCAGACTCTGGTTATTATGTTGAGCGTTCAGGCTCCGGTGAGTTTCGTTGAGTATCCAGATTCCGGTTATTACGTTAAGCGTTCAGGCTCTGGTCAGTTTCGTTGGGTATCAAGACACCGGTTATTACGTTGAGCGTTCAGGCTCTGGTCAATTTCATTGGGTATCCAGACTCCGGTTATTACGTTGAGCATTCAGGTTCTGGTGATTTTCGTTGAGTATCCAGACTCCGGTTATTCCGTTGAGTGTTCAGGCTCCGGTTAGTTTCGTTAGGTATCCAGACTCCGGTCATTGTGTTGTGTGTACAGGCTCTGGTCATTTTTGTTGAGTATCCAGACTCGGGTCATTACGTTGAGCGTTCAGGCTCCTGTTATTTTCGTTGCGTATCCAGACTCCGGTCATTCTGTTGAGCGTTCAGGCTCCGGTCAGTTTTGTTGAGTATCCAGACTCCAGTTATTAAGTTGAGCATTCAGGCTCCTGTCATTTTTGTTGAGTATCCAGACTCCGGTTATTACGTTAAGCGTTCAGGCTCCGGTCATTACGTTGATAGTTCAGGCTCCGGTCAGTTTCTTTGAGTATCCAGACTCTGTTTATTAAGTTGAGCATTCAGGCTCCGGTCATTTTTGTTGAGTATCCAGACTCCGGTTATTACGTTGAGCGTTATGGCTCCGGTCAGTTTCGTTGAGTATCCAGACTCCGGTTATTAGGTTGAGCGTTCAGGCTCCGGTCTGTTTTGTTGAGTATCCAGACACTAGTTATTATGTTTAGCGTTCAGGCTCCGTTCAGTTTTTTTGGGTATCCAGACTCTGGTTATTACCTTGAGCATTCAGGCTCCGGTCAGTTTCGTTGATTATCCAGACTCCGGTTATAACGTTGAGCATTCACGTTCCGGTCAGTTTCGTTGGGTATCCAGACTCCGGTTATTACGTTGCCCGTTTAGGCTCCGGTCATTTTCGTTGAGTATCTAGACTCTGGTTATTACGTTGAGGGTTCAGACTCCGGTCTTTTTCGTTGAGTATCTAGACTCCTGTCATTACGTTGAGCGTTCAGGCTCCGATCATTTTCGTTGAGTATGCATACTCTGGTCAATACGTTGAGCGTTCAGTCTCCGGTCATTTTCGTTGAGTATTCAGACTCCGGTCATTACATTGAGCTTTCAGGATCCAGTCATTTTCGTTGAGCATCATAACTCCATTTATTACGTTGAGCGTTCAGGATCCGGTCAGTTTCGTTGAGTATCCGGACTCCAGTTATTATGTTGAGCGTTCAGGCTCCGGTCAGTTTCGTTGGGTATTCAAACTCCGGTTATTATGTTGATCGTTCAGGCTCCGATCATTTTCGTTGAGTATCTAGACTCGGGTTATTACGTTGAGCGTTCGGGCTCCGGTCAGTTTCATTGAGTATCCAGATTCCGGTTATTACGTTGAGCGTTCAGGCTCCGGTCAGTTTCGTTGGGTATCCAGACTCCGGTTATTACGTTGAGCGTTCAGGCTCCGGTCAATTTCGTTGGGTATCCAGACTCCGGTTATTACGTTGAGCGTTCAGGCTCCAGTCATTTTCGTTGAGTATCCAGACTCCTGTTATTACGTTGAGCGTTCAGGCTCCGGTCAGTTTCGTTGAGTATCCAGACTCCGGTTATTAAGTTGAGCATTCAGGCTCCGGTCATTTTCGTTGAGTATCCAGACTCTAGTTATTACGTTGAGCATTCCGGCTCCGATTAGTTTCGTTGAGTATCTAGATTCCGATTATTACGTTGAGCGTTTGGGCTTCGGTCAATTTCGTTGGGTATCCAGACTCCGGTTATTACGTTGAGCGTTTAGGCTCCGCTCAGTTTCGTTGGGTATCCAGACTCCGGTTATTACGTTGAGCGTTCAGGCTCCAGTCATTTTCGTTGAGTATCCAGACTCCTGTTATTACGTTGAGCATTCAGGCTCCGGTCAGTTTCGTTGAGTATCCAGACTCCGGTTATTAAGTTGAGCGTTCAGGCTCCGGTCATTTTCGTTGAGTATCCAGACTCTGGTTATTATGTTGAGCGTTCAGGCTCCGGTCAGTTTCGTTGAGTATCCAGATTCCGGTTATTACGTTAAGCGTTCAGGCTCTGGTCAGTTTCGTTGGGTATCAAGACACCGGTTATTACGTTGAGCGTTCAGGCTCCGGTCAGTTTCATTGGGTATCCAGACTCCGGTTATTACGTTGAGCATTCAGGTTCTGGTGATTTTCGTTGAGTATCCAGACTCCGGTTATTCCGTTGAGTGTTCAGGCTCCGGTTAGTTTCTTTAGGTATCCAGACTCCGGTCATTGTGTTGTGTGTACAGGCTCTGGTCATTTTTGTTGAGTATCCAGACTCGGGTCATTACGTTGAGCGTTCAGGCTCCTGTTATTTTCGTTGCGTATCCAGACTCCGGTCATTCTGTTGAGCGTTCAGGCTCCGGTCAGTTTTGTTGAGTATCCAGACTCCGGTTATTAAGTTGAGCATTCAGGCTCCGGTCATTTTTGTTGAGTATCCAGACTCCGGTTATTACGTTAAGCGTTCAGGCTCCGGTCATTACGTTGATCGTTCAGGCTCCGGTCAGTTTCGTTGAGTATCCAGACTTCGTTTATTAAGTTGAGCATTCAGGCTCCGGTCATTTTTGTTGAGTATTCAGACTCCGGTTATTACGTTGAGCGTTATGGCTCCGGTCAGTTTCGTTGAGTATCCAGACTCCGGTTATTAGGTTGAGCGTTCAGGCTCCGGTCTGTTTTGTTGAGTATCCAGACACTAGTTATTATGTTTAGCGTTCAGGCTCCGTTCAGTTTTGTTGGGTATCCAGACTCTGGTTATTACCTTGAGCATTCTGGCTCCGGTCAGTTTCGTTGATTATCCAGACTCCGGTTATAACGTTGAGCACTCACGTTCCGGTCAGTTTCGTTGGGTATCCAGACTCCGGTTATTACGTTGCGCGTTTAGGCTTCGGTCATTTTTGTTGAGTATCCAGACTCCGATTATTATGTTGAGCGTTCAGGTTCCGGTCAGTTTCGTTGAGTATCCAAACTCTGATTATTAAGTTGAGTGTTCAGGCTCCGGTCATTTTCTTTGAGTATCCAGACTCCGATTATTAGGTTGAGCGTTCAGGCTACGGTCATTTTCGCTGAGTATCCAGACTCCTGTTATTACGTTGAGCGTTCATGCTCCGGTCAATTTCGTTGAGTATCCAGACTCCGGTTATTAAATTGAGCGTTCAGGCTCCG
This sequence comes from Lathyrus sativus, assembly GCA_963859935.3. Taxonomy (NCBI): domain Eukaryota; kingdom Viridiplantae; phylum Streptophyta; class Magnoliopsida; order Fabales; family Fabaceae; genus Lathyrus; species Lathyrus sativus. Next base: position 227,789,753 of record OZ012736.1, read on the forward strand.
GTCAGTTTCGTTGGGTATCCAGACTCCGGTTATTACGTTGAGCGTTCAGGCTCCGGTCATTTTTGTTGAGTATCCAGTCCGGTTAATACGTTTAGCATTCAGGCTCCGGTCATTTTTGTTGAGTCTCCAGACTCCGGTTGTTAAGTTTTGTGTTCAAACTCCGATTAGTTTCATTGAGAATCTAGACTCCGATTAATACGTTGAGCGCTCAGGCTCCGGTCAGTTTCGTTGGGTATCCAGACTTCGGTTATTACGTTGAGCATTTAGGCTCCGGTCATTTTCGTTGAGTATCCAGACTCGGGTTATTACGTTGAGCGTTCAGGCTCCGGTCATTTTAGTTGAGTATCCAGACTTTGGTTATTACGTTGAGCGTTCCGGCTCCGGTCAGTTTCGTTGAGTATCCAGACTTCGGTTATTAAGTTTGGCGTTCAGGCTCTGTTCAGTTTCGTTGGGTATCCAGACTCTGGTTCTTACATTGAGCGTTCAGGCTCCTGTCAGTTTCGTTGATTATCCATACTTTGATTATTATGTTGAGCACTCACGCTCCGGTCGGTTTCGTTGGGTATCTTGACTCCAGTTATTACGTTGAGCCTTCAGGCTCCGGTCATTTTTTTTGAGTATCCAGACTCCGGTTATTACGTTGAGCGTTCAGGTTCCGGTCAGTTTCGTTGATTATCTAGACTCCGATTATTTCGTTGAGCTTTCACGCTCCGGTCAGTTTCGTTGGGTATCTAGACTTTAGTTATTACGTTGAGCGTTCAGGCTCCGGTCATTTTTGTTGAGTATCCAGTCCGGTTATTACGTTTAGCATTCAGGCTCCGGTCATTTTTGTTGAGTCTCCAAACTCCGGTTATTACATTTTGTGTTCAAACTCCGATTAGTTTCGTTGAGAATCTAGACTCCGATTATTACGTTGAACATTCAAGCTCCGGTCAGTTTCGTTGGGTTTCCAGACTCCGGTTATTATGTTAAGCATTCAGGTTTCGGTGATTTTCGTTGAGTATCCAGACTCCGATTATTCCGTTGAGCGTTCAGCCTCCGGATAGTTTCGTTAGGTATCTAGACTCCGGTTATTACGTATAACGTCCAGGCTCCGGTCAGTTTCATTGAGTATCTAGACTTCGGTTATTAAGTTGAGCGTTCAGACTCCGGTCAGTTTTGTTGGGTATCCAAACTCCAGTTATTACGTTGAGCGTTCAGGCTCTGATCATTTTTGTTGAGTATCCAGTCCGGTTATTACGTTGAGCATTCAGACTCCGGTTATTACGTTTTGTGTTCAAAGTCCGATTATTTTCGTTGAGAAGCTAGACTCCGATTATTACTTTGAGTGTTCAGGCTCCGTCAATTTCGTTGGGTATCCAGACTCCGGTTATTACGTTGAGCATTCAGGTTCCGGTGATTTTCGTTGAGTATCCAGACTCCGGTTATTCCGTTGAGTGTTCAGGCTCCGGTTAGTTTCGTAAGGTATCCAGACTCCGGTTATTACGTATAGCGTCCATGCTCTGGTAAGTTTTCTTGAGTATTTAGACTCCGGTCATTATGTTGTGTGTATAGGCTCTGGTCATTTTTGTTGAGTATCCAGACTCGGGTCATTACGTTGTGCGTTCAGGCTCCGGTCATTTTTATTGTGTATCCAGACTCCGGTCATTCTGTTGAGCGTTCAGGCTCCGGTCAGTTTTGTTGAGTATCCAGACTCCGGTTACTAAGTTGAGCATTCAGGCTCCGGTCATTTTTGTTGAGTACCCAGACTCCGGTTATTACGTTAAGCGTTCAGGCTCCGGTCATTACGTTGATCGTTCAGGCTCCGGTCAGTTTCGTTGAGTATCCAGACTCCGTTTATTAAGTTGAGCATTCAGGCTTCGGTCATTTTTGTTGAGTATCCAGACTCCGGTTATCACGTTGAGCGTTATGGCTCCGGTCAGTTTCGTTGAGTATCCAGACTCCGGTTATTAGGTTGAGCGTTCAAGCTCCGGTCAGTTTTGTTGAGTATCCAGACACTAGTTATTATGTTTAGTGTTCAGGCTCCGTTCAGTTTTGTTGGGTATCCAGACTCTGGTTATTACCTTGAGCATTCAGGCTCCGGTCAGTTTCGTTGATTATCCAGACTCCGGTTATAACGTTGAGCACTCACGTTCCGGTCAGTTTCGTTGGGTATCCAGACTCCGGTTATTACGTTGAGCGTTTAGGCTCTGGTCATTTTTGTTGAGTATAGACTCCGATTATTATGTTGAGCATTCAGGTTCCGGTCAGTTTCATTGAGTATCCAAACTCTGGTTATTAAGTTGAGTGTTCAGGCTCCGATCATTTTCTTTGAGTATCCAGACTCCGGTTATTAGGTTGAGCGTTCAGGCTACGGTCATTTTGGCTGAGTATCTAGACTTCTGTTATTACGTTGAGCGTTCATGCTCCGGTCAATTTCGTTGAGTATCCAGACTCCAGTTATTAAGTTGAGCGTTCAAGCTCCGGTCAGTTTCGTTGGGTATCCAGACTCCGGTTATTACATTGAGCGTTCAGGCTCCGGTCATTTTTGTTGAGTATCCAGTCCGGTTATTACGTTTAGCATTCAGGCTCCGGTCATTTTTGTTGAGTCTCCGGACTCCGGTTATTAAGTTTTGTGTTCAAACTCCGATTAGTTTCATTGAGAATCTAGACTCCGATTAATACGTTGAGCGCTTAGGCTCCGGTCAGTTTTGTTGGGTATCCAGACTCCGGTTATTACGTTGAGCATTCAGGCTCCGGTCATTTTCGTTGAGTATCCAGACTCTGGTTATTACGTTGAGCGTTCAGGCTCCGGTCATTTTCGTTGAGTATCCAGACTCTGGTTATTACGTTGAGCGTTCCGGCTCCGGTCAGTTTCGTTGAGTATCAAGACTCCGGTTATTAAGTTTGGCGTTCAGGCTCTGTTCAGTTTCGTTGGGTATCCAGACTATGGTTGTTACATTGAGCGTTCAGACTCCTGTCAGTTTCGTTGATTATCCAAACTTCGATTATTACGTTGAGCACTCATGCTCCGGTCAGTTTCGTTGGGTATCCAGACTCCGGTTATTACGTTGAGCGTTCAGGCTCCGGTCATTTTTGTTGAGTATCCAGACTCCGGTTATTACGTTGAGCGTTCAGGTTCCGGTCAGTTTCGTTGATTATCTAGACTCCGATTATTTCGTTGAGCTTTCACGCTTCGGTCAGTTTCGTTGGGTATCTAGACTTTAGTTATTACGTTGAGCGTTCAGGCTCCGGTCATTTTTGTTGAGTATCCAGTCCGGTTATTACGTTTAGCATTCAGGCTCCGGTCATTTTTGTTGAGTCTCCAAACTCCGGTTATTACATTTTGTGTTCAAACTCCGATTAGTTTCGTTGAGAATCTAGACTCCGATTATTACGTTGAACATTCAAGCTCCGTTCAGTTTCGTTGGGTTTCCAGACTCCAGTTATTATGTTGAGCATTCAGGTTTCGGTGATTTTCGTTGAGTATCCAGACTCCGATTATTCCGTTGAGCGTTCAGCCTCCGGATAGTTTCGTTAGGTATCTAGACTCCGGTTATTACGTATAGCGTCCAGGCTCCGGATAGTTTCGTTGAGTATCTAGACTCCGGTTATTAAGTTGAGCGTTCAGACTCCGGTCAGTTTCGTTGGGTATCCAAACTCCGGTTATTACGTTGAGCGTTCAGGCTCCGATCATTTTTGTTGAGTATCCAGTCCGGTTATTACGTTGAGCATTCAGACTCCGGTTATTACATTTTGTGTTCAAAGTCCGATTAGTTTCGTTGAGAAGCTAGACTCAGATTATTACTTTGAGCGTTCAGGCTCCGGTCAATTTCGTTGGGTATCCAGACTCCGGTTATTACGTTGAGCATTCAGGTTCCAGTGATTTTCGTTGAGTATCCAGACTCCGGTTATTCCGTTGAGTGTTCAGGCTCCGGTTAGTTTCGTTATGTATCCAGACTCCGGTTATTACGTATAACGTCCATGCTCTGGTAAGTTTTCTTGAGTATCTAGACTCCGGTCATTATGTTGTGTGTACAGGCTCTAGTCATTTTTGTTGAGTATCCAGACTCGGGTCATTACGTTGAGCGTTCAGGCTCCGGTCATTTTCGTTGCGTATCCAGACTCCGGTCATTCTGTTGAGCGTTCAGGCTCCGGTCAGTTTTGTTGAGTATCCAGACTCCGGTTATTAAGTTGAGCATTCAGGCTCCGGTCATTTTTGTTGAGTATCCAGACTCCGGTTATCACGTTGAGCGTTATGGTTCCGGTCAGTTTCATTGAGTATCCAGACTCCAGTTATTAGGTTGAGCGTTCAAGCTCCGGTCAGTTTTGTTGAGTATCCAGACACTAGTTATTATGTTTAGCGTTCAGGCTCCGTTCAGTTTTGTTGGGTATCCAGACTCTGGTTATTACCTTGAGCATTCAGGCTCCGGTCATTTTCTTTGAGTATCCAGACTCCGGTTATTAGGTTGAGCGTTCAGGCTACGGTCATTTTGGCTGAGTATCTAGACTTCTGTTATTACGTTGAGCGTTCATGCTCCGGTCAATTTCGTTGAGTATCCAGACTCCGGTTATTAAGTTGAGCGTTCAAGCTCCGGTCAGTTTCGTTGGGTATCCAGACTCCGGTTATTACATTGAGCGTTCAGGCTCCGGTCATTTTTGTTGAGTATCCAGTCCGGTTATTACGTTTAGCATTCAGGCTCCGGTCATTTCTGTTGAGTCTCCAGACTCCGGTTATTAAGTTTTGTGTTCAAACTCCGATTAGTTTCATTGAGAATCTAGACTCCGATTAATACGTTGAGCGCTCAGGCTCCGGTCAGTTTCGTTGGGTATCCAGACTCCGGTTATTACATTGAGCATTCAGGCTCCGGTCATTTTCGTTGAGTATCCAGACTCTGGTTATTACGTTGAGCGTTCAGGCTCCGGTCATTTTCGTTGAGTATCCAGACTCTGGTTATTACGTTGAGCGTTCCGGCTCCGGTCAGTTTCGTTGAGTATCCAGACTCCGGTTATTAAGTTTGGCGTTCAGCCTTTGTTCAGTTTCGTTGGGTATCCAGACTATGGTTGTTAAATTGAGCGTTCAGACTCCTGTCAGTTTCGTTGATTATCCAAACTTCGATTATTACGTTGAGCACTCACGCTCCGGTCAGTTTCGTTGGGTATCCAGACTCCAGTTATTACTTTGAGCGTTCAGGCTCCGGTCATTTTTGTTGAGTATCCAGACTCCGGTTATTACGTTGAGCGTTCAGGTTCCGGTCAGTTTCGTTGATTATCTAGACTCCGATTATTTCGTTGAGCTTTCACGCTCCGGTCAGTTTCGTTGGGTATCTAGACTTTAGTTATTACGTTGAGCGTTCAGGCTCTGGTCATTTTTGTTGAGTATCCAGTTCGGTTATTACGTTTAGCATTCAGGCTCCGGTCATTTTTGTTGAGTCTCCAAACTCCGGTTATTACATTTTATGTTCAAACTCCCATTAGTTTCGTTGAGAATCTAGACTCCGATTATTACGTTGAACATTCAAGCTCCGGTCAGTTTCGTTGGGTTTCCAGACTCCGGTTATTATGTTGAGCATTCAGGTTTCGGTGATTTTTGTTGAGTATCCAGACTCCGATTATTCCGTTGAGCGTTCAGCCTCCGGATAGTTTCGTTAGGTATCTAGACTCCGGTTATTACGTATAGCGTCCTGGCTCCGGATAGTTTCGTTGAGTATCTAGACTCCGGTTATTAAGTTGAGCGTTCAGACTCCGGTCAGTTTCGTTGGGTATCCAAACTCCGGTTATTACGTTGAGCGTTCAGGCTCCGATCATTTTTTTGAGTATCCAGTCCGGTTATTACGTTGAGCATTCAGACTCCGGTTATTACATTTTGTGTTCAAAGTCCGATTAGTTTCGTTGAGAAGCTAGACTCCGATTATTACTTTGAGCGTTCAGGCTCCGGTCAATTTCGTTGGGTATCCAGACTCCGGTTATTACGTTGAGCATTCAGGTTCCGGTGATTTTCGTTGAGTATCCAGACTCCGGTTATTCCGTTGAGTGTTCAGGCTCCGGTTAGTTTCGTTAGGTATCCAGACTCCGGTTATTACGTATAGCGTCCATGCTCTGGTAAGTTTTCTTGAGTATCTAGACTCCGGTCATTATGTTGTGTGTACAGGCTCTGGTCATTTTTGTTGAGTATCCAGACTCGGGTCATTACGTTGAGCGTTCAGGCTCCGGTCATTTTCGTTGCGTATCCAGACTCCGGTCATTTTGTTGAGCGTTCAGGCTCCGGTCAGTTTTGTTGAGTATCCAGACTCCGGTTATTAAGTTGAGCATTCAGGCTCCGGTCATTTTTGTTGAGTATCCAGACTCCGGTTATTACGTTAAGCGTTCAGGCTCCGATCATTACGTTGATCGTTCAGGCTCCGGTCAGTTTCGTTGAGTATCCAGACTCCGTTTATTAAGTTGAGCATTCAGGCTCCGGTCATTTTTGTTGAGTATCCAGACTCCGGTTATTACGTTGAGCGTTATGGCTCCGGTCAGTTTCGTTGAGTATCCAGACTCCGGTTATTAGGTTGAGCGTTCAAGCTCCGGTCAGTTTTGTTGAGTATCCAGACACTAGTTATTATGTTTAGCGTTCAGGCTCCGTTCAGTTTTGTTGGGTATCCAGACTCTGGTTATTACCTTGAGCATTCAGGCTCCGGTTAGTTTCGTTGATTATCCAGACTCCGGTTATAACGTTGAGCACTCACGTTCCGGTCAGTTTCGTTGGGTATCCAGAATCCGGTTATTACGTTGAGCGTTTAGGCTCCGGTCATTTTTGTTGAGTATAGACTCCGATTATTATGTTGAGCGTTCAGGTTCCGGTCAGTTTCGTTGAGTATCCAAACTCTGGTTATTAAGTTGAGTGTTCAGGCTCCGGTCATTTTCTTTGAGTATCCAGACTCCGGTTATTAGGTTGAGCGTTCAGGCTACGGTCATTTTGGCTGAGTATCCAGACTTCTGTTATTACGTTGAGCGTTCATGCTCCGGTCAATTTCGTTGAGTATCCAGACTCTGGTTATTAAGTTGAGCGTTCAGGCTCCGGTCAGTTTCGTTGTGTATCCAGACTCCGGTTATTACGTTGAGCGTTCAGGCTCCGGTCATTTTTGTTGAGTATCCAGTCTGGTTATTACGTTTAGCATTCAGGCTCCGGTCATTTTTGTTGAGTCTCCAGACTCCGGTTATTAAGTTTTGTGTTCAAACTCCGATTAGTTTCATTCAGAATCTAGACTCCGATTAATACGTTGAGCGCTCAGGCTCCGATCAGTTTCATTGGGTATCCAGACTCCGGTTATTACGTTGAGCATTCAGACTCCGGTGATTTTCGTTGAGTATCCAGACTCTGGTTATTCCGTTGAGCTTTCAGGCTTCGGTTAATTTGGTTAGGTATCCAGACTCCGGTTATTACTTATAGCGTCCATGCTCTGGTAAGTTTAGTTGAGTATCTAGACTCCGGTCATCACGTTGAGTGTACAGGCTCCAATCATATTTGTTGAGTATCCAGACTCCGATCATTACTTTGAGCGTTCAGGCTCCGGTCATTTTCGTTGAGTACCCAGACTCCGGTCATTCTGTTGAGCGTTCAGGCTCCGGTCAGTTTCGTTGAGTATCCAGACTCTGGTTATTAAGTTGAGCATTCAGGCTCCGGTCATTTTTGTTGAGTATCCAGACTCCGGTTATTATGTTGAGCGTTCAGGCTCCGGTTATTATGTTGATTGTTCAGGCTCCGGTTAGTTTCGTTGAGTATCTAGACTCAAGTTATTACGTTGAGTGTTCATGCTCTGGTCAATTTTGTTTGGTATCCAGACTCCGGTTATTACATTGAGCATTAAGGCTCCGGTCGTTTTTTTTGAGTATCCAAACTCCGGTTATTATGTTGAGCATTCAGGCTCTGGTCAGTTTTGCTTAGTATCCAAACTCCAATTATTAAGTTGAGCGTTCAGGCTCCGGTCATTTTCTTTGAGTATCCACACTCTGGTTATTACTTTGAGCGTTCAGGCTCCGATCATTTTCGTTGAGTATCCAGACTCTAGTTATTACGTTGAGCGTTTAGGCTCCGGTCAGTTTCGTTGAGTATCCAGACTCTGGTTATTAAGTTTAGCGTTTAGGCTCTGTTCAGTTTCGTTGGGTATCCAGACTTCGGTTATCACGTTGAGCGTTCAGGCTCCTGTCAGTTTTGTTGATTATCCAGACTTCGGTTATTACGTTGAGCACTCATGCTCCGGTCAGTTTCGTTGGGTATCTAGACTCCGGTTATTACGTTGAGCATTCAGGCTCCGGTCATTTTTGTTGAGTATCCAGACTCCGGTTATTACGTTGAGCGTTCAGGTTCCGGTCAGTTTATTTGAGTATCCAAACTCCAGTTAATAAGTTGAGCTTGCAGGCTCCGGTCATTTTCTTTGAGTATCCAGACTCCGGTTATTACGTTGAGAGTTCAGGCTCCGGTCATTTTTGGTGAGTATCCAGACTCTGGTTATTACGGTGAGCGTTCAGGCTCCGGTCAGTTTCGTTTAGTGTACAGACTCCTGTTATTAAGTTGAGCGTTCAGGCTCTGGTCAGTTTCGTTGGGTATCCAGACTCTGGTTATTACGTTGAGTGTTCAGGCTCCGGTCAGTTTCGTTGAATATCTAGACTCCGATTATTTCATTGAGCTTTCACGCTACGGTCAGTTTCGTTGGGTATCCAGACTTTAGTTATTACGTTGAGCGTTCAGGCTCCAGTCATTTTTGTTGAGTATCCAGTCCGGTTATTACGTTTAGCATTCAGGCTCCGGTCATTTTTGTTGAGTCTCAAGACTCCGGTTATTACATTTTATGTTCAAACTCCGATTAGTTTCGTTGAGATTCTAGACTCCGATTATTACGTTGAGCATTCAAGCTCCGGTCAGTTTCGTTGGGTTTCCAGACTCCGGTTATTACGTTGAGCATTTAGGATCTGGTGATTTTCGTTGAGTATCCAGACTCCGGTTATTCCGTTGAGCGTTCAGGCTCCGGTTAGTTTCGTTAGGTATCTAGACTCCGGTTATTACGTATAGCTTCCAGGATTCGGTCAGTTTTGTAGAGTATCCAGACTCCGGTTATTAAGTTGAGCGTTCAGACTCCGGTCAGTTTCGTTGGGTATCAAAACTCCGGTTATTATGTTGAGCGTTCAGGCTCCGGATATTACGTTTTGTGTTTACACTCCGATTAGTTTCTTTGAGAATCTAGACTCCGATTATTACTTTGAGCGTTCAGGCTCCGGTTAATTAACTTGGGTATCCAGACTCCGGTTATTAAATTGAGCATTCAGGTTCCGGTGATTTTCGTTGAGTATCCAGACTCTGGTTATTCGGTTGAGCGTTCAGGCTCCGGTTAGTTTTGTTAGGTATCCAGACTCGGGTTATTACGTATAGCGTCCATGCTCTGGTATGTTTTCTTGAGTATCTAGACTCCGGTCATTACGTTGTGTGTACAGGCTCCGGTTATTTTTGTTGAGTATCCAAACTCGGGTCATTACGTTGAGCGTTCAGGCTCCGGTCATTTTCGTTGCGTATCCAGACTCCGGTCATTCTGTTGAGCATTCAGGCTCCGGTCAGTTTCGTTGAGTATCCAGACCCTGGTTATTAAGTTGAGCATTCAGGCTCCTGTCATTTTTCTTGAGTATCCAGACTCCGGTTATTACGTTAAGCATTCAGGCTCCGGTCATTACGTTGATCGTTCAGGCTCCGGACAGTTTCGTTGAGTATCCAGACTCCGGTTATTAAGTTGAGCATTCAGGCTCCGGTCATTTTTGTTGAGTATCCAGACTCCGGTTATTACGTTGAGCGTTATGGCTCCGGTCAGTTTCGTTGAGTATCCAGACTCCGGTTATTACGTTGAGCGTTCAGGCTCCGGTCAGTTTCGTTGAGTATCCATACACCGGTTATTAAGTTTAGCGTTCAGGCTCCGTTCAGTTTTGTTGGGTATCCAGACTCCGATTATTACCTTGAGCATTCAGGCTCCGGTTATAACGTTGAGCACTCACGTTCCGGTCAGTTTCGTTGGGTATCTAGACTCCGGTTATTACATTTACCATTCAGGCTCAGGTCATTTTTGTTGAGTCTCCAGACTCCGGTTATTACGTTTTGTGTTCAAACTCCGATTAGTTTCGTTGAGAATCTAGACTCCGATTATTTCGTTGAGCTTTCAGGCTCCGGTCAGTTTTGTTGGGTTTCCAGACTCTAATTATTACGTTGAGCATTCAGGCTCCGGTAATTTTTGTTTAGTATCCAGACTCCGGTTATTACGTTGGGCGTTTAGGCTCCAGTCATTATATTGATCGTTCAGGCTCCGGTCACTTTCGTTGAGTATCTAGACTCCAGTTATTACGTAGAGCATTCAGGCTCTGGTAGTTTTCGTTTGGTATCCAAACTCCGGTTATTACATTGAGAGTTAAGGCTCCGGTCATTTTGTTGAGTATCCAGACTCCGGTTATTTCGTTGAGCGTTCAGGCTCCGGTCAGTTTCGTTTAGTATCCAAACTCCGATTATTAAGTTGAGCGTTCAGGCTCCGGTCATTTTCTTTGAGTATCCAAATGCCGGTTATTACGTTGAGCCTTCAGGCTCTGGTCATTTTCGTTGAGTATCCAGACTCCGGTTATTATGTTGAGCGTTCAGGCTCCGGTCAGTTTCGTTGAGTATCCAGACTCCAGTTATTAAGTTTAGTGTTCAGGCTCTGTTCAGTTTCATTGGGTATCCAGACTCCGGTTATTACGTTGAGCGTTCAGGCTCCTGTCAGTTTCGTTGATTATCCAGACACCGGTTATTACGTTGAGCACTCACGCTCCAGTCAGTTTCTTTGGGTATCCAGACTCCGGTTACTACGTTGAGCGTTCAGGCTCCGGTCAATTTTGGACTGTATCCAGACTCCGGTTATTACGTTGAGCGTTCAGGTTCCGGTCAGTTTCGTTGTGTATCCAAACTCCGGTTATTAAGTTGAACGTTAAGGCTCCGGTCATTTTCTTTGAGTATCCAGACTCTGGTTATTACGTGGAGCGTTCAGGCTCCGGTCATTTTTGTTGAGTATCCAAACTCCGATTATTACGTTGAGCGTTCAGGCTCTGGTCAGTTTCAGCGAGGATCCAAACTCCGGTTATTTTGTTGAGCGTTCAGGCTCCGGTCAGTTTCGTTGGGTATCCAGACTCTGGTTATTACGTTGAGCGTTCAGGCTCCGGTCAATTTTCTTGAGTATCCAGACTCCGATTATTTCGTTGAGCTTTCACGCTTCGGTCAGTTTCGTTGGGTATCCAGACTCTGGTTATTACATTGAGCGTTCAGGCTCCGGTCATTTTTGTTGAGTATCCAGTCCGGTTATTACATTTAGCATTCAGGCTCCGGTCATTTTTGTTGAGTCTCCAGACTCCGGTTAATACGTTTTGTGTTCAAACTCCGATTAGTTTCGTTGAGAATCTAGACTTCGATTATTTCGTTGAGCTTTCAGGCTCCGGTCAGTTTCGTTGGGTTTCCAGACTCCGGTTATTACATTGAGCATTCAGGCTCCGGTGATTTTCGTTGAGTATCCAGACTCCGGTTATTCCGTTGAGCGTTCAGGCTCCGGTTAGTTTCGTTAGGTATCCGGACTCCGGTTATTACGTATAACGTCCAGGCTCCGGTCAGTTTCGTTGAGTATCCAGACTCCGGTTATTAATTTGAGCGTTCAGGCTCCGGTCAGTTTCGTTGGGTATCCAGACTCCAGTTGTTACGTTGAGCCTTAGGGCTCCGGTTATTTTTGTTGAGTATCCAGTCCGGTTATTACGTTGAGCATTCAGGCTCCGGTCATTTTTGTTGAGTCTCCAGACTCCGGTTATTACGTTTTGTGTTCAAACTCCGATTAGTTTCGTTGAGAATCTATACTCCTATTATTACGTTGAGCATTCAAGCTCCGGTAAGTTTCGTTGGGTATCAAGACTCCGGTTATTACGTTGAGCATTGAGGCTCCGGTGATTTTCATTGAGTATCTAGACTCCGCTTATTCCGTTGAGCGTTCAGGCTCCGGTTAGTTTTGTTAGGTATCCAGACTCCGGTTATTACGTATAGCGTCCATGATCTGGTAATTTTTTTTGAGTATCTAGACTCCGGTCATTAAGTTGAGTGTACAGGCTCCGGTCATTTGTGTTGAGTATCCAGACTCCGGTCATTACGTTGAGCGTTCAGGCTCCGGTCATTTTCTTTGAGTATCCAGACTCCGGTCATTCTATTGAGCGTTCAGGCTCCAGTCAATTTTGTTGAGTATCCAGACTCCGGTTATTAAGTTGAACATTCAGGCTCCGGTCATTTTTGTTGAGTATCCAGACTCCGGTTATTACGTTGAGCGTTCAGGCTCCGGTCATTACATTGATCGTTCAGGTTCCGGTCAGTTTCGTTGAGTATCTATATTCCAGTTATTATGTTGAGCGTTCAGGCTCTGGTCAGTTTCGTTTGGTATCCAGACTCCGGTTATTAAGTTGAGCGTTCAGGCTCCGATCATTTTCTTTGAGTATCAAGACTCCGGTTATTACGTTGAGCGTTCAGGCTTCGGTCTTTTTCGTTAAGTATCCAAACTCCGGTTATTAAGTTGAGCGTTCAGGCTCCGGTCATTTTCTTTGAGTATCCAGACTCCGGTTATTACGTTGAGCGTTCAGGCTCCGGTCATTTTCGTTGAGTATCCATACTCCGGTTATTTTGTTGAGCGTTCAGGCTCCGGTCAGTTTCGTTGGGTATCCAGACTCTGGTTATTACTTTGAGCGTTCAGGCTCCGGTCAATTTTCTTGAGTATCCAGACTCCGATTATTTCGTTGAGCTTTCACGCTTCGGTCAGTTTCGTTGGGTATCCAGACTCTGGTTATTACATTGAGCGTTCAGGCTCCGGTCATTTTTGTTGAGTATCCAGTCCGGTTATTACATTTAGCATTCAGGCTCCGGTCATTTTTGTTGAGTCTCCAGACTCCGGTTAATACGTTTTGTGTTCAAACTCCGATTAGTTTCGTTGAGAATCTAGACTTCGATTATTTCGTTGAGCTTTCAGGCTCCGGTCAGTTTCGTTGGGTTTCCAGATTCCGGTTATTACATTGAGCATTCAGGCTCCGTTGATTTTCGTTGAGTATCCAGACTCCGGTTATTCCGTTGAGCGTTCAGGCTCCGGTTAGTTTCGTTAGGTATCCAGACTCCGGTTATTACGTATAACGTCCAGGCTCCGGTCAGTTTCGTTGAGTATCCAGACTCCGGTTATTAATTTGAGCGTTCAGGCTCTGGTCAGTTTCGTTGGGTATCCAGACTCCAGTTGTTACGTTGAGCCTTAGGGCTCCGGTTATTTTTGTTGAGTATCCAGTCCGGTTATTACGTTGAGCATTCAGGCTCCGGTCATTTTTGTTGAGTCTCCAGACTCCGGTTATTACGTTTTGTGTTCAAACTCCGATTAGTTTCGTTGAGAATCTATACTCCTATTATTACGTTGAGCATTCAAGCTCCGGTAAGTTTCGTTGGGTATCAAGACTCCGGTTATTACGTTGAGCATTGAGGCTCCGGTGATTTTCATTGAGTATCTAGACTCCGCTTATTCCGTTGAGCGTTCAGGCTCCGGTTAGTTTTGTTAGGTATCCAGACTCCGGTTATTACGTATAGCGTCCATGATCTGGTAATTTTTTTTGAGTATCTAGACTCCGGTCATTAAGTTGAGTGTACAGGCTCCGGTCATTTGTGTTGAGTATCTAGACTCCGGTCATTACGTTGAGCGTTCAGGCTCCGGTCATTTTCTTTGAGTATCCAGACTCCGGTCATTCTATTGAGCGTTCAGGCTCCAGTCAATTTTGTTGAGTATCCAGACTCCGGTTATTAAGTTGAACATTCAGGCTCCGGTCATTTTTGTTGAGTATCCAGACTCCGGTTATTACGTTGAGCGTTCAGGCTCCGGTCATTACATTGATCGTTCAGGTTCCGGTCAGTTTCGTTGAGTATCTAGATTCCAGTTATTATGTTGAGCGTTCAGGCTCTGGTCAGTTTCGTTTGGTATCCAGACTCCGGTTATTAAGTTGAGCGTTCAGGCTCCGATCATTTTCTTTGAGTATCAAGACTCCGGTTATTACGTTGAGCGTTCAGGCTTCGGTCTTTTTCGTTAAGTATCCAAACTCCGGTTATTAAGTTGAGCGTTCAGGCTCCGGTCATTTTCTTTGAGTATCCAGACTCCGGTTATTACGTTGCGCGTTCAGGCTCCGGTCATTTTCGTTGAGTATCCATACTCCGGTTATTTTGTTGAGCGTTCAGGCTCCGGTCAGTTTCGTTGGGTATCCAGACTCTGGTTATTACTTTGAGCGTTCAGGCTCCGGTCAATTTTCTTGAGTATCCAGACTCCGATTATTTCGTTGAGCTTTCACGCTTCGGTCAGTTTCGTTGGGTATCCAGACTCTGGTTATTACATTGAGCGTTCAGGCTCCGGTCATTTTTGTTGAGTATCCAGTCCGGTTATTACATTTAGCATTCAGGCTCCGGTCATTTTTGTTGAGTCTCCAGACTCCGGTTAATACGTTTTGTGTTCAAACTCCGATTAGTTTCGTTGAGAATCTAGACTTCGATTATTTCGTTGAGCTTTCAGGCTCCGGTCAGTTTCGTTGGGTTTCCAGATTCCGGTTATTACATTGAGCATTCAGGCTCCGGTGATTTTCGTTGAGTATCCAGACTCCGGTTATTCCGTTGAGCGTTCAGGCTCCGGTTAGTTTCGTTAGGTATCCAGACTCCGGTTATTACGTATAACGTCCAGGCTCCGGTCAGTTTCGTTGAGTATCCAGACTCCGGTTATTAATTTGAGCGTTCAGGCTCTGGTCAGTTTCGTTGGGTATCCAGACTCCAGTTGTTACGTTGAGCCTTAGGGCTCCGGTCATTTTTGTTGAGTATCCAGTCCGGTTATTACGTTGAGCATTCAGGCTCCGGTCATTTTTGTTGAGTCTCCAGACTCCGGTTATTACGTTTTGTGTTCAAACTCCGATTAGTTTCGTTGAGAATCTATACTCCTATTATTACGTTGAGCATTCAAGCTCCGGTAAGTTTCGTTGGGTATCAAGACTCCGGTTATTACGTTGAGCATCCAGGCTCCGGTGATTTTCATTGAGTATCCAGACTCCGCTTATTCCGTTGAGCGTTCAGGCTCCGGTTAGTTTCGTTAGGTATCCAGACTCTGGTTATTACGTATAGCGTCCATGATCTGGTAATTTTTTTTGAGTATCTAGACTCCGGTCATTAAGTTGAGTGTACAGGCTCCGGTCATTTTTGTTGAGTATCCAGACTCCGGTCATTACGTTGAGCGTTCAGGCTCCGGTCATTTTCTTTGAGTATCCAGACTCCGGTCATTCTATTGAGCGTTCAGGCTCCAGTCAATTTTGTTGAGTATCCAGACTCCGGTTATTAAGTTGAACATTCAGGCTCCGGTCATTTTTGTTGAGTATCCAGACTCCGGTTATTACGTTGAGCGTTGAGGCTCCGGTCATTACATTGATCGTTCAGGTTCCGGTCAGTTTCGTTGAGTATCTAGATTCCAGTTATTATGTTGAGCGTTCAGGCTCTGGTCAGTTTCGTTTGGTATCCAGACTCCGGTTATTAAGTTGAGCGTTCAGGCTCCGATCATTTTCTTTGAGTATCAAGACTCCGGTTATTACGTTGAGCGTTCAGGCTTCGGTCTTTTTCATTAAGTATCCAAACTCCGGTTATTAAGTTGAGCGTTCAGGCTCTGGTCATTTTCTTTGAGTATCCAGACTCCGGTTATTACGTTGAGCGTTCAGGCTCCGGTCATTTTCGTTGAGTATCCATACTCTGGTTATTACGTTGAGCGTTCAGGCTCCGGTCAGTTTCGTTGAGTATCCAGACTCCGGTTATTAAGTTTAGCGTTTAGGCTCTGTTCAGTTTCGTTGGGTATCCAGACTCCGGTTATTACGTTGAGCGTTCAGGATCCGGTCATTTTCGTTGATTATCTAGACTCCGGTTATTACGTTGAGCACTCACGCTCTGGTCAGTTTCGTTGGGTATCCAGACTCTGCTTATTAAATTGAGCGTTCAGGCTCCGGTCATTTTTGTTGAGTATCCAGACTCCGGTTATTACATTGAGCGTTCAGGTTTCGGTCAGTTTCATTGAGTATCCAAGCTCCGGTTATTAGGTTGAGCGTTCAGGCTCCGGTCATTTTCTTTGAGTATCCAGACTCCGGTTATTACGTTGAGCGTTCAGGCTCCAGTCATTTTCGTTGAGTATCCAGACTCCGGTTATTACGTTGAACGTTAAGGCTACGGTCAGTTTCGTTGAGTATCCAGACTCCAGTTATTAAGTTGAGCGTTCAGGCTCCGGTCAGTTTCGTTGGGTATCCAGACTCCGGTTATTACGTTGGGCTTTCAGGCTTCGGTCATTTTCGTTGATTATCCAGACTCCGATTATTTCGTTTAGGTTTCACGCTCCGGTCAGTTTCGTAGGGTATCCAGACTCTGGTTATTACGTTGAGCGTTCAGGCTCCGGTCATTTTTGTTGAGTATGCAGTTCGGTTATTACGTTTAGCATTCAGGCTCCGGTCATTTTTGTTGAGTCTCCTGACTCCGGTTATTACGTTTTGTGTACAAAATTCGATTAATTTCGTTTAGAATCTAGACTCCCATTATTACGTTGAGCGATCAGGCTCCGGTCAGTTTCGTTGGGTTTCCAGACTCTGGTTATTACGATGAGCATTCAGGCTCCGGTGATTTTCGTTGAGTATCCAGACTCCGGTTATTCCGTTAAGCGTTCAGGCTCCGGTTAGTTTTGTTAGGTATCCAGATTCCGGCTATTACGTATAGCGTCCACGCTCTGGTCAGTTTTGTTGAGTATCCAGACTCCGGTCATTAAGTTGAGCGTCCAGGCTCCGGTCATTTTCGTTTAGTACCCAGACTCCGGTCATTATGTTGAGCGTTCAAGCTCCGGTCATTTTCTTTGAGTATCCAGACTCTGGTTATTACGTTGAGCTTTCAGGCTCCGGTCATTTTCGTTGAGTATCCAGACTCCGATTATTACGTTGAGCGTTCAGGCTCCGGTCAGTTTCAGTGAGGATCCAGACTCCGGTTATTATGTTGAGCGTTCAGGCTCTGGTCAGTTTCGTTGGGTATCTAGACTCTGGTTATTACGTTGAGCGTTCAGGCTCCGGTCAGTTTTGTTGAGTATCCAGACTCCGATTATTTCGTTGACCTTTCACGCTCCGGTCAGTTTCGTTGGGTATCTAGACTCTGGTTATTACATTGAGCGTTCAGGCACCGGTCATTTTTATTGAGTATCTAGTCTGGTTATTACATTTAGCATTTAGGCTCCAGTCATTTTTGTTGAGTATCCAGTCCGGTTATTACGTTGAGCATTCAGGCTCCGGTCATTTTTGTTGAGTCTTCAGACTCCGGTTATTACGTTTTGTGTTCAAACTCCGATTAGTTTCGTTGAGAATCTAGACTCCTATTATTACGTTGAGCATTCAAGCTCCGGTAAGTTTCGTTGGGTATCCAGACTCCGGTTATTACGTTGAGCATTCAGGCTCCGGTGGTTTTCGTTGAGTATCCAGACTCTGCTTATTCCGTTGAGCGTTCAGGCTCCGGTTAGTTTCGTTAGGTATCCAGACTCCGGTTATTACGTATAGCGTCCATGATCTGGTAATTTTTTTTGAGTATCTAGACTCCGGTCATTAAGTTGAGTGTACAGGCTCCGGTCATTTTTGTTGAGTATCCAGACTCCGGTCATTCTGTTGAGCGTTCAGGCTCTAGTCAATTTCGTTGAGTATCCAGACTCCGGTTATTAAGTTGAACATTCAGGCTCCGGTCATTCTTGTTGAGTATCCAGACTCCGGTTATTACGTTGAGAGTTCAGGCTCCGGTCATTACATTGGTCGTTTAGGTTCCGGTCAGTTTCGTTTAGTATCTAGATTCCAGTTATTACGTTGAGCGTTCAGGCTCTGGTCAGTTTCGTTTGGTATCCAGACTCCGTTTATTAAGTTGAGCGTTCAGGCTCCGATAATTTTCTTTGAGTATCAAGACTCCGGTTATTACGTTGAGCGTTCAGGCTTCGGTCATTTTCTTTGAGTATCTAGACTCCGGTTATTACGTTGAGCGTTCAGGCTCCGGTCATTTTCGTTGAGTATCCAGACTCCAGTTATTAAGTTGAGCGTTCAGGCTCCGGTCAGTTTCGTTGGGTATCCAGACTCTGGTTATTACGTTGAGCTTTCAGGCTTCGGTCATTTTCATTGAGTATCCAGACTCCGATTATTTCGTTTAGGTTTCATGCTCCGGTCAGTTTCGTTGGGTATCCAGACTCTGGTAATTACGTTGAGCGTTGAGGCTCCGGTCATTTTTGTTGAGTATCCAGTTCGGTTATTACGTTTAGCATTCAGGCTCCGGTCATTTTTGTTGAGTCTCCTGACTCCGGTTATTACGTTTTGTGTACAAAATTCGATTAATTTCGTTGAGACTCCGGTTATTCCGTTAAGCGTTCAGGCTCCGGTTAGTTTTGTTAGGTATCCAGACTCCGGTTATTACGTATAGCGTCCAGGCTCTGGTCAGTTTTGTTGAGTATCCAGACTCCGGTCATTAAGTTGAGCATCCAGGCTCCGGTCATTTTCGTTTAGTACCCAGACTCCGGTCATTACGTTCAGCGTTCAGGCTCCGGTCATTTTCTTTGAGTATCCAGACTCTGGTTATTACGTTGAGTGTTCAGGCTCTGGTCATTTTCGTTGAGTATCCAGACTCCGATTATTACGTTGAGCGTTCAGGCTCCGGTCAGTTTCAGTGAGGATCCAGACTGCGGTTATTATGTTGAGCGTTCAGGCTCCGGTCAGTTTCGTTGGGTATCTAGACTCTGGTTATTACGTTGAGCGTTCAGGCTCCGGTCAGTTTTGTTGAGTATCCAGACACCGATTATTTCGTTGAGCTTTCACGCTCCGGTCAGTTTCGTTGGGTATCTAGACTCTGGTTATTACATTGAGCGTTCAGGCTCCGGTCATTTTTGTTGAGTATCCAGTATGGTTATTACATTTAGCATTTAGGCTCCAGTCATTTTTGCTGAGTCTCCTGACTCCGGTTATTGCGTTTTGTGTTCAAACTCCGATTAGTTTCGTTGAGAATTTAGACTCCGATTATTTCTTTGAGCTTTGAGGCTCCGGTCGGTTTCGTTGGGTTTCCAGACTCCGGTTATTACATTGAACATTCAGGCTCCGGTGATTTTCGTTGAGTATCTAGACTCCGGTTATTCCCTTGAGCGTTCAGGCTCCGGTTAGTTTCGTTAGGTATCTAGACTCCGGTTATTACGTATAGTGTCCAGGCTCCGGTTAGTTTCGTTGAGTATCCAGACTCCGGTTATTAAGTTGAGTGTTCAGGCTCAGGTCAGTTTCGTTGGGTATCCAGACTCCGGTTATTACGTTGAGCCTTCAGGCTCCAGTCATTTTTGTTGAGTATCCAGTCCGGTTATTACGTTGAGCATTCAGGCTCCGGTCATTTTTGTTGAGTCTCCAGACTCCGAATATTACGTTTTGTGTTCAAACTCCGATTCGTTTCGTTGAGAATCTAGACTCTGATTATTACGTTGAGCATTCAAGCTCCGGTATGTTTCGTTGGGTATCCAGACTCCGGTTATTACATTGAGCATTCAGGCTCCGGTGATTTTCGTTGAGTATCCAGACTCCGGTTATTCCGTTGAGCGTTCAGGCTCCGGTTAGGTTCATTAGGTACCCAGACTCTGGTTATTACGTATAGCGTCCATGATCTGGTAAGTTTTGTTGAGTATCTAGACTCCGGTCATTAAGTTGAGTGTACAGGCTCCGGTCATTTTTGTTGAGTATCCAGACTCCGGTCATTACTTTGAGCGTTCAGGCTCCAGTCATTTTCGTTGAGTATCCAGACTCCGGTCATTCTGTTGAGCGTTCAGGCTCCAGTCAGTTTCGTTGAGTATCCAGACTCCGGTTATTAAGTTCAACATTCAAGCTCCGGTCATTTTTGTTGAGTATCCAGACTCTGGTTATTACGTTGAGCGTTCAGGCTCCGGTCATTACGTTGACCGTTCAGGTTCCGGTCAGTTTCGTTGAGTATCTAGACTCCAGTTATTACGTTGAGCGTTCAGGCTCTGACCCGTTTCGTTTGGTATCCAGACTCCGGTTATTACATTGAGCGGTTAGGCTCTGGTCATTTTTGAGTATCCAGACTCCGGTTATTACATTGAGCGTTCAGGCTCCGGTCAGTTTCGCTTAGTATCCAAACTCCGGTTATTAAGTTGAGCGTTCAGGCTCTGGTCATTTTCTTTGAGTATCAAGACTCTAGTTATTACGTTGAGCGTTCAGGCTTCGGTCTTTTTCATTGAGTATCTAGACTCTGGTTATTACGTTGAGCGTTCAGGCTCCGGTCAGTTTCGTTGAGTATCCAGACTCCAGTTATTAAGTTTAGCGTTCAGGCTCTGTTCAGTTTCGTTGGGTATCCAGACTCCGGTTATTACGTTGAGCGTTTAGGCTCCGGTCGGTTTCGTTGATTATCCAGACTCCGGTTATTACGTTGAGCACTCATGCTCTGGTCAGTTTCGTTGGGTATCCAGACTCCGGTTATTACGTTGAGCGTTCAGGCTTCGGTCAGTTTCGATGATTATCCAGACTCCGGTTATTACGTTGAGCACTCACGCTCTGGTCAGTTTCGTTGGGTATCCAGACTCCGCTTATTAAATTGAGCGTTCAGGCTCCGGTCATTTTTGTTGAGTATCCAGACTCCGGTTATTACATTGAGCGTTCAGGTTTCGGTCAGTTTCATTGAGTATCCAAGCTCCGGTTATTAAGTTGAGCGTTCAGGCTCCGGTCATTTTCTTTGAGTATCCAGACTCTGGTTATTACGTTGAGCATTCAGGCTCCAGTCATTTTCATTGAGTATCCAGACTCTGGTTATTACGTTGAACGTTAAGGCTCCGGTCAGTTTCATTGAGTATCCAGACTCCGGTTATTAAGTTGAGCGTTCAGGCTCCGGTCAGTTTCGTTGGGTATCTAGACTCCGGTTATTACGTTGAGCTTTCAGGCTCCGGTCATTTTCGTTGAGTATCCAGACTCCGATTATTTCGTTTAGCTTTCACGCTCCGGTCAGTTTCGTTGGGTATCCAGACTCTGGTTATTACGTTGAGCGTTCAGGCTCCGGTCATTTTCGTTGAGTATCCAGTTCGGTTATTACGTTTAGCATTCAGGCTCCGGTCATTTTTGTTGAGTCTCCTGACTCCGGTTATTTTGTTTTGTGTACAAAATCCGATTAGTTTCGTTGAGAATCTAGACTCCCATTATTACGTTGAGCGTTCAGGCTCCGGTTGTAACGCCCCGATTCTGAATTCCCATTATTGGTTGAGTCTTTTAATTTATTTAATTGATGTTTGTTTAAATTGAGAAATTATATATTGTTATTATGTGGTGTTTGCTTATTTTATCTATTTTACCGATTCAGAGAGTTTTCGGGGAATTAGAGTAAAAAGGGCATTTTAGACATTTAGCACTTTAGTGTGAGAATTGATTGGTAAGTGTTGGAAAGAATTTGAGAGGAAAGAAATAGGGATAGAAATAGAATAAGAGAGGAAAAGGAAGAAAGATAGTAACATAAGAAGAAAAATAAGAGAAAGAAAAGAGGAGAAGAGAAAGAGAAGAGAAAGTGGAGAGGAAAACCTAGAATCATCAAGAGATCATCACCAAAGCTTGCAATCGATCGGTAAGGGTGTGAAACTCCATCATCTCTTTAATGTGTATGATTGTATGTGTATGTGTGTGGATTTTGTAGGGTTTCTACTCTTTTTCCACTTAGGTTAGAAGTTGGTTTTGTGAGTAGAATGAGGTTTTAATCGGTTAGAACTCGGATTAGACGATGTAGTTTAGTCGGGTGATGGTTGGGTTGTGCTACTGTGACCGGTTTGGATTTAATCGGTTGGTTGTGTGGAGTTTGGGCTTTGAGACAGCCATGGAAGTTCTGTCTTCGCAAGTTCGCCAGGCGAATGGCAGCGAAGCTTCGCCAGGCGAAGCCCAGCGAGCTGTAGCGAAGCAAGTCAGAAGCTAATACCCTGTATTCGCTGGCAAGTTCGCCAGGCGAGGTGAGTTGGCGAAGGTTCGCCAGGCGAGTGGGTAGCGAGCCTCGGCGAGTAATTCCAGAATTACTCCCAGTGGACTTCGCTGGGGAGTTCGCCAGGCGAAGGCCAGCGAGCATTCGCTGCGTGGCTTCGCCAGGCGAAGGTCGGCGAACCTGGCAGTGTTATTTTGTTTTGCTGTTTGTTCAATGCATGATGTTTGATTGATTCAATTATGATTAATGCCTATATGAATGATTGATGTGTGAACTGTTTCAACATGTTGTGCTGTGGGTGGCCGAAAGGCGTGAATCCTAGATTGTGGAGCCGATTGTGAATCTTAATCGTTTGATAATGTTGTGCGTTTGCTCGAATTAGATAGAAATGCATTGATGGATTAATAGGTATGTAAACCTTGTGTGAAATGGTGTATAATGTGAATGCATAATGAATATATGTGATAAATGCAATGAGTATGTTTGTGAACATAGTATGCATTTTTATGATTGATCCCGTGGAGGATTTGTAGAACCTCGTATGATACGATGGTTATATTCGATTCCGTGGAGAATCGGTTGCATTGAGTGATTCCTTGGAGAATCGGTTGCATTGTGTGATTCCTCGGAGAATCGGTCATAACATGTAATCCCGTGGAGGATTGGTTAGAGTATTTGATTCCGTGGAGAATCTGCTGAGTACTTGATCCCGTGGAGGATCTACTGAATATTCGATTCCGTGGAGAATCTGATGAATATTTGATTCCGTGGAGAATCTGCTGAGTACTTGATCCCGTGGAGGATCTGCTGAATACTCGATTCCTTAGGGAATTTGTTGAATTAGTCGGTACCGCATTTGCATCTGCATAGAGTCGTGTGTCGGTCTCTATGAGTTGCATGAGTCATCTGTGTATGATGCATTGGTTGTGTGAATATAACTGCGTATGTTATATGTGATTTGTTTGGAGGAAATATAGTGAATGTTCATGTGTATGTGTAGAGACATGATTATTTGTATATGCTTAATGTGGTGAGAACATAATTTGAGTATAACTTGTATAATTATGGAGTTATGTATATATACAATTTTATGCATTAACTGTTATGATGTTGTTTCTCACCCTTCTGCTGTTTTATAATGCTCTATGAGGCATTGCAGAGTAGGAAGCTAGAGGTTCTTTTTGTGAAGCGATGTCTTCATTCTTTTTGGTCAATGGCTCTGATATGTAACATCTGGGTAGTTAGGAAGCCTTTGACTCTTTTGGAGTTACATTTGTTTTGATTCTTTTGTGATACATATGTGTATGTATCTGCTGTGGATATGTTGTAAAGCATGAATTAACTGATGGTTGTATATACCTTTATGAATGTGATCGATTCAATATTTGGATGTTTCCGCTTTATTCTAAATATTGTGATGTGGGTTACCCATTGTTGCATATCTATTTTGAGCAGGTATCGTATGTGTTTAATTTCATGATAATGTGATGCGCCTCTTTTATACCATGTTTTAATTAAACTCTGATGAAATAAATTTTCTAAGTGCCTAATTGATTTATCTAATTTATTTGGGGGTATAGAAAGGGGGTGTTACATTAAGTGGTATCAGAGCCAGTGTTGAGTCAGTCGTGTCTGTCTTGTTGTTGTGTTGGTTGAACGGTTGTTTAACCTTGTTGTTATTTTTGGGAATCCTCAGAATATGGCAGGTCGTAATGACAATGTTATGGCAGCGGCGTTAGAGGCTATGGCCAGAGCTGTGCAGGGTGCACCTAACGTGAATGCGAATGATGAGTTTAGGAAGAACCAGCAACCGGTGTTTAAAGGGAGATTTGATCCGGATGGTGCTCAGATATGGTTAAAGGAAATTGAGAGAATTTTTAGGGTGATGGATTGTGCTGAAGGGAATAAGGTGAGACTAGGGACTCACATGCTGAGAGAAGAGGCCGATGACTGGTGGGTCAGCATGAGGCAAGTTCTTGAGGTCGACGACGAGGAGATTACGTGGGATTTATTTCGTGCTGAGTTTCTAAGGAAGTATTATCCCGAAAGTGTTAAAGGGAAGAGAGAAATGGAATTTCTGGAGTTGAAACAAGGTAATATGTCGGTGGTGGACTACACCGCTAAGTTTACTGAGTTAGTGAAGTTTCACCCTCACTATGATGCGGTTACGGCGGAATTTTCCAAATGTATCAAGTATGAGAATGGCTTGCGTCCGGAGATAAAGCAAGCGGTAGGGTATCAAAGGATAAGAAGATTTTCGGATTTGACCGAGTGCTGTAGGATTTATGAAGAAGATAGTAGAGCTCGTTCTACTCATTATAAGGGTTTGAGCGAGAGGAGAGGGAAGCAGCAAGTACGAAGCGGACCTTATGTGACGCCTGCTGATAAGGGCAAACATAGGGGAAACCTTGATAGGAGACTCGGAGGAGGTTCCGGTGCGATCAAATGTTTTAAGTGTGGCGTGATGGGCCACAAGTCTTATGATTGTGGAAAGTTCAAGGCGAAGTGTTCCAACTGTGGACTCCTTGGACATGATGCAGCAGAGTGTAGAAAGAATGCTGTGAAGTGTTTTAATTGTGGCGAGGTGGGTCACATTAGCCCGAATTGTACCAAACCGAAGCAAGCTCCGGCGGGCGGGAAAGTATTCGCATTAGCAGGTTCAGACGCCACTAATGCGGCAGATCGTTTGATTAAAGGTACATGCTTTATTAATGATATGCCTTTAGTTGCTATTATTGATACTGGAGCGACTCACTCGTTCATTTCTCTTGCGTGTGCTAAGCGGTTGGATTTGTGTATGGTTTCTTTGAGTAGTGGTATGGTTATTGGGACTCCCGCTTCGGGGTCGGTAACTACTTCTTTGGTGTGTGCAAGTTGTCCTTTGACCATGTATGGTAAGGACTTCGTTATGGATTTAGTGTGTTTGCCGTTGGAAGGTTTGGACGTAATCTTGGGTATGAACTGGTTGCAATTTAATAGAGTTCATTTGGATTGCTATCACAAGTTAGTAAGGTTTCCTTCTTTGGAAGATGGTGAAAACGAGAGTTTTCTTTCCACTAAAGAGTTGAAGAAACTTTTAGCGGACGAAGCTCAGTTGTTTGGTTTGTTTGCATCGTTGTCGGTGGAGAGCAAAGTTGAGCTCGACGTGTTTCCTGTGGTTTGTGAATTTCCTGAAGTGTTTCCGGAAGATGTTGCGGATGTGCCGCCAAAGAGAGAGGTTGAATTTTCTATTGATCTAGTTCCGGGTACTAGACCGATTTCGATGGCCCCGTATCGGATGTCGGCATCGGAGTTGGTGGAATTGAAGAAGCAGTTGAATGATTTGTTGGATAAGAGATTTGTAAGACCAAGTGTTTCTCCTTGGGGTGCGCCGGTATTGTTGGTAAAGAAGAAGGATGGTAGTATGCGATTGTGTATTGATTATCGGCAGTTGAATAAGGTGACAATTAAGAACAAGTATCCGCTTCCAAGAATTGATGATTTGATGGATCAATTGGTTGGAGCCCGTGTTTTTAGTAAGATTGATTTGAGATCCGGTTATCACCAGATTCGGGTTAAGGAAGAAGATATTTCGAAGACGGCTTTTAGAACACGATATGGTCACTATGAGTATACGGTGATGCCATTCGGAGTTTCTAATGCGCCGGGTGTTTTCATGGAATATATGAACCGTATCTTCCACGAGCAGTTGGATCGTTTTGTGGTAGTGTTTATCGACGACATTTTGATTTATTCTAAGTCTCGAGAGGAACACGAAGAACATTTAAGGATTGTGTTGCGGATTTTGAAAGAGAAGAAGTTGTATGCAAAGTTATCTAAGTGTGAGTTTTGGTTGTCGGAGGTGAGTTTTCTTGGGCATATTATTTCCAGCAATGGTATTGGTGTGGATCCATCCAAGATCGATGCGGTAATGCAATGGGAGACTCCAAGATCGGTTACGGAAATTCGAAGCTTTTTGGGCTTGGCCGGTTACTACCGGAGGTTTATCGAAGGATTTTCAAGGTTAGCACTTCCGTTAACGCAGTTGACTTGTAAAGGAAAGGCTTTTATTTGGGATGTTAATTGTGAAGAGAGTTTCATGGAATTAAAGAGAAGGTTAACGTCAGCGCCAGTTTTGATTTTGCCGAATCCTACGGAACCTTTTGTGGTTTATTGCGATGCTTCTTTGTCAGGATTGGGTGGCGTATTAATGCAAGATGGGAAGGTCGTGGCGTATGCTTCTAGGCAGTTGAGAGTGCATGAAAAGAATTATCCTACTCATGATTTGGAGTTAGCGGCCGTGGTGTTCGTTTTGAAAATTTGGAGGCACTATCTTTATGGTGCAAGATTTGAAGTTTTTAGCGATCACAAGAGTTTGAAGTATTTGTTTGATCAAAAGGAATTGAATATGAGGCAAAGGAGATGGCTAGAACTTTTGAAGGACTATGATTTTGGTTTAAATTATCATCCGGGTAAGGCGAATGTGGTAGCCGATGCCTTAAGTCGGAAGTCGTTGCACGTGTCTACTTTGATGGTTAGAGAGTGGGAACTCTTGGAGAACTTTAGAGATTTGAGTTTGGTTTGTGAGTTAACGCCGAGTAGTGTGAAGCTTGGTATGTTGCATGTCACGAATGATTTTCTTGCTACGGTGTGTGAAAAGCAAAAGTTGGATTTGAAATTTGTGGATTTGATGACGAATGGGAATGAAGATTTCAAAGTTGATGAATTAGGAGTTTTGAGGTTTCGAGGTCGTATTTGTATTCCCGATGACGCGGATTTGAAAAAGATGATATTGGAAGAGGGACATCGGAGTAACTTAAGTATTCATCCGGGAGCGAATAAGATGTATCAGGATTTGAAGAAGATCTTTTGGTGGTCTGGATTGAAAAGCGATGTTGCTCGTTTTGTGTACTCGTGTTTGACTTGCCAGAAGTCTAAGGTGGAGCATCAGAAGCCTAGTGGATTGATGCAACCGTTGGATATTCCAGAATGGAAATGGGATAGTATATCGATGGATTTTGTTACGGGATTGCCGAATACGCAAAGAGGACATAATGCTATTTGGGTGATTGTTGATAGGCTTACTAAATCGGCTCACTTTATTCCGATTGATGTTACTTATTCTTTGGAAAGGTTAGCCGAGATTTATGTTGGCACTATTGTGAAGCTTCATGGAGTTCCTAAGAGTATTGTGTCGGATAGAGATCCTAGATTTACTTCAAGATTTTGGGAGAGTTTGCAAGGTGCCTTGGGTTCTAAGTTGAGATTGAGTTCGGCATATCATCCGCAAACGGATGGTCAAACCGAGAGGACGATTCAATCGTTAGAAGATCTGTTGCGTGCTTGTGTGCTTGAACAAGGTGGTGCGTGGGACGGTTATTTAGCGTTGATTGAGTTCACCTATAATAACAGTTTCCATTCGAGTATTGGCATGGCGCCATTTGAGGCTTTATATGGTCGGAGATGTCGAACACCTCTGTGTTGGCATGAGACGGGTGAAAGGTCGGTAGTTGGTCCTGAAATGGTACAGCAAACGACGAAAAAGGTGAAATTTATTCGGGAAAAGATGAGAGCTTCTCAGAATAGACAGAAAAGTTATCATGATAAAAGGAGAAAGGATCTCGAGTTTCAAGAGGGAGACCATGTGTTTTTGAGAGTTACACCAGTTACGGGTGTGGGTCGTGCCTTGAAGTCGAGAAAGTTGACTTCTCGTTTTATTGGTCCGTATCAGATTGTCGCACGGGTTGGTGCTGTGGCGTATCGTGTGGCGTTGCCTCCGAACCTTTCGAATTTGCATGATGTATTCCATGTCTCGCAACTTCGGAAGTATGTTCCGGATCCGTCATATGTGATCCCGATGGATGAAGTGGAAGTAAGAGATAACCTTACAGTTGAAGTTTTACCGGTTAGTATTTTGGACCGTGAAGTTAAGAAACTGAGAGGCAAGGATATTGCGCTTGTGAAAGTGTCCTGGGGAGGTGCCGCGGAAGGCAACATGACTTGGGAATTGGAGAGCAAGATGCGAGAGTCGCATCCGGAGTTGTTTGAATAAGGTAATATTTTCGAGGACGAAAATTTCTAAAGTGGGGGAGAGTTGTAACGCCCCGATTCTGAATTCCCATTATTTGTTGAGTCTTTTAATTTATTTAATTGATGTTTGTTTAAATTGAGAAATTATATATTGTTATTATGTGGTGTTTGCTTATTTTATCTATTTTACCGATTCAGAGAGTTTTCGGGGAATTAGAGTAAAAAGGGCATTTTAGACATTTA
Organism: Lathyrus sativus; assembly: GCA_963859935.3. Classification (NCBI taxonomy): domain Eukaryota; kingdom Viridiplantae; phylum Streptophyta; class Magnoliopsida; order Fabales; family Fabaceae; genus Lathyrus; species Lathyrus sativus. The sequence goes on from OZ012736.1 coordinate 227,818,038, forward strand.
GCACTTTAGTGTGAGAATTGATTGGTAAGTGTTGGAAAGAATTTGAGAGGAAAGAAATAGGGATAGAAATAGAATAAGAGAGGAAAAGGAAGAAAGATAGTAACATAAGAAGAAAAACAAGAGAAAGAAAAGAGGAGAAGAGAAAGAGAAGAGAAAGTGGAGAGGAAAACCTAGAATCATCAAGAGATCATCACCAAAGCTTGCAATCGATCGGTAAGGGTGTGAAACTCCATCATCTCTTTAATGTGTATGATTGTATGTGTATGTGTGTGGATTTTGTAGGGTTTCTACTCTTTTTCCACTTAGGTTAGAAGTTGGTTTTGTGAGTAGAATGAGGTTTTAATCGGTTAGAACTCGGATTAGACGATGTAGTTTAGTCGGGTGATGGTTAGGTTGTGCTACTGTGACCGGTTTGGATTTAATCGGTTGGTTGTGTGGAGTTTGGGCTTTGAGACAGCCATGGAAGTTCTGTCTTTGCAAGTTCGCCAGGCGAATGGCAGCGAAGCTTCGCCAGGCGAAGCCCAGCGAGCTGTAGCGAAGCAAGTCAGAAGCTAATACCCTGTATTCGCTGGCAAGTTCGCCAGGCGAGGTGAGTTGGCGAAGGTTCGCCAGGCGAGTGGGTAGCGAGCCTCGGCGAGTAATTCCAGAATTACTCCCAGTGGACTTCGCTGGGGAGTTCGCCAGGCGAAGGCCAGCGAGCATTCGCTGCGTGGCTTCGCCAGGCGAAGGTCGGCGAACCTGGCAGTGTTATTTTGTTTTGCTGTTTGTTCAATGCATGATGTTTGATTGATTCAATTATGATTAATGCCTATATGAATGATTGATGTGTGAACTGTTTCAACATGTTGTGCTGTGGGTGGCCGAAAGGCGTGAATCCTAGATTGTGGAGCCGATTGTGAATCTTAATCGTTTGATAATGTTGTGCGTTTGCTCGAATTAGATAGAAATGCATTGATGGATTAATAGGTATGTAAACCTTGTGTGAAATGGTGTATAATGTGAATGCATAATGAATATATGTGATAAATGCAATGAGTATGTTTGTGAACATAGTATGCATTTTTATGATTGATCCCGTGGAGGATTTGTAGAACCTCGTATGATACGATGGTTATATTCGATTCCGTGGAGAATCGGTTGCATTGAGTGATTCCTTGGAGAATCGGTTGCATTGTGTGATTCCTCGGAGAATCGGTCATAACATGTAATCCCGTGGAGGATTTGTTAGAGTATTTGATTCCGTGGAGAATCTGCTGAGTACTTGATCCCGTGGAGGATCTGCTGAATATTCGATTCCGTGGAGAATCTGATGAATATTTGATTCCGTGGAGAATCTGCTGAGTACTTGATCCCGTGGAGGATCTGCTGAATACTCGATTCCTTAGGGAATTTGTTGAATTAGTCGGTACCGCATTTGCATCTGCATAGAGTCGTGTGTCGGTCTCTATGAGTTGCATGAGTCATCTGTGTATGATGCATTGGTTGTATGAATATAACTGCGTATGTTATATGTGATTTGTTTGGAGGAAATATAGTGAATGTTCATGTGTATGTGTAGAGACATGATTATTTGTATATGCTTAATGTGGTGAGAACATAATTTGAGTATAACTTGTATAATTATGGAGTTATGTATATATACAATTTTATGCATTAACTGTTATGATGTTGTTTCTCACCCTTCTGCTGTTTTATAATGCTCTATGAGGCATTGCAGAGTAGGAAGCTGGAGGTTCTTTTTGTGAAGCGATGTCTTCATTCTTTTTGGTCAATGGCTCTGATATGTAACATCTGGGTAGTTAGGAAGCCTTTGACTCTTTTGGAGTTACATTTGTTTTGATTCTTTTGTGATACATATGTGTATGTATCTGCTGTGGATATGTTGTAAAGCATGAATTAACTGATGGTTGTATATACCTTTATGAATGTGATCGATTCAATATTTGGATGTTTCCGCTTTATTCTAAATATTGTGATGTGGGTTACCCATTGTTGCATATCTATTTTGAGCAGGTATCGTATGTGTTTAATTTCATGATAATGTGATGCGCCTCTTTTATACCATGTTTTAATTAAACTCTGATGAAATAAATTTTCTAAGTGCCTAATTGATTTATCTAATTTATTTGGGGGTATAGAAAGGGGGTGTTACACCGGTCAGTTTCGTTGGGTTTCCAGACTCCGGTTATTACGACGAGCATTCAGGCTCCGGTGATTTTCGTTGAGTATCCAGACTCCGGTTATTCCGTTAAGCGTTCAGGCTCCGGTTAGTTTTGTTAGGTATCCAGACTCCGGTTATTACGTATAGCGTCCATGCTCTGGTCAGTTTTGTTGAGTATCCAGACTCCGGTCATTAAGTTGAGCGTCCAGGCTCCGGTCATTTTTGTTTAGTACCCAGACTCCGGTCAATACGTTGAGCGTTCAGGCTCCGTTCATTTTCTTTGAGTATCCAGACTCTGGTTATTACGTTGAGTGTTCATGCTCCGGTCATTTTCGTTGAGTATCCAGACTCCGATTATTACGTTGAGCGTTCAGGCTCCGTTCAGTTTCAGTGAGGATCCAGACTCCGGTTATTATGTTGACCGTTCATGCTCCTGTCAGTTTTGTTGAGTATCCAAACTCCGATTATTTCGTTGAGCTCTCACGCTCCGGTCAGTTTCGTTGGGTATCTAGACTCTGGTTATTACATTGAGCGTTCAGGCTCCGGTCATTTTTGTTGAGTATCCAGTCCGGTTATTACATTTAGCATTTAGGCTCTCGTCATTTTTGTTGAGTCTCCAGACTCCGGTTATTACGTTTTGTGTTCAAACTTTGATTAGTTTCGTTGAGAATTTAGACTCCGATTATTTAGTTGAGCTTTGAGGCTCCATTCGGTTTCGTTGGGTTTCCAGACTCCGGTTATTACATTGAGCATTCAGGCTCCGGTGATTTTCGTTGAGTATCTAGACTCCGGTTATTCCCTTGAGCGTTCAGGCTCCGGTTAGTTTCGTTAGGTATCCAGACTACGGTTATTACGTATAGCTTCCAGGCTCCGGTTAGTTTCGTTGAGTATCCAGACTCCGGTTATTAAGTTGAGTGTTTAGGCTCCGGTCAGTTTCGTTGGGTATCCAGACTCCGGTTATTACGTTGAGCCTTCAGGCTCCAGTCATTTTTGATGAGTATCCAGTCCGGTTATTACGTTGAGCATTCAGGCTCCGGTCATTTTTGTCTAGTCTCCAGACTCAGAATATTACGTTTTGTGTTCAAACTCCGATTCGTTTCGTTGAGAATCTAGACTCCGATTATTACGTTGAGCATTCAAGCTCCGGTCAGTTTCGTTGGGTATCCAGACTCCGGTTATTATGTTGAGCAATCAGGCTCCGAAGATTTTCGTTGAGTATCCAGACTCCGGTTATTCCTTTGAGCGTTCAGGCTCCGGTTAGGTTCATTAGGTACCCAGACTCTGGTTATTACGTATAGCGTCCATGATCTGGTAAGTTTTGTTGAGTATCTAGACTCTGGTCATTAAGTTGAGTATCCAGACTCTGGTTATTAAGTTCAACATTCAAGCTTCGGTCATTTTTGTTGAGTATCCAGACTCTGGTTATTACGTTGAGCGTTCAGGCTCCGGTCATTACGTTGACCGTTCAGGTTCCGGTCAGTTTCGTTGAGTATCTAGACTCCAGTTATTACGTTGAGCGTTCAGGCTCTGGTCCGTTTCGTTTGGTATCCAGACTCCGGTTATTACATTGAGCGGTTAGGCTCTGGTCATTTTTGTTGAGTATCCAGACTCCGGTTATTACATTGAGCGTTCAGGCTCCGGTCAGTTTCTCTTAGTATCCAAACTCCGGTTATTAAGTTAAGCGTTCAGGCTCCGGTCATTTTCTTTGAGTATCAAGACTCTGGTTATTACGTTGAGCGTTCAGGCTTCGGTCTTTTTCATTGAGTATCTAGACTCTGGTTATTACGTTGAGCGTTCAGGCTCCGGTCAGTTTCGTTGAGTATCCAGACTCCAGTTATTAAGTTTAGCGTTCAGGCTCTGTTCAGTTTCGTTGGGTATCCAGACTCCGGTTATTACGTTGAGCGTTTAGGCTCCGGTCGGTTTCGTTGATTATCCAGACTCCGGTTATTACGTTGAGCACTCACGCTCTGGTCAGTTTCGTTGGGTATCCAGACTCCGGTTATTACGTTGAGCGTTCAGGCTTCGGTCAGTTTCGATGATTATCCAGACTCCGGTTATTACGTTGAGCACTCACGCTCTGGTCAGTTTCGTTGGGTATCCAGACTCCGTTTATTAAATTGAGCGTTCAGGCTCCGGTCATTTTTGTTGAGTATCCAGACTCCGGTTATTACATTGAGCGTTCAGGTTTCGGTCAGTTTCATTGAGTATCCAAGCTCCGGTTATTAAGTTGAGCGTTCAGGCTCCGGTCATTTTCTTTGAGTATCCAGACTCTGGTTATTACGTTGAGCGTTCAGGCTCCAGTCCTTTTCGTTGAGTATCCAGACTCTGGTTATTACGTTTAACGTTAAGGCTCCGGTCAGTTTCATTGAGTATCCAGACTCCGGTTATTAAGTTGAGCGTTCAGGCTCCGGTCAGTTTCGTTGGGTATCCAGACTCCGGTTATTACGTTGAGCTTTCAGGCTCCGGTCATTTTCGTTGAGTATCCAGACTCCGATTATTTCGTTTAGCTTTCACGCTCCGGTCAGTTTCGTTGGGTATCCAGACTCTGGTTATTACGTTGAGCGTTCAGGCTCCGGTCATTTTCGTTGAGTATCCAGTTCGGTTATTACGTTTAGCATTCAGGCTCCGGTCATTTTTGTTGAGTCTCCTGACTCCGGTTATTTTGTTTTGTGTACAAAATCCGATTAGTTTCGTTGAGAATCTAGACTCCCATTATTATGTTGAGCGTTCAGGCTCCGGTCAGTTTCGTTGGGTTTCCCGACTCTGGTTATTACGATGAGCATTCAGGCTCCGGTGATTTTCGTTGAGTATCCAGACTCCGGTTATTCCGTTAAGCGTTCAGGCTCCGGTTAGTTTTGTTAGGTATCCAGACTCCGGTTATTACGTATAGCGTCCACGCTCTGGTCAGTTTTGTTGAGTATCAAGACTCCGGTCATTAAGTTGAGCGTCCAGGCTCCGGTCATTTTTGTTTAGTACCCAGACTCTGGTCATTACGTTGAGCGTTCAGGCTCCGTTCATTTTCTTTGAGTATCCAGACTCTGGTTATTACGTTGAGTGTTCAGGCTCCGGTCATTTTCGTTGAGTATCCAGACTCCGATTATTACGTTGAGCGTTCAGGCTCCGGTCAGTTTCAGTGAGGATCCAGACTCCGGTTATTATGTTGACCGTTCAGGCTCCTGTCAGTTTTGTTGAGTATCCAAACTCCGATTATTTCGTTGAGCTCTCACGCTCCGGTCAGTTTCGTTGGGTATCTAGACTCTGGTTATTACATTGAGCGTTCAGGCTCCGGTCATTTTTGTTGAGTATCCAGTCCGGTTATTACATTTAGCATTTAGGCTCCTGTCATTTTTGTTGAGTCTCCAGACTCCGGTTATTACGTTTTGTGTTCAAACTTTGATTAGTTTCGTTGAGAATTTAGACTCCGATTATTTAGTTGAGCTTTGAGGCTCCGGTCGGTTTCGTTGGGTTCCCAGACTCCGGTTATTACATTGAGCATTCAGGCTCCGGTGATTTTCATTGAGTATCTAGACTCCGGTTATTCCCTTGAGCGTTCAGGCTCCGGTTAGTTTCGTTAGGTATCCAGACTCCGGTTATTACGTATAGCTTCCAGGCTCCGGTTAGTTTCGTTGAGTATCCAGACTCCGGTTATTAAGTTGAGTGTTCAGGCTCCGGTCAGTTTGGTTGGGTATCCAGACTCCGGTTATTACGTTGAGCCTTCAGGCTCCAGTCATTTTTGATGAGTATCCAGTCCGGTTATTACGTTGAGCATTCAGGCTCCGGTCATTTTTGTCTAGTCTCCAGACTCAGAATATTACGTTTTGTGTTCAAACTCCGATTCGTTTCGTTGAGAATCTAGACTCCGATTATTACGTTGAGCATTCAAGCTCCGGTCAGTTTCGTTGGGTATCCAGACTCCGGTTATTATGTTGAGCAATCAGGCTCCGGAGATTTTCGTTGAGTATCCAGACTCCGGTTATTCCTTTGAGCGTTCGGGCTCAGGTTAGGTTCATTAGGTACCCAGACTCTGGTTATTACGTATAGCGTCCATGATCTGGTAAGTTTTGTTGAGTATCTAGACTCTGGTCATTAAGTTGAGTGTACAGGCTCTGGTCATTTTTGTTGAGTATCCAGACTCCGGTCATTACCTTGAGCGTTCAGGCTCCGGTCATTTTCGTTGAGTAACCAGACTCCGGTCATTCTGTTGAGCGTTCAGGCTCCAGTCAGTTTCGTTGAGTATCCAGACTCCGGTTATTAAGTTCAACATTCAAGCTCCGGTCATTTTTGTTGAGTATCCAGACTCTGGTTATTACGTTGAGCGTTCAGGCTCCGGTCATTACGTTGACCGTTCAGGTTCCGGTCAGTTTCGTTGAGTATCTAGACTCCAGTTATTACGTTGAGCGTTCAGGCTCTGGTCCGTTTCGTTTGGTATCCAGACTCCGGTTATTACATTGAGCGGTTAGGCTCTGGTCATTTTTGTTGAGTATCCAGACTCCGGTTATTACATTGAGCGTTTAGGCTCCGGTTAGTTTCGCTTAGTATCCAAACTCCGGTTATTAAGTTGAGCGTTCAGGCTCCGGTCATTTTCTTTCAGTATCAAGACTCTGGTTATTACGTTGAGCGTTCAGGCTTTGATCTTTTTCGTTGAGTATCCAGACTCTGGTTATTACGTTGAGCGTTCAGGCTCCGGTCAGTTTCGTTGAGTATCCAGACTCCAGTTATTAAGTTTAGTGTTCAGGCTTTGTTCAGTTTCGTTGGGTATCCAGACTCCGGTTATTACGTTGAGCACTCACGCTCTGGTCAGTTTCGTTCGGTATCCAGACTCCGGTTATTAAATTGAGCGTTCAGGCTCCGGTCATTTTTGTTGAGTATCCAGACTCCGGTTATTACATTGAGCGTTCAGGTTTCGGTCAGTTTCATTGAGTATCCAAGCTCCGGTTATTAAGTTGAGCATTCAGGCTCCGGTCATTTTCTTTGAGTATCCAGACTCTGGTTATTACGTTGAGTGTTCAGGCTCCAGTCATTTTCGTTGAGTATCCAGACTCCGGTTATTACGTTGAACGTTAAGGCTCCGGTCAGTTTCGTTGAGTATCCAGACTCCGGTTATTAAGTTGAGCGTTCAGGCTCCGGTCAGTTTCGTTGGGTATCCAGACTCCGGTTATTACGTTGAGCTTTCAGGCTCCGGTCATTTTCGTTTAGTATCCAGACTCCGATTATTTCGTTTAGCTTTCACGCTCCGGTCAGTTTCGTTGGGTATCCAGACTCTGGTTATTACGTTGAGCGTTCAGGCTCCGGTCATTTTCGTTGAGTATCCAGTTCGGTTATTACGTTTAGCATTCAGGCTCCGGTCATTTTTGTTGAGTCTCCTGACTCCGGTTATTTTGTTTTGTGTACAAAATCCGATTAGTTTCGTTGAGAATCTAGACTCCCATTATTATGTTGAGCATTCAGGCTCCGGTCAGTTTCGTTGGGTTTCCCGACTCTGGTTATTACGATGAGCATTCAGGCTCCGGTGATTTTCGTTGAGTATCCAGACTCCGGTTATTCCGTTAAGCGTTCAGGCTCCGGTTAGTTTTGTTAGGTATCCAGACTCCGGTTATTACGTATAGCGTCCACGCTCTGGTCAGTTTTGTTGAGTATCAAGACTCTGGTCATTAAGTTGAGCGTCCAGGCTCCGGTCATTTTTGTTTAGTACCCAGACTCCGGTCATTACGTTGAGCGTTCAGGCTCCGTTCATTTTCTTTGAGTATCCAGACTCTGGTTATTACGTTGAGTGTTCAGGCTCCGGTCATTTTCGTTGAGTATCCAGACTCCGATTATTACGTTGAGCGTTCAGGCTCCGGTCAGTTTCAGTGAGGATCCAGACTCCGGTTATTATGTTGACCGTTCAGGCTCCTGTCAGTTTTGTTGAGTATCCAAACTCCGATTATTTCGTTGAGCTCTCACGCTCCGGTCAGTTTCGTTGGGTATCTAGACTCTGGTTATTACATTGAGCGTTCAGGCTCCGGTCATTTTTGTTGAGTATCCAGTCCGGTTATTACATTTAGCATTTAGGCTCCTGTCATTTTTGTTGAGTCTCCAGACTCCGGTTATTACGTTTTGTGTTCAAACTTTGATTAGTTTCGTTGAGAATTTAGACTCCGATTATTTAGTTGAGCTTTGAGGCTCCGGTCGGTTTCGTTGGGTTCCCAGACTCCGGTTATTACATTGAGCATTCAGGCTCCGGTGATTTTCATTGAGTATCTAGACTCCGGTTATTCCCTTGAGCGTTCAGGCTCCGGTTAGTTTCGTTAGGTATCCAGACTCCGGTTATTACGTATAGCTTCCAGGCTCCGGTTAGTTTCGTTGAGTATCCAGACTCCGGTTATTAAGTTGAGTGTTCAGGCTCCGGTCAGTTTGGTTGGGTATCCAGACTCCGGTTATTACGTTGAGCCTTCAGGCTCCAGTCATTTTTGATGAGTATCCAGTCCGGTTATTACGTTGAGCATTCAGGCTCCGGTCATTTTTGTCTAGTCTCCAGACTCAGAATATTACGTTTTGTGTTCAAACTCCGATTCGTTTCGTTGAGAATCTAGACTCCGATTATTACGTTGAGCATTCAAGCTCCGGTCAGTTTCGTTGGGTATCCAGACTCCGGTTATTATGTTGAGCAATCAGGCTCCGGAGATTTTCGTTGAGTATCCAGACTCCGGTTATTCCTTTGAGCGTTCGGGCTCCGGTTAGGTTCATTAGGTACCCAGACTCTGGTTATTACGTATAGCGTCCATGATCTGGTAAGTTTTGTTGAGTATCTAGACTCTGGTCATTAAGTTGAGTGTACAGGCTCTGGTCATTTTTGTTGAGTATCCAGACTCCGGTCATTACCTTGAGCGTTCAGGCTCCGGTCATTTTCGTTGAGTAACCAGACTCCGGTCATTCTGTTGAGCGTTCAGGCTCCAGTCAGTTTCGTTGAGTATCCAGACTCCGGTTATTAAGTTCAACATTCAAGCTCCGGTCATTTTTGTTGAGTATCCAGACTCTGGTTATTACGTTGAGCGTTCAGGCTCCGGTCATTACGTTGACCGTTCAGGTTCCGGTCAGTTTCGTTGAGTATCTAGACTCCAGTTATTACGTTGAGCGTTCAGGCTCTGGTCCGTTTCGTTTGGTATCCAGACTCCGGTTATTACATTGAGCGGTTAGGCTCTGGTCATTTTTGTTGAGTATCCAGACTCCGGTTATTACATTGAGCGTTTAGGCTCCGGTTAGTTTCGCTTAGTATCCAAACTCCGGTTATTAAGTTGAGCGTTCAGGCTCCGGTCATTTTCTTTCAGTATCAAGACTCTGGTTATTACGTTGAGCGTTCAGGCTTTGATCTTTTTCGTTGAGTATCCAGACTCTGGTTATTACGTTGAGCGTTCAGGCTCCGGTCAGTTTCGTTGAGTATCCAGACTCCAGTTATTAAGTTTAGTGTTCAGGCTTTGTTCAGTTTCGTTGGGTATCCAGACTCCGGTTATTACGTTGAGCACTCACGCTCTGGTCAGTTTCGTTCGGTATCCAGACTCCGGTTATTAAATTGAGCGTTCAGGCTCCGGTCATTTTTGTTGAGTATCCAGACTCCGGTTATTACATTGAGCGTTCAGGTTTCGGTCAGTTTCATTGAGTATCCAAGCTCCGGTTATTAAGTTGAGCATTCAGGCTCCGGTCATTTTCTTTGAGTATCCAGACTCTGGTTATTACGTTGAGCGTTCAGGCTCCAGTCATTTTCGTTGAGTATCCAGACTCCGGTTATTACGTTGAACGTTAAGGCTCCGGTCAGTTTCGTTGAGTATCCAGACTCCGGTTATTAAGTTGAGCGTTCAGGCTCCGGTCAGTTTCGTTGGGTATCCAGACTCCGGTTATTACGTTGAGCTTTCAGGCTCCGGTCATTTTCGTTTAGTATCCAGACTCCGATTATTTCGTTTAGCTTTCACGCTCCGGTCAGTTTCGTTGGGTATCCAGACTCTGGTTATTACGTTGAGCGTTCAGGCTCCGGTCATTTTCGTTGAGTATCCAGTTCGGTTATTACGTTTAGCATTCAGGCTCCGGTCATTTTTGTTGAGTCTCCTGACTCCGGTTATTTTGTTTTGTGTACAAAATCCGATTAGTTTCGTTGAGAATCTAGACTCCCATTATTATGTTGAGCATTCAGGCTCCGGTCAGTTTCGTTGGGTTTCCCGACTCTGGTTATTACGATGAGCATTCAGGCTCCGGTGATTTTCGTTGAGTATCCAGACTCCGGTTATTCCGTTAAGCGTTCAGGCTCCGGTTAGTTTTGTTAGGTATCCAGACTCCGGTTATTACGTATAGCGTCCACGCTCTGGTCAGTTTTGTTGAGTATCAAGACTCTGGTCATTAAGTTGAGCGTCCAGGCTCCGGTCATTTTCGTTTAGTACCCAGACTCCGGTTATTACGTTGAGCGTTCAGGCTCCGTTCATTTTCTTTGAGTATCCAGACTCTGGTTATTACGTTGAGTGTTCAGGCTCCGGTCATTTTCGTTGAGTATCCAGACTCCGATTATTACGTTGAGCGTTCAGGCTCCGGTTAGTTTCAGTGAGGATCCAGACTCCGGTTATTATGTTGACCGTTCAGGCTCCGGTCAGTTTCGTTGGGTATCTAGACTCTGGTTATTACGTTGAGCGTTCAGGCTCCTGTCCGTTTTGTTGAGTATCCAAACTCCGATTATTTCGTTGAGCTTTCACGCTCCGGTCAGTTTCGTTGGGTATCTAGACTCTGGTTATTACATTGAGCGTTCAGGCTCCGGTCATTTTTGTTGAGTATCCAGTCCGGTTATTACATTTAGCATTTAGGCTCCCGTCATTTTTGTTGAGTCTCCAGACTCCGGTTATTACGTTTTGTGTTCAAACTCCGATTAGTTTCGTTGAGAATTTAGACTCCGATTATTTAGTTGAGCTTTGAGGCTTCGGTCGGTTTCGTTGGGTTTCCAGACTCCGGTTATTACATTGAGCATTCAGGCTCCGATGATTTTCGTTGAGTATCTAGACTCCGGTTATTCCCTTGAGAGTTCAGGCTCCGGTTAGTTTCGTTAGGTATCCAGACTCCGGTTATTACGTATAGCTTCCAGGCTCCGGTTAGTTTCGTTGAGTATCCAGACTCCGGTTATTAAGTTTAGTGTTCAGGCTCCGGTCAGTTTCGTTGGGTATCCAGACTCCGGTTATTACGTTGAGCCTTCAGGCTCCAGTCATTTTTGATGAGTATCCAGTCTGGTTATTACGTTGAGCATTCAGGCTCCGGTCATTTTTGTTGAGTCTCCAGACTCCGAATATTACGTTTTGTGTTCAAACTCCGATTCGTTTCGTTGAGAATCTAGACTCCGATTATTACGTTGAGTATTCATGCTCCGGTCAGTTTCGTTGGGTATCCAGACTCCGGTTATTATGTTGAGCATTCAGGATCCGGTGATTTTCGTTGAGTATCCAGACTCCGGTTATTCCGTTGAGCGTTCAGGCTCCGGTTAGTTTCATTAGGTACCCAGACTCCGGTTATTACATATAGCGTCCATGATCTGGTAAGTTTTGTTGAGTATCTAGACTCCGGTCATTAAGTTGAGTGTACAGGCTCCGGTCATTTTTGTTGAGTATCCAGACTCTGGTCATTACTTTGAGCGTTCAGGCTCCGGTCATTTTCGTTGAGTATCCAGACTCCGGTCATTCTGTTGAGCGTTCAGGCTCCAGTCAGTTTCGTTGAGTATCCAGACTCCGGTTATTAAGTTGAACATTCAAGCTCCGGTCATTTTTGTTGAGTATCCAGACTCCGGTAATTACGTTGAGCGTTCAGGCTCCGGTCATTACATTGATCGTTCAGGTTCCGGTCAGTTTCGTTGAGCATCTAGACTCCAGTTATTACGTTGAGCGTTCAGGCTCTGGTTCGTTTCGTTTGGTATCCAGACTCCGGTTATTACATTGAGCGGTTAGGCTCCGGTCATTTTTGTTGAGTATCCAGACTCCGGTTATTACATTGAGCGTTCAGGCTCCGGTCAGTTTCGCTTAGTATCCAAACTTCGGTTATTAAGTTGAGCGTTCAGGCTCCGTTCATTTTCTTTGGGTATCAAGACTCCGGTTATTACGTTGAGCGTTCAGGCTTCGGTCTTTTTCGTTGAGTATCAGACTCTGGTTATTACGTTGAGCGTTCAGGCTCCGGTTAGTTTCGTTGAGTATCCAGACTCCGGTTATTAAGTTTAGCGTTCAGGCTCTGTTCAGTTTCGTTGGGTATCCAGACTCCGGTTATTATGTTGAGCACTCACGCTCTGGTCAGTTTCGTTGGGTATCCAGACTCCGGTTATTACGTTGAGCGTTCAGGCTCCTGTCATTTTTGTTGAGTATCCAGACTCCGGTTATTACATTGAGCTTTCAAGTTTCGGTCAGCTTCATTGAGTATCCAAGCTCCGGTTATTAAGTTGAGCGTTCAGGCTCCGGTCATTTTCTTTGAGTATCCAGACTCCGGTTATTACGTTGAGCGTTCAGGCTCCGGTCATTTTTGTTGAGTATCTAGACTCCGGTTATTACGTTGAACGTTAAGGCTCTGGTCAGTTTTGTTGAGTATCCAGACTCCGGTTATTAAGTTTAGCGTTCAGGCTCCGGTCAGTTTCGTTGGGTATCCAGACTCCGGTTATTACGTTGAGCTTTCAGGCTCCGGTCAGTTTCGTTGAGTATCCAGACTCCGATTATTTCGTTGAGTTTTCACGCTCCGGTCAGTTTCGTTGGGTATCCAGAGTCTTGTTATTACGTTGAGCGTTCAGGCTCCGGTCATTTTTGTTTAGTATCCAGTTCGGTTATTACGTTTAGGATTCAGCCTCCGGTCATTTTTGTTGAGTCTCCAGACTCCGGTTATTACGTTTTATGTACAAAATCCAATTAGTTTCGTTGAGAATCTAGACTCCCATTATTACGTTGAGCGTTCAGGCTCTGGTCAGTTTCGTTGGGTTTCTAGACTCAGGTTATTACGTTGAGCATTCAGGCTCCGGTGATTTTCGTTGAGTATCCAGACTCCGGTTATTCCGTTAAGCGTTCAGGCTCCGGATAGCTTCGTTAGGAATCCAGACTCTGGTTATTACGTATAGCGTCCACGCTCTGGTCAGTTTTGTTGAGTATCCAGACTCCGGTCATTACGTTGAGCGTCCAGGCTCCGGTCATTTTCGTTTAGTATCCAGACTCCGGTCATTACGTTGAGCGTTCAGGCTCCGGTCATTTTCGTTGAGTATCCAGACTCTGGTCATTCTGTTGAGCGTTCAGGCTCCGGTCAGTTTCATTGAGTATCCAGACTCCGGTTATTAAGTTGAGCATTCAGGCTCCCGTCATTTTTGTTGAGTATACAGACTCCGGTTCTTACGTTGAGCGTTCAGGCTCCGGTCATTACGTTGATCATTCAGGCTCGGGTCATTTTCGTTGAGTATCTAAACTCCGGTTATTATGTTGAGCGTTCAGGCTCAGGTCATTTTTGTTGGGTATCCAGACTCCGGTTATTACATTGAGCGTTCAGGCTCCGGTCAGTGTCGTTGAGTATCCAGAATCCAGTTATTAAGTTGAGCGTTCAGGCTCCATTCTGTTTTGTTGGGTATCCAGAATCTGGTTATTACGTTGAGCATTCAGGCTCCGGTCCGTTTCGTTGAGTATCCAGACTCTTTTTATTACGTTGAGCACTCACGCTCCGGTCAGTTTCGTTGGGTATCCAGACTCTGGTTATTACGTTGAGCGTTCAGGCTCCGGTCAGTTTCATTGGGTATCCAGACTTTGGTTATTACGTTGAGCATTCAGGCTCCGGTGATTTTTGTTGAGTATCTAGACTCCGGTTATTACGTTGAGCGTTCAGGCTCCGGTCAGTTTCGTTGGGTATCCAGACTCCAATTATTACGTTGAACGTTCAGGTTCCGGTCAATTTTGTTGAGTATCTAGACTACGATTATTACGTTGATCATTCAGGCTCTAGTCATTTTCGTTGAGTCTCCAGACTCCGGTCATTATGTTTTGCGTTCAAGCTCCGATTAGTTTCGTTCAGAATCCAGACTCCGATTATTACGTTGAGCGATCAGGCTCCGGTCAGTTTCTTTGGGTGTCCAGACTCCGGTTATTACGTTGAGCATTCAGGCTCCGGTGACTTTCGTTGAGTATCCGGAGTCCAGTTATTACATTGAGCGTTCAGGCTCCGGTCAGTTTTGTTGAGTATCCAGACTCCGTTTATTACGTTGAGCGTTCAGGCTCCGGTCAGTTTCGTTGAGTATCCAGACTCTGGTTATTACGTCGAGCGTTCAGGCTCCGGTCAGTTTCGTTGGGTATCCAGACTCCGGTTATTACGTTGAGCTTTCAGGCTCCGGTCATTTTCGTTGAGTATCCAGACTCCGATTATTTCGTTTAGCTTTCACGCTCCGGTCAGTTTCGTTAGGTATCCAGACTCTGGTTATTACGTTGAGCGTTCAGGCTCCGGTCATTTTCGTTGAGTATCCAGTTCGGTTATTATGTTTAGCATTCAGGCTCCGGTCATTTTTGTTGAGTCTCCTGACTCCGGTTATTTTGTTTTGTGTACAAAATCCGATTAGTTTCGTTGAGAATCTAGACTCCCATTATTATGTTGAGCATTCAGGCTACGGTCAGTTTCGTTGGGTTTCCAGACTCTGGTTATTACGATGAGCATTCAGGCTCCGGTGATTTTCGTTGAGTATCCAGACTCCGGTTATTCCGTTAAGCGTTCAGGCTCCGGTTAGTTTTGTTAGGTATCCAGACTCCGGTTATTACGTATAGCGTCCACGCTCTGGTCAGTTTTGTTGAGTATCAAGACTCTGGTCATTAAGTTGAGCGTCCAGGCTCCGGTCATTTTCGTTTAGTACCCAGACTCCGGTTATTACGTTGAGCGTTCAGGCTCCGTTCATTTTCTTTGAGTATCCAGACTCTGGTTATTACGTTGAGCGTTCAGGCTCCGGTCATTTTCGTTGAGTATCCAGACTCCGATTATTACGTTGAGCGTTCAGGCTCTGGTCAGTTTCAGTGAGGATCCAGACTCCGGTTATTATGTTGAACGTTCAGGCTCCGGTCAGTTTCGTTGGGTATCTAGACTCTGGTTATTACGTTGAGCGTTCAGGCTCCTGTCAGTTTTGTTGAGTATCCAAACTCCGATTATTTCGTTGAGCTTTCACGCTCCGGTCAGTTTCGTTGGGTATCTAGACTCTGGTTATTACATTGAGCGTTCAGGCTCCGGTCATTTTTGTTGAGTATCCAGTCCGGTTATTACATTTAGCATTTAGGCTCCCGTCATTTTTGTTGAGTCTCCAGACTCCGGTTATTATGTTTTGTGTTCAAACTCCGATTAGTTTCGTTGAGAATTTAGACTCCGATTATTTAGTTGAGTTTTGAGGCTTCGGTCGGTTTCGTTGGGTTTCCAGACTCCGGTTATTACATTGAGCATTCTGGCTCCGATGATTTTCGTTGAGTATCTAGACTCCGGTTATTCCCTTGAGAGTTCAGGCTCCGGTTAGTTTCGTTAGGTATCCAGACTCCGGTTATTACGTATAGCTTCCAGGCTCCGGTTAGTTTCGTTGAGTATCCAGACTCCGGTTATTAAGTTGAGTGTTCAGGCTCCGGTCAGTTTCGTTGGGTATCCAGACTCCGGTTATTACGTTGAGCCTTCAGGCTCCAGTCATTTTTGATGAGTATCCAGTCTGGTTATTACGTTGAGCATTCAGGCTCCGGTCATATTTATTGAGTCTCCAGACTCCGAATATTACGTTTTGTGTTCAAACTCCGATTCGTTTCGTTGAGAATCTAGACTCCGATTATTACGTTGAGTATTCATGCTCCGGTCAGTTTCGTTGGGTATCCAGACTCCGGTTATTATGTTGAGCATTCAGGATCCGGTGATTTTCGTTGAGTATCCAGACTCCGGTTATTCCGTTGAGCGTTCAGGCTCCGGTTAGTTTCATTAGGTACCCAGACTCCGGTTATTACGTATAGCGTCCATGATCTGGTAAGTTTTGTTGAGTATCTAGACTCCGGTCATTAAGTTGAGTGTACAGGCTCCGGTCATTTTTGTTGAGTATCCAGACTCTGGTCATTACTTTGAGCGTTCAGGCTCCGGTCATTTTCGTTGAGTATCCAGACTCCGGTCATTCTGTTGAGCGTTCAGGCTCCAGTCAGTTTCGTTGAGTATCCAGACTCCGGTTATTAAGTTGAACATTCAAGCTCCGGTCATTTTCGTTGAGTATCCAGACTCTGGTCATTCTGTTGAGCGTTCAGGCTCTGGTCAGTTTCATTGAGTATCCAGACTCCGGTTATTAAGTTAAGCATTCAGGCTCCCGTCATTTTTGTTGAGTATACAGACTCCGGTTCTTACGTTGAGCGTTCAGGCTCCGGTCATTACGTTGATCATTCAGGCTCGGGTCATTTTCGTTGAGTATCTAAACTCCGGTTATTATGTTGAGCGTTCAGGCTCCGGTCATTTTTGTTGGGTATCCAGACTCCGGTTATTACATTGAGCGTTCAGGCTCCGGTCAGTGTCGTTGAGTATCCAGAATCCAGTTATTAAGTTGAGCGTTCAGGCTCCATTCTGTTTTGTTGGGTATCCAGACTCTGGTTATTACGTTGAGCATTCAGGCTCCGGTCCGTTTCGTTGAGTATCCAGACTCTTGTTATTACGTTGAGCACTCACGCTCCGGTCAGTTTCGTTGGGTATCCAGACTCTGGTTATTACGTTGAGCGTTCAGGCTCCGGTAAGTTTCATTGGGTATCCAGACTTTGGTTATTACGTTGAGCATTCAGGCTCCGGTGATTTTTGTTGAGTATCTAGACTTCGGTTATTACGTTGAGCGTTCAGGCTCCGGTCAGTTTCGTTGGGTATCCAGACTCCAATTATTACATTGAACGTTCAGGTTCCGGTCAATTTTGTTGAGTATCTAGACTACGATTATTACGTTGATCATTCAGGCTCTAGTCATTTTCGTTGAGTCTCCAGACTCCGGTCATTATGTTTTGCGTTCAAGCTCCGATTAGTTTCGTTCAGAATCCAGACTCCGATTATTACGTTGAGCGATCAGGCTCCGGTTAGTTTCTTTGGGTGTCCAGACTCCGGTTATTACGTTGAGCATTCAGGCTCCGGTGATTTTCGTTGAGTATCCGGAGTCCAGTTATTACATTGAGCGTTCAGGCTCCGGTCAGTTTTGTTGAGTATCCAGACTCCGTTTATTACGTTGAGCGTTCAGGCTCCGGTCAGTTTCGTTGAGTATCCAGACTCCGGTTATTACGTCGAGCGTTCAGGCTCCGGTTAGTTTCGTTGAGTATCCAGACTCCGGTTATTACGTCGAGCGTTCAGGCCCCGGTCAGTTTCGTTGGGTATCCAGACTCCGGTCATTACGTTCAGCGTTCAGGCTCCGATCATTTTCGATGAGTATCCAGACTCTGGTCATTCTATTGAGCGTTCAGGCTCTGG
Source organism: Lathyrus sativus (assembly GCA_963859935.3). Taxonomy (NCBI): domain Eukaryota; kingdom Viridiplantae; phylum Streptophyta; class Magnoliopsida; order Fabales; family Fabaceae; genus Lathyrus; species Lathyrus sativus. Next base: position 227,835,643 of record OZ012736.1, read on the forward strand.
TCAGTTTCGTTGAGTATCCACACTCCGGTTATTAAGTTGAGCATTCAGGCTCCAGTCATTTTTGTTGAGTATCGAGACTCCGGTTATTACGTTGAGCATTCAGGCTCCGGTCATTACGTTGATCGTTCAGGCTTCGGTCACTTTCGTTGAGTATCTAGACTCCAGTTATTACGTTGAGCGTTCAGGCTCTGGTCAGTTTCGCATGGTATCCAGTCCGGTTATTACGTTGAGCGTTAAGGCTTCAGTCATTTTGTTGAGTATCCAGACTCCGGTTATTATGTTGAGTGTTCAGGCTCCGGTCATTTTCGTTTAGTATCCAAACTCCGGTTATTAAGTTGAGCGTTCAGGCTCCGGTCATTTTCTTTGAGTATCCAGACTCCGGTTATTACGTTGAGCGTTCAGGCTCCGGTCATTTTCGTTGAGTATCCAGACTCCGATTATTATGTTGAGCGTTCAGGCTCCAGTCAGTTTCGTTAAGTATCCAGACTCCGGTTATTAAGTTTAGTGTTTAGGCTCTGTTCAGTTTCGTTAGGTATCGAGGCTCCGGTCATTTTCGTTGAGTATCCAGACTTCGATTATTACGTTGAGCGTTCAAGCTCCGGTCAGTTTCGTTGGGTATCCAGACTCTGGTTATTATGTTGAGCGTTCAGGCTCCGGTCAGTTTCGTTGGGTATCCAGACTCTAGTTATTACTTTGAGCGTTCAGGCTCCGGTCAGTTTTGTTGAGTATCCAGACTCCGATTATTTCATTGAGCTTTCACGCTCCGGTCAGTCTCGTTGGGTATCCAGACTCTGGTTATTACGTTGATCGTTCAGGCTTCGGTCAGTTTTGTTGAGTATCCAGAAGAGAGTGAAGGGAGGTATGAAACTCTGCGTTTCATTAATCAACCTTGGGTGGGCTTAGTGAATTAAGTGTTATTGACACCTCCTGCGTGGCCCAAGTTTGATTTTGAATGTGATAGTCTTGCTATTTGCCACGAGCATTTTACATTTTCCTTTGGTTTTCCTGATTTTCTTTTTAATTGGTTTGGGCTTAGTCTTAAGCGCTTTTGACACCCCCTCCTTGGGCCCAGCCTGGAGAATAACTTGAGAATATTGTTATTTCACACGCCACTTTCATAATTTTCTTTATATTTATTTTATTTTACATGTTTCATATAGTTTAGGATTTTAATCACCATAATTAGGAAAATTAACATTTTTAGTCTAGATTTTTCCCCCAGACTCTTTAGAGAGTCTAGAATTTAATAGGGTTAGAATTTTATTAATTCATGCATTTTATTTTTTAATTGCATTTTTGGAAGTTTAATTGGTTTTATTTTGAATATGTTTGATACATGATCTTGCTGATATTAGTATGGGTGTTTGGTGTATAGTTTTTAGGTGATTCTTTTTGGATTGTGTAGCTTAGAAATGCATGTACCCTTAGTATTTTTCCCATAATTTTGTGAGATAAATATAGGTTGTTTTGAACACTAAACTTTAAGTGGTATAGATTTAGGGTTTTAAGATAGTACCCTTAGGTTTAGGGCATAGTTTTAGGATTTAATGATTGGTTAACCCCCTTGTTTTTGTATGGAGTGATTCTTAAGAGGTTTAGGAACCCTTAGAATTTTTTATAGGATTTTACAATCAGCTTTAGTATTTTAATTAGATTTAGTTTTAGGACTAACTTTTAGGTGTTTCTAACACACTAACTTGACTAGTTTAACCCAATAGTTCCCATTAGACTTAAGCGGTGGTGCCTTTGCTTTTGGATGAACATGAAGACAACTTGAATATGCTTTGGAGAGCTTGAAGGAGCTTGAAGTTGAAGCCTTGTCCTTTGGTGGAGTGCTTGTCAGGAGCTTAGGAAAACTAGGGTTTTAGGAAGAGCATTAGATTAGTTTTGCTTGTTTCTTCAAACATGGAGTATATTGTTCATCTCCATTCAACCCAATGACACAAAGTCCTCTTAAAGAAGTCACATCTCTCCTTTGGAGGGATGAATGACATGCTTTAAGAGTAGAACTTTGAGGATCCCATTCTCTTATAATGTTAAGTTCTTAGTGGCTTCCTTTGGTTGTCATTAAGTTACTTAACATTTCAACCTGATCTTGTTGATTGATTCTCCTTTGGAGGTTGCTTGTTGAAGCTTGTTGAGAATGAAGTTTGTGCTTGTTGAAGCTAGGAGTGTTGCTTGTTGAAGCCATTTGCTTGTTGAAGCTGTTTGCTTGTTGAAGCTGCTTGCTTGATGAAGTTGTTTGCTGGTTGAAGCTAGGTGTTTGTTAAAGCTTGTTGAAGTATGTTGAGTGTGAAGATAGAAGCTTGTTGAAGTTTGTTTGTTGAAGCTATTCATGAAGATGAAGGTTGTTGCTGTCAACTTTTTGCTGTTTAATCAATTGTTGCTGTCAGAGCTGCTGCTTGTGCTGTTTGCTGTAGGAGTTTGATGTTGCTGCTTGGGCTGCCTCCTCTGTTTTATTTTTGGTTTTTCTGTATTGTTTGTTGGCTTGTACAGCTTGCCCCCTTAAGGTTTGAAGTGAATGTTGATTCACTTTGCCTGTTGTTTTCCCAGGTTCGAGATAGAGCAGGACTCCCTTGCCTCACTTGTATTGCTGCATTGCATGCATTTTACTGTATTTGCTTGCTTTCTTTTCTGTTTATCCCCTAGGATCTCTGATTTCCTCTGTGCAGGAGGGAATTATGACAAACATTAGGATTCTTATCCATGCCTGACAACATTAGGTTAGTTTTTATTCCCTTTTCAACCCTAGGCTTTTTAGAGGTTCTCTCTCTTCTTATCTCAAAACAACTCAAAAATACAATAATAAGGTTAATCGATGTCGTACGTTACGAGCCTTAAGCTATTTGAGAAAGGGTTGCTGGAGAGCTTATTTCCAGTAGTCTGGCTGCTTAGTGTGGCACCCTTTGGGTGACACGTGACTTAGTCACTCTCAAATCATAGTCTCTAGTGCGTCAGAGATTGCAAACAAACTAAAAACACTTCTTTCGTAAAAGATTCAAAACAAACATCAAAGTGTCATTTTTGTCCGCTTGGACTCTTAATCAAGAAAAACCCTTTCATAAGGTAATAAAAAACAGTCAGACAAGCTTGTGTCTTCCGTAGCCCGAACTACGTTTGGTCTGATCTTTCATGCTGTATGAAAGTACGTAGGCATAGGATGCCGTATCCTAGCGAGCAACCTTCCCCCCTTCATCCGTAGTTAGCCGAACTACGTAGACTCTGACTTTCCCATTGCACGAGGGAATACGTAGGCATAGAGCGGCGAAGCTCTATCGAGTCTCTTTTCTCTTTTCTTTCCTTTTGTCCCTTGACCTTTAGTGTAGATAGAGTAACAATCCGTACAAGAAAACAAGCGTGGATCCCGTCGAGTACGACGGATGTGAGAGGTGCTAATACCTTCCCCTTGCGTAACCGACTCCCGAATCCAGGATTTGGTTGCGACGACCATTCCTTTCCCGTTTTGCGTTAGGTTTACTTCGAGCGTTTCCTTTCCCTCCGTTGGGATAAATAACACACGGTGGCGACTCTTCTGTCATAGCCGGCGCCGATTTTCGCAGTAGCGACAGTTGGCGACTCTGCTGGGGACTCCAACGGTTCCCTACACGAGTCAATCCTAGCGCTTGTTTTCCCGTCGTGGGTTTTGTATGGATTTACCTTTCTGTATTTACTTTCAGCATTATATTATTGTTGTTATGCTGGGTAGGGGTTCAGATTGAGAGATAAGTCGGACCTGGGCTTGAGTGCACCTAGAATTAGTTGTGGAAAATAGTGGGCGCGTGCATGCTTTGCATGTACTAGTGTCCCGGAAAATTCACGCTCGGACGAGGTTCTTCTGGTTGACTTCTTTTTAAACCCTTTGGGTTGAGGGGGTTGTTGGTTAGTTGGTGTTGCACCCCAAAATTTGCCCAACATTTCTTTACCTAGCTTATATTTCATTTCATGCACATTAGCATTATCATTTGCATTTCATTCACATGTGTGCAGGAGATCAAGAGGTATGATTACCAATCAAGAGATATACAAGAATGTGAGGCTATCTAAGAAGGTTATTCAAGTGTTCAAGGGTTGATATCTTTGTCAGAGAAGGTAGAAGATCCTCAGGGAGAGTGATTGAAACCAAGAATGTGGGCCTCCTAACTTGAGAGTTATGGGGAAGACCATCAGATGATTCTAAGGCCATAAAGATGGGCTTGAGGTCTTGAGAGAGCTCATGATAAAGTGTTTAATATCACTTTGAGGCCTAGACAAGTCATTGTGCAAGAATAAGAAGCCTCAGCCATGAGTGGTGCAATTAGGGTTTGACTGGGTCAACCCTAAGTCAACTGATGACTTGGAGAAGGTTGATACCTAGTCCAAGAGCCATGTGATCATGGATTGATACATTGAGATGTTCTAAGGATGATTCCAAGGTTAACTCATCATGATTGAAGAGCTTGAGACGTTTCAGGTTAGGGTTTCTAAGGCTTGACAGTGTAAAATTCCCTAGTTTGACCCCTATCTTCAAGGAAATTTAGCTCAAGATGTGATTGTCATCTCATCTTTCCCCTAACATGATTGTTGTAGAGCATGATCTTAGCTTTAATTTGAGTGCTAGAAGTCCTTGATAGGATTTGTAGAACTCAAGTTTTGGCTTTGACAAGTTACAAGTCATCTGAGGAATGTGAATTTGGAGCTTGAAAGTTACCCAACTTGCATGAAACGTTTGCCCTAGAAGGATGACTCCTATGAACTTTTGGTTAACATGAATGTTGTTCCTTATCCTCTTAGCTTTCTATAGAGTACTAGAAGTCCTTGATAGGATTTGTAGAACTCAATTTATGGCTTTGACAAGTCAAGGGTATTTTGGGTATTTGGGCATTACAGGCCATTTTGAATCATGAGTCCATTACACCATCTTGCAAGCCTCAAATGCATTTTTGTTCAACATGAAAGTTCTTCAAAATGATGTTTTTAGCTTGTATGAACATCAAGTGTTCATTGATATGGGTTATATCAAGCATTGGTGGAAGAAAGTTCATATAAAAGCCATTTTAATGAATTAAAATGAGAAAATTCAAAATAATTGAGATTAACATGTTTTCAAGTCAAATTTGTGGTCATTTTGAATGGAATTGATGTTTTAGAAAGATTGGAATTGTCACATTGTTTATTTGAGTTGCTTAACATAGCCATTTGGATGATTGCTTCACAAGTAAGAAACATACCCTATACACTCCATATGTTGAAACCAAAGGAAGAAAACCACTTCATTACACTCCATGATGCTTAAGTGAATGGTTTGGAATGATTGTGGAGCATGACCAAGGCTTGAAGGCACATATACATATTGAAATTTGGAGGAAAAAATGAAGATCCAAAACTCATGAATGGGCCTAGTTTGGGCTTCTAATCCATTAAAACAGAACATAAAAGGGATTTAGAACTGAATGAGAGGGGTTGGTGATCATTTTTCGTGAAGGAGTCATTGGAGAGAGGTGGAGCAAGAAGCTTGAAAGTGAAAATTCATTTTGGAGAATTAAGGGGTTTCAGCCAGAGTGAAGCATCAAGAAACATTCTCCATTAATCCTTGAAGAATTCTGCAAGGTTTGGAAGAGAATTGAGGCGTGTATCCACTGCAATTCAAGCTCCAAGGTAGGTTCTAACTTCTTGAAATTTCTCACTGATTATGCACTTTTAATGAATTAGAAGTATGTGGTTAGGTTCCCTTATTGATATAGATGGATCTTGGATAGTTAATTGCAACTTTGGGGACGATTTAGATTGAATGCCATTTTCGGTTGAGATTGTGTTTTCGCGATCCGTGCGTTTTTAGAGTGAGTAAATGGTATGGTTGGATTCCTGAGGAAATTCTGGTCAAGATTCATGTAGACATCGTGGCCAATGGTTGAGTGTAGAGAGACCTAGGGTTGCACAGGGGTGACCGGAGAAGTCACCGGCGACGGCCTTGCTGCGCGCGCAGGTTTGATGCTTGCAGAGATTCAAATTGGAGAAGAGATAATCTCCTCCGTCCGTTTGTGTGGAAAACTTGACTTGGTCTTTTCATCCTAGTGCTCTTGTTGAGCCACGTAAGCTGGCCCCTCAACGCAGCGTTTGATTTAAGTTGGAAACTCAGGCTTTGGTTTTCGCTATGTGAACCAAAACGTGTTGGTTCGAGTCCTGGCATGTACACTTTTTCTTTTGATTAATTTGAACTGAAGTGAGCTGAATGAATTCAGGCGCATGGGCCTTCACATTAGTTGCTATAAACACCCCACTCTGGGCCCAACCCACATGTTAAACTGGTTTTAATTGCTATTTACCACGCTGGTTTAATTAATTTCCTTGAATTTCTTTATTTTCATCATTTCATATGGCTTAGAGATTAATTCATAAAGAATAGGAAATTAACTCAATTAATTCCAAACTTTTTTTCCCTGATTCATGATTGAATCTAGAATTTTGTAGATAAAAAATATTGATAATTCATGCATTTTTTATTTTTATTTGCATTTTTGAATATTAATTGATATTAGAATAACCATGGTTGATACCTTGTTTTGATGAATTTGGTTTGAGCATTTGGTGATGATTCTTGCCTTGATTTTTTGTGTATAGCTAGCATAGATATGCATGTTCCCCTTAGATGTTTCTCACATTTTTTTGATGAATGTAGGTGGTAGTTTTAAGTTGAAACTTTAGGTGCTCTATTTTTAGGGTTTATGTTTGGTACCTTGTGATCTAGGTTTTATTTCTAGGACTTGGTGGATGATTCAACCCCTGAACTTTGTATGGTAGATTCATGATTGAATTAGGGTCCCATAGTTATTTTTGTAGGATTTTACAATTGGGTTTAGTATTTTAGTTAGGACTAACTTTAGTGCTAGGTTTTAGGTGATCCTAGCTTGCTAATTCAACTAGAATGACTTCTTTAGTTCCCTTAGATTAGGGTTTTGCCTCTCTTGCTCTTGGATGGTGTTGAAGACAAGCTTGGGCTACCATGGATTGAATGAGGAAGCTTGGATGTGAAGATTTCCCTTCTTTTGGTGTAGTGTTGATAAGGTGTTAAGACTAGGGTTTGTAGGCAGAGCTTCTAGATGGATTCTCTTCTTGCATAAACATGGAAGGTGTTGATCACTTCCATTCTTCCCTATGATGTGAGGTCCCCTTGTAAAGGCCTCATCCCTCCTTTGGTAGGATGTGTGGCTCTTTACAAGTTGGTAGAACCTTTGAGGGTTCCTTTCTCTGATGATGGAATGCTTAGTGGTGACCTTTGGTCTTCACTCTGCTGTCAATCATCCAAATCTTGCTCTTGTTAGATGAATCTTTCTCCCTTGCTAGAGGATGGAATTCCTTGTTAGAAGCCTTGAAGATGATAGAAGTTGCTACCTATTTGTGTTTGAAGACTACCCTAAGAGCTGAAGCTTGAAGATCAAGAGGAACAAGTTGACACTTGTGAGAAGAAGATCAAGATGAGATTGAAGAAAGAGCTGAAGCTTGAAGAAGATGAAGAACAAGTTGGCACTTGTGGAGGGAATCCATTGGAGATTGAATTAAGAAGCTGAAGCTTGAGGAGGGAAAGCAAATGGATACTTGTGAGTTCAATGCTTGGAGTGCCTGAAGGCACAAGTTGATGCTTGCTAGTGGGATTGAGGCCTGAAGGTGGAGTTCACTTTGGAGCTGAGGCCTGAAGAAGAAAGGATAAGTTGATACTTATGGTTGATGTATTGAAAGCTTGGAGAAGTAAGTTGATATTTGCTATTGAAGATGATAGCCTTGAAGAGCAGTTGAAGACTGAGGACTGAACTGCTGTCAGAGGAGAGCTTTGCTGTAAAGCTGTGGAAGCTGTTGATCTGTTTTCCTTATTGTCAGTTTCTTTCTGTGCAACTGTATTGATGTGACTTGTCTGATTTGCTTGATGCATTAGAATAAGTTCATGATTAGATTCTTTTAAGCTAGGAGCATGATTGCACTAGAGGTTGAGTTGCTCCCTCTGCTTGTATTTTTACTGTATGGCTTTGCTTGCTGGTATTTGGTAGAGCCCAGCTCCCTTGCCTATGTGGTCTGGTGTGTTTGCTTGATGGCATTTTACTTCTCCTGTATGATTGCAGTTATTGTATTTTGCTTGATAGCATGTTATTTCTCCTGTGTGATTGCAGTTATTCATATTTGGCTTGAGGTTGAGATGAGCTTGTGGAGGCTGATGCCCCACACACATTTCCTCCCTCACTTGCATTGCATGCATTTTACTGTATATCTGTTTACTGTTTAAGCTGATGCTTTATCTGCTTTATCTGTTTATCTTGACATGATCCCCTAGGAACCTCACTTCTTTTGATAAGGAAATGATGATTAGAACTTTAGGTTGAAACCTATGCATGATAACTTCTAGGAGTTCCCTATTTCAAACCTCAACCATAGGATGAATCCTTGGCATGACAACATTAGGACTTGATAGTCTCCCCTTAGTTGAACCTGCTCGTTCTCACTTCTCATCTCAAATCAAGTTAAAATACAGTAATAAAGGTTAACTGATGTCGTACGTTACGAGCCTTAAGCTATCTGAGAAAGGGTTGTCGGAGAGTTTCTTTTCGACAGCTTGGATGTTTAGTATGGTACCCTTTGGGTGACATACGACGTATTCACTCTCGGGTCATAGTCTCTAGTGCGATATTGGTTGCAAACATCCATAAAAAACAGTTCTTCCATAAAAGACAGAAAACAAACTTCAAACCTTTTTGCCCCGTGGGCCCATAATTCAAAGGAAGCTTTTCTGAAGAAAAGAGTGTCGTTAAATCTCAGTTCTACCGCAAACGGTAACGCCTAAGTCACCAAGGATCGAGCTGCGTACACCAAACTGCTGGAACTGTTTGTTAACCCTACTCAGAAAAACAGATGAATCTGAACCCCCGTAATCCGTATTATCCCGAACTACGTAAGCTCTGATCTCTCATACCTGTTGAGAGTACGTAGGCACAATACTGATGTATTGGCGAGCCACCTCCCCCCATCCGTTATCCGTAGTTAGTCGAACTACGTTGACTCTGATTTCTCATTCTCTAATGAGAATACGTAGGCATAAAGTGCGACGCTTTACCGAGTCATTTTCTTTTCTTTTCAGACCAGCCTTGATAGGTAGATAGATAAAACTAACCCGTCAGATAAACACAACAAGCATGGATCCCATCGAGTACGATGGACGTGAGGGGTGCTAATACCTTCCCCTTTGCGTAACCGACTCCCGAACCCAGACAATGGTTGTGATGACCTTGTCTTATACCTTTTCGTCAGGTTTTTTCGATCGTTTCCTTTCCCGTTCAGAGGGATAAATAACGAAAGGTGGCGACTCTTCTGTTTTGCCGGCACCTTATTTTCGCGGTAGCGATAGTTGGATTGTCGACTCTGGGGACCGATCAATTGGAAGTTGGCTAAGTGAGGCCTCTTCAGGACATGATGATGCCACACCTTCTGGGTATCGTATCATCAGTCTTGAAAGTCTGTGACGCCGACGACCGCATAGGACGCCGTACCTTGTGTCAGTTGATAGGACACCTACCTGTGAGAGGGATTGGGGCATGCAGGAAACTTGACCTCCAGACTACTCGGTTTTCTTAATATTGGATCAGTATGTGTGGTTACTTGGGTTCTTCATCAGAACAGTGTTATAGGTCTGTTGAGACCAGGTTGGAGCATTGTTATGGGTCTGTTGAGACCAGGTTTGAGCAGTATTACGGGTCTGTTGAGACATATATGGATGGATCTCTTCAGCAATATATCACTTGATCCCTGTCGCATGTTTGCATATTGCATTGTTGCATACTCATTTTGCATATCATTAACGTGTGTTTGTGCTGCAGGTGCATTTCATACCTTCTGATTCTAGTTGCCCGGATTTCTGGCTGCTATCATGGATACTTTGAAGAAGACTGTGGCATACAAGTTGCCTACTCCAGATGTTTCTTCTTTGCTTGGTTTGATGTCTCTGGCCGATGATGATGTGAAGAGAAGTTTCAGGAAGAGTTATGGGAAACTGATTAGGTTGGTCTGCAAACCAACTACGTATGAGCTGAACGGATTATATGCACTTATGAAGTTTTATGATCCCCCGTTGAGGTGTTTTACTTTCCCTAACTTCATTCTGGCTCCGACCATGGAGGAATATGCTGAGGTCTTGGAGTTAACCATTCAGAACAGGGTACCCTTCATTCATATGGATGCTAAGCCCAAGCTGGAGGATTTGGCTGTTGCTTTGCATTTAGACTCCTCAGAGTTGCTGTTAACCTCGTGGAATGGAGTTTCTGGTTTTTCACTCAAGTTCTTGGTTGGGAAAGCACAAGAGTATGCCAAGAGTGGCTGTTGGATTGTGTTTAATGCTATCCTTGCTTTGTGTATCTATGGCATTGTACTGTTCCCTAATATGCCTGACCTTGTTGATTTGGATGCATTCCATATATTTGCTCCAGGCAATCCTGTGCCTACACTGATTGGAGACTTCAATCACTCTCTGCATTATAAGAACGAGAATAGGAGGGGCAAGAACGTCTCTTGTTGTGTGCCTTTGTTGTATATGTGGTTTGATAGTCACCTGCCCAAGAAGGGTATCTTTGTTGAGTCTGCAGCTACGGTGGAATGGTCTGAGCGTCTGATGGGGCTTTCTTCAGAAGATGTTGTCTGGTTTGATAGGGATTTACTAGGATCTGAGATTATCTACAGCTGCACAGGATATCCTAACGTTCCTCTGATTGGGAGGAAAGGGTGCATTAACTACAATCTGTCATTGTTGATCAGGCAATTCGGTTATGCTTTGAGAAGCCTGCCAAAAGAGGAGGAAGTGTAGGAATCTCTGTACTTCACAGGTGGTCTGAGTGGAGAATTGTTATCCAAGCTTCAGTGTACTTGGAATAACATCTGCAAGAAAGGGAAGCCATTGTTGGGTAATAATGATAGTCAAGCCTATCCTCCGTACCAAGTCTGGATCCAAGATAGGGCAAAGCAGGCGTTGATGCCGTTTCCTGCAGTATTACCTCCTGCTCCCCTCGTGGTTGAGGAACCAACTACTGTTTCTATTGAGAGATATGAGCAGGTTGTGAAGGAGAAAGAAGAGCTGATAAAAGCCAACGAGAAGTTGGAAGAAGAGCTAGTTCAGCTCAGAAGCGAAAGAAATGAAGTCGTTTATTCCTTCGAGCAGCAAACAAAGCTGGTGAACCAGTTAGGTACAGAACTGACTGAACAACGAAAGAATCGTGAACGTTTGGGGATAGATTTCAAGAGCTCTCATGACATGCTGGAGTCTAAGAAGAAAGCACTTGATATAGCCTACCGGGAGATCTCTACATTCGGCAAAACTTGGAACGTTACACTGACAAATAACAAAGAAAGAGAAGACAAACTGAAGCAGCAGATCTATGAACTGGAAGATCAGTTGAAAACTAGCCAGAAAAAGTTTGAAGAAGAGGTTATGCGGAGATATGACGTTTAGAATGCTTTGAATGAAGTTGTCAAGCGCAAGAAAGAGTCTGCATCCCAGAAGCAAAAGCTAGAGGAGTGCTTGGGAGAGGGTGCTTGGGAGGAATCCATTGGGGATCTCCAGCGTGTTATCAGGCAAAGAGACTCGCTCGTCGAAGGGTTGCTTTCTAAGCCGGACCATCCCAAGACCAAGAGATTGTTAGAGGAGTATCGGGCATATGGTCGCACTTGATTACCTTATGCACTGTTGTATATGCTTTATTTGCATTGTGCTGACCATCACCAAGATTGTTGGTTGAGGTTATGCCTTCTTGTTATTGTACAATCAGCGATATTGTATTTCTGACTTAATGGGCTCTTCGCAGCAATATATGAGATGTTTTTCCCATGAGTGGATCCAGGCTTCTTAGCACTTCACTTCGCAGGCACTACACTGGCACTTTGGCACTAGAATCAGGGGTTGATCTCCCTAACGCACAGACACATATTGCATCTGCATATTCATTTGTGCATTGTCAGTTACTTGTTGAATCTGTATCTTATTTCCTGCATCTCACAGGTTTTTCAGGATTGACGACCAAAGAATCCACCGCTACTCAACCAGAAACAACTGTAAGAAAGCAATGGATCAAGTTCAGAATGAGATGCAGGAAATCTGTGAGAAGCTGACTCTGTTCATGCAAGCTATGGAGAGCATGGCCAAGGGCCAGGAGAGCCTTCAGACCTTGGTGCAGCCGCTGCTGACGCGGACAAACGGATATGGCAATACTGACTACAATTCTGTTGGAACTCCTCGCCGGGAGGATGAGATATCGATAGTTACTCCACCTGTTGCGACTGTCAACGGTAACACTGGTACTGGTACAGGTGCTGGTGCTGGTAACGGCAATACTGGAAATGGTGGTGATGGGCATGTTGTTAACAACAATGGCAACATTGGGGACGCCAATCAAGGATTCGGTGACAATGCTGGCTTTAGAAACAATGGGTATGGCAATGTCAATCAGGACGGGAACTTCGGGTTCAACAATCAAGGCCTTGGTAATGACGGTTACGGCAACAATCAGGGGTATGGCCACGGTAATGATGGATTCGGTAATGTGAATAACAACGGCGCTGGAGCATTTCCTTTCAACAATGGTTTTGGACCTGCTGGGGTCAATAAAGGGTTCGGCAATCGAGGAAAGGGTCCCATGTTCAATCAACAAGGATTTGGCCGTAACATGGGTTACAATGGGTATGGCAATGACTGGAATGTGGATCACCAGGACGACGCTTTTTCGGGAAGAGGTATGGGACCTGAGGGCCCCATTGACCCTGTTCAGAGGATCAGAATGCTAGAAGAGCAGATGAAAGGTGTGGTTAATCAGAACTCCGATGGGTTAGATATGACTACTATGGGGTTGGTACCAAGGCTGAGGGTGCCATTAAAATTCAAGGCTCCAACATTCAACAAATACAAAGGGGATACCTGCCCAAAGGTCCATGTATGTTCTTATTATAGAAGGATGTCTGCATATTCCAATGATGAAAGGATTCTCATGCATTTCTTTCAGGATAGCTTATCGGGACCATTATTGGAATGGTACATGGGACTAGAGCCCACTCAGATTAGAAGTTGGAAGCAGTTGGCTGATGCTTTCGTTATGCATTACAAATATAACAGCGATTTGCGCCAAACAGAGTTCAGTTGCAGAGTCTGTCACAGAAAAGTGGTGAAAGTTTCAAAGAGTACGCGCAGCGGTGGCGCGATATGGCAGCTCGGGTGCACCCTCCTTTGGTTGAAAGGGAGATGAATGACATGTTTGTGGGGATATTTACAGGAATGTACTATGACAAGTTACTCAATATTTCGATGGGTAGCTTCTCCAATATGATCCTTATGGGAGAAAGGATCGAAAATGGAATTAAAATTGGAAAGATTCAGGCAGGCGAATCTACTTCAGCTGGGGGTGCGAGAAAAGCGTTCGGCGGAAGACGACAGGGTGACACAAGCGCTGTATTTGGTGGCAGAGGCCGGGGCTGAGGCAGAAATCAGTACATTCAACCTCAACAAATAGCTAGTGTTACTATTCCAATCCAAACACAACAACAGCAACAACAACCACAACAGTAGCAAAGGCAGAATGAGGGTCAGAGAAGGTTTCAGAATGTAAAGCCGGAGAGGGTATTTGATAAGCCTCCGTCGACATATGCAGAGCTTCTTCAGACACTGCTGGGGTTGAATTTGGTCGAGAAAAGAACATTGGAACCGCCTACAAGACCGGTACTTCCTTATGGGTATGACGCTAATAAGCATTACGAATTCCATTCCGGGGCGCCCGGACATGATGTAGAATCTTGTCATGCTTTCAAGCATAAAGTTCAAGACTTGTTAGACAGTAAAGCCATCAACTTTGGCCAGGTGGGGCCCAATATTGTACAACAACCTATGCCTAATCATGGGGCAAATGCCATCTTGACAGAAGAAAATTTGAACTTGGTGATGGATGTTAACGAACTAAAGACACCATTGAGTGAGGTGAAAAGCAGGTTGCTCAGAGGGGGAGTATTCCCTGGTTGTGATAAATACTGTTTAGAGTGTTGGACCCAGCCTGAGGGTTGTACTGATTTGAAGCAGGGCATTCAGGCCATGATCGACGAAGGGACCTTGCAATTTGATCGAACTGCGGTTGAGAAGCCTGTGGAGGCATTATATGATGAGCAGAATGATATTGCAACGGTGACGATCCCGAGGAAGACTATAACGATAACGGCGCCCGCCCAACGGCCAACTATTACGATTACCAAAGCAGGGCCTGTTCCCTTTGAGAGTACGAAAGTTGTCTCGTGGACATACGGATTAGAAGTATATTGCAACGGTGAAAAGATTGTGGTGAATAGCCAGCCAGCTGGGACTGTTGATAATGTCGTTGGAACGGGGGGCCTGACCCGTAGCGGAAGGATCTTTACCTCACCTGAAATAGAAGCAGAGAGATTGGCCAAAGGCAAAGCCAAAGTAAATGAAAGCGGGCCTATTCAGTTGAAAGAAAAGGATACGTCACTCAAGGACGTAGAGGAGTTCATGAGACTGATTCGCAAAAGCGACTACAAAATTGTTGAACACCTACAGCAGACACCGTCGAAGATTTCTATCTTGTCGTTGTTGTTATGTTCTGAGGCCCACCGGAACGCCTTGCTAAAGATTCTGGATACGTCATTTGTGCCTCAAGAAGTTTCTGTAAATCAGTTAGAGGGGATAATGGCACATGTCAATGCTGGACATAGCCTGGGTTTCACAGATTTTGATCTAACACCCAGGGGTCGAGAGCACAACATGGCTTTGCATATATCGGTGGAATGCCGGGGCACCGTAATGTCGCGTGTATTGGTGGATACTGGATCGTCGTTGAACGTATTGCCAAAGAAAGCCATGATGAAATTGGACATACGGGGAATTATTTGCACGCCCAACGATTTGGTTGTGAGAGCGTTTGACGGGACGAAAAGATCAGTGTTTGGGTCAATAACATTACCGCTTCAGGTGGGGCCAAAAATTTTTGATACCGAATTCTACATCATGGATATCCATCCAGCTTATAGCTGCCTTATTGGGCGCCCATGGATCCACGCTGCAGGGGCCGTAACGTCCACATTGCATCAGAAGTTGAAGTACATGGTGGGTGATAATGTTGTTACCATTTGCGGGGAGGAGGACATTTTGGTCAGTCACCTGTCATCGTTCAGATATGTTGAGGTCGACGGAGAAATACACGAGACACCTTGTCAAGTCTTCAAAGGGTTGCGGATTAAAGACAAAGCTCAGGGTCCCAGCAAAATGCCAGAGGTGGCAGTGTCATCCTACAAGGAAGCTCAGGCTTTAGTGCAGACTGGTGAGACTAAAGGTTGGGGGCAAGTACTGGAGATTCCCGTGAAGAATGACAAGTTTGGGCTAGGGTATCGACCGACGTCATCAACGTCATATTCAGGAGCGCCCAGATTCAAGGGACCGATAACGATTACGCCAAGCGGGGTGTGCTTTGAGAAAATCAACGCTATTTCTGATGCTGAAGACGGAGATAGTGACTGCGATATGGACGCGTGGATCAAGCCAAGCGTGCCAGGACAAAGTCTCTTTAACTGGTCCATCCGGGAAACTGTCCCAGTGACTCTTAAACAGTAATGATTTGTTTTGTCAATTGTTGAATAATCCTATGTCCTACCCGGGGCATAGTGATTTTACCTTAGGGCTACTTGATTATGTGTATTGCACTGTTTTAATCATGAAATAAAGGCGTTTTTCATATACAAATATTGTGATCCCTGTTTTTCTTGTTTTTACTTTAACAATAAATGGCAACGTGGTTATTTGCTTTGTTTGCGTTTTGAAGCATTTAACCATTTCCTTTGCAGGACTAATATTTCAGATGACATCTTCTACGAACCGCCTATGACTCGTTTCGACTTCGAGCACCCAATATTCCAAGCAGAGGAAGAGATTGTTGAGGATAGCGACTTGCCAGAGGAGCTGACTCGTTTATTGAAACAAGAAGAGAGAATCATTCTGCCTCATCAGGAGGAAATTGAGATTATCAACTTGGGGTCGGAAGAAGTTGTGAGAAATATCCGTATAGGGGCTGCGCTGCAGAGCGACATCAAGCAAAGGCTGATTGAGATACTGCGAGAGTATAGTGATATATTTGCTTGGTCGTACGAGGATATGCCTGGGTTGGATACGGACGTGGTTATGCACCGTCTGCCGTTGCGAGAGGAATGTCCGCCTGTTAAGCAGAAACTCAGAAGAACCAGACCAGACATGGATGTGAAAATCAAAGAGGAAGTTCAAAAACAGTGGGATGCTGGTTTCCTAGCCGTTACAACTTATCCGTCATGGGTCGCTAATACAGTACCAGTGCCGAAGAAAGACGGTAAAGTGAGAATGTGTGTAGACTACCGTGATTTAAATAGGGAGAGCCCGAAAGATGACTTTCCACTTTCTCACATTGATGTGCTGGTTGATAACATTGCTCAGTTCTCCGTATTCTCCTTCATGGACGGCTTCTCAGGCTATAATCAGATCAAAATGGCACCGGAAGACATGGAGAAGACTACCTTCATTACTCCCTGGGGAACATTTTGCTACAAAGTGATGCCCTTCGGACTGAAGAATGCTGGGGCAACATATCAACGTGCTATGACGACTCTCTTTCATGACATGATGCACAAAGAGATCGAGGTTTATGTTGATGATATGATTGCCAAATCTCAAACAGAGGAGGAGCATTTGGTTAATCTGGTGAAACTGTTCAAAAGACTTAGGAAGTTCAGGTTGAGACTGAACCCTAACAAATGCACCTTTGGGGTGAGATCGGGTAAACTGCTGGGGTTTATTGTGAGCGAAAAGGGAGTAGAGGTTGATCCTGCAAAGATAAAAGCTATACAAGAAATGCCGACGCCTAAAACAGAAAAAGAAGTGCGTGGGTTTTTAGGGAGGTTGAACTACATTGCTCGGTTCATATCTCACCTAACTGCGACATGCGAGCCGTTATTCAAGTTGTTGAAAAAGGATCAGGTGTTGACCTGGAATGAAAATTATCAAAAGGCGTTCGACAAGATAATAGAATACTTGTAGGAACCTCCTGCTTTGATACCCCCAGTGGCCGGGAGACCTTTGATTATGTATTTGACAGTTCTTGAGGAAAGTATGGGTTGTGTTCTCGGTCAACACGACGAGACCGGACGTAAAGAGCATGCGATCTACTATTTGAGTAAGAAGTTTACCGACTGTGAGTCCAGATACTCAATGCTCGAGAAGACGTGTTGCGCGCTAGCCTGGGCCGCCAAACGTTTGAGACAATACATGCTGAATCATACAACCATGCTAATTTCAAAGATGGATCCAATCAAATATGTGTTTGAGAAGCAAGCACTCTCTGAAAGAATCGCCCGATGGCAGATGGTGTTAACAGAATACGATATCCAATATGTCTCGCAAAAGGCTATTAAAGGTAGCGTTCTATCAGAGTACCTTGCTGAGAAGCCGGTTGAGGACTACCAATCAATGAGGTTTGATTTTCCTGACGAGGATATCATGTACCTGAAAATGAAGGATTGTAAAGAACCGTTGCCGGACGAAGGACCAGAATTGGGTTCCAAATGGCAGTTGATATTTGACGGAGCAGTTAATTCCTATGGTAGCGGAATAGGTGCAATTATCACTACTCCTCATGGGTCGCACATCCCATTTACTGCCCGATTGACTTTTCCTGTTACCAATAATGAGGCTGAATATGAGGCTTGCATCATGGGTCTGGAAGAAGCCATTGATTTGAGAATTAAGAACCTGGATGTATACGGAGACTCAGCTCTAGTGGTGAATCAGATTAAAGGAGAATGGGAGACACGTCAGCCCAATTTGATACCCTATATGAATTATGCAAGGAGATTGTTGCCTTTCTTTGACAAAGTAGAATTGCATCACGTACCGCGAGCAGAAAATCAAATGGCTGACGCCCTGGCGACATTGTCTTCAATGTATAAAGTTAACTTCTGGAACGAGGCTCCCCAGATTGTTATCTCTCGGCTTGATAGGCCTTCCTTCATATTTGCCATTGACGAGGCTCCCGATGGTAAACCATGGTACTTTGACATCCAGAATTTCCTGAAGAACAAGGAGTATCCAACTGGGGCATCCAGTCGAGATCAGAAGACTCTCAGGAGATTGGCTGGCAATTTCTATCTGAACCCGGACGGTGTCCTGTATAAAAGAAACCACGACTTGGTGTTGCTACATTGTGTAGACGAGAAAAAGGCGAAGTTGCTCATGGAAGAGATACATGAGGGTACATTTGGTACACATGCTGGTGGGCATGCTATGACAAGAAAGTTGCTGCGGGCAGGTTATTATTGGCTAACCATGGAAACAGATTGTTTCAAGTTTGCAAAGAGGTGTCATAAATGCCAGATTTATGCAGACAAAATCCATGTGCCTCCAAGTCCTCTGAATGTGATGTCATCACCATGGCCTTTCTCGATGTGGGGAATTGACATGATTGGCAAGATTGAGCCTACAGCATCAAACGGACACCGGTTCATTTTGGTGGAAATCGATTACTTCACCAAATGGGTGGAAGCAGCATCATATGCCAATGTGACCAAACAAGTGGTAGCCAGATTTATCAAACGAGATATTATCTGCAGATATGGAATCCCTGAGTGGATTATCACCGACAACGGTTCAAATTTGAATAATAAAATGATGAAAGAGCTGTGTCAGAATTTTAAGATTGAGCATCACAACTCTTCTCCTTACCGGCCCAAGATGAATGGCGATGTCGAAGCGGCCAATAAGAACATAAAGAAGATTGTTCAGAAGATGGTTATGACATATAAGGACTGGCACGAGATGTTACCTTTCGCTTTGCACGGTTATCGTACGACGGTACGCACATCAACCGGGGCAACCCCTTTCTCATTGGTATACGGGATGGAGGCGGTGTTACCGTTGGAGGTCGAGATTCATTCCCTGAGGGTTTTACGTGATGTCCAACTCGACGAGGCAGAATGGATTAAAGATAGACTGAATCAGCTCAGCTTAATGAATGAGAAGAGACTGGCTTCTCTAGCATGCGGTCGATTGTATCAGAGCCGGATGAAGAAAGCTTACGACAAGAAGGTGTGCCCTCGAAGCTTTCAGACGGGCGATCTTGTTTTGAAAAAGATTCTCCCCCCAGAATCAGATCACAGGGGAAAGTGGACTCCCAATTACGAAGGTCCCTATTTTGTCAGAAAAGTCTTCTCTGGAGGAGCCTTGTTACTATCCACCATGGATGGTGAGGACTTTACGTCTCTTGTGAATTCGGACGCAGTTAAAAAATACTTTGCTTGAAAATGACCCGCTGGACAGTAAAAAGAGAGTCCAGGCAAAAATGGGGCATCCCGGCGAACCATAAAAAAATGAATAAAGGTTCGGGCAAAAGTTAGGGATAAAATTGAAAAGATGTACACCCGCGAAGTCGAAAACCTGAAAAGGGCGACTTCGGCAAAAAAGGGTATCCCGGTGAATTGAAAACCCGCAAAGGGCGGTTCACGCAAAAGTTAGGGATTGGAAAAGCAAATGACTGCGGTCCGAATTTGATACGGCATTGCTTAGTGGTTTGGGAGTACCTGGGGGCCGTCTATCCAAAAACAATCTCTTCCGAAGATCGAGTACTGGGAAAGCGCAGAGCCAGGCGATTCATAGGAGGATCAGCTCATGGTGTTTGTCTGTGCCATGTTGCCGACATGTATAGAAATATTGTTTTGTATTTTCTTTATGCTTCTTGTGCATATATTTATGTGTGTTTGTGCGTAACTTCCTCTTTTCAGAAGTTGCATCTAGTGTACAAAACTTTTCCTATTATGAGGCCCGTTATCAATAAAACATGTTATTCAGTACTTGATGCTTGTTCTTTACTGTTTTGTTTGTGAAAGACGCCGATGTTTTTGATAAACTTGCACTTACATAATCTTGATGGCCCTTGCCAATAATTGCTAAAACTTCGAATTGACTGAAGTAATGTCACAGATGCTAACCCGGATAGATTCTGTTGTGTAGGCCTGTTTTGTCTCGTTTGTGTTTTGCAGGGTTCTTACCTTTGGAGCAAACGGTCAGGAATTGTATTCCCCAGCCAAGGTCGCTTGGCGTAAGACCTGACTCCAATTGATGTCATTCCTCAGCTAGTCGCAGCTTATTTTCCCCAGGAGAGTGTCCTCATGGAAAGCCGTCCATAGGATTAACCCCAGCAAGTCAAAATCAATGTCCCCTGCAGAGGTTGCGCTCCTCAGCGAATCGAAGATGTGCACGTTCAATCTCCAGCATGGGAGATTCCTGCAATAGTTAACCAAGTTGTTGGTTCGAAAGGTTTATATCCGCGAAGGATGATTTTCTTGCTCCCCACAGGTCGTCTTGCCTCCGTCGGGATGATTGTCCCCAACGGAGTGGTAACTCTGAACATGTAAATTGTGCCCAGACAGTGTGCTTTGCCCAGAAGTGTTGCTTCTTCCCCAACTAAGTTTGTTCACCAACAGGGTGTTTGTTCTTTCCTCCCAGTGGAAATTGATGTTTAATCTCTCCCCGGCAAAGTTGACTGTGTTTCCGGCATTTATTTTATCGGAATACCTTATGATACTTGTTCTCCCCAACGGAGTTGACTTTATCCTCAGCATTCATGTTGTTGAGACATCATTATCAGAGTGGCCCCGACAGCTTGAGCCTGCATTTGCATTTGCATATGTCGTCATATTTGCATCTACTCAAATGCGTAGCATTTCTGTGCCGTACGGAGCATTACGCCATTCTCAAACATACGCATTTTGAAACATAAATCAGGTTGGTTAACCTTTTGCTTTTAGGTGTGTTTTCTCAGCAGGAGTATGGAGTTCTAGCTCAGATCTATTACTAGGTATTCGAGATCTCGCTGTGAGACGTGTGATGATACGGTTCATCTTACTATTTTCCCCACAGAGTTGCTTGTTGATGTTTCTCTTATCCGGCCAGCGGATTATT
Source organism: Lathyrus sativus (assembly GCA_963859935.3). Lineage (NCBI taxonomy): Eukaryota > Viridiplantae > Streptophyta > Magnoliopsida > Fabales > Fabaceae > Lathyrus > Lathyrus sativus. Next base: position 227,856,614 of record OZ012736.1, read on the forward strand.
TTCTTCAAATTTGCTGTTACGTCAGCGTCAAAGGGTTTCATGAATCAAAATTTCAGAAGCTGCCGCCGGTTATCGAAAAAGGCGTCCGGCAGTTTGGTTTCCAAATATCCCCCGTAGAGTCCTCCTCAAAGTCGCTGTCACGTCAGCGCTAAAATGTTTGTGCATTGGGACCAATGGAGTTAGCTACTGCAGAGATAAGCAGACAAACTGTATTCAGAGTATCTTCCCGTATGGATAAACAGATCTATTTTCCTACTGGTTGACAGAAGTATTTCCCCGGAAGTCGCCAAAATTTTATTGCCTATGTTGATAGGAGTTCCTCGTGTTGACGAGATATGAGTCCTGACATGGACAATTTATTCCTGTATCGATGGATTTCTTCATGCTGGCGAAGTGTGTGTCCTAACATGGACAAATTTATTTCCTCATGTTGACGAGATGTGCTAGTCCTAACGTGGGCAGATTTGATTTCTCCGTGTTGACGGAATGTGAAGTCCTGACGTGGACAAATTGATTACTCTTCGTGTTGACGAAATGGTGTCCTGACGTGGACCATTTATCCCCAACAGATATCTTTCTTCGTATTGGCGAAATGTGCGTCCTGACGTGGACAAGTTTATAGTTCCTCGTGTTGACGAGATGCGCGAGTCCTGGCGTGGACAAATTTATCTTTCTTCGTGTTGACGAAACGGTGTCCTGACGTGGACAATTTACTCCTATGTTGATAGGATTTCCTCGTGTTGACGAGATGTGAGTCCTGACGTGGACGAATCAAGTTACCTTCCCTCGTGTTGACGAGATGCGAGTCCTGACGTGGACAAGTTTACCGTTCTTCGTGTTGACAAGATGGAATCCTGACGTGGACAAATTTATTTCTCTTCATGGTGACGGGTTTATTTCCTCGTGTTGACGAGATGTGAGTCCTGACGTGGACAATTTATTCCTATGTTGATAGGAGTTCCTCGTGTTGACGAGACGCAAATAAGATTTTATTGCCTATGTTGATAGGATCTCCTCGTGTTGACGAGATGCGGACAACTCATCCCCAGCAAAGTCGCCGGGATTTCTCCGTGTTGACGGAATGTGGAGTCCTGATGAGGACAAGTTTTATTCCTGTGATGATAGGATTTCTCCGTGTTGACGGAATGTGGAGTCCTGATGAGGACAAGTTTTATTCCTATGACGATAGGATTTCTTCGATTTGACGAAATTTGAGTCCTAACGTGGACAAGTTTATGATGGGATTTCTTCGTGTTGACGAAGTGTGCGTCCTAACATGGACAAAGTTTTACTCTTGTTGAGGGGATTTCTTCGTGTTGACGAAACAAGCGTCCTAACATGGACAAAGTTCTATTCCTGTGTTGTTGAGATTTCTTCGGGTTGACGAAATGTGATTCTTGACGTGGACAGATTTGTATTTACTCGTGATTTGACGAAATTTGGGTCCAGATGTGGACAAGGTTACTCCTGTGACGACAGAATCTCTATTCGTGTTGACGAATTTGTTTTTCTTCTCGTGTTGACAAGGTTAGTCAAGTTGTGGACGGAGGTGTTTTTGCAAAAATTGTTCAGTACCTGTGGCGTTATGTAGGTGGTTGAAGTTGAAATCTGAATTATTATCAGACGTTGGATCAGTTGTTGCCGTAACAACCAGATTCAGTTGGTGGATGTCGTTCCCCAAGCAGTTGTGCAGTTTATTTCTGCGGTTGGCAAATTTCCGAGTTCCTTGGTATTCAACCGTCTCGTACCTCGATTGTTTGAAGGCCGTTCGCTCTTCACCCAGTCGGGTCCAAGCCGTTTGAATAGGGGCAGTTGTTGCACCCCAAAATTTGCTCAACCTTTTCTTACCTGGTTTATGTTTCATTGCATTGTCATTTGTATAGTTACATCATGTACATAGTTCAATCATTGGCATATCATAGCATAGCATGCATCCAACAAGGGATCAAGTGTGATTCTTATCAGAAGAAGCCTAGCAAGAGGTCTTATCCAAGTTTGAGAAGTCATCCAGGCCATCAAGAAGTGATTTGAAGTCTTGAGAAGTTTGAGTGCCTACATGTGGGTTTTGCTCCTATCTTGAGGAATATTGAGAATCATTAGTGGGATGTGAAACATGGAATGTGAATTTGAGGTATGTATGGGTCTCATGGAATGCCTAGAGGGCCCTATTGAAGCTGAGACAAGTCATTGATTCAAGTACAAGAGCCACAGTTGAGGTGCAGTCAACTAGGGTTTGATCTAGGTCAATCCTGGGTCAATTGAGTAATTGAAGAGCCTCAAAGCCTACTTTGAGGTCATGGGGTTCATGTAATGGTATGTTAATACATGTGTGGTGTTGTGACAAGCTCAAGCAAAGAATAATTAAGAATGTGGGAAGTTACTAAATTAGGGTTTCAGTGTAAAATCCCCTATTTAGTGCCTAACTTCAAAGCAACATAAATCAAAATACAAGTTTCAAATGGATCTTTGGACAACATGGAACTTTTAGAGCATCTCAATACCTTTAATTTGAGTACTAGAAGTCCTCAAGGGGAGTTATAGAACTCAAGTTATGGTCCAGACAATTTACAGGTCATCAGATGACTATGAAATTTATCTGTGAAAGTCACTTGACTTCCAAGCAACTTTTGGTCAACATGAATGTTGTTCCTTATCCTATTAGCTTTCCATAGAGTACTAGAATTCCTTAATAGGATTGGTAGAACTCAAGTTATGATCTTTGCAAGCCAGGGGTATTTTGGGAAAGTGAGATTATAAGTCACTTTGTATTATAGGTCCATAACTCCAACTTGCAAGCTTCAAATGGAAAATTGTCCAACATGGAACTTGTTCAAAATGATGTTTTGAGTGCAACCAAGTGGTCATGAGAGTTTGGTTTGGCTTGGAACACAAAGTTGCTTGAAATGGCTTTTAAAGGAGAGAAAAATAAGCATTAAAAGGCAAAAAAAAATAGAATTTAATGATTGGTGTCCAAACAGGTCCATATTATATGTCATTTTGATCAGAAAACACATTCTAAGAAGGATGGCACTATTACATTTGGCATTTGGGATCAATTACACATACTTCCCTTTTGTAACTTAAGGTGGAAGTAACACATCAATTCATTGCCTTTGGATCAGAAACAAGGAGCATATCACTTCCATCCAATTCTAAATGTCATGAGGTGAGAAATTCATTCGTGTTGACGTGGACAATGTCATGAGCATATCACTTCCTGACGTGGACAATTTATTCCTGTATCGACGGGATTTCTTCGTGCTGGCGAAGTGTGCGTCCTAACATGGACAGATTTATTTCCTCATGTTGACGAGATGTGCTAGTCCTAACGTGGACAAATTTGATTTCTTCGTGTTGACGGAATGTGAAGTCCTGACGTGGACAAATCGATTACTCTTCGTGTTGACGAAATGGTGTCCTGACGTGGACCATTTATCCCCAGCAGATATCTTTCTTCGTATTGGCGAAATGTGCGTCCTGACGTGGACAAGTTTATAGTTCCTCGTGTTGACGAGACGCGCGAGTCCTGGCGTGGACAAATTTATCTTTCTTCGTGTTGACGAAACGGTGTCCTGACATGGACAATTTACTCCTATGTTGATAGGATTTCCTCGTGTTGACGAGATGTGAGTCCTGACGTGGACGAATCAAGTTACCTTCCCTCGTGTTTACGAGATGCGAGTCCTGACGTGGACAAGTTTACCGTTCTTCGTGTTGACGAGATGGAATCCTGACGTGGACAAATTTATTTCTCTTTATGGTGACGGGTTTATTTCCTCGTGTTGACGAGATGTGAGTCCTGACGTGGATAATTTATTCCTATGTTGATAGGAGTTCCTCGTGTTGACGAGACGCAAATAAGATTTTATAGCCTATGTTGATAGGATCTCCTCGTGTTGACGAGATGCGGACAACTCATCCCCAGCGAAGTCGCCGGGATTTCTCCGTGTTGACGGATGTGGGGTCCTGATGAGGACAAGTTTTATTCCTATGACGATAGGATTTCTTCGATTTGACGAAATTTGAGTCCTAACGTGGACAAGTTTATGATGGGATTTCTTCGTGTTGACGAAGTGTGCGTCCTAACATGGACAAAGTTTTTCTCTTGTTGAGGGGATTTCTTCGTGTTGACGAAACAAGCATCCTAACATGGACAAAGTTATATTCCTGTGTTGTTGAGATTTCTTCGGGTTGACGAGATGTGATTCCTGACGTGGACAGATTTGTATTTATTCGTGATTTGACGAAATTTGGGTCCAGATGTGGACAAGGTTACTCCTGTGACGACAGAATCTCTATTCGTGTTGACGAATTTGTTTTTCTTTTTGTTTTGACAAGGTTAGTCAAGTTATGGACGGAGGTGTTTTTGCAAAAATTGTTCAGTACCTGTGGCGTTACGTATGTGGTTGAAGTTGAAATCAGAATTATTATCAGACGTTGGATCAGTTGTTGCCGTAACAACCAGATTCAGTTGGTGGATGTCGTTCCCCAAGCAGTTGTGCAGTTTATTTCTGCGGTTGGCAAATTTCCGAGTTCCTTGGTATTCAACCGTCTCGTACCTCGATTGTTTGAAGGTCGTTCGCTCTTCACCCAGTCGGGTCCAAGCCATTTGAATAGGGGCAGTTGTTGCACCCCAAAATTTGCTCAACCTTTTCTTACCTGGTTTATGTTTCATTGCATTGTCATTTGTATAGTTACATCATGTACATAGTTCAATCATTGGCATACCATAGCATAGCATGCATCCAAAAGGGGATCAAGTGTGATTCTTATCAGAAGAAGCCTAGCAAGAGGTCTTATCCAAGTTTGAGAAGTCATCCAGGCCATCAAGAAGTGATTTGAAGTCTTGAAAGTTTGAGTGCCTACATGTGGGTTTTGCTCCTATCTTGAGGAATATTGAGAATCATCAACGGGATGTGAAACATGGAATGTGAATTTGAGGTATGTATGGATCTCATGGAATGCCTAGAGGGCCCTATTGAAGCTGAGACAAGTCATTGATTCAAGTACAAGAGCCACAGTTGAGGTGCAGTCAACTAGGGTTTCATCTGGGTCAATTGAGTAATTGAAGAGCATCAAAGCCTACTTTGAGGTCATGGGGTTCATGGAATGGTTTGTTGATACATGTGTGGTGTTGTGCCAAGCTCAAGCAAAGAATAATCAAGAATGTGGGAAGTTGCTAAATTAGGGTTTCAGTGTAAAATCCCTTGTTTAGTGCCTAACTTCAAAGCCACATAAATCAAAATACAAGTTTCAAATGGATATTTGGACAACATGGAACTTGTAGAGCATCTCAATACCTTTAATTTGAGTACTAGAAGTCCTCAAGGGGAGTTATAGAACTCAAGTTATGGTCCAGACAAGCTACAGGTCATCAGATGACTATGAAATGTATCTGTGAAAGTCACTTGACTTCCAAGCAACTTTTGGTAAACATGAATGTTGTTCCTTATCCTCTTAGCTTTCCATAGAGTACTAGAAGTCCTTAATAGGATTGGTAGAACTCAAGTTATGATCTTTGCAAGCCAGGGGTATTTTGGGAAAGTGAGATTATAAGTCACTTTGGATTATAGGTCCATAACTCCAACTTGCAAGCTTCAAATGGAAAATTGTCCAACATGGAACTTGTTCAAAATGATGTTTTGAGTGCAACCAAGTGGTCATGAGAGTTTGGTTTGGCTTGGAACACAAAGTTGCTTGAAATGGCTTTGAAAGGAGAAAAAAATAAGCATTAAAAGGCAAAAAAAATTGAATTTAATGATTGGTGTCCAAACAGGTCCATATTATATGTCATTTTGATCAGAAAACACATTCTAAGAAGGATGGCACTATTACATTTGGCATTTGGGATCAATTACACATACTTCCCTTTTGTAACTTAAGGTGGAAGTAACACATCAATTCATTGCCTTTGGATCAGAAACAAGGAGCATATCACTTCCATCCAATTCTAAATGTCATGAGGTGAGAAATTCATTCGTGTTGACGTGGACATTGTCATGAGCATATCACTTCCTGACGTGGACAATTTATTCCTGTATCGACAGGATTTCTTCGTGCTGGCGAAGTGTGCGTCCTAACATGGACAAATTTATTTCCTCATGTTGACAAGATGTGCTAGTCCTAACGTGGGCAGATTTGATTTCTCCGTGTTGACGGAATGTGAAGTCCTGACGTGGACAACTCGATTACTCTTCGTGTTGACGAAATGGTGTCCTGACGTGGACCATTTATCCCCAGCAGATATCTTTCTTCGTATTGGCGAAATGTGCGTCCTGACGTGGACAAGTTTATAGTTCCTCGTGTTGACGAGACGCGCGAGTCCTGGCGTGGACAAATTTATCTTTCTTCATGTTGACGAAACGGTGTCCTGACGTGGACAATTTACTCCTATCTTGATAGGATTTCCTCGTGTTGACGAGATGTGAGTCCTGACATGGACGAATCAAGTTACCTTCCCTGGTGTTGACGAGATGCGAGTCCTGACGTGGACAAGTTTACCGTTCTTCGTGTTGACGAGATGGAATCCTGACGTGGACAAATTTATTTCTCTTAATGGTGACGGGTTTATTTCCTCGTGTTGACGAGATATGAGTCCTGACGTGGACAATTTATTCCTATGTTGATAGGAGTTCCTCGTGTTGACGAGACGCAAATAAGATTTTATTGCCTATGTTGATAGGATCTCCTCCTGTTGACGAGATGCGGACAACTCATCCCCAGCGAAGTCGCCGGGATTTCTCCGTGTTGACGGAATGTGGAGTCCTGATGAGGACAAGTTTTATTCCTATGACGATAGGATTTGTTCGATTTGACAAAATTTGAGTCCTAACGTGGACAAGTTTATGATGGGATTTCTTCGTGTTGACGAAGTGTGCGTCCTAACATGGACAAAGTTTTGCTCTTGTTGAGGGGATTTCTTCGTGTTGACGAAACAAGCGTCCTAACGTGGACAAAGTTCTATTCCTGTGTTGTTGAGATTTCTTCGGGTTGACGAAATGTGATTCCTGACGTGGACAGATTTGTATTTATTCGTGATTTGACGAAATTTGGGTCCAGATGTGGACAAGGTTACTCCTGTGACGACAGAATCTCTATTCGTGTTGACGAATTTGTTTTTCTTCTTGTGTTGACAAGGTTAGTCAAGTTGTGGACGAAGGTGTTTTTGCAAAAATTGTTCAGTACCTGTGGCGTTACGTATGTGGTTGAAGTTGAAATCAGAATTATTATAAGACGTTGGATCAGTTGTTGCCGTAACAACCAGATTCAGTTGGTGGATGTCGTTCCCCAAGCAGTTGTGCAGTTTATTTCTGCGGTTGGCAAATTTCCGAGTTCCTTGGTATTCAACCGTCTCGTACCTCGATTGTTTGAAGGCCGTTCGCTCTTCACCCATTCGGGTCCAAGCCGTTTGAATAGGGGCAGTTGTTGCACCCCAAAATTTGCTCAACCTTTTCTTACCTGGTTCATGTTTCATTGCATTGTCATTTGTATAGTTACATCATGTACATAGTTCAATCATTGGCATATCATAGCATAGCATGCATCCAACAGGGGATCAAGTGTGATTCTTATCAGAAGAAGCCTAGCAAGAGGTCTTATCCAAGTTTGAGAAGTCATCCAGGCCATCAAGAAGTGATTTGAAGTCTTGAGAAGTTTGAGTGCCTACATGTGGGTTTTGCTCCTATCTTGAGGAATATTGAGAATCATCAGCGGGATGTGAAACATGGAATATGAATTTGAGGTATGTATGGATCTCATGGAATGCCTAGAGGGCCCTATTGAAGCTAAGACAAGTCATTGATTCAAGTACAAGAGCCACAGTTGAGGTGCAGTCAACTAGGGTTTCATCTAGGTCAATTGAGTAATTGAAGAGCATCAAAGCCTACTTTGAGGTCATGGGGTTCATTGAATGGTTTGTTGATACATGTGTGGTGTTGTGCCAAGCTCAAGCAAAGAATAATCAAGAATGTGGGAAGTTGCTAAATTAGGGTTTCAGTGTAAAATCCCCTGTTTAGTGCCTAACTTCAAAGCCACATAAATCAAAATACAAGTTTCAAATGGATCTTTGGACAACATGGAACTTGTAGAGCATCTCAATACCTTTAATTTGAGTACTAGAAGTCCTCAAGGGGAGTTATAGAACTCAAGTTATGGTCCAGACAAGTTACAGGTCATCAGATGACTATGAAATTTATCTGTGAAAGTCACTTGACTTCCAAGCAACTTTTGGTCAACATGAATGTTGTTCCTTATCCTCTTAGCTTTCCATAGAGTACTAGAAGTCCTTAATAGGATTGGTAGAACTCAAGTTATGATCTTTGCAAGCCAGGGGTATTTTGGGAAAGTGAGATTATAAGTCACTTTGGATTATAGGTCCATAACTCCAACTTGCAAGCTTCAAATGGAAAATTGTCCAACATGGAACTTGTTCAAAATGATGTTTTGAGTGCAACCAAGTGGTCATGAGAGTTTGGTTTGGCTTGGAACACAAAGTTGCTTGAAATGGCTTTGAAAGGAGAGAAAAATAAGCATTAAAAGGCAAAAAAAAATAGAATTTAATGATTGGTGTCCAAACAGGTCCATATTATATGTCATTTTGATCAGAAAACACATTCTAAGAAGGATGGCACTATTACATTTGGCATTTGGGATCAATTACACATACTTCCCTTTTGTAACTTAAGGTGGAAGTAACACATCAATTCATTGCCTTTGGATCAGAAACAAGGAGCATATCACTTCCATCCAATTCTAAATGTCATGAGGTGAGAAATTCATTTGTGTTGACGTGGACAATGTCATGAGCATATCACTTCCTGACGTGGACAATTTATTCCTGTATCGACGGGATTTCTTCGTGCTGGCGAAGTGTGCGTCCTAACCATGACAAATTTATTTCCTCATGTTGATGAGATGTGCTAGTCCTAACGTGGGCAGATTTGATTTCTCCGTGTTGACGGAATGTGAAGTCCTGACGTGGACAAATCGATTACTCTTCGTGTTGACGAAATGGTGTCTTGACGTGGACCATTTATCCCCAGCAGATATCTTTCTTCGTATTGGCAAAATGTGCGTCCTGACGTGAACAAGTTTATAGTTCCTCGTGTTGACGAGACGCGCGAGTCCTGGTGTGGACAAATTTATCTTTCTTCGTGTTGACGAAACGGTGTCCTGACGTGGACAATTTACTCCTATGTTGATAGGATTTCCTCATGTTGACGAGATGTGAGTCCTGACGTGGACGAATCAAGTTACCTTCCCTCGTGTTGACGAGATGCGAGTCCTGACGTGGACAAGTTTATCGTTCTTCGTGTTGACGAGATGGAATCCTGACGAGGACAAATTTATTTCTCTTTATGGTGACGGGTTTATTTCCTCGTGTTGACGAGATGTGAGTCCTGACGTGGACAATTTATTCCTATGTTGATAGGAGTTCCTCGTGTTGACGAGACGCAAATAAGATTTTATTGCCTATGTTGATAGGATCTCCTCGTGTTGACGAGATGCGGACAACTCATCCCCAGCGAAGTCGCCGGGATTTCTCCGTGATGACGGAATGTGGAGTCCTGATGAGGACAAGTTTTATTCCTGTGATGATAGGATTTCTCCTTGTTGACGGAATGTGGAGTCCTGATGAGGACAAGTTTTATTCCTATGACGATAGGATTTCTTCGATTTGACGAAATTTGAGTCCTAACGTGGACAAGTTTATGATGGGATTTCTTCGTGTTGACGAAGTGTGCGTCCTAACATGGACAAAGTTTTGCTCTTGTTGAGGGGATTTCTTCGTGTTGACGAAACAAGCGTCCTAACATGGACAAAGTTCTATTCCTGTGTTGTTGAGATTTCTTCGGGTTGACGAAATGTGATTCCTGACGTGGACAGATTTGTATTTATTCGTGATTTGACGAAATTTGGGTCCAGATGTGGACAAGGTTACTCCTGTGACGACAGAATCTTTATTCGTGTTGACGAATTTGTTTTTCTTCTTGTGTTGACAAGGTTAGTCAAGTTGTGGACGGAGGTGTTTTTGCAAAAATTGTTCAGTACCTGTGGTGTTACGTATGTGGTTGAAGTTGAAATCAGAATTATTATCAGACGTTGGATCAGTTGTTGCTGTAACAACCAGATTCAGTTGGTGGATGTCGTTCCCCAAGCAGTTGTGCAGTTTATTTCTGCGGTTGGCAAATTTCCGAGTTCCTTGGTATTCAACCGTCTCGTACCTCGATTGTTTGAAGGTCGTTCGCTCTTCACCCATTCGGGTCCAAGCCGTTTGAATAGGGGCAGTTGTTGCACCCCAAAATTTGCTCAACCTTTTCTTACCTGGTTTATGTTTCATTGCATTGTCATTTGTATAGTTACATCATGTACATAGTTCAATCATTGGCATATCATAGCATAGCATGCATCCAACAGGGGATCAAGTGTGATTCTTATCAGAAGAAGCCTAGCAAGAGGTCTTATCCAAGTTTGAGAAGTCATCCAGGCCATCAAGAAGTGATTTGAAGTCTTGAGAAGTTTGAGTGCCTACATGTGGGTTTTGCTCCTATCTTGAGGAATATTGAGAATCATCAGCGGGATGTGAAACATGGAATATGAATTTGAGGTATGTATGGATCTCATGGAATGCCTAGAGGGCCCTATTGAAGCTGAGACAAGTCATTGATTCAAGTACAAGAGCCACAGTTGAGGTGCAGTCAACTAGGGTTTCATCTGGGTCAATTGAGTAATTGAAGAGCATCAAAGCCTACTTTGAGGTCATGGGGTTCATGGAATGGTTTGTTGATACATGTGTGGTGTTGTTCCAAGCTCAAGCAAAGAATAATCAAGAATGTGGGAAGTTGCTAAATTAGGGTTTTAGTGTAAAATCCCCTATTTAGTGCCTAACTTCAAAGCCACATAAATCAAAATACAAGTTTCAAATGGATCTTTGGACAACATGGAACTTGTAAAGCATCTCAATACCTTTAATTTGAGTACTAGAAGTCCTCAAGGGGAGTTATAGAACTCAAGTTATGGTCCAGACAAGTTACAGGTCATCAGATGACTATGAAATTTATCTGTGAAAGTCACTTGACTTCCAAGCAACTTTTGGTCAACATGAATGTTGTTCCTTATCCTCTTAGCTTTCCATAGAGTTCTAGAAGTCCTTGATAGGATTGGTAGAACTCAAGTTATGATCTTTGCAAGCCAGGGGTATTTTGGGAAAGTGAGATTATAAGTCACTTTGGGTTATAGGTCCATAACTCCAACTTGCAAGCTTCAAATGGAAAATTGTCCAACATGGAACTTTTTTAAAATGATGTTTTGAGTGCAACCAAGTGGTCATGAGAGTTTGGTTTGGCTTGGAACACAAAGTTGCTTGAAATGGCTTTGAAAGGAGAGAAAAATAAGCATTAAAAGGCAAAAAAAATAGAATTTAATGATTGGTGTCCAAACAGGTCCATATTATATGTCATTTTGATTAGAAAACACATTCTAAGAAGGATGGCACTATTACATTTGGCATTTGGGATCAATTACACATACTTCCCTTTTGTAACTTAAGGTGGAAGTAACACATCAATTCATTGCCTTTGGATCAGAAACAAGGAGCATATCACTTCCATCCAATTCTAAATGTCATGAGGTGAGAAATTCATTCGTGTTGACGTGGACAATGTCATGAGCATATCACTTCCTGACGTGGACAATTTATTCCTGTATCGACGGGATTTCTTCGTGCTGGCGAAGTGTGCGTCCTAACATGGACAGATTTATTTCCTCATGTTGACGAGATGTGCTAGTCCTAACGTGGGCAGATTTGATTTCTCCGTGTTGACGGAATGTGAAGTCCTGACGTGGACAAATTGATTACTCTTCGTGTTGACGAAATGGTGTCCTGACGTGGGCCATTTATCCCCAGCAGATATCTTTCTTCGTATTGGCGAAATGTGCGTCCTGACGTGGAGAAGTTTATAGTTCCTCGTGTTGACGAGATGCGCGAGTCCTGGCGTGGACAAGTTTATCTTTCTTCGTGTTGACGAAACGGTGTCCTGACGTGGACAATTTACTCCTATGTTGATAGGATTTCCTCGTGTTGACGATATGTGAGTCCTGACGTGGACGAATCAAGTTACCTTCCCTCGTGTTGACGAGATGCGAGTCCTGACGTGGACAAGTTTACCGTTCTTCGTGTTGACAAGATGGAATCCTGACGTGGACAAATTTATTTCTCTTCATGGTGACGGGTTTATTTCCTCGTGTTGACGAGATGTGAGTCCTGACGTGGACAATTTATTCCTATGTTGATAGGAGTTCCTCGTGTTGACGAGACGCAAATAAGATTTTATTGCCTATGTTGATAGGATCTCCTCGTGTTGACGAGATGCGGACAACTCATCCCCATTGAAGTCGCCGGGATTTCTCCGTGATGACGGAATGTGGAGTCCTGATGAGGACAAGTTTTATTCCTGTGATGATAGGATTTCTCCTTGTTGACGGAATGTGGAGTCCTGATGAGGACAAGTTTTATTCCTATGACGATAGGATTTCTTCGATTTGACGAAATTTGAGTCCTAACGTGGACAAGTTTATGATGGGATTTCTTCGTGTTGACGAAGTGTGCGTCCTAACATGGACAAAGTTTTGTTCTTGTTGAGGGGATTTCTTCGTGTTGACGAAACAAGCGTCCTAACGTGGACAAAGTTCTATTCCTGTGTTGTTGAGATTTCTTCGGGTTGACGAAATGTGATTCCCGACGTGGATAGATTTGTATTTATTCGTGATTTGACGAAATTTGGGTCCAGATGTAGACAAGGTTACTCCTGTAACGACAGAATCTCTATTCGTGTTGACGAATTTGTTTTTCTTCTTGTGTTGACAAGGTTAGTCAAGTTGTGGACGGAGGTGTTTTTGTAAAAATTGTTCAGAACCTGTGGCGTTACGTAGGTGGTTGAAGTTGAAATCAGAATTATTATCAGACGTTGGATAAGTTGTTGCCGTAACAACCAGATTCAGTTGGTGGATGTCGTTCCCCAAGCAGTTGTGCAGTTTATTTCTGCGGTTGGCAAATTTCCGAGTTCCTTGGTATTCAACCGTCTCGTACCTCGATTGTTTGAAGGCCGTTCGCTCTTCACCCAGTCGGGTCCAAGCCTTTTGAATAGGGGCAGTTGTTGCACCCCAAAATTTGCTCAACCTTTTCTTACCTGGTTTATGTTTCATTGCATTGTCATTTGTATAGTTACGTCATGTACATAGTTCAATCATTGGCATATCATAGCATAGCATGCATCCAACAGGGGATCAAGTGTGATTCTTATCAGAAGAAGCCTAGCAAGAGGTCTTATCCAAGTTTGAGAAGTCATCCAGGCCATCAAGAAGTGATTTGAAGTCTTGAGAAGTTTGAGTGCCTACATGTGGGTTTTGCTCCTATCTTGAGGAATATTGAGAATCATCAGTGGGATGTGAAACATGGAATGTGAATTTGAGGTATTTATGGATCTCATGGAATGCCTAGAGGGCCCTATTGAAGCTGAGACAAGTCATTGATTCAAGTACAAGAGCCACAGTTGAGGTGCAATCAACTAGGGTTTCATCTGGGTCAATCCTGGGTCAATTGAGTAATTGAAGAGCATAAAAGCCTACTTTGAGGTCATGGGGTTCATGGAATGGTATGTTGATACATGTGTGGTGTTGTGCCAAGCTCAAGCAAAGAATAATCAAGAATGTGGGAAGTTGCTAAATTAGGGTTTTAGTGTAAAATCCCCTGTTTAGTGCCTAACTTCAAAGCCACATAAATCAAAATACAAGTTTCAAATGTATCTTTGGACAACATGGAACTTGTAAAGCATCTCAATACCTTTAATTTGAGTACTATAAGTCCTCAAGGGGAGTTATAGAACTCAAGTTATGGTCCAGACAAGTTACAGGTCATCAGATGACTATCAAATTTATCTGTGAAAGTCACTTGACTTCCAAGCAACTTTTGGTCAACATGAATGTTGTTCCTTATCCTCTTAGCTTTCCATAGAGTACTAGAAGTCCTTGATAGGATTGGTAGAACTCAAGTTATGATCTTTGCAAGCCAGGGGTATTTTGGGAAAGTGAGATTATAAGTCACTTTGGATTATAGGTCCATAACTCCAACTTGCAAGCTTCAAATGGAAAATTGTCCAACATGGAACTTGTTCAAAATGATGTTTTGAGTGCAACCAAGTGGTCATGAGAGTTTGGTTTGGCTTGTAACACAAAGTTGCTTGAAATGGCTTTGAAAGGAGAGAAAAATAAGCATTAAAAGGCAAAAAAAATAGAATTTAATGATTGGTGTCCAAACAGGTCCATATTATATGTCATTTTGATCAGAAAACACATTCTAAGAAGGATGGCACTATTACATTTGGCATTTGGGATCAATTACACATACTTCCCTTTTGTAACTTAAGGTGGAAGTAACACATCAATTCATTGCCTTTGGATTAGAAACAAGGAGCATATCACTTCCATCCAATTCTAAATGTCATGAGGTGAGAAATTCATTCGTGTTGACATGGACAATGTCATGAGCATATCACTTCCTGAAGTGGACAATTTATTCCTGTATCGACGGGATTTCTTCGTGCTGGCGAAGTGTGCGTCCTAACATGGACAGATTTATTTCCTCATGTTGACGAGATGTGCTAGTCCTAACGTGGGCAGATTTGATTTCTCCGTGTTGACGGAATGTGAAGTCCTGACGTGGACAAATTGATTACTCTTCGTGTTGACGAAATGGTGTCCTGACGTGGGCCATTTATCCCCAGCAGATATCTTTCTTCGTATTGGCGAAATGTGCGTCCTGACGTGGACAAGTTTATAGTTCCTCGTGTTGACGAGATGCGCGAGTCCTGGCGTGGACAAATTTATCTTTCTTCGTGTTGAAGAAACGGTGTCCTGACGTGGACAATTTACTCTTATGTTGATAGGATTTCCTCATGTTGACGAGATGTGAGTCCTGACGTGGACGAATCAAGTTACCTTCCCTCGTGTTGACGAGATGCGAGTCCTGACGTGGACAAGTTTACCGTTCTTCGTGTTGACGAGATGGAATCCTGACGTGGACAAATTTATTTCTCTTCATGGTGACGGGTTTATTTCATCGTGTTGACGAGATGTGAGTCCTGACGTGGACAATTTATTCCTATGATGATAGGAGTTCCTCGTGTTGACGAGACGCAAATAAGATTTTATTGCCTATGTTGATAGGATCTCCTCGTGTTGACGAGATGCGGACAACTCATCCCCAGCGAAGTCGCCGGGATTTCTCCGTGATGACGGAATGTGGAGTCCTGATGAGGACAAGTTTTATTCCTGTGATGATAGGATTTCTCCGTGTTAACGGAATGTGGAGTCCTTATGAGGACAAGTTTTATTCCTATGACGATAGGATTTCTTCGATTTGACGAAATTTGAGTCCTAACGTGGACAAGTTTATGATGGGATTTCTTCGTGTTGACGAAGTGTGTGTCCTAACATGGACAAAGTTTTGCTCTTGTTGAGGGTATTTCTTCGTGTTGACGAAACAAGCGTCCTAACGTGGACAAAGTTCTATTCCTGTGTTGTTGAGATTTCTTCGGGTTGACGAAATGTGATTCGTGACGTGGACAGATTTGTATTTATTCGTGATTTGACGAAATTTGGGTCCAGATGTGGACAAGGTTACTCCTGTGACAACAGAATCTCTATTCGTGTTGACGAATTTGTTTTTCTTCTTGTGTTGACAAGGTTAGTCAAGTTGTGGACGGAGGTGTTTTTGCAAAAATTGTTCAGTACCTGTGGCGTTACGTAGGTGGTTGAAGTTGAAATCAGAATTATTATCAGACGTTGGATCAGTTGTTGCCGTAACAACCAGATTCAGTTGGTGGATATCGTTCCCCAAGCAGTTGTGCAGTTTATTTCTGCGGTTGGCAAATTTCCGAGTTCCTTGGTATTCAACCGTCTCGTACCTCGATTGTTTGAAGGTCGTTCGCTCTTCACCCAGTCGGGTCCAAGCCTTTTGAATAGGGGCAGTTGTTGCACCCCAAAATTTGCTCAACCTTTTCTTACCTGGTTTATGTTTCATTGCATTGTCATTTGTATAGTTACGTCATGTACATAGTTCAATCATTGGCATATCATAGCATAGCATGCATCCAACAGGGGATCAACTGTGATTCTTATCAGAAGAAGCCTAGCAATAGGTCTTATCCAAGTTTGAGAAGTCATCCAGGCCATCAAGAAGTGATTTGAAGTCTTGAGAAGTTTGAGTGCCTACATGTGGGTTTTGCTCCTATCTTGAGGAATATTGAGAATCATCAGTGGGATGTGAAACATGGAATGTGAATTTGAGGTATTTATGGATCTCATGGAATGCCTAGAGGGCCCTATTGAAGCTGAGACAAGTCATTGATTCAAGTACAAGAGCCACAGTTGAGGTGCAGTCAACTAGGGTTTCATCTGGGTCAATCATGGGTCAATTGAGTAATTGAAGAGCATCAAAGCTTACTTTGAGGTCATGGGGTTCATGGAATGGTATGTTGATACATTTGTGGTGTTGTGCCAAGCTCAAGCAAAGAATAATCAAGAATGTGGGAAGTTGCTAAATTAGGGTTTTAATGTAAAATCCCCTGTTTAGTGCCTAACTTCAAAGCCACATAAATCAAAATACAAGTTTTAAATGGATCTCTGGACAACATGGAACTTGTAGAGCATCTCAATACCTTTAATTTGAGTACTAGAAGTCCTCAAGGGGACTTATAGAACTCAAGTTATGGTCCAGACAAGTTACAGGTCATCAGATGACTATGAAATTTATCTGTGAAAGTCACTTGACTTCCAAGCAACTTTTGGTCAACATGAATGTTGTTCCTTATCCTCTTAGCTTTCCATAGAGTACTATAAGTCCTTGACGGGATTGGTAGAACTCAAGTTATGATCTTTGCAAGCCAGGGGTATTTTGGGAAAGTGAGATTATAAGTCACTTTGGATTATAGGTCCATAACTCCAACTTGCAAGCTTCAAATGGAAAATTGTCCAACATGGAACTTGTTCAAAATGATGTTTTGAGTGCAACCAAGTGGTCATGAGAGTTTGGTTTGGCTTGGAACACAAAGTTGCTTGAAATGGCTTTGAAAGGAGAGAAAAATAAGCATTAAAAGGCAAAAAAAATAGAATTTAATGATTGGTGTCCAAACAGGTCCATATTATATGTCATTTTGATCAAAAAACACATTCTAAGAAGGATGGCACTATTACATTTGTAATTTGGGATCAATTGCACATACTTCCCTTTTGTAACTTAAGGTGGAAGTAACACATCAATTCATTGCCTTTGGATCAGAAACATGGAGCATATCACTTCCATCCAATTCTAAATTTCATGACGTGAGAAATTCATTCGTGTTGACATGGACAATGTCATGAGCATATCACTTCCTGACGTGGACAGTTTATTCCTGTATCAACGGGATTTCTTCGTGCTGGTGAAGTGTGCGTCCTAACATGGACAGATTTATTTCCTCATGTTGACGAGATGTGCTAGTCCTAACGTGGGCATATTTGATTTCTCCATGTTGACGGAATGTGAAGTCCTGACGTGGACATATTGATTACTCTTCGTGTTGACGAAATGGTGTCCTGATGTGGGCCATTTATCCCCAGCAGATAACTTTCTTCGTATTGGCGAAATGTGCGTCCTGACGTGGACAGGTTTATAGTTCCTCGTGTTGACGAGATGCGCGAGTCCTGGCGTGGACAAATTTATCTTTCTTCGTGTTGACGAAACGGTGTCCTGACGTGGACAATTTACTCCTATGTTTATAGGATTTCCTCGTGTTGACGAGATGTGAGTCCTGACGTGGACAAATCAAGTTACCTTCCCTCGTGTTGACGAGATGCGAGTCCTGACGTGGACAAGTTTACCGTTCTTCGTGTTGACGAGATGGAATCCTGACGTGGACAAATTTATTTCTCTTCATGGTGACGGGTTTATTTCCTCGTGTTGACGAGATGTGAGTCCTGACGTGGACAATTTATTCCTATGTTGATAGGAGTTCCTCGTGTTGACGAGACGCAAATAAGATTTTATTGCCTATGTTGATAGGATCTCCTCGTGTTGACGGACAACTCATCCCCAACGAAGTTGCCGGGATTTCTCCGTGATGACGGAATGTGGAGTCCTGATGAGGACAAGTTTTATTCCTGTGATGATAGGATTTCTCCGTGTTGACGGAATGTGGAGTCCTGATGAGGACAAGTTTTATTCCTATGACGATAGGATTTCTTCGATTTGACGAAATTTGAGTCCTAACGTGGACAAGTTTATGATGGGATTTCTTCGTGTTGACAAAGTGTGCGTCCTAACATGGACAAAGTTTTGCTCTTGTTGAGGGGATTTCTTCGTGTTGACGAAACAAGCGTCCTAACGTGGACAAAGTTCTATTCCTGTGTTATTGAGATTTCTTCGGGTTGACGAAATGTGATTCCTGACGTGGACAGATTTGTATTTATTCGTGATTTGACGAAATTTGGGTCCAGATGTGGACAAGGTTACTCCTGTGACGACAGAATCTCTATTCGTGTTGACGAATTTGTTTTTCTTCTTGTGTTGACAAGGTTAGTCAAGTTGTGGACGGAGGTGTTTTTGAAAAAATTGTTCAGTACCTGTGGCGTTACGTAGGTGGTTGAAGTTGAAATCAGAATTATTATCAGACGTTGGATCAGTTGTTGCCGTAACAACCAGATTCAGTTGGTGGATGTCGTTCCCCAAGCAGTTGTGCAGTTTATTTTTGCGGTTGGCAAATTTCCGAGTTCCTTGGTATTCAACCGTCTCATACCTCGATTGTTTGAAGGCCGTTCGCTCTTCACCCAGTCGGGTTCAAGCCGTTTGAATAGGGGTAGTTGTTGCACCCCAAAATTTGCTCAACCTTTTCTTACCTGGTTTATGTTTCATTGCATTGTCATTTGTATAGTTACATCATGTACATAGTTCAATCATTGGCATATCATAGCATAGCATGCATCCAACAGGGGATCAAGTGTGATTCTTATCAGAAGAAGCCTAGCAATAGGTCTTATCCAAGTTTGAGAAGTCATCCACGCCATCAAGAAGTGATTTGAAGTCTTGAGAAGTTTGAGTGCCTACATGTGGGTTTTGCTCCTATCTTGAGGAATATTGAGAATCATCAGTGGGATGTGAAACATGGAATGTGAATTTGAGGTATTTATGGATCTCATGGAATGCCTAGAGGGCCCTATTGAAGCTGAGACAAGTCATTGATTCAAGTACAAGAGCCACAGTTGAGGTGCAGTCAACTAGGGTTTCATCTGGGTCAATCATGGGTCAATTGAGTAATTGAAGAGCATCAAAGCTTACTTTGAGGTCATGGGGTTCATGGAATGGTATGTTGATACATTTGTGGTGTTGTGCCAAGCTCAAGCAAAGAATAATCAAGAATGTGGGAAGTTGCTAAATTAGGGTTTTAATGTAAAATCCCCTGTTTAGTGCCTAACTTCAAAGCCACATAAATCAAAATACAAGTTTTAAATGGATCTCTGGACAACATGGAACTTGTAGAGCATCTCAATACCTTTAATTTGAGTACTAGAAGTCCTCAAGGGGACTTATAGAACTCAAGTTATGGTCCAGACAAGTTACAGGTCATCAGATGACTATGAAATTTATCTGTGAAAGTCACTTGACTTCCAAGCAACTTTTGGTCAACATGAATGTTGTTCCTTATCCTCTTAGCTTTCCATAGAGTACTATAAGTCCTTGACGGGATTGGTAGAACTCAAGTTATGATCTTTGCAAGCCAGGGGTATTTTGGGAAAGTGAGATTATAAGTCACTTTGGATTATAGGTCCATAACTCCAACTTGCAAGCTTCAAATGGAAAATTGTCCAACATGGAACTTGTTCAAAATGATGTTTTGAGTGCAACCAAGTGGTCATGAGAGTTTGGTTT
Source organism: Lathyrus sativus (assembly GCA_963859935.3). NCBI lineage: Eukaryota > Viridiplantae > Streptophyta > Magnoliopsida > Fabales > Fabaceae > Lathyrus > Lathyrus sativus. Next base: position 227,876,574 of record OZ012736.1, read on the forward strand.
GACTTGGAACACAAAGTTGCTTGAAATGGCTTTGAAAGGAGAGAAAAATAAGCATTAAAAGGCAAAAAAAAATAGAATTTAATGATTGGTGTCCAAACAGGTCCATATTATATGTCATTTTGATCAAAAAACACATTCTAAGAAGGATGGCACTATTACATTTGTAATTTGGGATCAATTGCACATACTTCCCTTTTGTAACTTAAGGTGGAAGTAACACATCAATTCATTGCCTTTGGATCAGAAACATGAAGCATATCACTTCCATCCAATTCTAAATTTCATGACGTGAGAAATTCATTCGTGTTGACATGGACAATGTCATGAGCATATCACTTCCTGACGTGGACAGTTTATTCCTGTATCAACGGGATTTCTTCGTGCTGGTGAAGTGTGCGTCCTAACATGGACAGATTTATTTCCTCTTGTTGACGAGATGTGCTAGTCCTAACGTGGGCAGATTTGATTTCTCCATGTTGACGGAATGTGAAGTCCTGACGTGGACATATTGATTACTCTTCGTGTTGACGAAATGGTGTCCTGATGTGGGCCATTTATCCCCAGCAGATAACTTTCTTCGTATTGGCGAAATGTGCGTCCTGACGTGGACAGGTTTATAGTTCCTCGTGTTGACGAGATGCGCGAGTCCTGGCGTGGACAAATTTATCTTTCTTCGTGTTGACGAAACGGTGTCCTGACGTGGACAATTTACTCCTATGTTTATAGGATTTCCTCGTGTTGACGAGATGTGAGTCCTGACGTGGACAAATCAAGTTACCTTCCCTCGTGTTGACGAGATGCGAGTCCTGACGTGGACAAACTTACCGTTCTTCGTGTTGACGAGATGGAATCCTGACGTGGACAAATTTATTTCTCTTCATGGTGACGGGTTTATTTCCTCGTGTTGACGAGATGTGAGTCCTGACGTGGACAATTTATTCCTATGTTGATAGGAGTTCCTCGTGTTGACGAGACGCAAATAAGATTTTATTGCCTATGTTGATAGGATCTCCTCGTGTTGACGGACAACTCATCCCCAACGAAGTTGCCGGGATTTCTCCGTGATGACGGAATGTGGAGTCCTGATGAGGACAAGTTTTATTCCTGTGATGATAGGATTTCTCCGTGTTGACGGAATGTGGAGTCCTGATGAGGACAAGTTTTATTCCTATGACGATAGGATTTCTTCGATTTGACGAAATTTGAGTCCTAACGTGGACAAGTTTATGATGGGATTTCTTCGTGTTGACAAAGTGTGCGTCCTAACATGGACAAAGTTTTGCTCTTGTTGAGGGGATTTCTTCGTGTTGACGAAACAAGCGTCCTAACGTGGACAAAGTTCTATTCCTGTGTTATTGAGATTTCTTCGGGTTGACGAAATGTGATTCCTGACGTGGACAGATTTGTATTTATTCGTGATTTGACGAAATTTGGGTCCAGATGTGGACAAGGTTACTCCTGTGACGACAGAATCTCTATTCGTGTTGACGAATTTGTTTTTCTTCTTGTGTTGACAAGGTTAGTCAAGTTGTGGACGGAGGTGTTTTTGAAAAAATTGTTCAGTACCTGTGGCGTTACGTAGGTGGTTGAAGTTGAAATCAGAATTATTATCAGACGTTGGATCAGTTGTTGCCGTAACAACCAGATTCAGTTGGTGGATGTCGTTCCCCAAGCAGTTGTGCAGTTTATTTTTGCGGTTGGCAAATTTCCGAGTTCCTTGGTATTCAACCGTCTCATACCTCGATTGTTTGAAGGCCGTTCGCTCTTCACCCAGTCGGGTTCAAGCCGTTTGAATAGGGGTAGTTGTTGCACCCCAAAATTTGCTCAACCTTTTCTTACCTGGTTTATGTTTCATTGCATTGTCATTTGTATAGTTACATCATGTACATAGTTCAATCATTGGCATATCATAGCATAGCATGCATCCAACAGGGGATCAAGTGTGATTCTTATCAGAAGAAGCCTAGCAATAGGTCTTATCCAAGTTTGAGAAGTCATCCACGCCATCAAGAAGTGATTTGAAGTCTTGAGAAGTTTGAGTGCCTACATGTGGGTTTTGCTCCTATCTTGAGGAATATTGAGAATCATCAGTGGGATGTGAAACATGGAATGTGAATTTGAGGTATTTATGGATCTCATGGAATGCCTAGAGGGCCCTATTGAAGCTGAGACAAGTCATTGATTCAAGTACAAGAGCCACAGTTGAGGTGCAGTCAACTAGGGTTTCATCTGGGTCAATCATGGGTCAATTGAGTAATTGAAGAGCATCAAAGCTTACTTTGAGGTCATGGGGTTCATGGAATGGTATGTTGATACATTTGTGGTGTTGTGCCAAGCTCAAGCAAAGAATAATCAAGAATGTGGGAAGTTGCTAAATTAGGGTTTCAGTGTAAAATCCCCTGTTTAGTGCCTAACTTCAAAGCCACATAAATCAAAATACAAGTTTCAAATGGATCTTTGGACAACTTGGAACTTGTAGAGCATCTCAATACCTTTAATTTGAGTACTAGAAGTCCTCAAGGGGAGTTATAGAACTCAAGTTATGGTCCAGACAAGTTATAGGTCATCAGATGACTATGAAATTTATCTGTGAAAGTCACTTGACTTCCAAGCAACTTTTGGTCAACATGAATGTTGTTCCTTATCCTCTTAGCTTTCCATAGACTACTATAAGTCCTTGACAGGATTGGTAGAACTCAAGTTATGATCTTTGCAAGCCAGGGGTATTTTGGGAAAGTGAGATTATAAGTCACTTTGGATTATAGGTCCATAACTCCAACTTGCAAGCTTCAAATGGAAAAATGTCCAACATGGAACTTATTCAAAATGATGTTTTGAGTGCAACCAAGTGGTCATGAGAGTTTGGTTTGGCTTGGAACACAAAGTTGCTTGAAATGGCTTTGAAAGGAGAGAAAAATAAGCATTAAAAGGAAAAAAAAATAGAATTTAATGATTGGTGTCCCAACAGGTCCATATTATATGTCATTTTGATCAGAAAACACATTCTAAGAAGGATGGCACTATTACATTTGGCATTTGGTATCAATTACACATACTTCCCTTTTGTAACTTAAGGTGGAAGTAACACATCAATTCATTGCCTTTGGATCAGAAACTAGGAGCATATCACTTCCATCCAATTCTAAATGTCATGACGTGAGAAATTCATTCGTGTTGACATGGACAATGTCATGAGCATATCACTTCCTGATGTGGACAATTTATTCCTGTATCAACGGGATTTCTTCGTGCTGGCGAAGTGTGCGTCCTAACATGGACAGATTTATTTCCTCATGTTGACGAGATGTGCTAGTCCTAACGTGGGCAGATTTGATTTCTCCGTGTAGACGGAATGTGAAGTCCTGACGTGGACAAATTGATTACTCTTCGTGTTGACGAAATGATGTCCTGACATGGACCATTTATACCCAGCAGACATCTTTCTTCGTATTGGCGAAATGTGTGTCCTGACGTGGACAAGTTTATAGTTCCTTGTGTTGACGAGATGCGCGAGTCCTGGCGTGGACAAATTTATCTTTCTTCGTGTTGACGAAACGGTGTCCTGACGTGGACAATTTACTCCTATGTTGATAGGATTTCCTCGTGTTGACGAGATGTGAGTCCTGACGTGGACGAATCAATTTACCTTCCCTCGTGTTGACGAGATGCGAGTCCTGACGTGGACAAGTTTACCGTTCTTCGTGTTGGCGAGATGGAATCCTGACGTGAACAAATTTATTTCTCTTCATGGTGACGGGTTTATTTCCTCGTGTTGACGAGATGTGAGTCCTGACGTGGACAATTTATTCCTATGTTGATAGGAGTTCCTCGTGTTAACGAGACGCAAATAAGATTTTATTGCCTATGTTGATAGGATCTCCTCGTGTTGATGAGATGCGGACAACTCATCCCCAGTGAAGTCGCCGGGATTTCTCTGTGATGACGGAATGTGGAGTCATGATGAGGACAAGTTTTATTCCTGTGATGATAGGATTTCTCCGTGTTGACGGAATGTGGAGTCCTGACGAGGACAAGTTTTATTCCTATGACGATAGGATTTCTTCGATTTGAAGAAATTTGAGTCCTAACGTGGACAAGATTATGATGGGATTTCTTCGTGTTGACGAAGTGTGCGTCCTAACATGGACAAAGTTTTGCTCTTGTTGAGGGGATTTCTTCGTGTTGACGAAACAAGCGTCCTAACGTGGACAAAGTTCTATTCCTGTGTTATTGAGATTTCTTCGGGTTGATGAAATGTGTTTCCTGACGTGGACAGATTTGTATTTATTCGTGATTTGACAAAATTTGGGTCCAGATGTGGACAAGGTTACTCCTGTGACGACAAAATCTCTATTCGTGTTGACGAATTTGTTTTTCTTCTTGTGTTGACAAGGTTAGTCAAGTTGTGGACGGAGGTGTTTTTGCAAAAATTGTTCAGTACCTGTGGCGTTACGTAGGTGGTTGAAGTTGAAATCAGAATTATTATCAGACGTTGGATCAGTTGTTGCCGTAACAACCTGATTCAGTTGGTGGATGTCGTTCCCCAAGCAGTTGTGCAGTTTATTTCTGCGGTTGGCAAATTTCCGAGTTCCTTGGTATTCAACTGTCTCGTACCTCAATTGTTTGAAGGCCGTTCACTCTTCACCCAGTCGGGTCCTAGCCGTTTGAATAGGGGCAGTTGTTGCACCCTAAAATTTGCTCAACCTTTTCTTACCTGGTTTATGTTTCATTGCATTGTCATTTGTATAGTTACATCATGTACATAGTTCAATCATTGGCATATCATAGCATAGCATGCATCCAACAGGGGATCAAGTGTGATTCTTATCAGAAGAAGCCTAGCAAGAGGTCTTATCCATGTTTGAGAAGTCATCCACGCCATCAAGAAGTGATTTGAAGTCTTGAGAAGTTTGAGTGCCTACATGTGGGTTTTGCTCCTATCTTGAGGAATATTGAGAATCATCAGTGGGATGTGAAACATGGAATGTGAATTTGAGTTATTTATGGATCTCATGGAATGCCTAGAGGGCCCTATTGAAGCTGAGACAAGTCATTGATTCAAGTACAAGAGCCACAGTTGAGGTGCAGTCAACTAGGGTTTCATCTGGGTCAATCCTAGGTCAATTGAGTAATGGAAGAGCATCAACGCCTACTTTGAGGTCATGGGGTTCATGGAATGGTATGTTGATACATGTGTGGTGTTGTGCCAAGCTCAAGCAAAGAATAATCAAGAATGTGGGAAGTTGCTAAATTAGGGTTTCACTGTAAAATCCCCTGTTTAGTGCCTAACTTCAAAGCCACATAAATCAAAATACAAGTTTCAAATGGATCTTTTGACAACATGGAACTTGTAGAGCATATCAATACCTTTAATTTGAGTACTAGAAGTCCTCAAGGGGAGTTATAGAACTCAAGTTATGGTCCAGACAAGTTACAGGTCATCAGATGACTATGAAATTTATCTGTGAAAGTCACTTGACTTCCAAGCAACTTTTGGTCAACATGAATGTTGTTCCTTATTCTCTTAGCTTTCCATAGAGTACTACAAGTCCTTGACAGGATTGGTAGAACTCAAGTTATGATCTTTGCAAGCCAGGGGTATTTTGGGAAAGTGAGATTATAAGTCACTTTGGATTATAGTTCCATAACTCCAACTTGCAAGCTTCAAATGGAAAATTGTCCAACATGGAATTTATTCAAAATGATGTTTTGGGTGCAACCAAGTGGTCATGAGAGTTTGGTTTGTCTTGGAACACAAAGTTGCTTGAAATGGCTTTGAAAGGAGAGAAAAATAAGCATTAAAAGGCAAAAAAATATAGCATTTAATGATTGGTGTCCAAACAGGTCCATATTATATGTCATTTTGATCAGAAAACACATTCTAAGAAGGATGGAACTATTACATTTGGCATTTGGGATCAATTACACATACTTCCCTTTTGTAACTTAAGGTGGAAGTAACACATCAATTCATTGCCTTTGGATCAGAAACAAGGAGCATATCACTTCCATCCAATTCTAAATGTCATGACGTGAGAAATTCATTCGTGTTGAGGTGGACAATGTCATGAGCATATCACTTCCTGACGTGGACAATTTATTCCTGTATCGACGGGATTTCTTCGTGTTGGCGAAGTGTGCGTCCTAACATGGACAGATTTATTTCCTCATGTTAACGAGATGTGCTAGTCCTAACGTGGGAAGATTTGATTTCTCCGTGTAGACAGAATGTGAAGTCCTGACGTGGACAAATTGATTACTCTTCGTGTTGACGAAATGATGTCCTGACGTGGACCATTTATCCCCAGCATATATCTTTCTTCGTATTGGCGAAATGTGCGTCCTGACGTGGACAAGTTTATAGTTCCTTGTGTTGACGAGATGCGCGAGTCCTGGCATGGACAAATTTATCTTTCTTCGTGTTGACGAAACGGTGTCCTGACGTAGACAATTTACTCCTATGTTGATAGGATTTCCTCGTGTTGACGAGATGTGAGTCCTGACGTGGACGAATCAAGTTACCTTCCCTCGTGTTAACGAGATGCGAGTCCTGATGTGGACAAGTTTACCGTTCTTCGTGTTGACGAGATAGAATCCTGACGTGGACAAATTTATTTCTCTTCATGGTGACGGGTTTATTTCCTCGTGTTGACGAGATGTGAGTCCTGACGTGGACAATTTATTCCTATGTTGATAGGAGTTCCTCGTGTTGACGAGACGCAAATAAGATTTTATTGCCTATGTTGATAGGATCTCCTCGTGTTGACGAGATGCGGACAACTCATCCCCAGCGAAGTCGCCGGGATTTCTCCGTGATGACGGAATGTGGAGTCCTGATGAGGACAAGTTTTATTCCTGTGATGATAGGATTTCTCCGTGTTGACGGAATGTGGAGTCCTGATGAGGACAAGTTTTATTCCTATGACAATAGGATTTCTTCGATTTGACGAAATTTGAGTCCTAACGTGGACAAGTTTATGATGGGATTTCTTCGTGTTGACGAAGTGTGCGTCCTAACATGGACAAAGTTTTGCTCTTGTTGAGGGGATTTCTTCGTGTTTACGAAACAAGCGTCCTAACGTGGACAAAGTTCTATTCCTATGTTATTGAGATTTCTTCGGGTTGACGAAATGTGATTCCTGACGTGGACAGATTTGTATTTATTCGTGATTTGACGAAATTTGGGTCCAGATGTGGACAAGGTTACTCCTGTGACGACAGAATCTCTATTCGTGTTGACGAATTTGTTTTTCTTCTTGTGTTGACAAGGTTAGTCAAGTTATGGACGGAGGTGTTTTTGCAAAAATTGTTCAGTACCTGTGGCGTTACGTAGGTGGTTGAAGTTGAAATCAGAATTATTATCAGACGTTGGATCAGTTGTTGCCGTAACAACCAGATTCAGTTGGTGGATGTCGTTCCCCAAGCAGTTGTGCAGTTTATTTCTGCGGTTCGCAAATTTCCGAGTTCCTTGGTATTCAACCGTCTCGTACCTAGATTGTTTGAAGGTCGTTCACTCTTCACCCAGTCGGGTCCAAGCCGGTTAAATAGGGGCAGTTGTTGCACCCTAAAATTTGCTCAACCTTTTCTTACCTGGTTTATGTTTCATTGCATTGTCATTTGTATAGTTACATCATGTACATAGTTCAATCATTGGCATATCATAGCATAGCATGCATCCAACAGGGGATCAAGTGTGATTCTTATCATAATAAGCCTAGCAAGAGGTCTTATCCAAGTTTGAGAAGTCATCCACGCCATCAAGGAGTGATTTGAAGTCTTGAGAAGTTTGAGTGCCTACATGTGGGTTTTGCTCCTATCTTGAGGAATATTGAGAAACATCAGTGGGATGTGAAACATGGAATGTGAATTTGAGGTATTTATGGATCTCATGGAATGCCTAGAGGGCCCTATTGAAGCTGAGACAAGTCATTGATTCAAGTACAAGAGCCACAGTTGAGGTGCAGTCAACTAGGGTTTCATCTGGGTCAATCCTAGGTCAATTGAGTAATTGAAGAGCATCAAAGCCTACTTTGAGGTCATGGGGTTCATGGAATGGTATGTTGATACATGTGTGGTGTTGTGCCAAGCTCAAGCAAAGAATAATCAAGAATGTGGGAAGTTGCTAAATTAGGGTTTCAGTGTAAAATCCCCTGTTTAGTGCCTAACTTCAAAGCCACATAAATCAAAATAAAAGTTTCAAATGGATATTTGGACAACATGGAACTTGTAGAGCATCTCAATACCTTTAATTTGAGTACTAGAAGTCCTCAAGGGGAGTTATAGAACTCAAGTTATGGTCCAGACAAGTTACAGGTCATCAGATGACCATGAAATTTATCTGTGAAAGTCACTTGACTTCCAAGCATATTTTGGTCAACATGAATGTTGTTACATATCCTCTTAGCTTTCCATAGAGTACTATAAGTCCTTGACAGGATTGGTAGAACTCAAGTTATGATCTTTGCAAGCCAGGGGTATTTTGGGAAAGTGAGATTATAAGTCACTTTGGATTATAGGTCCATAACTCCAACTTGCAAGCTTCAAATGGAAAATTGTCCAACATGGAACTTATTCAAAATGATGTTTTGAGTGCAACCAAGTGGTCATGAGAGTTTGGTTTGTCTTGGAACACAAAGTTGCTTGAAATGGCTTTGAAAGGAGAGAAAAATAAGCATTAAAAGGCAAAAAAAAATAGAATTTAATGATTGGTGTCCAAACAGGTCCATATTATATGTCATTTTGATCAGAAAACACATTCTAAGAAGGACGGCACTATTACATTTGGCATTTGGGATCAATTACACATACTTCCCTTTTGTAACTTAAGGTGGAAGTAACACATCAATTCATTGCCTTTGGATCAGAAACAAGGAGCATATCACTTCCATCCAATTCTAAATGTCATGACGTGAGAAATTCATTCGTGTTGAGGTGGACAATGTCATGAGCATATCACTTCCTGACGTGGACAATTTATTCCTGTATCGACGGGATTTCTTCGTGCTGGCGAAGTGTGCGTCCTAACATGGACAAATTTATTTCCTCATGTTGACGAGATGTGCTAGTCCTAACGTGGGCAGATTTGATTTCTCCGTGTAGACGGAATGTGAAGTCCTGACGTGGACAAATTGATTACTCTTCGTGTTGACGAAATGATGTCTTGACGTGGACCATTTATCCTCAGCAGATATCTTTCTTCGTATTGGCGAAATGTGCGTCCTGACGTGGACAAGTTTATAGTTCCTTGTGTTGACGAGATGCGCGAGTCCTGGCGTGGACAAATTTATCTTTCTTCGTGTTGACGAAACGGTGTCCTGACGTGGACAATTTACTCCTATGTTGATAGGATTTCCTCGTGTTGACGAGATGGAATCCTGACGTGGACAAATTTATTTCTCTTCATGGTGACGGGTTTATTTCCTCGTGTTGACGAGATGTGAGTCCTGACGTGGACAATTTATTCCTATGTTGATAGGAGTTCCTCGTGTTGACGAGACAAAAATAAGATTTTATTGCCTATGTTGATAGGATCTCCTCGTGTTGACGAGATGCGGACAACTCATCCCCAGCGAAGTCGCCGGGATTTCTCCGTGATGACGGAATGTGGAGTCCTGATGAGGACAAGATTTATTCCTGTGATGATAGGATTTCTCCGTGTTGACGGAATGTGGAGTCCTGATGAGGACAAGTTTTATTCCTATGACGATAGGATTTATTCGATTTGACGAAATTTGAGTCCTAACGTGGACAAGTTTATGATGGGATTTCTTCGTGTTGACGAAGTGTGCGTCCTAACGTGGACAAAGTTTTGCTCTTGTTGAGGGGATTTCTTCGTGTTGACGAAACAAGCGTCCTAACATGGACAAAGTTCTATTCCTGTGTTATTGAGATTTCTTCGGGTTGACGAAATGTGATTCCTGACGTGGATAGATTTGTATTTATTCGTGATTTGACGAAATTTGGGTCCAGATGTGGACAAGGTTACTCCTGTGACGACAGAATCTCTATTCGTGTTGACGAATTTGTTTTTCTTCTTGTGTTGACAAGGTTAGTCAAGTTGTGGACGGAGGTGTTTTTGCAAAAATTGTTCAGTACCTGTGGCGTTACGTAGGTGGTTGAAGTTGAAATCAGAATTATTATCAGACGTTGGATCAGTTGTTGCCGTAACAACCAGATTCAGTTGGTGGATGTCGTTCCCCAAGTAGTTGTGCAGTTTATTTCTGCGGTTGGCAAATTTCCGAGTTCCTTGGTATTCAACAGTCTCGTACCTCGATTGTTTGAAGGCCGTTCACTGTTCACCCAGTCGGGTCCAAGCCGTTTGTATAGGGGCAGTTGTTGCACCCCAAAATTTGCTCAACCTTTTCTTACCTGGTTTATGTTTCATTGCATTGTCATTTGTATAGTTACATCATGTACATAGTTCAATCATTGGCATATCATAGCATAGCATGCATCTAACAGGGGATCAAATGTGATTCTTATCAAAAGAAGCCTAGAAAGAGGTCTTATCCAAGTTTGAGAAGTCATCCATGCCATCAAGAAGTGATTTGAAGTCTTGAGAAGTTTGAGTGCCTACATGTGGGTTTTGCTCCTATCTTGAGGAATATTGAGAATCATCAGTGGGATGTGAAACATGGAATGTGAATTTGAGGTATTTATGGATCTCATGGAATGCCTAGAGGGCCCTATTGAAGCTGAGACAAGTCATTGATTCAAGTACAAGAGCCACAGTTGAGGTGCAGTCAACTAGGGTTTCATCTGGGTCAATCCTAGGTCAATTGAGTAATTGAAGAGCATCAAAGCCTACTTTGAGGTCATGGGGTTGATGGAATGGTATGTTGATACATGTGTGGTGTTGTGCCAAGCTCAAGCAAAGAATAATCAAGAATGTGGGAAGTTGCTAAATTAGGGTTTCAGTGTAAAATCCCCTGTTTAGTGCCTAACTTCAAAGCCACATAAATCAAAATACAAGTTTCAAATGGATCTTTGGACATCATGGAACTTGTAGAGCATCTCAATACCTTTAATTTGAGTACTAGAAGTCCTCAAGGGGAGTTATAGAACTCAAGTTATGGTCCAGACAAGTTATAGGTCATTAGATGACTATGAAATTTATCTGTGAAAGTCACTTGACTTCCAAGCAACTTTTGGTCAACATGAATGTTGTTCCTTATCCTCTTAGCTTTCCATAGAGTACTATAAGTCCTTGACAGGATTGGTAGAACTCAAGTTATGATTTTTGCAAGCCAGGGTATTTTGGGAAAGTGAGATTATAAGTCACTTTGGATTATAGGTCCATAACTCCAACTTGCAAGCTTCAAATGGAAAATTGTCCAACATGGAACTTATTCAAAATGATGTTTTGAGTGCAACCAAGTGGTCATGAGAGTTTGGTTTGTCTTGGAACACAAAGTTGCTTGAAATGGCTTTGAAAGGAGAGAAAAATAAGCATTAAAAGGCAAAAAAAAAAAGAATTTAATGATTGGTGTCCAATCAGGTCCATATTATATGTCATTTTGATCAGAAAACACATTATAAGAAGGATGGCACTATTAAATTTGGCATTTGGGATCAATTACACATACTTCCCTTTTGTAACTTAAGGTGGAAGTAACACATCAATTCATTGCCTTTGGATCAGAAACAAGGAGCATATCACTTCCATCCAATTCTAAATGTCATGACGTGAGAAATTCATTCGTGTTGAGGTGGACAATGTCATGAGCATATCACTTCCTGACGTGGACAATTTATTCCTGTATCGACGGGATTTCTTCGTGCTGGCGAAGTGTGCGTCCTAACATGGACAGATTTATTTCCTCATGTTGACGAGATGTGCTAGTCCTAACGTGGGCAGATTTGATTTCTCCGTGTAGACGGAATGTGAAGTCCTGACGTGGACAAATTGATTACTCTTCGTGTTGACGAAATGATGTCCTGACGTGGACCATTTATCCTCAGCAGATATCTTTCTTCGTATTGGCGAAATGTGCGTCCTAACGTGGACAAGTTTATAGTTCCTTGTGTTGACGAGATGCCCGAGTCCTGGCGTGGACAAATTTATCTTTCTTCGTGTTGACGAAACGGTGTCCTGACGTGGACAATTTACTCCTATGTTGATAGGATTTCCTCGTGTTGACGAGATGTGAGTCCTGACGTGGACGAATCAAGTTACCTTCCCTCGTGTTGACGAGATGCGAGTCCTGACGTGGACAAGTTTACCGTTCTTCGTGTTGACGAGATGGAATCCTGACGTGGACAAATTTATTTCTCTTCATGGTGACGGGTTTATTTCCTCGTGTTGACGAGATGTGAGTCCTGACGTGGACAATTTATTCCTATGTTGATAGGAGTTCCTGGTGTTGACGAGACGCAAATAAGATTTTATTGCCTATGTTGATAGGATCTCCTCGTGTTGACGAGATGCGGACAACTCATCCCCAGCGAAGTCGCCGGGATTTCTCCGTGTTGACGGAATGTGGAGTCCTGATGAGGACAAGTTTTATTCCTGTGATGATAGGATTTCTCCATGTTTACGGAATGTGGAGTCCTGATGAGGACAAGTTTTATTCCTATGACGATAGGATTTCTTCGATTTGACGAAATTTGAGTCCTAACGTGGACAAGTTTATGATGGGATTTCTTCGTGTTGACGAAGTGTGCGTCCTAACATGGACAAAGTTTTGCTCTTGTTGAGGGGATTTCTTCGTGTTGACGAAACAAGCGTCCTAACTTGGACAAAGTTCTATTCCTGTGTTATTGAGATTTCTTCGGGTTGACGAAATGTGATTCCTGACGTGGACAGATTTGTATTTATTCGTAATTTGACGAAATTTGGGTCCAGATGTGGACAAGGTTACTCCTGTGACGACAAAATCTCTATTCGTGTTGACGAATTTGTTTTTCTTCTTGTGTTGACAAGGTTAGTCAAGTTGTGGACGGAGGTGTTTTTCCAAAAATTGTTCAGTACCTGTGGCGTTACGTAGGTGGTTGAACTTGAAATCAGAATTATTATAAGACGTTGGATCAGTTGTTGCCGTAACAACCAGATTCAGTTGGTGGATGTCGTTCCCCAAGCAATTGTGCAGTTTATTTCTGCGGTTGGCAAATTTCCGAGTTCCTTGGTATTCAACTGTCTCGTACCTCGATTGTTTGAAGGCCGTTCGCTCTTCACCCAGTCGGGTCCAAGCCGTTTGAATAGGGGCAGTTGTTGCACCCCGAAATTTGCTCAACCTTTTCTTACCTGGTTTATGTTTCATTGCATTGTCATTTGTATAGTTACATCATGTACATAGTTCAATCATTGGCATATCATAGCATAGCATGCATCCAACAGGGGATCAAGTGTGATTCTTATCAGAAGAAGCCTAGCAAGAGGTCTTATCCAAGTTTGAGAAGTCATCCAGGCCATCAAGAAGTGATTTGAAGTCTTGAGAAGTTTGAGTGCCTACATGTGGGTTTTGCTCCTATCTTGAGGAATATTGAGAATCATCAGTTGGATGTGAAACATGGAATGTGAATTTGAGGTATGTATGGATCTCATGGAATGCCTAGAGGGCCCTATTGAAGCTGAGACAAGTCATTGATTCAAGTACAAGAGCCACAGTTGAGGTGCAGTCAACTAGGGTTTCATCTGGGTCAATCCTGGGTCAATTGAGTAATTGAAGAGCATCAAAGCCTACTTTGAGGTCATGTGGTTCATGGAATGGTATGTTAATACATGTGTGGTGCTGTGCCAAGCTCAAGCAAAGAATAATCAAGAATGTGGGAAGTTGCTAAATTAGGGTTTCAGTGTAAAATCCCCTATTTAGTGCCTAACTTCAAAGCCACATAAATCAAAATGCAAGCTTCAAATGGATCTTTGGACATCATGGAACTTGTAGAGCATCTCAATACCTTTAATTTGAGTACTAGAAGTCCTCAAGGGGAGTTATAGAACTCAAGTTATGGTCCACACAAGTTATAGGTCATTAGATGACTATGAAATTTATCTGTGAAAGTCACTTGACTTCCAAGCAACTTTTGGTCAACATGAATGTTGTTCCTTATCCTCTTAGATTTCCATAGAGTACTATAAGTCCTTGACAGGATTGGTAGAACTCAAGTTATGATCTTTGCAAGCCAGGGTATTTTGGGAAAGTGAGATTATAAGTCACTTTGGATTATAGGTCCATAACTCCAACTTGCAAGCTTCAAATGGAAAATTGTCCAACATGGAACTTATTCAAAATGATGTTTTGAGTGCAACCAAGTGGTCATGAGAGTTTGGTTTGTCTTGGAACACAAAGTTGCTTGAAATGGCTTTGAAAGGAGAGAAAAATAAGCATTAAAAGGCAAAAAAAAAAAGAATTTAATGATTGGTGTCCAATCAGGTCCATATTATATGTCATTTTGATCAGAAAACACATTCTAAGAAGGATGGCACTATTACATTTGGCATTTGGGATCAATTACACATACTTCCCTTTTGTAACTTAAGGTGGAAGTAACACATCAATTCATTGCCTTTGGATCAGAAACAAGGAGCATATCACTTCCATCCAATTCTAAATGTCATGACGTGAGAAATTCATTCGTGTTGAGGTGGACAATGTCATGAGCATATCACTTCCTGACGTGGACAATTTATTCCTGTATCGACGGGATTTCTTCGTGCTGGCGAAGTGTGCGTCCTAACATGGACAGATTTATTTCCTCATGTTGACGAGATGTGCTAGTCCTAACGTGGGCAGATTTGATTTCTCCGTGTAGACGGAATGTGAAGTCCTGACGTGGACAAATTGATTACTCTTCGTGTTGACGAAATGATGTCCTGACGTGGACCATTTATCCTCAGCAGATATCTTTCTTCGTATTGGCGAAATGTGCGTCCTGACGTGGACAAGTTTATAGTTACTTGTGTTGACGAGATGCCCGAGTCCTGGTGTGGACAAATTTATCTTTCTTCGTGTTGACGAAACGGTGTCCTGACGTGGACAATTTACTCCTATGTTGATAGGATTTCCTCGTGTTGACGAGATGTGAGTCCTGACGTGGACGAATCAAGTTACCTTCCCTCGTGTTGACGAGATGCGAGTCCTGACGTGGACAAGTTTACCGTTCTTCGTGTTGACGAGATGGAATCCTGACGTGGACAAATTTATTTCTCTTCATGGTGACGGGTTTATTTCCTCGTGTTGACGAGATGTGAGTCCTGACGTGGACAATTTATTCCTATGTTGATAGGAGTTCCTGGTGTTGACGAGACGCAAATAAGATTTTATTGCCTATGTTGATAGGATCTCCTCGTGTTGACGAGATGCGGACAACTCATCCCCAGCGAAGTCGCCGGGATTTCTCCGTGTTGACGGAATGTGGAGTCCTGATGAGGACAAGTTTTATTCCTGTGATGATAGGATTTCTCCGTGTTTACGGAATGTGGAGTCCTGATGAGGACAAGTTTTATTCCTATGACGATAGGATTTCTTCGATTTGACGAAATTTGAGTCCTAACGTGGACAAGTTTATGATGGGATTTCTTCGTGTTGACGAAGTGTGCGTCCTAACATGGACAAAGTTTTGCTCTTGTTGAGGGGATTTCTTCGTGTTGACGAAACAAGCGTCCTAACTTGGACAAAGTTCTATTCCTGTGTTATTGAGATTTCTTCGGGTTGACGAAATGTGATTCCTGACGTGGACAGATTTGTATTTATTCGTAATTTGACGAAATTTGGGTCCAGATGTGGACAAGGTTACTCCTGTGACGACAAAATCTCTATTCGTGTTGACGAATTTGTTTTTCTTCTTGTGTTGACAAGGTTAGTCAAGTTGTGGACGGAGGTGTTTTTCCAAAAATTGTTCAGTACCTGTGGCGTTACGTAGGTGGTTGAAGTTGAAATCAGAATTATTATCAGACGTTGGATCAGTTGTTGCCGTAACAACCAGATTCAGTTGGTGGATGTCGTTCCCCAAGCAATTGTGCAGTTTATTTCTGCGGTTGGCAAATTTCCGAGTTCCTTGGTATTCAACCGTCTCTTACCTCGATTGTTTGAAGGCCGTTCGCTCTTCACCCAGTCGGGTCCAAGCCGTTTGAATAGGGGCAGTTGTTGCACCCCGAAATTTGCTCAACCTTTTCTTACCTGGTTTATGTTTCATTGCATTGTCATTTGTATAGTTACATCATGTACATAGTTCAATCATTGGCATATCATAGCATAGCATGCATCCAACAGGGGATCAAGTGTGATTCTTATCAGAAGAAGCCTAGCAAGAGGTCTTATCCAAGTTTGAGAAGTCATCCAGGCCATCAAGAAGTGATTTGAAGTCTTGAGAAGTTTGAGTGCCTACATGTGGGTTTTGCTCCTATCTTGAGGAATATTGAGAATCATCAGTTGGATGTGAAACATGGAATGTGAATTTGAGGTATGTATGGATCTCATGGAATGCCTAGAGGGCCCTATTGAAGCTGAGACAAGTCATTGATTCAAGTACAAGAGCCACAGTTGAGGTGCAGTCAACTAGGGTTTCATCTGGGTCAATCCTGGGTCAATTGAGTAATTGAAGAGCATCAAAGCCTACTTTGAGGTCATGTGGTTCATGGAATGGTATGTTGATACATGTGTGGTGCTGTGCCAAGCTCAAGCAAAGAATAATCAAGAATGTGGGAAGTTGCTAAATTAGGGTTTCAGTGTAAAATCCCCTGTTTAGTGCCTAACTTCAAAGCCACATAAATCAAAATACAAGCTTCAAATGGATCTTTGGACATCATGGAACTTGTAGAGCATCTCAATACCTTTAATTTGAGTACTAGAAGTCCTCAAGGGGAGTTATAGAACTCAAGTTATGGTCCAGACAAGTTATAGGTCATTAGATGACTATGAAATTTATCTGTGAAAGTCACTTGACTTCCAAGCAACTTTTGGTCAACATGAATGTTGTTCCTTATCCTCTTAGCTTTCCATAGAGTACTATAAGTCCTTGACAGGATTGGTAGAACTCAAGTTATGATCTTTGCAAGCCAGGGTATTTTGGGAAAGTGAGATTATAAGTCACTTTGGATTATAGGTCCATAACTCCAACTTGCAAGCTTCAAATGGAAAATTGTCCAACATGGAACTTATTCAAAATGATGTTTTGAGTGCAACCAAGTGGTCATGAGAGTTTGTTTTGTCTTGGAACACAAAGTTGCTTGAAATGGCTTTGAAAGGAGAGAAAAATAAGCATTAAAAGGCAAAAAAAAAAAGAATTTAATGATTGGTGTCCAATCAGGTCCATATTATATGTCATTTTGATCAGAAAACACATTCTAAGAAGGATGGCACTATTACATTTGGCATTTGGGATAAATTACACATACTTCCCTTTTGTAACTTAAGGTGGAAGTAACACATCAATTCATTGCCTTTGGATCAGAAACAAGGAGCATATCACTTCCATCCAATTCTAAATGTCATGACGTGAGAAATTCATTCGTGTTGAGGTGGACAATGTCATGAGCATATCACTTCCTGACGTGGACAATTTATTCCTGTATCGACGGGATTTCTTCGTGCTGGCGAAGTGTGCGTCCTAACATGGACAGATTTATTTCCTCATGTTGACGAGATGTGCTAGTCCTAACGTGGGCAGATTTGATTTCTCCGTGTAGACGGAATGTGAAGTCCTGACGTGGACAAATTGATTACTCTTCGTGTTGACGAAATGATGTCCTGACGTGGACCATTTATCCTCAGCAGATATCTTTCTTCGTATTGGCGAAATGTGCGTCCTGACGTGGACAAGTTTATAGTTCCTTGTGTTGACGAGATGCCCGAGTCCTGGCGTGGACAAATTTATCTTTCTTCGTGTTGACGAAACGGTGTCCTGACATGGACAATTTACTCCTATGTTGATAGGATTTCCTCGTGTTGACGAGATGTGAGTCCTGACGTGGACGAATCAAGTTACCTTCCCTCGTGTTGACGAGATGCGAGTCCTGACGTGGACAAGTTTACCGTTCTTCGTGTTGACGAGATGGAATCCTGACGTGGACAAATTTATTTCTCTTCATGGTGACGGGTTTATTTCCTCGTGTTGACGAGATGTGAGTCCTGACGTGGACAATTTATTCCTATGTTGATAGGAGTTCCTGGTGTTGACGAGACGCAAATAAGATTTTATTGCCTATGTTGATAGGATCTCCTCGTGTTGACGAGATGCGGACAACTCATCCCCAGCGAAGTCGCCGGGATTTCTCCGTGTTGACGGAATGTGGAGTCCTGATGAGGACAAGTTTTATTCCTGTGATGATAGGATTTCTCCGTGTTTACGGAATGTGGAGTCCTGATGAGGACAAGTTTTATTCCTATGACGATAGGATTTCTTCGATTTGACGAAATTTGAGTCCTAACGTGGACAAGTTTATGATGGGATTTCTTCGTGTTGACGAAGTGTGCGTCCTAACATGGACAAAGTTTTGCTCTTGTTGAGGGGATTTCTTCGTGTTGACGAAACAAGCGTCCTAACTTGGACAAAGTTCTATTCCTGTGTTATTGAGATTTCTTCGGGTTGACGAAATGTGATTCCTGACGTGGACAGATTTGTATTTATTCGTAATTTGACGAAATTTGGGTCCAGATGTGGACAAGGTTACTCCTGTGACGACAAAATCTCTATTCGTGTTGACGAATTTGTTTTTCTTCTTGTGTTGACAAGGTTAGTCAAGTTGTGGACGGAGGTGTTTTTCCAAAAATTGTTCAGTACCTGTGGCGTTACGTAGGTGGTTGAAGTTGAAATCAGAATTATTATCAGACGTTGGATCAGTTGTTGCCGTAACAACCAGATTCAGTTGGTGGATGTCGTTCCCCAAGCAATTGTGCAGTTTATTTCTGCGGTTGGCAAAATTCCGAGTTCCTTGGTATTCAACCGTCTCGTACCTCGATTGTTTGAAGGCCGTTCGCTCTTCACCCAGTCGGGTCCAAGCCGTTTGAATAGGGGCAGTTGTTGCACCCCGAAATTTGCTCAACCTTTTCTTACCTGGTTTATGTTTCATTGCATTGTCATTTGTATAGTTACATCATGTACATAGTTCAATCATTGGCATATCATAGCATAGCATGCATCCAACAGGGGATCAAGTGTGATTCTTATCAGAAGAAGCCTAGCAAGAGGTCTTATCCAAGTTTGAGAAGTCATCCAGGCCATCAAGAAGTGATTTGAAGTCTTGAGAAGTTTGAGTGCCTACATGTGGGTTTTGCTCCTATCTTGAGGAATATTGAGAATCATCAGTTGGATGTGAAACATGGAATGTGAATTTGAGGTATGTATGGATCTCATGGAATGCCTAGAGGGCCCTATTGAAGCTGAGACAAGTCATTGATTCAAGTACAAGAGCCACAGTTGAGGTGCAGTCAACTAGGGTTTCATCTGGGTCAATCCTGGGTCAATTGAGTAATTGAAGAGCATCAAAGCCTACTTTGAGGTCATGTGGTTCATGGAATGGTATGTTGATACATGTGTGGTGCTGTGCCAAGCTCAAGCAAAGAATAATCAAGAATGTGGGAAGTTGCTAAATTAGGGTTTCAGTGTAAAATCCCCTGTTTAGTGCCTAACTTCAAAGCCACATAAATCAAAATAAAAGTTTTAAATGGATCTTTGGACAACATGGAACTTGTAGAGCATATCAATACCTTTAATTTGAGTACTAGAAGTCCTCAAGGGGAGTTATAGAACTCAAGTTATGGTCCAGACAAGTTACAGGTCATCAGATGACTATGAAATTTATCTGTGAAAGTCACTTGACTTCCAAGCAACTTTTGGTCAACATGAATGTTGTTCCTTATCCTCTTAGCTTTCCATAGAGTACTAGAAGTCCTTGACAGGATTGGTAGAACTCAAGTTATGATCTTTGCAAGCCAGGGGCATTTTGGGAAAGTGAGATTATAAGTCACTTTGGATTATAGGTCCATAACTCCAACTTGCAAGCTTCAAATGGAAAATTGTCCAACATGGAACTTGTTCAAAATGATGTTTTGAGTGCAACCAAGTGGTCATGAGAGTTTGGTTTAGCTTGGAACACAAAGTTGCTTGAAATGGCTTTGAAAGGAGAGAAAAATAAGCATTAAAAGGCAAAAAAAAAATAGAATTTAATGATTGGTGTCCAAACAGGTCCATATTATATGTCATTTTGATCAGAAAACACATTCTAAGAAGGATGGCACTATTACATTTGGCATTTGCGATCAATTACACATACTTCCCTTTTGTAACTTAAGGT
This sequence comes from Lathyrus sativus, assembly GCA_963859935.3. NCBI lineage: Eukaryota > Viridiplantae > Streptophyta > Magnoliopsida > Fabales > Fabaceae > Lathyrus > Lathyrus sativus. Next base: position 227,896,807 of record OZ012736.1, read on the forward strand.
GGAAGTAACACATCAATTCATTGCCTTTGGATCAGAAACAAGGAGCATATCACTTCCATCCAATTCTAAATGTCATGACGTGAGAAATTCATTCGTGTTGAGGTGGACAATGTCATGAGCATATCACTTCCTGACGTGGACAATTTATTCCTGTATCGACGGGATTTCTTCGTGCTTGCGAAGTGTGCGTCCTAACATGGACAGATTTATTTCCTCATGTTGACGAGATGTGCTAGTCCTAACGTGGGCATATTTGATTTCTCTGTGTAGACGGAATGTGAAGTCCTGACGTGGACAAATTGATTACTCTTCTTGTTGACGAAATGGTGTCCTGACGTGGACCATTTATCCCCAGCAGATATCTTTCTTCGTATTGGCAAAATGTGCATCCTGACGTGGACAAGTTTATAGTTCCTTGTGTTGACGAGATGCGCGAGTCCTGGCGTGGACAAATTTATCTTTCTTCGTGTTGACGAAACGGTGTCCTGACGTGGAAAATTTACTCCTATGTTGATAGGATTTCCTCGTGTTGACGAGATGTGAGTCCTGACGTGGACGAATCAAGTTACCTTCCCTCGTGTTGACGAGATGTGAGTCCTGACGTGGACAAGTTTACCGTTCTTCGTGTTGACGAGATGGAATCCTGACGTGGACAAATTTATTTCTCTTCATGGTGACGGGTTTATTTCCTCGTGTTGACGAGATGTGAGTCCTGACGTGGACAATTTATTCCTATGTTGATAGGAGTTCCTCGTGTTGACGAGACGCAAATAAGATTTTATTACCTATGTTGATAGGATCTCCTCGTGTTGACGAGATGCGGACAACTCATCCCCAGCGAAGTCGCCGGGATTTCTCCGTGTTGACGGAATGTGGAGTCCTGATGAGGACAAGTTTTATTCCTGTGATGATAGGATTTCTCCGTGTTTACGGAATGTGGAGTCCTGATGAGGACAAGTTTTATTCCTATGACGATAGGATTTCTTCGATTTGACGAAATTTGAGTCCTAACGTGAACAAGTTTATGATGGGATTTCTTCGTGTTGACGAAGTGTGCGTCCTAACATGGACAAAGTTTTGCTCTTGTTGAGGGGATTTCTTCGTGTTGACGAAACAAGCGTCCTAACGTGGACAAAGTTCTATTCCTGTGTTATTGAGATTTCTTCGGGTTGACGAAATGTGATTCCTGACGTGGACAGATTTGTATTTATTCGTGATTTGACGAAATTTGGGTCCAGATGTGGACAAGGTTACTCCTGTGACGACAGAATCTCTATTCTTGTTGACGAATTTGTTTTTCTTCTTGTGTTGACAAGGTTAGTCAAGTTGTGGACGAAGGTGTTTTTGCAAAAATTGTTCAGTACCTGTGGCGTTACGTAGGTGGTTGAAGTTGAAATCAGAATTATTATCAGACGTTGGATCAGTTGTTGCCATAACAACCAGATTCAGTTGGTGGATGTCGTTCCCCAAGTAGTTGTGCAATTTATTTCTGCGGTTGGAAAATTTCCGAGTTCCTTGGTATTCAACCGTCTCGTACCTCGATTGTTTGAAGGTCGTTCGCTCTTCACCCAGTCGGGTCCAAGCCGTTTGAATAGGGGCAGTTGTTGCACCCCAAAATTTGCTCAACCTTTTCTTACCTGGTTTATGTTTCATTGCATTGTCATTTGTATAGTTACATCATGTACATAGTTCAATCATTGGCATATCATAGTATAGCATGCATCCAACAGGGGATCAAGTGTGATTCTTATTAGAAGAAGCCTAGCAAGAGGTCTTATCCAAGTTTGAGAAGTCATCCAGGCCATCAAGAAGTGATTTGAAGTCATCCACGCCATCAAGAAGTGATTTGAAGTCTTGAGAAGTTTGAGTGCCTACATGTGGGTTTTGCTCCTATCTTGAGGAATATTGAGAATCATCAGTGGGATGTGAAACATGGAATTTGAATTTGAGGTATGTATGGATCTCATGGAATGCCTAGAGGGCCCTATTGAAGCTGAGACAAGTCATTGATTCAAGTACAAGAGCCACAGTTGAGGTGCAGTCAACTAGGGTTTCATCTGGGTCAATCTTGGGTCAATTGAGTAATTGAAGAGCATCAAAGCCTACTTTGAGGTCATGTGGTTCATGGAATGGTATGTTGATACATGTGTGGTGTTGTTCCAAGCTCAAGCAAAGAATAATCAAGAATGTGGGAAGTTGCTAAATTAGGGTTTCAGTGTAAAATCCCCTGTTTAGTGCCTAACTTCAAAGCCACATAAATCAAAATACAAGTTTCAAATGGATCTTTGGAAAACATGGAACTTGTAGAGCATCTCAATACCTTTAATTTGAGTACTAGAAGTCCTCAAGGGGAGTTATAGAACTTAAGTTATGGTCCAGACAAGTTACAGGTCATCAGATGACTATGAAATTTATCTGTGAAAGTCACTTGACTTCCAAGCAACTTTTGGTCAACATGAATGTTGTTCCTTATCCTCTTAGCTTTCCATAGAGTAATAGAAGTCCTTGATAGGATTGGTAGAACTCAAGTTATGATATTTGCAAGCCAGGGGTATTTTGGGAAAGTGAGATTATAAGTCACTTTGGATTATAGGTCCATAACTCCAACTTGCAAGCTTCAAATGGAAAATTGTCCAACATGGAACTTGTTCAAAATGATGTTTTTAGTGCAACCAAGTGGTCATGAGAGTTTGGTTTGGCTTGGAACACAAAGTTGCTTGAAATGGCTTTGAAAGGAGAGAGAAATAAGCATTAAAAGGCAAAAAAAAAAAAGAATTTAATGATTGGTGTCCAAACAGGTCCATATTATATGTCATTTTGATCAGAAAACACATTCTAAGAAGGATGGCACTATTACATTTGGCATTTGGGATCAATTACACATACTTCCCTTTTGTAACTTAAGGTGGAAGTAACACATCAATTCATTGCCTTTGGATCAGAAACAAGGAGCATATCACTTCCATCCAATTCTAAATGTCATGAGGTGAGAAATTCAAGAAAAATCAAGGCCAAGAACAGAGCAAAACACGAGCTGCACATATGAGATTTTCAAGGAGAATGAGAAATTCATTTTCTCATTCTGTTAGCTCCAGAAACTTCTAGAGTGTTCTAACACCTTCTATATAACATATGCAATGCATTCATCTCATTTTTTGGGCGAGAAGTGAAGAGAAACCAGAGCAAGGGATTGAAGTTTCATAGCTGCATATCAGAATCGTGTTGGGAGATTGAGTTGATTTCAAAGCAAATTGATTGTTTCAGAAGCTTGAGAAGGTGCTATTGAGTGATTCTGGAGAAGATTAGAGGCTGAATCGAGGAGAATCACCATCTGTTCATCACTTTATACCAGGTATGCACTTTTCAACTTTTGGCTTAGATTATAGGGAATTGATTAGGATTTGACATGAGGATATGTTATTGATGATGCTAGGAAGGATTTCAGTGCAAAAGATTGAGGTTTAGAGACATGTTAGGTCATGACACCATTTCTGTTGAGAAGGATAACTCCTGATTCTTGAGGTTTTAATCCTGTTTGGCTACTTAGAATTGAAGCCTGATGCGTGTAGATGAGAATAGGACCATTAGTTTTAGGTTTTGAGATGATCAAGAATTGTGATATGTCTGAACTTTGGATCATATTTGGAGTTAGGGGGAAGAATCAAGAAAATCTGACATCATATTGATGCTCAGGAGAGAAAACGGGTGAGATTGAGTAGCTAAGTGTTAGGTTTGATGCGTTTTGGGGGACTCTCACCGGAGACGACGGTGGCGCTGCAGCTCAGGCCACCGTCCAATTCTCCTTCCAATATTCAAACTCGTGTGGGGACGATGAGCCAGGATCGTCAGATCATGTTTGGACTTTGACCAAGGCAATGGATACACGGCCAAGATTTGCTTATGAATTCTGAAGAGAGTGAAGAGAGGTATGAAACTCTACGTTTCATTAATCAACCTTGGGTGGGCTTAGTGAATTAAGTGTTATTGACACCTCCTGCGTGGCCCAAGTTGGATTTTGAACGTGATAGTCTTGCTATTTGCCATGAGCATTTTACATTTTCCTTTGGTTTTCCTGATTTTATTTTTAATTGGTTTGGGCATAGTCTTAAGCGCTTTTGACACCCCCTCCTTGGGCCCAGCCTGGAGAATAACTGGAGAATATTGCTATTTCACACGCCACTTTCATAATTTTCTTTATATTTCTTTTATTTTACATGTTTCATATAGTTTAGGATTTTAATCACCATAATTAGGAAAATTAACATTTTTAGTCTAGATTTTTCCCCTGACTCTTTAGAGAGTCTAGAATTTAATAGGGTTAGAATTTTATTAATTCATGCATTTTATTTTTTAATTGCATTGTTGGAAGTTTAATTGGTTTTATTTTGAATATGTTTGATACATGATCTTGCTGATTTTAGTATGGGTGTTTGGTGTATAATTTTTAGGTGATTCTTTTTGGATTGTGTAGCTTAGAAATGCATGTACCCTTAGTATTTTTCCCATAATTTTGTGAGATAAATATAGGCTGTTTTGAACACTAAACTTTAAGTGGTGTAGGTTTAGGGTTTTAAGATAGTACCCTTAGGTTTAGGGCATAGTTTTAGGATTTAATGATTGGTTAACCCCCTGGTTTTTGTATGGAGTGATTCTTAAGAGGTTTAGGAACCCTTAGAATTTTTTATAGAATTTTACAATCAGTTTTAGTATTTTAATTAGATTTAGTTTTAGGACTAACTTTTAGGTGTTTCTAACACACTAACTTGACTAGTTTAACCCAATAGTTCCCATTAGACTTAAGTGGTGGTGCCTTTGCTTTTGGATGAACATGAAGGCAACTTGAATATTCTTTGGAGAGCTTGAAGGAGCTTGAAGTTGAAGCCTTGTCCTTTGGTGGAGTGCTTGTCAGGAGCTTAGGAAAACTAGGGTTTTAGGAAGAGCATTAGATTAGTTTTGCTTGTTTCTTCAAACATGGAGTATATTGTTCATCTCCATTCAATACAATGACACAAAGTCCTCTTAAAGAAGTCACATCTCTCCTTTGGAGGGATGAATAGCATGCTTTAAGAGTAGAACTTTGAGGATGCCATTCTCTTATAATGTTAAGTTCTTAGTGGCTTCCTTTGGTTGTCATTAAGTTACTTAACATTTCAACCTGATCTTGTTGATTGATTCTCCTTTGGAGGTTGCTTGTTGAAGCTTGTTGAGAATGAAGTTTGTGCTTGTTGAAGCTAGAAGCTTGTTGAAGCTAGGAGTGTTGCTTGTTGAAGCTGTTTGCTTATTGAAGTTGCTTGCTTGATGAAGTTGTTTGCTGGTTAAAGCTAGGTGTTTGTTAAAGCTTGTTGAAGTATGTTGAGTGTGAAGATAGAAGCTTGTTGAAGTTTGTTTGTTGAAGCTATTCATGAAGATGAAGGTTGTTGTTGTCAACTTTTTGCTGTTTAATCAATTGTTGCTGTCAGAGCTGCTGCTTGTGCTGTTTGCTGTAGGAGTTTGATGCTGCTGCTTGGGCTGCCTCCTCTGTTTTATTTTTGGTTTTTCTGTATTGTTTGTTGGCTTATGCAGCTTTCCCCCTTAAGGTTTGAAGTGAATGTTGATTCACTTTGCCTGTTGTTTTCCCAGGTTCGAGGTAGAGCAGGACTCCCTTGCCTCGCTTGTATTGCTGCATTGCATGCATTTTACTGTATTTGCTTGCTTTCTTTTCTGTTTATCCCCTAGGATCTCTGATTTCCTCTGTGCAGGAGGGAATTATGACAGACATTAGGATTCTTATCCATGCATGACAACATTATGTTAGTTTTTATTCCCTTTTCAACCCTAGGCTTTTTAGAGCTTCTCTCTCTTCTTATCTCAAAACAACTCAAAAATACTGTAATAAGGTTAATCGATGTCGTACGTTACGAGCCTTAAGCTATTCGAGAAAGGGTTGCTGGAGAGCTTCTTTCCAGTAGTCTGGCTACTTACTGTGGCACTCTTTGGGTGACACGCGACGTAGTCACTCTCAAATCATAGTCTCTAGTGCGTCAGAGATTGCAAACAAACTAAAAAACACTTCTTTCGTAAAAGATTCAAAACAAACATCAAAGTGTCATTTTTGTCCTCTTGGACTCTTAATCAAGAAAAACCCTTTCATAAGGTAATAAAAAACAGTCAGACAAGCTTGTATCTTCCGTACTCCGGTCATTCTATTGAGCGTTCAGGCTCCAGTCAGTTTCGTTGAGTATCTAGACTCCGGTTATTAAGTTGAACATTCAGGCTCCGGTCATTTTTGTTGAGTATCCAGATTCCGGTTATTACGTTGAGCGTTCAGGCTCCGGTCATTACGTTGATCGTTCAGGCTCCGGTCAGTTTCGTTGAGTATCTAGACTCCAGTTATTACTTTGAGCATTCAGGCTCTGGTCAGTTTCGTTTGGTATCCAGACTCCGGTTGTTACATTGAGCGTTAAGGCTCCGGTCATTTTTGTTGAGTATCCAGACTTCAGTTATTACGTTGAGCGTTCGGGCTCCGTCAGTTTCATTTAGTATCCAAACTCCGGTTATTAAGTTGAGCGTTCAGGCTCCGGTCATTTTCTTTGAGAATACAGACTCCGATTATTACGTTGAGCGTTCAGGCTCCGGTCATTTTCGTTGAGTATCCAGACTCCAGTTATTATGTTGAGCGTTCAGGCTCCGATCAGTTTCGTTGAGTATCCAGACTCTGGTTATTATGTTTAGCGATCAGGCTCTGTTCAGTTTCGTTGGGTATCCAGACTCCGGTTATTACGTTGAGCGTTCAGGCTCCGATCAGTTTCGTTGATTATCCAGACTCCGGTTATTACGTTGAGCACTCACGCACTGGTCCGTTTCGTTGGGTATCCAGACTCCGGTTATTACGTTGAGCGTTCAGACTCTGGTCATTTTTGTTGAGTATCCAGACTCCGGTTATTACGTTGTGCGTTCAGGTTTTGGTCAGTTTTATTGAGTATCCAAGATCCGGTTATTAAGTTGAGCGTTCAGGCTCCGGTCAGTTTCGTTGAGTATCTAGACTCCGGTTATTAAGTTGAGCGTTCAGGCTCCGGTCAGTTTCGTTGGGTATCCAGACTCCGGTTATTACGTTGAGCGTTCCGGCTCCAGTAGGTTTCGTTGAGTATCCAGACTCCGAATATTTCTTTGAGCTTTCACGCTCCGGTCAATTTCGTTGGGTATCCAGACTCTGGTTATTACGTTGAGCGTTCAGGCTCCAATCAGTTTCGTTGGGTATCTAGACTCCGGTTATTACGTTGAGCCTTCAGGCTCCGGTTACTTTTGTTGAGTATCCAGTCCGGTTATTACGTTGAGCATTTAGGCTCCGGTCATTTTTGTTGAGTATACAGACTCTGGTTATTACGTTTTGTGTTCAAACTCCGATTAGTTTCGTTGAGAATCTAGACTCCGATTATTACGTTGAGCATTCAGGCTCCGGTCAGTTTCGTTGGGTATCCAGACTCCGGTTATTACGTTGAGCATTCAGGCTCCGGTGATTTTCGTTGAGTATCCAGATTCCGTTTATTCCGTTGAGCGTTCAGGCTGCGGTTAATTTCATTAGGTATCCATACTCCGGGTATTACGTATAGCGTCCATGCTCTGGTAAGTTTTGTTGAGTATCTAGACTCCGGTCATTACATTGAGTATACAGGCTCCAGTCATTTTTGTTGAGTATCCAGACTCTAGTCATTATGTTGAGCGTTCAGGCTCCGGTCATTTTCGTTGAGTATCCATACTCCGGTCATTCTGTTGAGCGTTCATGCTCCAGTCAATTTCGTTGAGTATCTAGACTCCGGTTATTAAGTTGAACATTCAGGCTCCGGTCATTTTTGTTGAGTATCTAGACTCCGGTTATTACGTTGAGCGTTCAGGCTCCGATCATTGCGTTGATCGTTCAGGCTCCGGTCAGTTTCGTTGAGTATCTAGACTCCAGTTATTACTTTGAGCATTCAGGCTCTGGTCAGTTTCGTTTGGTATCAAGACTCCGGTTGTTACATTGAGCGTTAAGGCTCCGGTCATTTTTGTTGAGTATCCATACTTCAGTTATTACATTGAGCGTTCGGGCTCCGGTCAGTTTCATTTAGTATCCAAACTCTGGTTATTAAGTTGAGCGTTCAGGCTCCGGTCATTTTCTTTGAGAATACAGACTCCGATTATTACGTTGAGCGTTCAGGCTCCGGTCATTTTCGTTGAGTATCCAGACTCCAGTTATTATGTTGAGCGTTCAGGCTCCGATCAGTTTCGTTGAGTATCCAGACTCTGGTTATTATGTTTAGAGATCAGGCTCTGTTCAGTTTCGTTGGATATCCAGACTCCGGTTATTACGTTGAGCGTTCAGGCTCCGATCAGTTTCGTTGATTATCCAGACTCCGGTTATTACGTTGAGCACTCACGCTCTGGTCAGTTTCGTTGGGTATCCAGACTCCGGTTATTACGTTGAGCGTTCAGACTCTGGTCATTTTTGTTGAGTATCCAGACTCCGGCTATTACATTGTGCGTTCAGGTTTCGGTCAGTTTCATTGAGTATCCAAGCTCCGGTTATTAAGTTGAGCGTTCAGGCTCCGGTCAGTTTCGTTGAGTATCCAGACTCCGGTTATTAAGTTGAGCGTTCAGGCTCCGGTCAGTTTCGTTGGGTATCCAGACTCCGGTTATTACGTTGAGCGTTCCGGCTCCAGTAGGTTTCGTTGAGTATCCAGACTCCGAATATTTCATTGAGCTTTCACGCTCCGGTTAGTTTCGTTGGGTATCCAGACTCTGGTTATTACGTTGAGAGTTCAGGCTCCAATCAGTTTCTTTGGGTATCCAGACTCCGGTTATTACGTTGAGCCTTCAGGCTCCGGTTACTTTTGTTGAGTATCCAGTCCGGTTATTACGTTGAGCATTTAGGCTCCGGTCATTTTTGTTGAGTATACAGACTCCGGTTATTACGTTTTGTGTTCAAACTCCGATTAGTTTCGTTGAGAATCTAGACTCTGATTATTACGTTGAGCATTCAGGCTCCGGTCAGTTTCATTGGGTATCCAGACTCCGGTTATTACGTTGAGCATTCAGGCTCCGGTGATTTTCGTTGAGTATCCAGATTCCGTTTATTCCGTTGAGCGTTCAGGCTGCGGTTAATTTCATTAGGTGTCCATACTCCGGGTATTACGTATAGCGTCCATGCTCTGGTAAGTTTTGTTGAGTATCTAGACTCCGGTCATTACAATGAGTATACAGGCTCCAGTCATTTTTGTTGAGTATCCAGACTCTAGTCATTATGTTGAGCGTTCAGGCTCCGGTCATTTTCGTTGAGTATCCATACTCCGGTCATTCTGTTGAGCGTTCATGCTCCAGTCAGTTTGGTTGAGTATCTAGACTCCGGTTATTAAGTTGAACATTCAGGCTCCGGTCATTTTTGTTGAGTATCTAGACTCCGGTTATTACGTTGAGCATTCAGACTCCGATCATTGCGTTGATCGTTCAGGCTCCGGTCAGTTTCGTTGAGTATCTAGACTCCAGTTATTACTTTGAGCATTCAGGCTCTGGTCAGTTTCGTTTGGTATCAAGACTCCGGTTGTTACATTGAGCGTTAAGGCTCCGGTCATTTTTGTTGAGTATCCATACTTCAGTTATTACGTTGAGCGTTCGGGCTCCGGTCAGTTTCATTTAGTATCCAAACTCTGGTTATTAAGTTGAGCGTTCAGGCTCCGGTCATTTTCTTTGAGAATACAGACTCCGATTATTACGTTGAGCGTTCAGGCTCCGGTCATTTTCGTTGAGTATCCAGACTCCAGTTATTATGTTGAGCGTTCAGGCTCCGATCAGTTTCGTTGAGTATCCAGACTCTGGTTATTATGTTTAGAGATCAGGCTCTGTTCAGTTTCGTTGGATATCCAGACTCCGGTTATTACGTTGAGCGTTCAGGCTCCGATCAGTTTCGTTGATTATCCAGACTCCGGTTATTACGTTGAGCACTCACGCTCTGGTCAGTTTCGTTGGGTATCTAAACTCCGGTTATTACGTTGAGCGTTCAGACTCTGGTCATTTTTGTTGAGTATCCAGACTCCGGCTATTACGTTGTGCGTTCAGGTTTCGGTCAGTTTCATTGAGTATCCAAGCTCCGGTTATTAAGTTGAGCGTTCAGGCTCCGGTCAGTTTCGTTGAGTATCCAGACTCCGGTTATTAAGTTGAGCGTTCAGGCTCCGGTCAGTTTCGTTGGGTATCCAGACTCCGGTTATTACGTTGAGCGTTCCGGCTCCAGTAGGTTTCGTTGAGTATCCAGACTCCGAATATTTCTTTGAGCTTTCACGCTCCGGTCAGTTTCGTTGGGTATCCAGACTCTGGTTATTACGTTGAGCGTTCAGGCTCCAATCAGTTTCGTTGGGTATCCAGACTCCGGTTATTACGTTGAGCCTTCAGGCTCCGATCATTTTTGTTGAGTATCCAGTCCGGTTATTATGTTGAGCATTTAGGCTCCGGTCATTTTTGTTGAGTATCCAGACTCCGGTTATTACGTTTTGTGTTCAAACTCCGATTAGTTTCGTTGAGAATCTAGACTCCGATTATTACGTTGAGCATTCAGGCTCCGGTCAGTTTTGTTGGGTATCCAGACTCCGGTTATTACGTTGAGCATTCAGGCTCTGGTGATTTTCGTTGAGTATCCAGATTCCGTTTATTCCGTTGAGCGTTCAGGCTGCGGTTAATTTCATTAGGTATCCATACTCCGGGTATTACGTATAGCATCCATGCTCTGGTAAGTTTTTTTGAGTATCTAGACTCCGGTCATTACATTGAGTATATAGGCTCCAGTCATTTTTGTTGAGTATCCAGACTCCGGTCATTATGTTGAGCGTTCAGGCTCCGGTCATTTTCGTTGAGTATCCATACTCCGGTCATTCTATTGAGCGTTCAGGCTCCAGTCAGTTTCGTTGAGTATCTAGACTCCGGTTATTAAGTTGAACATTCAGGCTCCGGTCATTTTTGTTGAGTATCTAGACTCTGGTTATTACGTTGAGCGTTCAGGCTCCGATCATTACGTTGATCGTTCAGGCTCCGGTCAGTTTCGTTGAGTATCTAGACTCCAATTATTACGTTGAGCATTCAGGCTCTGGTCAGTTTCGTTTGGTATCACGACTCCGGTTATTACATTGAGCGTTAAGGCTCCGGTCATTTTTGTTGAGTATCCAGACTTCAGTTATTACGTTGAGCATTCGGGCTCCGGTCAGTTTCGTTTAGTATCCAAACTCCGGTTATTAAGTTGAGCGTTCAGGCTCCGGTCATTTTCTTTGAGTATACAGAATCTGGTTATTACGTTGAGCGTTCAGGCTCCGGTCATTTTCGTTGAGTATCCAGACTCCGGTTATTACGTTGAGTGTTCAGGCTCCGGTCAGTTTCGTTGAGTATCCAGACTCCGGTTATTAAGTTTAGCGACCAGGCTCTGTTCAGTTTCGTTGATTATCCAGACTCCGGTTATTATGTTGAGCACTCACGCTCTGGTCAGTTTCGTTGGGTATCCAGACTCCGGTTATTACGTTGAGCGTTCAGACTCCGGTCATTTTTGTTGAGTATCCAGACTCCGGTTATTACGTTGAGTGTTCAGGCTCCGGTCAGTTTCGTTGAGTATCCAGACTCCGGTTATTACGTTGAGCGTTCAGGCTCCAGTAGGTTTCGTTGAGTATCCAGACTCCGAATATTTCGTTGAGCTTTCACGCTCCGGTCAGTTTCGTTGGGTATCGAGACTCTGGTTATTACGTTGAGCGTTCAGGCTCCGGTCAGTTTCGTTGGGTTTCTAGACTCCGGTTATTACGTTGAGCATTCAGGCTCCGGTGATTTTCTTTGAGTATCCAGACTCCGGTTATTCCGTTGAGCGTTCAGGCTCCGGTTAGTTTTGTTAGGTATCCAGACTCCGGTTATTACGTATAGCGTTAAGGCTCTGGTCAGTTTTGTTGAGTATCTAGACTCCGGTCATTACGTTGAGCGTCCAGGCTCCGGTCATTTTCTTTTAGTATCCAGACTCCGGTCATTATGTTGAGCGTTCAGGCTCCGGTCATTTTCGTTGAGTATCCAGACTCCGGTCATTCTATTGAGCGTTCAGGCTCCGGTCAGTTTCATTGAGTATCCAGACTCCGGTTATTAAGTTGAGCATTCAGGCTCCGGTCATTTTTGTTGAGTATACAGACTCCGGTTGTTACGTTGAGCGTTCAGGCTCCGGTCCTTACATTGATCATTCAGGCTCCGGTCATTTTCGTTGAGTATCTAAACTCCGGTTATTATTTTGAGCGTTCAGGCTCCGGTCATTTTCGTTGAGTATCCAGACTCCGGTTATTATGTTGAGCGTTCAGGCTCCGGTCAATTTCGTTGAGTATCCAGAATCTGGTTATTAAGTTGAGCGTTCAGGCTCCATTCAGTTTTGTTGGGTATCCAGACTCTGGTTATTACGTTGAGCGTTAAGGCTCCGGTCAGTTTCGTTGAGTATCCAGACTCCGGTTATTACGTTGAGCACTCACGCTCTGGTCAATTTCGTTGGGTATCCAGACTACGGTTATTACGTTTAGCGTTCAGGCTCTGGTCAGTTTTGTTGGGTATCCAGACTCCGGTTATTACATTGAGCATTCAGGCTCCGTTCAGTTTCGTTGAGTATCCAGAGTCCGGTTATTACGTTAATTGCTCACGCTCCGGTCAGATTCGTTGGGTATCCAGACTCCGGTTATTACGTTGATCATTCAGGCTCTGGTCAGTTTGGTTCAGTATCTAGACTCCGGTTATTACGTTGAGCATTCAGGCTCCAGTCATTTTTGTTGAGTCTCCAGACTCCGGTTATTACGTTTTGCGTTCAAGCTCCGATTAGTTTCGTTGAGAATCCAGACTCCGATTATTACGTTGAGCGATCAGGCTCAGGTCAGTTTCGTTGGGTGTCCAGACTCCGGTTATTACGTTGAGCATTTAGGCTCTGGTGATTTTCGTTGAGTATCCGGACTCTAGTTATAAAGTTGAGCGTTCAGGCTCTAGTCAGTTTTGTTGAGTATCCAGACTCCGGTTATTACGTTGAGCGTTCAGGCTCCGGTCAGTTTCGTTGAGTATCCATACTTCGGTTATTACATCGAGCGTTCAGGCTCCGGTCAGTTTCATTTGGTATCCAGACTCCGGTTATTACGTTGAGCGTTCAGGCTCCGGTCAGTTTTGTTGAGTATCCAGACTCCGAATATTTCGTTGAGCTTTCACGCTCCGGTCAGTTTCGTTGGGTATCCAGACTTTGGTTATTACATTGAGCATTCAGGCTCCGGTCAGTTTCGTTGGGTTTCCAGACTCTGGTTACTACGTTGAGCATTCAGGCTCCGTTGATTTTCGTTGAGTATCCAAACTCCGATTATTCCGTTGAGCGTTCAGGCTCCGGTTAGTTTTGTTAGGTATCCAGACTCCGGTTATTACGTATAGCGTCAAGGCTCTGGTCAGTTTTGTTGAGTATCTAGACTTCGGTCATTACGTTGACCGTCCAGGCTCCGGTCATTTTCTTTTAGTATCCAGACTCCGGTCATTACGTTGAGCGTTCAGGCTCCGGTCATTTTCGTTGAGTATCCAGACTCCGGTCATTCTATTGAGCGTTCAGGCTCCGGTCAGTTTCATTGAGTATCCAGACTCCGGTTATTAAGTTGAGCATTCAGGCTCCGGTCATTTTTGTTGAGTATACAGACTCCGGTTGTTACGTTGAGCGTTCAGGCTCTGGTCCTTACATTGATCGTTCAGGCTCCGGTCATTTTCGTTGAGTATCTAAACTCCGGTTATTATTTTAGGCGTTCAGGCTCCGGTCATTTTCGTTGAGTATCCAAACTCCGGTTATTATGTTGAGCGTTCAGGCTCCGGTCAGTTTCGTTGAGTATCCAGAATCTGGTTATTAAGTTGAGCGTTCAGGCTCCATTCAGTTTTGTTGGGTATCCAGACTCTGGTTATTACGTTGAGCGTTCAGGCTCCGGTCAGTTTCGTTGAGTATCCAGACTCCGGTTATTACGTTGAGCACTCACGCTCTGGTCAGTTTCGTTGGGTATCCAGACTCCGGTTATTACGTTGAGCGTTCAGGCTCCGGTCAGTTTTGTTGGGTATCCAGACTCCGGTTATTACGTTGAGCATTCAGGCTCCGTTCAGTTTCGTTGAGTATCCAGAGTCCGGTTATTACGTTGAGCGCTCACGCTCCGGTCAGATTCGTTGGGTATCCAGACTCCGGTTATTACGTTGATCGTTCAGGCTCCGGTCAATTTGGTTCAGTATCTAGACTCCGGTTATTACGTTGAGCATTCAGGCTCCAGTCATTTTCGTTGAGTCTCCAGACTCCGGTTATTACGTTTTGCGTTCAAGCTCCGATTAGTTTCGTTGAGAATCCAGACTCCGATTATTATGTTGAGCGATCAGGCTCAGGTCAGTTTCGTTGGGTGTCCAGACTCCGGTTATTACGTTGAGCATTTAGGCTCCGGTGATTTTCGTTGAGTATTCGGACTCTAGTTATTACGTTGAGCGTTCAGGCTCTAGTCAGTTTGGTTGAGTATCCAGACAACGGTTATTACGTTGAGCGTTCAGGCTCCGGTCAGTTTCGTTGAGTATCCAGACTTCGGTTATTACGTCGAGTGTTCAGGCTCCGGTCAGTTTCATTTGGTATCCAGACTCCGGTTATTACGTTGAGCGTTCAAGCTCCGGTCAGTTTTGTTGAGTATCCAGACTCCGAATATTTCATTGAGCTTTCACGCTCCGGTCAGTTTCGTTGGGTATCCAGACTCTGGTTATTACATTGAGCATTCAGGCTCCGACCAGTTTCGTTGGGTTTCCAGACTCTGGTTACTACGTTGAGCATTCAGGCTCCGGTGATTTTCGTTGAGTATCCAAACTCCGATTATTCCGTTGAACGTTCAGGCTCCGGTTAGTTTTGTTAGGTATCCAGACTCCGGTTATTACGTATAGCGTCAAGGCTCTGGTCAGTTTTGTTGAGTATCTAGACTCCGGTCATTACGTTGACCGTCCAGGCTCCGGTCATTTTCTTTTAGTATCCAGACTCCGGTCATTACGTTGAGCGTTCAGGCTCCGGTCATTTTCGTTGAGTATCCAGACTCCGGTCATTCTATTGAGCGTTCAGGCTCCGGTCAGTTTCATTGAGTATCCAGACTCCGGTTATTAAGTTGAGCATTCAGGCTCCAGTCATTTTTGTTGAGTATACAGACTCCGGTTGTTACGTTGAGCGTTCAGGCTCCGGTCCTTACATTGATCGTTCAGGCTCCGGTCATTTTCGTTGAGTATCTAAACTCCGGTTATTATTTTGAGCGTTCAGGCTCCGGTCATTTTCGTTGAGTATCCAGACTCCGGTTATTATGTTGAGCGTTCAGGCTCCGGTCAGTTTCGTTGAGTATCCAGAATCTGGTTATTAAGTTGAGCGTTCAGGCTCCATTCAGTTTTGTTGGGTATCCAGACTCTGGTTATTACGTTGAGCGTTCAGGCTCCGGTCAGTTTCGTTGAGTATCCAGACTCCGGTTATTACGTTGAGCACTCACGCTCTGGTCAGTTTCGTTGGGTATCCAGACTCCGGTTATTACGTTGAGCGTTCAGGCTCCGGTCAGTTTTGTTGGGTATCCAGACTCCGGTTATTACGTTGAGCATTCAGGCTCCGTTCAGTTTCGTTGAGTATCCAGAGTCCGGTTATTACGTTGAGCGCTCACGCTCCGGTCAGATTCGTTGGGTATCCAGATTCCGGTTATTACGTTGATCGTTCAGGCTCCGGTCAATTTGGTTCAGTATCTAGACTCCGGTTATTACGTTGAGCATTCAGGCTCCAGTCATTTTCGTTGAGTCTCCAGACTCCGGTTATTACGTTTTGCGTTCAAGCTCCGATTAGTTTCGTTGAGAATCCAGACTCCGATTATTACGTTGAGCGATCAGGCTCAGGTCAGTTTCGTTGGGTGTCCAGACTCCGGTTATTAGGTTGAGCATTTAGGCTCCGGTGATTTTCGTTGAGTATCCGGACTCTAGTTATTACGTTGAGCGTTCAGGCTCTAGTCAGTTTGGTTGAGTATCCAGACTCCGGTTATTACGTTGAGCGTTCAGGCTCCGGTCAGCTTCGTTGAGTATCCAGACTTCGGTTATTATGTCGAGCATTCAGGCTCCGGTCAGTTTCATTTGGTATCCAGACTCCGGTTATTACGTTGAGCGTTCAGGCTCCGGTCAGTTTTGTTGAGTATCCAGACTCCGAATATTTCGTTGAGCTTTCACGCTCCGGTCAGTTTTGTTGGGTATCCAGACTCTGGTTATTACATTGAGCATTCAGGCTCCGGTCAGTTTCGTTGGGTTTCCAGACTCCGGTTACTACGTTGAGCATTCAGACTCCGGTGATTTTCGTTGAGTATCCAAACTCCGATTATTCCGTTGAGTATTCAGGCTCCGGTTAGTTTTGTTAGGTATCCAGACTCCGGTTATTACGTATAGCGTCCAGGCTCTGGTCAGTTTTGTTTGAGTATCCAGACTCCGGTCATTACGTTGAACGTCCAGGCTCCGGTCACTTTCTTTTAGTATCCAGACTCCGGTCATTACGTTGAGCGTTCAGGCTCCGGTCATTTTCGTTGAGTATCCAGACTCCGGTCATTCTATTGAGTGTTCAGGCTCCGGTCAGTTTCGTTGAGTATCCAGACTCCGGTTATTAAGTTGAGCATTCAGGCTCCTGTCATTTTTGTTGAGTATACAGACTCCGGTTCTTACGTTGAGCGTTCAGGCTTCGGTCATTACATTGATCGTTCAGGTTCCGGTCATTTTCGTTGAGTATCTAAACTCCGGTTATTATGTTGAGTGTTCAGGCTCCAGTCATTTTCGTTGAGTATCCAGACTCCGGTTATTATGTTGAGCATTCAGGCTCCGGTCAGTTTTGTTGAGTATCCAGAATCCGGTTATTAAGTTGAGCGTTCAGGCTCCATTCAGTTTTGTTGGGTATCCAGACTCCGGTTATTACGTTGAGCGTTCAGGCTCTGGTCAGTTTTGTTGAGTATCCAGACGCTGAACGCTTAACGTAATAACCCGGGTCTGGATAGTCAACGAAAATGACCGGAGCCTGAACGCTCAACGTAATCACCGGAGTCTGGATACCCAATGAAACTGACCGGAGCCAGAACGCTCAACGTAATATTTGGAGTCTGGATACTCAACGAAACTGACCAGATCCTGAACGCTCAACGTTAAATATGGAGTTATGATACTCAACGAAAATGACTGGATCCTGAATGCTCTATATAATGACCGGAGTCTGGATACTCAACGAAAATGACTGGAGCCTGAACGCTCAACGTATTGATCGGAATATGGATACTCAACGAAAATGATCAGAGCCTGAACGTTCAACGTAATGACAAGAGTCTAGATACTCAACGAAAATGACCGGAGTCTGGATACTCAACGAAAATGACCGGAGCCTGAACGCTCAACATAATAATCGGAGTCTGGATACTCAACAAAAATGATCGGAGCCTGACGCTCAACTTAATAACCGGAGTCTGGATACTCAACGAAAATGACCGGAGCCTGAACGCTCAACGTAATAACTAGAGTCTGGATACCCAACGAAACTGACCGAAACCTGAACGCTCAATGTAATAACCGGAGTCTGGATACCCAACGAAACTTACCGGAGCCTGAACGCTCAATATAATAACCAGAGTCTGGATACCCAACGAAACTGACCGGAGCCTGAACGCTAAACGTAATAACGGGAATCTGGATACTCAATGAAACTGATCGGAGCCTGAACACTCAACGTAATAACCCGAGTCTGGATAGTCAACGAAAATGACCGGAGCCTGAACGATCAACGTAATCACCGGAGTCTGGATACCCAACGAAACTGACCGGAGCCTGAACGCTCAACGTAATATTTGGAGTCTGGATACTCAACGAAACTGACCGGATCCTGAACGCTCAACGTAATAAATGGAGTTATGATACTCAACAAAAATGACTGGATCTTGAACGCTCAATGTAATAACCGGAGTCTGGATACTCAACGAAAATGACCGGAGCTTGACCGCTCAACGTATTGACTGGAGTATGGATACTCAACGAAAATGATCGGAGCCTGAAGGTTCAACGTAATGACAGGAGTCTAGATACTCAACGAAAATGACCGGAGTCTGAACCCTCAACGTAATAACCGGAGTCAGATACTGAACGAAAATAACCGGAGCCTGAACGCTCAACGTAGTAATCGGAGTCTGGATACTCAACGAAAATGATCGGAGCCTGACGCTCAACCTAATAACCGGAGTCTGGATACTCAACGAAAATGACCGGAGCTTGAACGCTCAACGTAATAACTGGAGTCTGGATACCAAGCGAAACTGACCGGAGCCTGAACGCTCAACGTAATAACCGGAGTCTGGATACCCAACGAAACTTACCAGAGCCTGAACGCTCAACATAATAATCAGAGTCTGGATACCCAACGAAACTAACCGGAGCTTGAACGATCAACGTAATAACCGGAATCTGGATACTCAACGAAACTGACCGGAGCCTGAATGCTCAACGTAATAACCCGAGTCTGGATAGTCAACAAAAATGACCGGAGCCTGAACGATCAACGTAATCACCGGAGCCTGGATACCCAACGAAACTGACCGGAGCCTGAACGCTCAATGTAATATTTGGAGTCTGGATACTCAACGAAACTGACCGGATCCTGAACGCTCAACGTAATAAATGGAGTTATGATACTCAACGAAAATGACTGGATCTTGAACGCTCAATGTCATGACCGGAGTCTGGATACTCAACGAAAAGGACCGGAGCCTGAACGTTCAACGTAATGACAGGAGTCTAGATACTCAACGAAAATGACTGGAGTCTGAACGCTCAACGTAATAACCGGAGTCAGGATACTGAACAAAAATAACCGGAGCCTGAACGCTCAACGTAGTAATCGGAGTCTGGATACTCAATGAAAATGATCGGAGCCTGACGCTCAACTTAATAACCGGAGTCTGGATACTCAACGAAAATGACCGGAGCCTGAACGCTCAACGTAATAACTGGAGTCTGGATACCCAACGAAACTGACCGGAGTCTGGATACCCGACGAAACTTACCGGAGCCTGAACGCTCAACATAATAACCGGAGTCTGGATACCCAACGAAACTGACCGGAGCCTGAACGCTCAACGTAATAACCGGAATCTGGATTTTCAACCAAACTGACCGGAGCCTGAATGCTCAACGTAATAACCCGAATCTGGATAGTCAACAAAAATGATCGGAGCCTGAACGATCAACGTAATCACCGGAGTCTGGATACCCAACGAAACTGACCGGAGCCTGAACGCTCAACTTAATATTTGGAGTCTGGATACTCAACGAAACTGACTGGATCCTGAATGCTCAATGTAATAAATGGAGTTATGATACTCAACGAAAATGACTGGATCCTGAACGCTCAATGTAATGACCGGAGTCTGGATTCTCAACGAAAATGACCGGAGCCTGACCGCTCAACGTATTTACCAGAGTATGGATACTCAACGAAAATGATCCGAGCCTGAATGTTCAACGTAATGACAGGAGTCTAGATACTCAACGAAAATGACCGGAGTCTGAACCCTCAACGTAATAACCGGAGTCAGGATACTCAAAGAAAATAACCGGAGCCTGAACGCTCAACGTAATAATCGGAGTCTGGATACTCAATAAAATTATCGGAGCCTGACACTCAACTTAATAACCGGAGTCTGGATACTCAACGAAAATGACCGGAGCCTGAATGCTCAACGTAATAACCGGAGTCTGGATACCCAACGAAACTGACTGGAGCCTGAACGCTCAACGTAATAATCGGAATCTGGATACTCAAAGAAACTGACCGGAGCCTGAACGCTTAACGTAATAACCCGGGTCTGGATAGTCAACAAAATGACCGGAGCCTGAACGATCAATGTAATCACCGGATTCTGGATACCCAACGAAACTGACCGGAGCCTGGACGCTCAACGTAATATTTGGAGTTTGGATACTCAACCAAACTGACCAGATCCTGAACGCTCAACGTAATAAATGGAGTTATGATACTCAACGAAAATGACTGGATCCTGAACGCTCTATATAATGACCGGAGTCTGGATACTCAACGAAAATAACCAGAGCCTGAACGCTCAACGTATTGACCAGAGTATGGATACTCAACGAAAATGATCAGAGCCTGAACGTTCAACGTAATGATAGGAGTCTAGATACTCAACGAAAATGACCAGAGTCTAGATACTCAACGAAAATGACAGGAGTCTGGATACTCAACGAAAATGACCGGAGCCTGAACGCTCAACATAATAATCGGAGTCTGGATACTCAACTAAAATGATCGGAGCCTGACGCTCAACTTAATAACCAGAGTCTAGATACTCAACGAAAATGACCGGAGCCTGAACGCTTAACGTAATAACTAGAGTCTGGATACCCAACGAAACTGACCGAAGCCTGAACGCTCAACGTAATAACCGGAGTCTGGATACCCAACAAAACTTACCGGAGCCTGAACGCTCAACATCAAAACCAGAGTCTGGATACCCAACGAAACTGACCGGAGCCTGAACGCTAAACGTAATAACCGGAATCTGGATACTCAACGAAAATGATCGGAGCCTGACGCTCAACTTAATAACCGGAGTCTGGATACTCAATGAAAATGACCGGAGCCTGAACGGTCAACGTAATAACCAGAGTCTGGATACCCAACGAAACTGACCGGAGCCTGAACGCTCAACGTAATAACCGGAATCTGGATACTCAACGAAACTTACTGGAGCCTGAACGCTCAACGTAATAACCCGAGTCTGAATAGTCAACCAAAATGACCGGAGCCTGAACGATCAACGTAATCACCGGAGTCTGGATACCCAACGAAACTCACCGGAGCCTGAACGCTCAACGTAATATTTGGAGTCTGGATACTCAACGAAACTGACTGGATCCTGAATGCTCAACGTAATAAATGGAGTTATGATACTTAACGAAAATGACTAAATCCTGAACGCTCAATGTAATGACCGGAGTCTGGATACTCAACGAAATGACCGGAGCCTGATCGCTCAACGTATTGACCGGAGTATGGATACTCAACGAAAATGATCGGAGCCTGAACGCTCAACGTAATAATCGGAATCTGGATACTCAACGAAAATGATCGGAGTCTGACGCTCAACTTAATAACCGGAGTCTGGATACTCAACAAAAATGACCAGAGCCTGAACAGTCAACGTAATAACCGGAGTCTGGATACCCAACGAAACTGACCGGAGCCTGAACGCTCAACGTAATAACCGGAATCTGGATACTCAACGAAACTGACTGGAGCCTGAACGCTCAACGTAATAACCTGAGTCTGGATAGTCAACAAAAATGACCGGAGCCTGAACGATCAACGTAATCACCAGAGTCTGGATACCCAACGAAACTGACCGGAGCCTGAATGCTCAACTTAATATTTGGAGTCTGGATACTGTTGCACCCCAAAATTTGACCAACATTTGTTTACCAAGCTTGTGTTCACCAGCATGATCATCTGCTTCTCATTGATATGTGTGCAGTAGGTCAAGAGGTATGATTATCCAACAAGAGTGGTATGAGACTATGAAGCTAGCCAAGAAGGCTATTCAGATGATTAAGTGTTGATATCCTTGTCAGAGAAGTTAAGAGATCCTCAGAGAGATTGGTTGAAACCAAGGTTGTGTGCCTCATAACTTGATAGTTGTGGGAGCCCCTCAGATGATTCTGGGGCTATGAGGATGGACTTGAAGATTTGAGAGAGCTTATGAGATGTCTTGAAAGCCATCATGAGGCCTAGAGAGGTCATTGAACAAGTTTAAGAAGACTCAGCCATGAGTGGTGGAATTAGGGTTTGACTGGGTCAACCCTAGGTCAACTGATGATTTGGAGAGGGTTGAGACCTAATACAAGAGCCATGTGGTCATGGATTGATGCATTGAGATGCTATAAGGATGATTCCTAGACCAACTCATCATGATTGAGGAGTTTGAGAAGTTTCAAGCTAGGGTTTCTAAGGCTTGATAGTGTAAAATCCCCTAGTTTGATCCCTATCTTCAAGGCAGTTTAGCTCAAGATGTGATTGTCATCTCATATTCCCCACAACATGAATGTTGTATAGCTTGCTCTTAGCTTTAATTTGAGTACTAGAAGTCCTTGATAGGATTTGTAGAGCTCAAGTTATGACTTTGACAAATTACAGGTCATCTGAGGTATGTGAATCTGGGTCCTTGAAAGTCACCCAACTTGCATCCAACTTTTTTCCTAGTAGGAGGATTCCTATGAACTCTTGGTCAACATGAATGTTGTATAGAATCTTCTTAGCTTTCTAGAGAGTACTAGAAGTCCCTGATAGGATATGTAGAACTCAACTTATGGCTTTGACAAGTCAAGGGCATTTTGGTCATTTGGATATTATAGGTCATTTCAAGCATAAGGCCATATCTCCTATTTCCATGCTTCAAATGGAAAAATCTTCAACATCAAACTTGCTTAGAATGATGTTTTAAGGCTAGTAGGGAGGTCATGAGATGTTGAAAAGGCTTGTATCAAAAAGTGATAAAAATGACCTAAAATGGAGGCATAAGTTAAATAAGTTGAAATTGGAAATTGGAAATCCCAAGTTACACATCCAAACCATGTCATATAATAGGTCATTTTGACTCTAAAATACATTCTAAAAACAATGGTTCATCCACAATTTTGATTTGAGGCCTAGATCATGGGGCTGCTTTGGAAATGGTTTGCTTGCATCTTAAGGCACAAAAGCAAAACTTAAGAAAACTCAATGAACAAGTTAGTTATGCATCTCAACACATCATACATCTCATGTGGGGAGAATTTCAAGTCAGAATTGGTGGTTACAAGGACTATGGCATGAGATGATACATGATATGAGATGAATTCATAATGTCATGACATGAGATTTCCAATTTCTCATGGGAAGGTTCTAGATGGCTCTAGATGATTCTAAACCACTCTATATAACATGTAGAACTTGCTCAGATGCAAGGTTGGTGTAAGATTTGAGAGAAGAGAGAGTTGGCCATTTCACTTGCTTCCATTGCAAGTTGAAAGTGAA
This sequence comes from Lathyrus sativus, assembly GCA_963859935.3. Lineage (NCBI taxonomy): Eukaryota > Viridiplantae > Streptophyta > Magnoliopsida > Fabales > Fabaceae > Lathyrus > Lathyrus sativus. Next base: position 227,919,911 of record OZ012736.1, read on the forward strand.
TTCCCTATTCTGAACCATTTCCATTCATTCTTTCCATCTTAACACACTCCATTGATGATAGTGAAGCTGTGCAGATCAATTTGAGAGCAAAACCATGGTGATTTGAGAAGTTGGCAATTGAATTTTCAAGGTTGCAAGTCAGAATCGAATTCTGAGATTCAAGCACTCTCCCTCAAATCTTTTGCAAACAGTAGCAAGATCATCATCCAAGGAAGCTTTCTGAAGAATTTCAAGGCTTGAAGTGAAGGTTTTCACCATCTGTTAATCAAGAAATACCAGGTTTGCAAATTATCCACTACACCATAATTTATGCATTGCTAGGTTAGTTTATTAGTGTAGAAAGGTTAGAGACACATAGGTGATCATTTCTGGAGAGTTAGGGATCAATTGATGAAGATTGAGTTATGGACACCATTTCTTTGATGATCAAGAACTCGTGGTATAGTGAGATATAATACATGTTTGATAGCTTATTTTAACCAGTGGAGTGTGGTGATCATTTTAGTACCAAGAAATCCAAGAATTGTTGAAGTTGAGGATTGACCATAATTTCAATCTTGAATCGTGTTTCATGTTGGAGGAGGTTTCAGTGTAATCTAGGGTTATGGTTGTATTCAGCATGAAAAATGGAGCATGTTAGTGTTTTGAATTATTAAATTTGATGATGATTTGAGAGCATACGATGGGAGGGAAATCTGAAGTTTGAAACTATGTTCATGGTGGTTTTCCCTCCAAACCCTAGCTGAAGGTTGAAGACGACCCCTCATCCGTCAGATCGTGCTTGACTCGTTGACCTCACCCAGATCCAAGGGCCACGACATAACCTCACGTTTTGAAAGGGAATTCTGAAGACATGATGAAATGTAGCATTTCATTAAAAGAAGTTCTTGGGCCTGAATGCTTTGTTCACTATCCACACCCCCGATCACGGCCCATGGTTGAAATTAACTGGAAATCATTACTTCCTGCACCGTTTCATTTTCTATTTTCTTTTCACTTTTTGATTGATTTTCTAATTAGTTTTGAGCCTAGTAAGCATGACTACCCACACCCCCATTTTTAGCCCATTCATGAAATGAACTGTCCATAGTTACTATCTGCACCCAAGTTTTATCTTTTTCATTTCTTTTTCTCCATTTTATGTTAAACTTTGAAAAATCATAATAAATAGGAAATTAATGATTTTTGCATGGGGATTTTTTCTCCCACTTCATGATAATGTCTAGAAAATTATCAAATAAAAATATTTGCATTTCATGCATTTTCAATATTTTTTGTGTATTTTCCATTTTAATAGCTTTTTAATTCTTTTATGTTGATACATGAATTTGTAGAATTTTGTTTAGCTAGTTCCCTTAGTATTTTTAGGCCATTCTTTTTAGGATAGTTAGATTAGGACTTTAGCTCCACTCTGGATTTATTCCATAATTTTGTGATGAATTTTAGGATAGTTTTGATTAGATGATTTTAGGCTGTGTAGAATTAGGTCAATCCTTAACATAGGTCCACAATAACACTAGAATTTTGGGTTTCTAGGTCAAGTTAGACATTGGGACATACAAGGGTATTAAGGGTAGGTATGTAGGATCCCTTAGAAATTATATTAGGTTTTAATATAGTAGTATACTATTTTTAGATGATTTTTGTAGTTGATGATTGTTTGTGTTGCCCTTGTGGGCTTGCATTTTGGTTCACTTTGCTTTATGGGCTTGGAGAGCTTGGTATTGTTCTGAGGAGCATTGAGGAGCATAGTAGGAGCATTGAGGAGCATGAGAGCTTGATCTTGTGTGTTTTGTTGATTGTTTTAGGGTTAGGGATTAGGGAGAGTTTAGACCTAGTTAACTTCTTTCTTAAACATGGATGGTATATTTCACCTCCTTTCCTCCCTATGATTCAAAGTCCTTCCATGGTATACACCTCTCTCCTTTGGAGGGATAAGTGATGGTACCTAGGAAGTAGAACTTTTGAGGGAACCATTCCTTTGATGTTGAACCCTTATAGGTCACCTTTGGTGGTCAATAAGCAGTTTAACACCCTAGTTTATCCAGTTAAGTGACTTCCTCTGGTTTGAGTATCTTGAGAGATGTTGAGCTTGAGTTTGAAGATGAAGACTTCATTGAAGAGTGTAGAAAAGGATGATTCCTTAAAGCATTGCCATTCCAGCTGAAGCTTGAAGAGCAGCAAGAGCAAGTTGATACTTGAAGACCCAATGAAGATGAAATAAAGACTGAAGGACGAAGTTGACACTTCTAAGTGATTGAAGATTACTCTAAGAAGCTGAAGCTTGCAGGAGGAGAAGACCAAGTTGAGACTGGTAAAGCAGGGAGAGCTTGAAAGCTTGAAGACTAAGTTGATACTTAGGAAGAGGATTCAATTGAGATTGATTCTGAAGAGCTGAAGCTTGAAGAACAAAGGAAGTTGATACTTACTTTGACACCTGGAGATCCTGAAGGAATCAAGTTGATACTTGTGGTTAACAGTGAAGCCTGAAGGTGGAACTGATCAAGGAGCTGAAGCTCAGAGAGGATAAGTTGAAACTTATGTTGAAGGGTTGAAACCTGGAGGAGCAAATTGGTATTTGTCAAGAGTGATGGAAGTCTGAAGACTGAGTTGCTGTTGGAAGAGCTAAAGCTTGAAGTTGATAGAGGAGTTGATCTGCTTTCTTTTCTTTTTCTTTGTTGTATTGACATGCTTTGTTTGACTTGCTTGATGCATTAGAATAAGTCCATATCTAGACTAGGTAGAATCTAGGAGCATGATTGCACTAGAGGTTGAGTTGCTCCCTCTGCTTGTATTGTTACTGTGTGGCTTTGCTTGCGGGTATTCGGTAGAGCCCAGCTCCCTTGCCCATGTGGTTTATATTGCTTGATGGCATGTTTTATTTTTCTTCTGTATGACTGCAGTTTACTGTATTGCTTGATAGCATGTTGTTTATTTCAGTATGATTACTGTTATCCATTCAGGCTTGAGGTTGAGATGAGCTTGTGGAGGCTGAAGCCCCACACACATTTCCTCCCTCACTTGCATTGCATGCATTTTACTGTTAAGCGGATGCTTTGTCTATTTTGGTGTATCATTGACATGATCCCTTAGGACTCTCTTTTCCTTTGATAAGGAATGGATGATAGAACTTTAGGTTGAAACCTATGCATGAAAACTTCTAGGAGATCCCTGTTCAAACCTTAACCATAGGATGAATCCTTGGCATGACAACAGTAGGACTTGATAGTCTCCTTCCTAGTTGGGCCTGTTCTCTTCTCATCTCAAAACGGTCTAAGATACAGTAATCATGAATGATTTCTTTCGTACGGTACGAGCCTTAAGCTATCTGAGAAAGGATTGTGGGAAAGTTTCTTTTCCACAGTCTGGATGTTTAGTATGGTACCCTTTGGGTGACATGCGACGCATTCACTCTCAGGTCATAGTCTCTAGTGCGATTGAAATCGCAAACATAATAAAAAACATTTCTTTCGTAAAAGACAAGAAATAAACCGTAGTGTCCCGAACTACATAAGCTCTAATCTCTCATACCTGTTGAGAGTACGTAGGCACAATACTGATGTATTGGCGAGCTACCTTCCCCCATAACCCGTCGTAGGCCGAACTACGTTGACTATGATTTCTCGTTCTCTGATGAGAATACGTAGGCATAAAGTGTGACGCTTTGCCGAGTCATTTTTCTTTTCTGTTTAAGCCAGCCTTGATAGGTAGATAGATAAGACCAACCCGTCCAGTAATCACAACAAGCGTGGATCCCGTCGAGTACGACGGACGTGAGGGGTGCTAATACCTTCCCCTTGCGTAACCGACTCCCGAACCCAGACAATGGTTGCGACGACCTTGTCTTACTCTTCTTCGTTAGGTTTTTTCCGATCGTTTCCTTTCCCGTTCTGAGGGATAAATAACGAAAGGTGGCGACTCTTCTGTTGTGCCGACACCTTATTTTCGCGCAAGCGACAGATACTCAACGAAACTGACCGGATCCTGAACGCTCAACGTAATAAATGGAGTTATGATACTCAACGAAAATGACTGGATCCTGAATGCTCAATGTAATGACCGGAGTCTGGATACTCAACGAAAATGACCGGAGCCTGATCGCTCAACGTATTGACCGGAGTATGGATACTTAACGAAAATGATCGGAGCCTGAACGTTCAACGTAATGACAGGAGTCTAGATACTCAACGAAAATGACCGGAGTCTAAACCCTCAACGTAATAACCGGAGTCAGGATACTCAACGAAAATAACCGGAGCCTGAACACTCAACGTAATAATCGGAATCTAGATACTGAACGAAAATGATCAGAGCCTGACGCTCAACTTAATAACCGGAGTCTGGATACTCAATGAAAATGACCGGAGCCTGAACGGTCAACGTAATAACCGGAGTCTGGATACCCAACGAAACTGACCAGAGCCTGAATGCTCAACGTAATAATCGGAATCTGGATACTCAACGAAACTGACCGGAGCCTGAACGCTTAACGTAATAACCCGAGTCTGAATAGTTAACGAAAATGACCGGAGCCTGAACGATCAACATAATCACCGGAGTCTAGATACCCAACGAAACTGACCGAAGCCTGAACGCTCAACGTAATTGTCGCTACCGCGAAAATAATGTGCCGGAAAAACAGAAGAGTCACCACCTTTCGTTATTTATCCCTCAGAACGGGAAAGGAAACAATCGGAAAAACCTGATGAAAAGGTATAAGACAAGGTCATCGCAACCATTGTCTGGGTTCGAGAGTCGGTTATGCAAGGGGAAGGTATTATCACCCCTCACGTCCATCGTACTTGGTGGGATCCACGCTTGTTGTGTTTATCTGATGGGTTTGTTTACTATCTACCTATCAAGGCTGGTCTGAAAAGAAAAGAAAATGACTCGGTAAAGCGTCGCGCTTTATGCCTACGTATTCTCATCAGAGAATGAGAAATCAGAGTCAACGTAGTTCGACTAACTACGGGGTTACGGGGAAGGTGGCTCGCCAATACATCAGTATTGTGCCTACATACTCTCAACAGATATGAGAGATCAGAGCTTACGTAGTTCGGGATAATACGGCTTACGAGAATTCAGATTCATCTGTTTTATCGAGTAGGGTTAACAAACAGTTCCAGCAGTTGGATGTACGCAGCTCGACCCTTGGAGACTTAGGCGTTACCGTTTGCGGTAGAACTGGGAGTTAACGACACTCTTTTCTTCAGAAAAGCTTCCTTTGACTTATGGGCCCACGGGGCAAAAAAGGTTTGAAGTTTGTTTTCTGTCTTTTACGGAAGAACTGTTTTTTATGGATGTTTGCAACCAATATCATACTAGAGACTATGACCTGAGAGTGAATGTGTCGCATGTCACCCAAAGGGTGCCATATTAAACATCCAGACTGTTGAAAAGAAACTCTCCAACAATCCTTTCTCAGATAGCTTAAGGCTCGTAACACACGACATCAGTTAACCTTTATTACTGTATTTTAATTTGTTTTGAGATGAGAAGAGAACGAACTCTATGGGGAGACTATCAAGTCCTAATGTTGTCATGCCAAGGATTCATCCTATGGTTGAGGTTTGAAACAGGGAACTCCTAGAAGTTATCATGCATAGGTTTCAACCTAAAGTTCTAATCATCACGTCTTTATCAAAGGAAGTGAGATTCCTAGGGGATCACGTCAATGATAAACAGAAATAGATAAAGCATCAGCTTAAACAGTAAACAGTAAACGACTATAAAATGCATGCAATGCCAGTGAGGGAGGAAATGTGTGTGGGGCATCAGCCTCCACAAGCTCATCTCAACCTCAAGCCAAATATGAATAACTGCAATCATACAGAGGAAATAAAATCAACTGCTATCAAGCAAAGTATAATAACTGCAATCATACAGAAGAGATGAAATAAAATGCCATCAAGCAAATCACAACCCACATAGGCAAGGGAGTTGGGCTCTACCAAATACCCGCAAGCAAAGCCATACAGTAAAAATACAAGCAGAGGGAGCAACTCAACCTCTAGTGCAATCATGCTCCTAGCTTAAATCAGTCTAAACATGAACTTATTCTAATGCATCAAGCAAATCAAACAAGTCACATCAATACAGTTGCACAGAAAGCCAACAGACAGGAAAGAGAGCAAATCAACAGCTTCCACAACTTAGCTCTCCTCTGACAGCAATTCAGTCCTCAGTCTTCAACTGCTCTTCAAGGCTATCATCTTCAATAGCAAGTATCAACTTGCCTCTTCAATCTTTCAATGCATCAAACACAAGTATCAACTTGTTCTCCAACTTCCAGCTTCAGCTCTTCATTCAATCTTAATTTGATCTTCTTCACAAGTGTCAACTTGTTCTTCTTCTTCTTCAAGCTTCGGCTTCAATGGCAGTCTCTAAATACAGAGAAGTATTAACTTCTAGCCTCCAATCTTCTTCAAGCAAGGAACTCCATCCTCTATCAAGGGAGAAAGATTCATCTAACAAGAGCAAAGTTCGGATGATTGGTAGCAGAGTGAAGACCAAAGGTCACCACTAAGCATCCTATCATCAGAGAAAGGGACCCTGAAAGGTTCTACCAACTGGTAAAGAGCCACACATCCTACCAAAGGAGGGATGAGGCCTTCACAGGGGACCTTACATCATAGGGAAGAATGGAAGTGATCAACATCTTCCATGTTTATGAAGGAAGATAATCTATCTATAAGCTCTGCCTACAAACCCTAATCTCAACACCTAATCAATACCACACCAAAAGAAGGGAAGATCTTCACATCCAAACTTCTTCAAGCATTCCATTTCATCTTCAACTTTCCTTCATCTTCCACCAAGGGTAAAAACAACACAAGCTTACTCTAAGGGAACCTAAAGGGTTAATCTAGTCAAATTAGTGCATTAGAATCATCTAAAGTTAGCACCTAAACTAAAATCAAACTAAAATAGTAAACTACATTATAAATTCCTACAAAAATTCCTAATGGACCCTAATTCAATCATGAATCTACCATACAAAATTCAGGGGTTGAATCATCCACCAAGTCTTAGAAATAGAACCTAAATCACAAGGTACTAACCATAAACCCTAAAAATGGAGCTCCTAAAGTTTTAACCTAAAACTACCACCTACATTCATCACAAAAATGTGAGAAAAATCTAAGGGGAACATGCATATCTATGCTAGCTACACACAAAAAATCAAGGCAAAAATCATCACCCAATGCTCAAACTAGATTCATCTAAAAAAGGTATCAACCATGGTTATTTTAATATCAATTAAAATTCAACAAATGCAAATAAAATAAAAAATGCATGAAATATTAATATTTTTTATCTAAACAATTCTAGATTCAATCATGAATCAGGTGAAAAAAGAATGGAATTAATTGAGTTATTCTTCAATTTTTTATGAATTATTTACTAAGTCACATGAAAATGAAGAAATTAATAAAACAATAAAATGGAGAATATGGCCAAAGGGTGTGATCAGCAAACAATTCCCACTAGTTTCGCTTGGGCCCTTAATCCTGGGGGTGCACATAGCAGCTGGGCGTGAGGCCCATCTGAATTTCAACTCAGTCACAAGAATAAAACCAGGGGAGGGTGCATTGAGTAAGGATTTCATGTTGTAAATCTCATTGGGCCTGGAAAAAGGGGTGGGGATAGCAACTACAACCCAAGCCCACACGCCTGAGTTCCTCGTGTTCAATTCAAAAATAAATAAAAATGCACACGCGAGGACTTGAACTCGTGCACCCTTGGCATATGCAGCGAAGAAACAAACCTGGGACTTTCAGCTTATCAAAACGGGGCGTTTAAGGGGAGGGGGTATGTGGCGCAATGAGGAGCCTTGGATCCAGGTCTGAGTCAAAGTCTTCTTCATGAATGAACGCTCTAGATTATGTCTTCCTCAATTCAAATTTCTGAAACCTTCCAACCTGCGCGCGCGAAGGTCACCGCCGGTGGCTTTTCCGGTCACCATCAAGCAACCCTAACTCCCTTTACAGACCACCATTGGCCACGATCTCTACATGAATCTTGCCCTAAATTTCACCAGGAATCCAACTATACTAACCAATCGTGCTAAAAATGCCAGGATAAAAAAATATCCATCTCAACCGAAAATGGCATCATCCCTAAATTGTCACTAATCTTCAAATTAATTATCCAGAAAGCTTCTAGCAATGATCTACAAGGATTCTAACCTATCAAAACCTAGAAAAACTACATGAATCATGCTACACGATGAGAATTACATACCTGCAAAACTTGAATGCACAAAGCATTGAAACCTTCAAATTAACCTCCAAGAATCTCCAGATACCTTCACTAACACCCAAGGAAGCTTTTGTATGCAACAAATTGGATTGAAACTCTCTGAATCCTTGAATTCGATTTTGACTTGCAAGCTATGAACTCAAGGTGCTCTCTCACGATTTTGCTATGATCTTGGCTTGAATTCTATCTGGAATCACTCATACACTCAAGAGGAAGATGTTGAAAGCAAGAATTGGGACTGAAATGGATCAAAACCGTGTAACTGAATTTGATTTGCAAGAAGAAAATTCAGTTTGCAATCTCTCTATTCTCTCTCAATTTCCACCAACCTTGGCCTTGATCCAGTTCTAGAGCTTATATAGAACCAGTAGGAATGATCTAGAAGTTCCTAGAACCATCTATATGAGATATCCAATCTCTTGCTTTTGAATTTTTCATCTCATGCTCATCCATGACATTTCTGCTTTGGCTTGTTGCAACCCCTCATTCTCATCCAAATTCTCGTCAAATGAGATTCTGAATGTGTTTGGATGGATTGGAACATTGGTCTTGCACTTGTGCATAGTTTGGCATATGTAACTTACATCATAAGCTACTAAATGCAAACCTTTGAATTGGGCCTCAAATGAAAAAACCAACATTGCCATTGTCTTTAAAATTTATTTTCCAATCAAAATGACCTATAAGTTTATCTCATTTGGTCACCAAATGAATTATTTGAATTTTTGACCATTAAATCCTTTTAATTCTTCCTTTTTCCAAAATTTCTTGAACCAAGTCTCTCCTTGAGCCATTTCAATGCCTCCATTATACATGGTCAAGGTTAAAACCCCATTTTGAGCAACTTTCTAGTTGAACAAAACTTCATTTGAAGCTTCTAAGTTGGTGAAAATGGCCTATGATCACAAATGACCTATAATCACCAAATGTCCAAAATACCCTTGACTTGTCAATGCCATAACTTGAGTTCTATAAATCCTATCAAGGACTTCTAGTACTTTATAGAAAGCTAAGAGGATAAGGAATAACATTCATGTTTACCAAAAGTTCATAGAAATCACCCTTCTTGGGAAAAAGTATCATGCAAGTTGGGTAACTTTCAAGCTTCAAATTCACATTCCTCAGATGACTTGTAACTTGTCAAAGCCATAACTTGAGTTCTACAAATCCTATCAAGGACTTCTAGTACTCAAATTAAAGCTAAGATCATGCCCTACAACAATCATGTTGGGTGTAAGATGAGATGACAATCATATTTTGAGATATATTGCCATGAAGATAGGGGTCAAACTAGGGGATTTTACACTGTCAAGCCTTAGAAACCCTAGCTTGAAACTTCTCAAACTCTTCAATCATGATGAGTTAACTTTGGAATCATCCTTATAACATCTCAATGCATCAATCCATGATCACATGGCTCTTGAATTAGGTCTCAACTGTAAGAACAGAGTATGCCTAAGAGGGGGGGGGGGGGTGAATTAGGACTTTTGAAATTTTTCCGGTTTTTATGGTATCTTGAAATATTACTGGTTTGTTTTTGGTTATGAAAGCAGAAGAAGAAAAATAAAAGAACAATGGACACCAGGATTTATAGTGGTTCCCCTCACAATCCGAGAGTACTCCACTCCCCTTTCAACATGAAAGAGAGTTTTCACTATTGTTTAATAAAGTACAACCTATCACACCATCAACCGGTGAGGCCTACTATCAAACAATAAAACTAACAAGTGTACAAGAACAATCCTCTTGTAAACACTCACCCTTGTGTCCAACAATCCTGGATCACAAGTCAAAATACACAAGTTTGTAAAGATTTTGATTTGAGAGTAATGATATCAAAGTTGATCTTCTCCAAATGATCAGAATTCACTCTTACAATTTTGAATACAAGTGTTCAAGGATGAATATGAAATTTATGCACATATGAACACTTAATGAAAGTTTTTGAAAATGGTGAATTTGATTCTAAGACAATTTGAAAAGGAATGTGGAAAGTATTTGGAGATTGAAAAGTTTTTATTTGTTGTGTTGTATTTTCAAAATTGAAAAACTCAGAATTTATATGAGTAAAATACCCTTTCAAAAAGGTACATTGAGTAGACATCAAACATATGAAATGGTATAATTTTTAAATAATTTTTGAACCTGAAACAAAGCAATTTTTCACTGTACATTCAGTGTTAATCGGTTAACCCATATGGTTAATCGGTTAACACTGGTACGTTAGCCCAGAAATTTCAAAATTCAAATTGGTTAACCGGTTAACCTATATGGTTAATCGGTTAACACTGCTAATTTTCAGAAAAATGCTTTTTAAAATTAATGTTATACCAATTCTAAGGTTTCAAAAAACATGCTTATGTATTATGCAAAAATGCTTAATGTTTTTGAACACTTGTATATCAAATTATAAAGGTAGAATTTGATATACCAGTAATGCATCCAAGTCTGGAAGAATCATAGTTCCATATGTAGCTTGACTTGAAAGATATCTTGATTTGATCTTGAGATCTTTGAACGGCTTGCCTTTTTGCAATCAAGAGATGACCTTGAGTAGTATTGACATCATCAAAACTTGAGACTGAAGCATGCTTCTACATTCTCCCCCTTTTTGATGATGGCAATCAAAAATGTTTTGCGATATTTCTTGATTCTTGATCTGATTCTCCCCTTATGTCTAGCAACTCGCCCTATCTTAACAGAGGAAAAAAAATCTGCACACAGAGAGATATTAACAGAACCAAGCTCTTCTCCCCCTTTGACATCAGCAAAAAGGAAGAACTTTCAAAGAAATCACAAGATAGCAGCATATATAGTAATAAGCACATGCATAGCCAAGTAAACACAAAGCACAAACAGTAGTACATATAAAATACAGCAAATAGAAATTGTACTTGTTACAATAAAACATAGTTCAAATGAAATCATAAAAACTTAAGACTAGAAAGCAAAGCAATAAAAACAACAGCAGCAGCATATTCTCTAAAAATCCTCATCCGCCATATCCTCCTCCTCTTCTTCTTCATCACTATCAACCTCTTCTTCAATCTCGTCGTCCACAACTCGGGTGTTGGAATGTGGAGGGTTAAGAATGAGGTTTCTGAGGGAGGCAATTGCTCGGGAGGTCTCTCTATGCATATTAATGGATTCTCGATGCTGGTTCATCATGGTTGTATAGAGAAACTCACTGGTAAGACCCCCTTCAGGCATTGGATAAACGTGATGGACAGGACCGTCATCAGTATACCTGTAGGTACCGTCAGCCACCTTGATGATTCCAGTATTCTTCACAAAATTAATTTCATTGATCTCATTAGTTGTTGATTTCATCTTTGAGGATGGTTCTCTGTTGAGGTCAAGTTCAGTTAATTCCAGAATTCTAGAAACCAAGCGAGCATACGGCAGCCGGGTAATGCAATGAAGTTGTTGCTGCAGATGATACATAATAGTCAAAATCCAATTAACTCTGATGTGATTCTTAATAGCAAAGATCAGCTGCATTTCCAAGTCGTTGATCTGAGAGTGATTTGAGTCCTTTGGAATGAGGACGTAGCAGATAATGTAGTGAAGCATTCGATCAGATACTGTCAGATTCTTGGCATAGCACAACATACGAGCGGTGCGAGAGTTTGCAATAACAGTTTCTTTTGGGAACCTGCAAATCTGATAGTAATACTCTATTTTATCATAGTTTACCCAGGGTCCATCTACATGGCTTACACCTTTCCTCAGGAAGCATCCTTTTGATGGAATCTTAAGGTGTCTAGCAAGGGTGGATAAATTCTCAACAAACTCATGATCTCTAATGGTGGACCGAATCATGTGGTTCTCATCCATGTCCAGATATACATACATTTTATTCATAAAAGCTTTAACCAGATCAGGATAGATAATACCAGAGTCGGTGACGAACTTGTCGATACGCTGATATTCCAACAGAGTAGGAAAATCAAAAGATATTGCAGGAAAAGCTCGGAGATTCACATACTTTACCGGCATAAGTTGACGAACACGAACTTTGAAATCCATCCGTCTCTTTTTGGTGGTTTCCATTGGAATACTGTCGTCATCTGATTCTGATGCAGAATGATGTTCTGGAAGTTTTTCTTTGCCGCGGTTTGATGCTGAAGCCATGGATGGTTGTGGGTTCTGAGGAAGTTAGGGTTTGAGAAGTTGTGGGGAGTTTTTCCAAATTTTGAGAGTGGGAGAGAGAAGTTAGGATTTTAAGAGGGAATATGGATTTTGGATATGGATTTGGATATTTAAGAGAATATGGACCACACAAAATATATTAAAAAAATACAATTTTTCAAAAATTTTAATTAATTTTCGTTTCTGATTTTTTTTTTTTGAAAAATTAACAGTGTTAATCGGTTAACCATATAGGTTAATCGGTTAACACATTAAAAAATTTAATCAAAATTGAAAATTCAACAGTGTTAATCGGTTAACCCATATGGTTAATCGATTAACATGCTCGAATTTTTGAAAAATACTTAAAAACAGAATGCATACACATGAAAACATATCACAAATAATGCATACATATGATAGAGGAAAAGATTAGATGTCACCTTCATCAAGAATCCCAAGTTCTCTCCGAATTTTGTAGAATGGTTCTTTTGCCAAAGGCTTGGTGAAGATGTCGGCGAGTTGGTTGTGTGTGTCGACGAAAGTAATATCCACATCTCTGTTTAATACGTGATCTCAAAGGAAATGATGCCTGATATCGATGTGCTTTGTTCTGGAATGCATAACCGGATTCTTTGTGATATTTATGGCACTAGTATTGTCACATCGTAGAGGAATGCATCCGAGGTCAACACCATAATCCAGAAGTTGTTGTTTCAGCCATAAAATCTGTGCACAGCAACTTCCTGCGGCGATGTATTCTGCTTCGGCGGTGCTGAGTGCTACACAAGCTTGCTTCTTGCAGGCCCATGATACTAGAGCATTTCCGAGAATATGACATGTACCACTTGTACTTTTTCTATCGGTTTTGCATCCTGCATAGTCAGCATCAGAATAACCAACTAAAGAACAAGTACTACCTTTAGGATACCATAATCCTACGTTAGTCGTTCCTTTGAGATACTTGATAATTCTCTTCACAGGAGTGAGATGCGATTCCTTCGGATTTGCTTGGAAGCGCGCACACAAACAAACACTAAACATAATGTCAGGACGGCTTGCCGTCAAATATAGTAATGAACCAATCATACCTCGATATTTAGTAATATCAATTGGAGTACCAGATTCATCTTGATCAACATACGTTCCGGATCCCATAGGAGTAGACATCATCTTGCAACTATCCATATCGAATTTCTTTATTAATTCCTTACAGTACTTGGATTGGTTGAGAAAGATTCCATCCTTGGTTTGCTTGATTTGTAGTCCAAGAAAATAATTTAACTTTCCCATCATGGACATCTCGAATTCTTCTCGCATCATGAGTGAGAATTCTTCGCAGAGTTCTTTGTTTGTTGATCCAAATATGATGTCGTCGACGTAGACTTGTACTAACAAGGTGTTACCCTTGATCCTTTTTATAAACAGCGTTGTGTCAACCTTTCCTTTTGTAAATCCTTTCTCACATAAGAAGTTGCTAAGGCGATCATACCATGCTCGTGGTGCTTGTTTTAAACCGTAGAGAGCCTTCTTCAGTTTGAAAACATGTGAGGGATTTTTGAAGTCTTCAAAACCCGAAGGTTGTTTGACGTAGACTTCCTCATTAATGTATCCATTCAGGAAAGCGCTTTTGACATCCATCTGGAATAACTGAAAATTCATAGAACAAGCGTAAGCAAGTAATAATCTAATTGCTTCTAACCTTGCTACCGGAGCGAATGTTTCATCAAAATCAATTCCTTCCTCCTGGTTGTAGCCTTGTGCGACCAATCTTGCCTTGTTACGAACTATAATCCCATTCTCGTCAAGTTTGTTCTTGAACACCCATCTGGTTCCTATAATATGCTTATTTTCTGGTCTTGGTACAAGGGTCCAAACTTGATTTCTTTCAAATTGATTAAGTTCTTCTTGCATTGCTATAATCCATTGGTCATCGCCTAAAGCTTCATCGATCTTTGATGGTTCAATTTGAGATACAAACGCCATGTTGAGACAAGCATCCTTTAAATTAAGTCGAGTTGCAACACCTTGACTAATATCACCAATAACTTTATCAATTGGGTGATCTTTGTGTGTTCTCCATTCTTTCGGAAGATCTTGATTTTCTTGAGTAACATCTTCTCGTAATATTGTTTGATCATTTGAAACAATTTCTTCATTTTGTGGAGTATCTACAAAAACATCATCATCATCCAAAACAATATTATCCTCTTTCGAGGGGTTAGTTTCATCAAACGAAACATGAATAGACTCTTCAATGGTAAGAGTTCTTTTATTAAAAATTCTAAAAGCTTTACTATAAAGAGAGTAACCAAGAAATATACCTTCGTCGGATTTCTCATCAAACATACCGAGATTGTCCTTATTGTTGTTGAGAACGAAGCATTTACAGCCAAATATGTGGAAGAATGATATATTCGGTTTCCTTCCCTTGAACAACTCATACGGAGTCTTTTTGAGTAGCGGTCGAATATTCACGCGGTTGCTTACAAAGCACGCCGTGCTTACTGCTTCTGCCCAAAAATATTTTGGAAGATTTGTGTCGCTGAGCATTGTTCTAGCAAGTTCAACTAGTGAACGATTCTTCCGTTCTACGACGCCGTTCTGTTGAGGAGTTCTTGGTGCCGAAAAATTATGAGAAATTCCATGTTCTTCGCAAAATTCTTCAAAGTCTGAATTTTGAAATTCTCCACCGTGGTCGCTTCTTATGGAGGCTATAGTGAGTGACTTCTTGTTTTGAATTTGTTTTGCATACTTTTTGAGTGCTTTGAACGCATCATTTTTCTGCGCTGAAAACATTGTCCAGGTATATCGAGAAAAGTCATCAACAATAACTAAAGCATAAATACTACCTCCAAAGCTCTTCGTTCTTGATGGACCAAAAAGATCCATGTGCAACAATTGAAGTGGTCTTGATGTAGAAACCACTTGCTTGGATTTGAAAGTTGTCTTGGTCTGTTTTCCCTTTTGACATGCATGGCATAATTTATCCTTGATGAATTTTATCTTCGGAAGCCCAACAACCAGATCATGCTTGATTAATTTGTTTAGATGCTCCATGTGAATGTGAGCAAATCTTTTATGCCAAAGCCATGCCTCGTTGTTGTTTGCCATAAGACATTTTACCTTCAAGGAAGAATCATCAAAAGAGATCATAAAAATATTATTATATCTCTTACCTTTTAGCAGAATCTCATGAGTGACTTCGTGTTCGATCAAGCATTCCTCCTTTGTGAAGTTGATTTTGAACCCTTTGTCACACAATTGACTGATGCTAAGCAGGTTATGCTTAAGGCCTTCAACAAAAAGAACGTCTTCGATAATTGTACATGGAGGTGCACCAATGGTTCCAACTCCAAGAATTTTTCCTTTATTATCATCACCGTAAGTGACGTATCCTTTGGCCTTTAATGATAGACTTGAAAATTTGTTTATATCTCCCGTCATATGCTTCGAGCAGCCACTATCAAGATACCATTGATTTGTGGTTGTCTTCAAGCATACCTACAAAACAAAATTAGGTAGTGTTAGGTACCCAAATTGCTTTGGGTCCTTGATAGTTAGTACCCTTTTCCACCCACACATAATGCCCCTTTGCAATACCAATATTACGTACATAGCAGGCATTAGGTGTGTGCCATTTAATTCCACAATAAAAACATGTAGGTTGAAAATGACTTCTATATCTAGGAATATAATTCTTTTTCTTATTAATTCTTTTCTTGTTATGATTTTGATGCTGAATTTTAGAAGTGCTTGTCTCTTCCTTAACAATTTGTTCACTTGCTCTTACGAAAATGGTCTTATTGGTGCTTGGTTTTGAAAATTTAGAATATCCCAATCCACTTTTATCATTAGGATACCTTTGATGTTTAAGAATCTCTTCCAAGCCAATTTGACCTTTTTCGTATCTTTCTAAAACTCTTTTAAGTTGAACAATTTGAAAGGACAAAGACTCACAATTCTTACATACAAGACTTTGTTTTTCATCCATCACTTTTTGTTTTTCATCTTCAATATTTTTCAAGAGATCAGAATTTTGTTTTTCTAAAAGTAAAATTCTTTTCTTTTGTGATGAGATGTCTTTATACAAAGTCTTGCACTCTTTTAGAAGTTCATCTATAACTTCTTGTGCATCATTATCATAGACAGAAAAATTACTACTAACCTCATTTTCGTCATCGGAATGGTGAGAGGCCATTAAGGCAATATTTGCGCTTTCATCGCTATCTGATTCCGATGAACTCACTTCGTTATCGTCCCATGCGACATAAGCCTTCTTTGTTTTGAAATCCTTCTTGCCCTTGAATTTTCCTTTATTTGCAAGTTTTGGGAAATCTGGCTTTATGTGACCTTGTTTCCCACATTCGTAACATGTAATTTCTTGGTTTGATGTGGATGCCTCCTTTTTCCTGAAATGTCTATTCTTTTTAGAAAAAGAAGAAGTTTTATTATTATTAAAAAACTTACCAAGCTTCTTTACTAGAAGCATGAAATTTTCGTCTTCGGAAGATTCGTCAATTTTGTCATCCTTTGTGTCAGTCTTCAAGGCAATTCCTTTGGACTTCTTGTCTTGACTTTCATGTTTCTCAAGCCTTCCAAGTTCCAGTTCATGCTCTTGAAGTTTCCCGAATAATAAAGCGGATGTCATTGTTGAAAGACTTTTCTTTTCCGAAATGGCGGTCACCTTTGGTTGCCATTCTCTTGTCAAGGATCTTAGGACTTTTAAGTTGAGATCATCGTTGGTGAAGGTCTTCCCAAGAGCAATCAAGTGATTTGTTAGATGAACGAACCTCTTTTGCAAGGCAACAATAGATTCACCGGGCTGCATACGGAACATCTCATATTCTTGACTTAACGTGTTAAGTCTTGATCTTTTTACTTCTGTTGTTCCTTCATGCGTTTCTACCAAGGTATCCCAAATCTGTTTTGCCGATTGACACTGTGATATGCGAAAGAATTCATCCATACTGAGAGCGCTTTGAAGTATGTTGATTGCTTTCTTCTCATTCAAGATTCTCTTCTTGTCATCTTCATCATATGAGGATTTAATCTTTGGGGTTCCAACACCATTTACCACACTTGTAGGAACATGTGGACCAGTTTCAACGGTTTCCCATATACCATCTCCTTGAGCCTCAAGATGTGCCTTCATACGGATTTTCCAAAAATCAAAGTATTCTCCAGAAAAGAGTGGTGGCTTGTTACTACTTCCACCATCTTTGAAAACCGGGTTGGTACTTGCGGAAGCCATACTGAATCGTTAGGAACAGGTTACCTTAACCTGCTCTGATGCCAATTGTAAGAACAGAGTATGCCTAAGAGGGGGGGGGGGGTGAATTAGGACTTTTGAATTTTTTCCGGTTTTTATGGTATCTTGAAATATTACTGGTTTGTTTTTGGTTATGAAAGTAGAAGAAGAAAAATAAAAGAACAATGGACACCAGGATTTATAGTGGTTCCCCTCACAATCCGAGAGTACTCCACTCCCCTTTCAACATGAAAGAGAGTTTTCACTATTGTTTAATAAAGTACAACCTATCACACCATCAACCGGTGAGGCCTACTATCAAACAATAAAACTAACAAGTGTACAAGAACAATCCTCTTGTAAACACTCACCCTTGTGTCCAACAATCCTGGATCACAAGTCAAAATACACAAGTTTGTAAAGATTTTGATTTGAGAGTAATGATATCAAAGTTGATCTTCTCCAAATGATCAGAATTCACTCTTACAATTTTCAATACAAGTGTTCAAGGATGAATATGAAATTTATGCACATATGAACACTTAATGAAAGTTTTTGAAAATGGTGAATTTGATTCTAAGACAATTTGAAAATGAATGTGGAAAGTGTTTGGAGATTGAAAAGTTTTTATTTGTTGTGTTGTATTTTCAAAATTGAAAAACTCAGAATTTATATGAGTAAAATACCCTTTCAAAAAGGTACATTGAGTAGACATCAAACATATGAAATGGTATAATTTTTAAATAATTTTTGAACCTGAAACAAAGCAGTTTTTCACTGTACGTTCAGTGTTAATCGGTTAACCCATATGGTTAATCGGTTAACATTGGTACGTTAGCCCAGAAATTTCAAAATTCAAATTGGTTAACCGGTTAACCTATATGGTTAATCGGTTAACACTGCTAAATTTCAGAAAAATGCTTTTTAAAATTAATGTTATACCAATTCTAAGGTTTCAAAAAACATGCTTATGTATTATGCAAAAATGCTTAATGTTTTTGAACACTTGTATATCAAATTATAAGGGTAGAATTTGATATACCAGTAATGCATCCAAGTCTGGAAGAATCATAGTTCCATATGTAGCTTGACTTGAAAGATATCTTGATTTGATCTTGAGATCTTTGAACAGCTTGTCTTTTTGCAATCAAGAGATGACCTTGAGTAGTATTGACATCATCAAAACTTGAGACTGAAGCATGCTTCTACATCAACCTTCTCCAATTCATCAGTTGACTTAGGGTTGACCCAGTCAAACCCTAGCTGCACCACTCATGGCTGAGCCTTCTTAATCTTGCACAATGACCTGTCTAGGCCTCAAAGTGATCTCCAACACTTCTCATGAGCTCTCTCAAGACCTCAAGTCCATCTCCATGACCTCAGAATCATCTGATGGCTTTTCTCAACTCTCAAGTTAGGAGACACACATACTTGGTTTCAATCACTCTCTCTGAGGATCTTTTAACTTCTCTGACAAGGATGTCAACCCTTGAACACCTGAATAACCTTCTTAGCTAGCTCCATAGTCTTGTGTAGCTCTTAATTGGTAATCATACCTCTTGATCTCCTGCACACATGTCAATGAAATGCAAATGATAATGCTGATGTGCATGAAATGAAACATAAGCTAGGTAAAGAGATGTTGGGCAAATTTTGGGGTGCAACAACTGCCCCTATTCAAACGGCTTGGACCTGACTGGGTGAGTGTTGCAACCCAAAATTTGACCAACAATTATTTATTCATTGAGTATTTGAAAGTTGATACCTTCATCAGAAAGTTCAAGAGACCCTCAGAGGAATTGGTTGAAACCGGGGTTGTGTGCTTCATAGCTTGAGAGTTGTGGGTGCTCCTCAGATGATTCTGAGACTGTGAGAATGAACTAGATGTTTTCAGAAAGCCTATGAGATGTCTTGATAGCCATCATGAAGCCCAGAGAGGTCATTATGCAAGAATTCAGGAGATTCAACCATGAATGGTAGAATTAGGGTTTTGACTGGGTCAACCCTAGGGTACCTGAAGATCTGGAGAAGGTTGAGACCTAATCCAAGGGCCATGAGATCATGGAATGATGCATAGAGATGTTATAAGGATGATTCCTAGACCAACTCATCATGATTGAGGGGTTTGAGAAGTTTCAAGGCAGGGTGTCCAAGGATTGTCAGTGAAAAAACCCTAATTTGATCCCTATTTTCCAGGTAGTTTTAGCTCTAGATGTGATTGATATCTCATCTTCCCCACAACATGAATGTTGTAGAGCTTGTTCTTAGATTTAATTTGAGTGGTGGAAGTCCTTGATAGGAGTTGCAGAGCTCAAGTTATGGTTTTGACAAATTACAGGTCAGTTGAGGTGTGTGAATCTGGGTCCTTGAAAGTCACCCAACTTGCAGACAACTTTTGCCCTAGTAGGATGATTCCTATGATCTCTTGGTCAACATGAATGTTGGACGGAATCTTCTTAGCTTTAATTTGAGTGGTAGAAGTCCTTGATAGGATTTGTGGAACTCAACTTATGGTTTGAACAAGACAGGGGTATTTTGGTCATTTGTCAGTTATAGGTCACTTTTAAGCAAATGCCATATCTCCTATTTCCAAGCCTCAAATGGAAAAACTCAAAACATGAAAGTTGTTCAAAATGTGATTTTAAGTCTAGAAAGAAGGTCATGAATTGTTGGAAAAGCTCATAGCATGGATTTGCATGATTGGTCAAAAAATGAACTAAAAATGGCTTATAAGTTTAAAAAGTTGAAATTGGAAATTGGTTTGGAAGATCTATAAATCCAAAATAGGTCATCCAATATATCATTTTGATTGGAAAAACCATTTTAAAAACAATGGTTCAAGCACATTTTTGAGTTTAGTGGAAAAAATAAAAGTTACTTAAGGTTACTTATGATTAAAGAAACATAACAAAATTGGATCAAGCTTGGAATGCAAGGGAAAGTGCAAGATTGTGCTGGAAACTTCCATTGAATGCTATATAATCATGAAATGAAAATTGAAGAAGGGTTGGATTCTCATTTTTTGGCAAACACTTCACAAATTCTCTCATTCTCTCTTATTGCAATTTCATCCCAATTTCACAAAACCTTCATCAATCATCATCAATATTGATTTCACCATATTCAACCATCATCATGGAGTAGAATTCACCCAAGTTCTGATTGCAATTGATCCAATTTCGTGCACTTTCTTCATCAAGACACAAGTTGCAACTTCAAGTGGATCTCAAGATTCAAGGCAAGATTCATCAAGGTTTTGCAAACAGAATTGAGTGTAGCAATAGTAGATCAAGATCCAAGCATCCAAAGCATCAGATCCACGAGCTTCATCCTCATCTCCAAGATTTTGCTTCAGGTGCAAATTACTTTCATTAGCTTGATTTAGATAGTTTTACATTAGGTTGTTAGTTTAGATGTGATGTAGAATGATAGAGGAACATTTCTGGTTAGTTTGGTGCAAATTGGTGATAGTTCATAGCAGGGTGTTAAAACTGTTTGGATCTGAAACTCGTAGGTTAGTGCATGATGAACTTAGTTTTGTAGTTTAGAATGATCACCATAACGTGTAGGTTAGGTTAGTATAGGTTGGAGCAAGAATTATGATGATAAGTTGCAGTGCATTTCAAGGGAACCAAGGACTTGTCACGATCGGATTGAGAGTTACACTGAGTTTTAAAGCATACCATGACCACAGTCTTGTAGAGGGAGAGATTCTGAACGATTTTGATGTTTACATCGTGTTGAATTATGGCTTGTGGAGAGAGAACAGAGAGCTTGAAGTGTATGCGTGCATGGCTTCCATGGAGGTTCAAAACCCTAGCTTTTTGTCTTGAGGTTGAAGACGCGTGTGCACCGTTGGATCAGGCTAGCATGTGTTGACTGAAGACCTCATCGCACGGTTGGGAATTAAACTCAGAAAACGGAGGGAAAATTCAAAGCTGAGCGACGTCGTTTGGTTTAATGAAGGGCGTGTGGGCTTACCCGTGTTCTATTCGCACCCCACCATGATCAGGCCCATTAGAAAATGAACTGATCCGCCTTACTGTTTTCACCCCCTCCCCTTTATTTTGTTTTCTCTTATTTTTTAAGTCTTTTAATATTTTTGCCATCTTTAATAATTCATAAAAAATTTATAAATAATGATTTTTTGTTCCTTCTTTTTGCTATGTTTAGATAATAATGTGTAGAAAATTATAAAAAAAAAATAGGATTTTATTTTTAATGTAGAATTTTTGGTGATATTTTCTTTTAAATAGGGCAATTATTTTCTTTTAGTTGATATCTCATTTTCTATGAATTGTTTTAGGACTTTCCCTTAGGATTTTTGAGCCATTCTTTTTGGCATAGTTAGATATTGAACCCTAGTTTCATGTAGGATTTATCTCTTGATTTGTGGATTAAAATTTGATGTAGTTTGATGGTTAGACATTTAGGTGTTCCAATTAGGGTTTTAGGTTGTGTAGGCAGGCTTGAACAAACTTGTTTTGGGGTTTATAGGCCAAATTAGTGTATGGGGAATACATGGGTTAAGGGTAAGTATGTATAGAATCCCCTAGAATTTTTCTAGAATATTGCATGGTGTTTTAGTATTTTTCATTGATTTTTGAATGTATGGATAGTATGTGTGTTGCTTAAAGGCATAAGTTGTATTGTTGTGTTTGTTTTTCTTCTCTTTTGAGTGTGTGAGCTTTGAAGATTGAGTTGAAGACCTTGTGGATCACCATTGAAGCTTTGAAGACCTTGCAGAGGAGTTTAGCATAGCTTTTGTTGTTTGGTTTACAGGTTTATAGGTGCACAGGCAGAGCCCTAGATAGAGTACTTTGTTCAATAAACAAGGAGTGTCTTGTTCACCTCCTTTCTTCTCTGTGACATAGAGTCCCTTAAGGGTATTCACCTCTCTCCTTTGGAGGGATTAGTGACCTTGCCCTATAAGGTAGAACTCTGAGAGAGCCTTTCCTTTGATGTTAAGTTCTCAATGGCATCCTTTGGAAGTCAGTGAGTACTGCAACATCCTCATCTCATCTTGCTGACTGAATCTTGTTTGCTGGAGCATTTGAGCCATTGAAGATAGAAGCTGAGGCCTTGAAGAGGATGATTCCTTGAAGATTATTGAAGTCTGAAGACTCTGTGAAGATCAAATTGATGCCTAAAGATCCCTGGAAATAGTGAAGCCTGAAGGTAGGGCTGATCAAAGGAGCTGAAGCTCAAGGGAGACGATGAGTTGATACTCATGTTGTAGGGTTGATACCTGGAAAGCAAGTGATCTCTGAAGTCTGAAGACTGGGTTGCTGTTGGAGGAGCTGAGGCCTTCTTCTGTTTTCTTTGATGTATTGTGTGTTTTGTCTGATTTGTCTGTTGCATTAGACTAAGCCCATTTAGAATAAGTTCAGTCTAAGAGCATGAATGCATCTGATTGTATTGTTATTGCTTGGCTTTGCTTGCGGGTATTCGGTAGAGCCCAGCTCCCTTGCCCATGTGTTTATTTTGCTTGATAGCATTTCATTTCGTCTGTCTGTATGATTACAGTTTACTGTTTTTGCTTGATAGCATGTTGTTTATCTTCAGTATGATTACTGTTATTTCATGACTGGCTTGAGGTCGAGACGAGCTTGTGGAGGCTGAAGCCCCACACACATTTCCTCCCTCACTTGCATTGCATGCATTTTACTGTTAAAGTTGATGCTTTTGTCTGTTTTGGTGTATCATTGACATGATCCCTTAGGACTCTCATTTCCTCTGATGAGGATTTGATGATAGACTTTTAGGTTGAAACCTATGCATGACAACATCTAGGAGTTCCCTGTTCAAATCTCAACCATAGGATGAATCCATGGCATGATAACAGTAGGACTTGATAGTCTCCCTCCTAGTTGGGCCTGTTCTCTTCTCATCTCGAAACAGTTTAAGATACAGTAATCATGAATGATTTCTTTCGTACGTTACGAGCCTTAAGCTATCTGAGAAAGGATTGTGGGAGAGTTTCTTTTCCACAGTCTGGATGTTTAGTATGGTACCCTTTGGGTGACATGCGACGCATTCACTCTCAGGTCATAGTCTCTAGTGCGGTTGAAATCGCAAACACAATAAAAAACACTTCTTTTAGGAGATAACCCGTAGTTTCCCGAACTACGTTTGCTCTGATCTTTCATACCAGATGAAAGTACGTAGGCATAGGATGCGATGTCCTAGCGAGCAACCTTCCCCACCTTCACCCGTAGTTAGGCGAACTACGTTGACTCTGATTTCTCGTTCCAGACGGGAATACGTAGGCATAAAGCGCGATGCTTTGCCGAGTCATTTTTCTTTTCTTTTTCAGCCAGCCTTGATAGGAAGATAGATTATAACCAACCCGTCCAAGTAAACAAACAAGCGAGGATCCCGTCGAGTACGACGGACGTGAGGGGTGCTAATACCTTCCCCTTGCGTAACCGACTCCCGAACCCAAACAATGGTTGCGACGACCTTGTCTTACCCTTATTCGTCAGGTTTTTCCGATCGTTTCCTTTCCCGCTCTGAGGGATAAATAACGAAAGGTGGCGACTCTTCTGTTGTGCCAGCACCTTATTTTCGCGCAAGCGACAGCTGGCGACTCTGCTGGGGACTCCAACGGTTCCCTGCGAGTCAATCCTATCGTTTGTGTGTTTGCTGTTGGGTTGCGTTTATTTACCGCATTTTTACTTCTCGCACTTTATTTCCCGCATTTTATATTCAGTAAAATATGATTATTTGTGCTGTTGTGGGATGGGAGTTCTGATTGAGTGAGAAGCCAGACCCAGGCTTGAGTGCACCATAGACTTAGAGTGGAAATTAGTGGGCGCGTGCTTGCTTTGCAGGCACTAGTGTCTCATGAAATCCACGCTCAGACGAGGTTCATCCGGTTGGCTTCACTTTCAACCCTTTGGGTTGAGACGGTTGCTGGTTTGGTGGATTGTCGACTCTGGGGACCGATCATTTGTGATTCAGCTAAGTGAGGCCTCTTTAGGACTTGATGATGCCACTCCTTCTGGGAATCGTATCATCAGTTTTGAAAGTCTGTGACGCTGATGAACGCATAGGATGCCGTACCTTGAGTCAGTCTAGGTTCATACCTGTGAGTGGGACTGGGTTTATTGCAGGAAACTTAGACCTTCAGACTACCTGGTTTTCTTGGCAGTGAATCAGTTATGTTGGGTTCTCAGTTGCAGACATGTTCTTGATAGAGCAAGAGGTTTTTGATCAGAGGATCTTGTCGCCGGGTGTTTGTCTGTTCTTGATAGAGCAGGCTTTGATAAGTATGTTATCATCAGTGGTTTGTTCTGGACGGAGCAGATTTTGAGTGAGGTCTAAAGACCTCATCGGCAGATGTTATTTGTTCTTGATAGGGCAGATTTTTGATTTGGGGTCTGAAGACTTCATCAACAGATGTTACTTGATCTTGCACCTGGGGTCCTTATTATCAGGCCCTTATTCTTGTCAGAGCAGAATTTTGATCTCGGTCCTATCAGATGGTTATTCTCAGCAGATCAGATTAGTGGCCTTACACCGGGGTTTCCTTCTCATCAGCGACTGATGATACCGAATCTCCACAGCAGCCACCTGGATATATTATTGCATGCCTGCAATTTGCATTAGTTTACGCATTCATCTGCATTCCATTAACGTGTGTCTGTGTTGCAGGTACCGTTCCTCCGATCCAGGATTTCCCGCCTCCTACTGTTATTATGGCCTCTCTCAGGAAGACTGTTGCGTATAAATTCCCGACCCCCGATGTGTCGAAGCTGACTGGTTTGATAGCCCTGGCAGGGGATTCTGTGAAGGATAGGTTCAGGAAGTCTTATGGCAGGTTGCTTAGCCTGGTTTACAAACCTTCTACGTCCGAGTTGAATGGGTTACATGCTCTTCTGCAGTTCTATGACCCTCCCTTGAGGTGTTTCACCTTTCATGACTTCGTTCTCGCGCCGGCATTGGAAGAGTATGTTGATATACTGGGTGTGCCTATCAAAAGGCAAGTGCCTTTTGTCCACATGGATGCTGAACCTGATCTGGTTGGTTTGGCTTCCTCACTCCATTTGAGCGCTTCTGAGTTAGTAGTAACGAGTTGGAACAAGGTCCCAGGGTTCTCTCTGCAGTTTCTGATAGTTAAGGCTCAGCAGTGTGCTAAGGACAAATGTTGGGACGCCTTCAGCGCCATCCTTGCTTTATGCATATATGGCATCATCCTATTTCCCAACATGCCTGATTTCGTAGACTTTGATGCATTCCATATCTTTGCCTCAGGGAATCCAGTCCCTACTCTGATCGGAGACGTTTACCATTCAGTGCATTACAAGAATGAGAACCGGAGAGGGAAGAATGTTTCATGCTGCGTACCGTTGTTGTACAAGTGGTTTGATAGTCATTTGCCTAAGAGGGGTTCTTCTGTCTTGTCTGCAGCCACAGCTGAGTGGCCTGAGCGTCTGATGAGTTTGTCGGCAGAAGACATTGATTGGTTTGTTGACAGAGACAGGTTAGGCACCGAGGTGATTTTCAGTTGTAGTGGGTTTCCTAACGTACCTCTGATAGGTAGGAAGGGTTGCATCAACTACAACCCATCATTGCTAGTTCGTCAGTTTGCATATGCTTTGAGGACTCCACCGAAGGAAGAAGAGGTACGGGAATCTCTGTACCTCACGGGTATTCTAGAGGGGGATTTGTTGCCCAAGCTTCAGTATGCGTGGAACAATATCAGCACGAGAGAAAAGCCTTTGTTGGGGAAGAGCAACAGCCAGGCCTACCCTCCTTATTCAGATTGGATCAGAGCCAGAGCCAGTGCTATAGGGATGCCATTCCCTCATGTCAGACCAGAGAGCCCTCCACCAGTCGAAGAGCCTACCACTGTGTCCATTCATCAGCACAACCAGGTATTAGCTGAGCGTGATGAACTGAAGAGGGCAAATGCAGAATTAGAGAAGGAGTTAGCTCAGCTCCGAAGTGAGAGGAACGAAGTCGTGCATGCTCTCAAAAAGCAAGCAGAGTCGGTGATCCAGCTAAGTGCAGACTTGGCAAAGCAGATTGCTGATCGGGAACGCTTAGGTCAAGACTTCAGAGCTGCTAATGACGTGCTAGCTACGAAGAAACTGCATTTGGAGGAAGCATACCGGAGAATATCTAAGTTCGACCAGCATTGGAAGACTTCCATGGCCACCAGGAAGGAGTGAGAAGACAAGCTGATGCTGCAGATTTCTAAGCTAGAGACCGAAGTGAAGGACAGTGAGCGAAGGTTTGATGAAGAGACCGCCCGCAGGTACTCCGCTGAAGCCCGGCTCAACAAAGCCATTGCTAGCCTGAAGGAGCACAAGCTGATGTTTGAATCTAAGAAGCGGAAGCTGGAGGATTGCTTTGGCGAAGGCGCTTGGGAGAGTGCAGTTCAGGGGCTTCAGCATACTATCAGGCAGAGGGAACTACTCGTCGAGGGGTTGCTCACTTCGCCAGATCATTCAGAGACAAAGGAGTTATTAGCAGAGTATCGCGCCCGTGGCCGTACTTGACTTGTTATATCCCTGTTGTTTTTGATCTTTGATGTATGCTGACCATCACCAGACTTGTTGGCTGAGGTCATGCTGTTGATTTGTACTCGCTGATACTGTGTACTGCCTTGACAGGCCTTTCCATATATATATGAGATTGATATTTCCATGATCGGGCTCAGATTTCGTCTTCCTATTATTATTACCAACACTGGCGCTAAGGCACTAGGATCGGGGAAAATCTCCCACGCACACAGACACACGCATGCATCTGCATGAAGCATATTTGCATGGTGTATACCTTATTGCTTTTCCTAACCTTTATTGTTAACAGGTTTTTCAGGTTCCGAGCTGCTTTCGATCTCCAGGATTGATCAAAGACTCATCCACCGCTACTCAACTCGCGCTAATCAGACGAGAATCATGGACCAGGTGCAGTCAGATGTTCAAGAACTCCGTGAGCGGATGGATCGTTTTATGGAGCTGATGCAGGTGGTCGCGAATGGCCAAGACCAGCTTCGTACTCTGGTTCAACCTCTGATCTCCAGGGTTGACAG
Organism: Lathyrus sativus; assembly: GCA_963859935.3. Classification (NCBI taxonomy): domain Eukaryota; kingdom Viridiplantae; phylum Streptophyta; class Magnoliopsida; order Fabales; family Fabaceae; genus Lathyrus; species Lathyrus sativus. Next base: position 227,947,597 of record OZ012736.1, read on the forward strand.
TAATGGCATACTTCATGGAGGGGCCGTGCCTACTCCTCCTCCAAGGGATACTCCACAGAACGTTGTTCCTGCTGCCGGGGGCAACGACAGTGCTAACGGCAATCTGATGACTAATCTCGGACTCAACGCGGCTGGCGTCGGCAATGGTAGTTTGGGAGCCAATGTTAACATAGGGCCGGGCAACGGCAATGCTGGTGCAGGAAATCTGGTGGTGCCTCAACCGTGGCTGGAGGACCATCAGGATGATATATTCTCTCAGAGAGGTGTAGAGACAGAGTTGAATGCTGAAGCTCGACTCAGGTTCAAGGCGCTGGAAGACAAGATGAGAAGCATAGAAAATCAGAACACATTGGGCGTTGACATGTCCAACCTAGGGTTGATTGTTGACTTTAAAGTACCTCACAAGTTCAAGGTGCCTACCTTCGAGAAGTATAAGGGTACTACTTGCCCCCGGGTCCACCTCCGATCTTATTATAGAAAGATGTCCGCCTATTCTGACGATGAGAAGTTGCTGATGCACTTCTTTCAAGATAGTCTTTCTGGTCCATCACTCGAATGGTATATGGGTTTGGAGCCCGCTACTGTGCGCACCTGGAAAGATCTTGCAGAAGCATTTGTTCTCCACTATCAATATAATAGCGACTTGGCTCCCAACCGAGTTCAGCTTCAGAACCTCTCACAGCGGAACAATGAAAGCTTCAAAGAATACACCCAGCGGTGGCGTGAATTGGCTGCTCGGGTTCAACCGCCGATGGTTGAGCGTGAGTTGGTACAACTGTTCGTGGCTACCCTTCCCGGAATCTATTATGAAAAGCTGGTCAGTGGCATGTCTGGAACATTCTCGGCTCTTATCACTTTGGGCGAGCATGTTGAGAACGGTATAAAGATTGGAAAAATTCAGGGCGAATCATCCTCAGCTGGAGGAGGTAGCAAGAAACCCTATACTGGCAAGCGTCGAGAGGGAGATGCCAATGCTGTCACTAATGCTAGGAGAAAGGGCAAGGGCCCTCAGTCTCAGATTGCTAGCATAAACATTCCAGCTGCTCCACCGCAGCCGCAGCAACAGCCGCCGCCTCAGCAGCAGAATAATCAGGGGTATAAAAGATATCAGAATCGGGCTCCCCTGGCAAGCCGTCATTTTGATACTCCACCTATGTCATATGCACAGCTTCTGCAAACGCTGCTTCAGCTCCAATTAGTTCAAAAGAGGACGTTGGCTCCCTTAACAGGGACACCACCACCGGGGTATGATGCCAGTGCTACTTGTGAATTCCATACTGGGGCACCTGGCCATACGATTGAGAATTGTAAATCTTTTAAGCACAAAGTCCAGGACTTGGTGGACGCCAAGATTATCAACTTTTCTGACAACGTGCCCAACGTTACCAAAAACCCGATGCCTCATCATAAGGGGGGCGGAGTGAATGTTGTTATCACCGAGGAGAGTGCGGACTTGCTGACTGATGTCAAAGATTTGAAGACGCCGTTGAGTTTTGTTAAGGCTAAGTTGCTGAAGAAGGGCTTCTTTCCTGGATGCGGAGAATTATGTATGGCCTGTGCTACGCTTCCTGACGGATGTGAGTGTCATACCCCAAATTTGTCCTACCTCGACGATTAATGAGTGTTTTACTACTTCATGACTTCGGGCCACGACTCTCCAAGGTCTCTCTTTAAATAAGTTGCTTATATGCAAAGGGGCAATCTCATCGATATGGAAATGATTAAGAGGATGTTCAAAACAAAGAGTTCTTTTTATGTGTATTTCAAAGTAATGTTTTCAGACACAATTGGAGTTGACTGCAAGATCACCACTCCACTTTGCAGTCATGGTGCTAAAGGGTAAATTAAATGGAGATTTATTCCTATATTCAATCCAAGGCAAAGTGACATGAATTGCGGTATGGGTGTCTTGAACTTAGATCAGGCATGGGCATGTTTGCACATTCATTATTATTCAAGTTTGTTTGTCCAAGCTTAATTAGTGATTCAAGAGTGAAGAATTGATTACAAGATTTGGCAATGGCAATAGTTACACTCTAATCCCAAATATCCCAGTTGATTCAAAATTAAGGCATTGCTACCATTGGTGTTGCAAAGTCACAAATGAATGATGCTTCAAGTTGTATTATGGTTGATTACAAGAATGGATGGGCTATGTATATGAACTCATTTTCAAGTTGTGCGCGAATGTATTGTTGCTAAATCAGATTAAGAAGCTTCCAAAGACATGACCGAACAAGGTTCCAAAATTGAGCAAGTGCTGCCTAGAGTTTGTATAGCTCACGTTCAATTTCACAAGGGTAATAATGTTCTTAAAACAATATCATATAGTTTTCGCACTTGGCCCATTTCATCACACATTCAAAAAGAACATTGACAGTGAATGTTGATCCATATTTCAAAGGAATTCATAAAGGCTTGAGGCTACAAGAAACAAGATTCATAATTGGTTTTAGTAGTCCAAAATTATAAATATTGATGCAAAACTGGGATCACAATCATTAGTCCAAAATTCGTAAACCGTCCAAGAGACGAGATTACGCGCAAGTCCTGGCTGCACACGCAAAATGATACATCTGCAAAATATGGAGGATTCATTAAGTACAAGAGAGAACATAACTACTGTCACAGTTTTGAGATGTCAGTTGTTGAAAAAAAACTTTGACAGACATAGAGTATGCAATACCGTTACGTAAAGTCAATGACCTGCACAAAATCAAGAAAACCTGCATTGATAAAACGCAAGCAAAATGTCAAGTTATTGTTGTTTGATATGTACACACATGACATGAGAGAAGCCATGGCAACATACAACGAGATGTCCCCGCATACACCGACATCATGCTTTTTATCACAAGTTGCTGGGTCACGCAACCAATAATACAACCATGCGCCATAACCTGCAGCAGATAGGATTAGTCATTTCAAATGCCAAGTGCAATTCACACAATTGAAGAACAGATTTGATTAAAGAAAGAGGAACCACTCAATCAATAATTACCCTGTTGCTAACAGCTTTCACAACTCAATTCAACAGCCAATGTTATAGCAGTTCTCATGTCATCAAGCTAAAAAGAGAAAGAAAGTGAACATGATTGAAGTTGTTCACAACAGCAGCTCCAGCGTATTCTGCCGAACAAGGAAGACCGCACATCTTAGCATCAGTCTGCCGCAGACCTCGGTGATTGAGATATTTTTGTACAAGAGGTGTGTTATCTGCAGCAAGTTTGACTTTGAAGTAAATACTTGCCGTTGGATTAGATGTGGTTTGCGTTCTCATTGGACTCACACTGATTGTGCCATTCGGAAGTAACTTGTTTGCATGGGTCCTTCTGTTAAGATGATCAGACAGTTATTCGTCGTGTTTCGAGTGCAGACATAATTAATCTTCAGGATATTGCTAGAGAAAGAATGGATGTATACACTGTCTACCTGATGAGTCTTTAGATGAGCTGAAAATGGACTTCGAGCTATCCTTGAGGAGGAAAATGCCACCTATGTTTACAATGAACTTCAGAAGCATGAATCTACTGATGACCTGCAAATTTCGTCAGGAAGGTTCTGGTATAAATGACATTGCCGCATTACCAAATTTGATCCCTGCATGTTTCAACTAGCCAAGCAGCAAGAGTCAGCAGGTAGCTATAAAAGAAATGAAGGTTCAGGAAAATGCAAGTTGTGAAGTTTTCATACAGTCACGGACCGAAGCCTCCCACCTCAAGCTGGAGCGGTGAACTACAATCAATCAAAGCCTGTTCTGTGCAAATGACACCACTGGCTGCAACCTGCAAAAGAAGAACAACATAACAAGCCATAAAACTTGTTTTTACCTACATGAAAAGAAACGAAAAAAACACAATTAGCAACAACACTTCAACAAAACATAAAGCACATATGCTGCTCATTCACAGAATACCACAAGACAATAGCAAAAGGGTCGTCATTTTTATACAGAGCTGCCAAACCCAGAATCTTATCTTGGAAAGACATATGCCCTTGCATCATCGGCATGGGCTGTTTTGGACCGTTCATTGCGTAAAAAGAAGCTGCCAACACCGAAGAATAATGTATGATGATGCATTGGACTCATCAATGCTGTGTAGTAGCGGTTGTTGCACTTTATACACCAAACACCCAGGAGGAGGTTTTAGGAATGTGTTCAGGTTACTAACATGAATGATTTGTGCCAGATACAAGATCCAAACTGATTCAACACCAGTGATCACACCCTCGGATACACCAACCATCATAGCGGTTCCTTCCACAAATCCTGTCACGATTTCCCCTACAAATCCAGCTGCAATGCCTGTAACGGTTCCTTCTACTACACCTGTTGTTCCTTTGCCTCCAACAAAACCAACCAATTCACCGGTTCCGGTCTTCAATCCAGCTACAACACCTTCAATAGTTCCAGATGCACAACCAGTAACCAACCCTATAACGTCTTATTCACCTCCATCGGGAAGTGCTCCTGTTCCTATCATAAACCCTCCTTCAACCACAAATGCTCCTTCCGTTCAGGGACAGAGTTGGTGTGTGGCAAAAGCTGGTGCTCCACAAACTTCTCTTCAATCAGCATTGGATTATGCTTGTGGTATGAGTGATGATTGTTCTCAGATACAGCAGAATGGGAGTTGTTTCAGTCCAGTCACATTGCAGAGTCATGCCTCTTTTGCTTTCAATAGTTATTATCAAAAGAATCCAGCTCCAACAAGCTGCGACTTTGGAGGCGCTGCCACCTTAATTAAACACAAATCCAAGTTCTGGCTCTTGCAGTTTTCCATCATCATCGTCGTCATCATCCTCAACGCCAATGATATCATCCCCAACACCACCTACATAATCAACTCCAACTTCCATACCACCACCAAGTCCAATACAAGCCCCACCATGTTGTCTTTCCAAACCAGACCGCGATGCAGGGATCGAATTCACCTAGAAAGAAATGAAGAGAACAGGTCAAAATCTACAAAGACGTCATGTCTTGATCTGTTGCTGTGAAGCATGGACGACATTGGCGTGAACTGACGGAAGAGGTTTCCTATGAATCACTTCAACAACAGAATATGTCACGAAACCTTAATGGCGTAACCATATGCAAATAACAGATAAAATACCACTGGAGGAGTCATACCAAAGTTCCACATCGCCCTGCACCAGATTCACACATGGGAAAAGGAGCCATCTTCTAAAAGAAAGAATTGGTGAACTTATTCCATGACAACTTCATTAGTGATTCCCTGCAAAAAAATACAATAAGCATGACAAGATTAGTAGATATTTGAAAATAAAAGAGGGAGTTCATTTGGAGTCAGCAAAATATCACGTAAGTGCAGTAATAAGCCATATTTCACACAGTAAAAAAACTTAGGAAGCTGGATATTTTACCTCACTACAGACAAAAGTGAAGATTGGGTGAAAATCTTTTTTTTGAGGTCCTTTCTCTCCACACGGCCCCACCATGTTTTGAGGTTGTCCTGCCACAAAAGACAACAAATACAGCTAGCAATAAGAAATTGCAGGAAACGGTACTACAAAGCCAAGTTTTACCTCAATTCTTCAGGAATTCGGGGACATATAAAAACATGTGAGGGGCCTCCAGAAAAACCCTAGCCGTCAGTTTCCTTTTTCTCTCATTGCTCTTCTTCTTCGAAACTGGGAACCAAATTGGAGGGAGCCTCCAAAAGAACCCTAGCGGCGCCCCCTTCCTTCAAAAAAAATCATCATCATCAACTGAGCTTCACCACACTCTTCATTTTCCCAATCTCTCTCTCAAACCTTAGAACCATCATCCTCCCTCACATCCACTAACCGAAACAGCGAAATTCCTCCATTAATGTTCTCCGAAGCTACCTTCAACACCAACAAACAACACAATCTTTCATGAAACTCCAAATCACCATTCCCAACAACGACCCGCGAAACCCCATAAACCTTCTTCATCCCCTCCATACCTAAATCTCCATAATCCCTGAAACAACTAAACCTCCATCAGAACAAAATCAAGTCTAAACGGAAGAAGTAGAAGATTGGGTGATTAGCGAACCTGCGTGATTGAAATGAATAGAAGGAAGATGAGAAGAAGAATTAGGATTAACGTTTGAATGAGACAAGTGAGGGAGTTGAAGCGAGATGTCGTCCCATGTTTCAATGTTGTGAAATGATGCCGTCCAATGTTGGTGGATGAAGCGTGATAGAGCTATACTGTGTTTCAGATCGGGCTCTTTGAGGTAGCATTGGGTTTTGGATCACCTGTTACTTTCACCGTCCATTACACAATACATCATTCGTATCCCACTGTTTTAACCCTTTGTTTTTTTTAAGGAACCTTTTAGCATATTATCTTTTTAAAATTTGTTTAAATATGTTTATGTTTTAGTTTTTTAACAGACTGTCACTATATTTATTTTATACATGGTTTTTAGAGCAACGTTAGTTTCTTTATTTATTTCATTTAGATTTTTCTTTGTTATATATTTAATTTAGAACTTGTTTGTGCTTTTATTTTTAAAGTTGGATTTTCTTTTTGCATTTGTTATTGAGCATTTTACATTTTTCTTCGTTTTAGGTCGATGACGATACCCCAAGTTATAACTTTGTCAAATTTTTGACGAGTAATGACAAACCCGAGACCGTTTTCTCTTTAACTTCTTTCATTTTTATTTTTTATCGATTTCTTGCTTATTTTAGTCAATGATGACTTTAATAATTATTATCGGTCAAATTATTGATAGATGATAATTTTAGTCGAGACTATTTCACTTACACTTCAAATTATCTTTTTCGAACATTTTCTCGATCAAACTTCGAAAGAAGGAGGTTCTTGGAGTCTAGCATTCCTTGAATTTTCGAGTGAATGATTCTCGAGGCACGCCCTTTGAGTTATTATTCATTCAATCTTTCGACCTTTTTAAATATCTTTTTTCGATTCACACTTCGAAAGAAGGAGGTTCTTGGAGTCTAGCATTCCTTGAATTTTCGAGTGGATAGCTCTCGAGGCACGCCCTTTGGGTTGTTATTCACTCAACCTTTCGACTTTTTCAAACTCAAATATTCTCAAATATTCTCCTGAGTCGATTGCTCGTCCGCATTCGCAACCCATTTCATTCACAATTCCTCGTGGTCTCGATATTAGGAGCACCCTCAGGGACTAATATCGTTTCTCACAACCTTAACCCTTGACACGTCGTCAAGCCGGTTCCACCTTCAATCAAATCTTCGACACGTCGTCGAACCAGTTCAAAACAATTCCCTTTTTGGCCTCGCATGCCATTCTTCGATTCGATCCTTTCACAAACACATTTAAGCTTACGAAAGAGGGATGTTCCTAGAATCTAGCATTCTTTGAATATTCGAACGAGTAACTCTTGGGCACGCCCCCGAGTTGTTATTAGTTCATTCTTTCGTTTTCAAAATATCCAACTCTTATCTTCAACTCATTCAACCCCATTTCCGAAAGAACTGAGTTCTTGGGATCTCGCATTCCTTGAATTCTTGAGTGACAAGCTCTTGAGGCACGCCCTTAGGTTGTTTGTCAGTCACTCTTTCGTCTCTCAACTCAATGTCAAACAAATTCAAACCTCATCTTTTCGTGGTTGTTACCACGAACTACGGACGCTCTGATTCTTTATTCATTCTTGAATACAAGATACGTAGGCACAAGATTGCGATGATCTTGGCGAGCACACTTCCCTCCATCTTCCGTTTCCCCCATCCTTTCCCGTAGTCGAACTACGACGCTCTGATTTCTCATTCTCGTCCGAATGAGCATACGTAGGCACAAGGGCCCCAATCCTTGGCGAGCACCCTATCTTCCAACCACCCATCTCTCCTTTGCGTCTTTAACCTTTTAACCTACCAATTCTACCCTTCATCAGCGAGAAGAAAAGCAAATAAGCCTAAACAACACTCCCCGCAATTACCTTAAGAGGTTCCCGTCGAGTACGACGGACGTGAGGGGTGCTAATACCTTCCCCTCACGTAACCGACTCCCGAACCCGGAACATGGTTGCGACAGCCCTGTTCCTGTCCTTTCGTTTTAAGAGGTTTTCTCGATATTTTCCTCTCCCGTTTATTCGGGAAAAATAAAGTTCGGTGGCGACTCTGTCGAACCGAATTTCCGCGCCTTTCGCGCGAGGGTCGTATATTTGAAAGTGATTTTTCGAGGTGCGACAGGTGGCGACTCTGCTGGGGAAACATTGCTCCATGCAAAGAGAGAGTCGAGCCTATCTTTTGGTTTGTGAGGAGTGTTTGTTTTTATTTGTTTTCTTTTTGTTTTTGTTCTCTTGTAGATCTTATTTGCGCTTGTTATCTTGGTGGCCTGTTGGTTCTTGGGATGACATCATGAGTAAAGCTCTACACCCGAGCTTTGGTAAAAGCAGAGAGAACACATAGTTTAGAATTGGTAGTCGAGTAGTGTTAGTCTCTGAGGACTCGCTCCTTGTGGGCCTAGCATGAAAGCTCCTCCAGAGGAGACCTATTCGTAGATCTCGTTGTAACGCAGCTAGCCTGTCGCACGACTTGATTAATGAAGGGTCCGTGATTCTGGGAACCTTTTGTTAGCACCAGTTCCGATATTGGTGGTCGTGTAGTGTTAGTCTCCAAGGACTCGCTCCTTGTGTGCCTAGCACGAGGACCCCGCTCAGGAGAGACCTTATCGTCATTATCGTCGTAATGCAGCCAGCCTGTTGCGTGACGCTAATACGACTAGTGTCCGTGATACTGGGAACCAAACATAGAAACCATCCCGTGAGTGGGATTATGGGTATAGTGTTTAGACCTTCCCGTATAGGTTGTACCTGTCACTTTTCTTTGAGCAGGAATTACGGTTACTTATCTGTTACAGTTACCGGCTTCAGGAGTTGTTGGAGTTGTGATCTAGGGATCCTGGATCCTGTATCTTGCATTACATTTTGCATATCATTTGCATTGCATTTCATATGTCGTGCATTTTGCATTTCCTGTCCTTCAGCAGAATCTTATGTCTCCGTTCCTTCTTCTCCAGTAAATCAAGCTGATTCCTCGACACCAGTACGCAACTAGAGCCAATACCAGACGAATGATGGAGCAGATTCAACAGGAGCAAGTCGCCTTCAGGGAAGAGTTGGATTCCATGAAAGGAAAGATCGACCAGATCCTCGAGGCCATCCTCACAGCCAGGAGAGAGGAAGAACAGCGTGAAGCCGCCGCTGTCGTCAACCACAATGGACAAGGATCTACTGCCATCCCTTTGGTTCAAATTCCAAGTTCTCATGGGATGCCGCTGAACTTCAACAACGCAGTCGAAGGAAACACTTCTCAGCCAATCCCAGTGCCTGGAGTTACCGTTGGAGTTATCCCGCACGCCCTGCCTACTACTGTGCAGATCCCAGCTCCTCATATCGAAGATACTTTGATGGATCAGTATGACGACGTTCAGAACTATCATGCTGCTATCCCCATTGCCAGTCCTGTCGCTGCTCAGGATTCTGAAGCCATGAAGATGTGCCGAGATCTAGCAGAGAAACTCCGAGCCATGGAGGGGCATAACTCAAATTCTTTCAGTGCTCTGGAATTGTGCTTGGTGCCTGATGTTGTCATTCCTCCAAAGTTCAAAGTGCCCGAATTTTCGAAGTACAAAGGTCTCAGTTGCCCAAACATTCATCTGAAGATGTACTGTCGCAAGATGGCTGCTTATGCCAGAGATGAAAAGCTCATGATCCATTGCTTCCAGGACAGCCTGTCTGGGGCATCACTTGAATGGTATATGCAGCTGGAGCGTAATAGTGTGCGTACTTGGGCCGAGCTAGCTGATGCATTTGTCAAGCAGTACAAGTACAACACTGACCTTGCTCCTAATCGTACTCAGCTTCAGAGTATGACTCAGAAGGACAACGAATCCTTCAAGGAGTACGCACAACGATGGAGAGAGCTAGCCGCAAGGGTGCATCCACCTCTTGTTGACCGTGAACTGATTGACATATTCATGGGTACTTTGCAAGGCCAGTACTACGAAAAGCTGATCGGTAGTGTCTCCGCTGGATTTTCTGACTTGGTGATCGTCGGTGAGAGAATTGAGGAAGGGCTGAAGAGTGGAAAGATCCCAGGAGGTTCTAACAGCCAGGCTAATGCCAAGAGGCCTTTCAACGGGTACAAGAAGAAGGAGGGCGAAACAAATGCCATCTTTGTGCAGAAAGGGCAAGCTTCTCAACAAGCTCCTCCTATGCCTTATCAAGTTCCCTACTATCAGTATCCATATGTTGCTGCTGCGCAATATGCTCCAATGCCTTATCAGCCAGCTGTCCATGCAGCGCAAGCTCAGATGCCAAGGCAACAGGCTCCTCAGCAACAAGCCTACAACCAACAAGGATATCAGTATCCTCCTCAGCAACAGCAGATGCAAGCTACTCAGCAACGACAAGGTGCTCGCCCACAGCGTCCGCAGAGAACATGGAGGCCAGATAGAGTCTTTGATCGACTACCAATGCCATATGCCAAAATCTTTGCTCAGTTGATGGAGAAGAAAGCTATCGTTCCGAGAGATTTAGCTCCTCCAACTATCATTCCTGCCGATTACGATGCAAATGCCCATTGTGAGTTTCATAAGGGCGCTCCAGGTCACACCATTGAGGATTGCAGGGCTTTCAAACACATAATTCAAGACATGATCGACAAGGATGCTATCAACTTCAATGGGAAGTCTCCAAACATCATCAACAATCCGATGCCACCAGTCAACTAACGCCAACATCAGATTGGTTCCAGTCAAGTTTGTTCCCCGAAGAAGGCAGTCATGTTGCCATTTCATTATTCGCAGTTTCTTATGTTTTGTCTTTATTTACTTAAGTACTGTATGCTTTGAACAATTGCCATTCGTATTTGGTTTTCATTAATGTATCGTTTATGCATGTTTTGAATTAGTTATGTCGTATTCACTCTCTTTTTTCATTTATCACCGACACATTTATTCACTCCACTCTATTCACTGTTGTTTAGCATGATTTGAGGGAGGATGATGAAAACGAGATACCCATAATTGCAAATCGTATGCTTTCAGACCGAATCTCGTTAATGATGTACATGCATTGCTTCAATTTCCCATACACCGGAGATATAAGGAGTTAATCCCTAGTAAACCACTTCGGGCCTAGAAGTAGCAGTTTCCTTCGGATATTCAAACCCTTACACTCAACCTGGGGCAGGGTAGTGTTCGGTTAATCGTATCCCACACTCGAATCAACAAGCAAAATCCAGAAGACGGTTGTTCATCAATGACCCATGCTATGGCAGTCACAACAAAATCCAGAAAAAATCAAAAGCCTGCTAAGTCAGACACCTTAGAGGGGACTTAGGCAAAATCAAGGCAATCCCGATGGATCAGACAAACGAAGTCAATCCATGCAAAAGTTAGGGATCAAAACAAAGCAAAAGAGGACCCCGAAACCCTCAACAAAAACAAAATAAAATTCAGTGGCCACCCAAGTCAAAGGGGCACTGGCATAGGGTGACTGCCACGTCGAGCAAACCTTGAATTTTCAAACTTACACCGTTCAGACAAGTGTAGGATTGACTGAGCGTAGGACCGGAGATCATTACGAAGAAGGGGTGGGTACAAATCATACTTTGAGCCTAATAACCTTTTGTTTCATAACCGTAAACCAGACCATGTTACAACCCTCGAAAGACCTAATTGAGGCGAGGTTTAATCTGAAAGCGTACTATTGCGAGGTTGCGTAACCTGACTCCTCACATGATTTCTAATCATCAATATTGGTGTCACTTCTCTTGATATATTTTTCGCACCAATCAATTAGCACAACATCTGGGCTAGCAGTCCATTTGTCTCACTATCACGACACTTCCAAATAAACAATACTTTTTCAAACTTGCATCGAACTTTGCATTAATATTATCATTTATGAATGTACAATTTTAATTGCGAATCAGTGCTAGGTATTCAAAGAAACTCCAGCAAGGAGCGATCGAGGAGAAACTTGACTTTCAGTGGCGTACACGAAGCAAGATTATTTCAAAGCCCACAGGCTGGGGCAAACCACTCAGTAGCTCGAACAGAGGCAAGTCATCCGAGTTCAACCACCATATGTCAGAGATGGTTAGCTTGAGGCAAACCACTAGTAAGTTTAGGCTGGGGCAATGCCAAGTTACCCTAATCATCAGGCAGAGCTGCAAACTTCTCTGAAGCAAATTCACAACCACGAAGTACCCAGACTCGGGGCATCCAGAGCATCATCTTCTGCTTCAATCGTGGCGTCTTCAACAAGCTGCGTGTCGAGGAAGTCAATTCCTCCCACCACCCGAAGTCCAATATGCATTGGCAACTACCAAAGTCCACCACGCTGGCGTCTCCACCTACATTTCCAAATTACCCGTCTGCATCATATGCATCATACGCGTCGCTTTCGATCTCATAAATATCTTGCATACTCCAATCATACCATACTTCCCCAGCTCTTGCATCTCCGCACGACAGCATTTGCATCTGCACTTCCATTCGTTATGGAATATCATTTATCATCCAGCATTCATATGCAAGTCAAGGTCCAGGATCAATCTCGAAGATTTCCAAGACCGTCGACCGCCCAGTCAGGGGCAACCATCTGCAATTGTGGGTTTCTCCCACAAAATTTGAAGTTATTCAAAGCAAGATTCAGCCCAGTCAGGGGCATCTTTTTCAAGACCATGGGCGTCTCCCGTGACAAATTACAACCTCGTGGTTGATCAAATATGCAAATCAACATTCAGCCTAATCAGGGGCATACCATTCAAGACCGTGGGCGTTCCCCACGAAGTTGTTCAGCTTTTTTTGTTGGACAAATCCAAGAAGTTCAGTGCAAGATCCAACCCAAACAGGGGGCATCTTCAACAAGACCGTGAGCGTCCCTCATGAAGTTGTTCAACCTTTTTGTTGAGCAAGACAAGACATCAAGACAAACTCAACCCAGTCGGGGGCATCCTCTTCATGGGCGTAACCATGAAATCATTTCAACAATTACGAACTCCAAGCAAGTCAGTGGTCGTCCCCATTGGTTCATTTCAACCCAATCTTCTTCTTGGGTATTCCCCAATGAGTTGTATTCAGCAAGCGTGACCGTTGTCAATTGCCTTACTATCATCCTTTCGGTGATAGTCGAACTTCGTCAGTTCAACCCAGCCTGCATCCTTTTGGTGTTGGTAAACTTCAAATCTGTGTTGTCCTATCATCCTTTTGGTGATAATGACTTGTTTTATTTATGTTTTCGCTCTACCATCCTTTTGGTAGGTCTGGTACTTCGTCGGTATCAGATTGCGCGATGTTTTCTTTTGTGTTTTCGCTCTACCATCCTTTTGGTGGTAGGTCTGGTACTTCGTCAGTATCAGATTGCGCGATGCTTTCTTTTATGTTTTCGCTCTACCATCCTTTTGGTGGTAGGTCTGACATTTCGTCGATGTCAGATTGTGCGATCATTTATTTGTTTCGCTCCGTCATCCTTTTGGTGGGGGGTCTATCATGGTCATTAATGATAGATTGTGCGATAGTTTATTCGTGTTTCGCTCCGTCATCCTTTTGGTGGGGGGTCTATCATGGTCATTAATGATAGATTGTGCGATAGTTTATTCGGGTTTCGCTCCGTCATCCTTTTGGTGGGGGGTCTATCATGGTCATTAATGATAGATTGCGCGATATTATCTTGTTTATGTTTCGCTCCGTCATCCTTTTGGTGGGGGGTCTATCATGGTCATCAGTGATAGATTGTGCGATTTTTGCTTGTCTCGTTCCGTCATCCTTTTGGTGGGGGGTCTATCATGGTCATCAGTGATAGATTGTGCGATTTTTGCTTGTCTCGTTCCGTCATCCTTTTGGTGGGGGGTCTATCATGGTCATTAATGATAGATTGTGCGATATTATTTGTTTTGTTTTTCGCTCCGTCATCCTTTTGGTGGGGGGTCTATCATGGTCATTAGTGATAGATTGTGCGAATTTTGTTTATCTCGCTCCGTCATCCTTTTGGTGGGGGGTCTATCATGGTCATTAGTGGTAGATTGTGCGAATTTTGTTTATCTCGCTCCGTCATCCTTTTGGTGGGGGGTCTATCATGGTCATTAGTGATAGATTGTGCGAATTTTGCTTGTCTCGCTCCGTCATCCTTTTGGTGGGGGGTCTATCATGGTCATTAATGATAGATTGTGCGATGCGTTTATGTGTGTTTCGCTCTGTCACCCTTTTGATGGCAGTGGCCGTGTGTGTTTTGTCCCATCATCTTTTTGGTGATGACGAATTGTGCCAGCTTACTCAGAGGTTTACATCATCCGGTATTTTCAATTCTCAAGCGTCTCTCTTTCTTTCGGACAAATTCAGGGTCCTTTTATATCTAATAGACTTCTACCTCAGGAGTGTGAACGCCAATGCAGTTCATCTTCCAAGGTTTAAGCCCATTAGATAGGGGCATCTGTCATACCCCAAATTTGTCCTACCTCGACGATTAATGAGTGTTTTACTACTTCATGACTTCGGGCCACGACTCTCCAAGGTCTCTCTTTAAATAAGTTGCTTATATGCAAAGGGGCAATCTCATCGATATGGAAATGATTAAGAGGATGTTCAAAACAAAGAGTTCTTTTTATGTGTATTTCAAAGTAATGTTTTCAGACACAATTGGAGTTGACTGCAAGATCACCACTCCACTTTGCAGTCATGGTGCTAAAGGGTAAATTAAATGGAGATTTATTCCTATATTCAATCCAAGGCAAAGTGACATGAATTGCGGTATGGGTGTCTTGAACTTAGATCAGGCATGGGCATGTTTGCACATTCATTATTATTCAAGTTTGTTTGTCCAAGCTTAATTAGTGATTCAAGAGTGAAGAATTGATTACAAGATTTGGCAATGGCAATAGTTACACTCTAATCCCAAATATCCCAGTTGATTCAAAATTAAGGCATTGCTACCATTGGTGTTGCAAAGTCACAAATGAATGATGCTTCAAGTTGTATTATGGTTGATTACAAGAATGGATGGGCTATGTATATGAACTCATTTTCAAGTTGTGCGCGAATGTATTGTTGCTAAATCAGATTAAGAAGCTTCCAAAGACATGACCGAACAAGGTTCCAAAATTGAGCAAGTGCTGCCTAGAGTTTGTATAGCTCACGTTCAATTTCACAAGGGTAATAATGTTCTTAAAACAATATCATATAGTTTTGGCACTTGGCCCATTTCATCACACATTCAAAAAGAACATTGACAGTGAATGTTGATCCATATTTCAAAGGAATTCATAAAGGCTTGAGGCTACAAGAAACAAGATTCATAATTGGTTTTAGTAGTCCAAAATTATAAATATTGATGCAAAACTGGGATCACAATCATTAGTCCAAAATTCGTAAACCGTCCAAGAGACGAGATTACGCGCAAGTCCTGGCTGCACACGCAAAATGATACATCTGCAAAATATGGAGGATTCATTAAGTACAAGAGAGAACATAACTACTGTCACAGTTTTGAGATGTCAGTTGTTGAAAAAAAACTTTGACAGACATAGAGTATGCAATACCGTTTCGTAAAGTCAATGACCTGCACAAAATCAAGAAAACCTGCATTGATAAAACGCAAGCAAAATGTCAAGTTATTGCTGTTTGATATGTACACACATGACATGAGAGAAGCCATGGCAACATACAACGAGATGTCCCCGCATACACCGACATCATGCTTTTTATCACAAGTTGCTGGGTCACGCAACCAATAATACAACCATGCGCCATAACCTGCAGCAGATAGGATTAGTCATTTCAAATGCCAAGTGCAATTCACACAATTGAAGAACAGATTTGATTAAAGAAAGAGGAACCACTCAATCAATAATTACCCTGTTGCTAACAGCTTTCACAACTCAATTCAACAGCCAATGTTATAGCAGTTCTCATGTCATCAAGCTAAAAAGAGAAAGAAAGTGAACATGATTGAAGTTGTTCACAACAGCAGCTCCAGCGTATTCTGCCGAACAAGGAAGACCGCACATCTTAGCATCAGTCTGCCGCAGACCTCGCTGATTGAGATATTTTTGTACAAGAGGTGTGTTATCTGCAGCAAGTTTGACTTTGAAGTAAATACTTGCCGTTGGATTAGATGTGGTTTGCGTTCTCATTGGACTCACACTGATTGTGCCATTCGGAAGTAACTTGTTTGCATGGGTCCTTCTGTTAAGATGATCAGACAGTTATTCGTCGTGTTTCGAGTGCAGACATAATTAATCTTCAGGATATTGCTAGAGAAAGAATGGATGTATACACTGTCTACCTGATGAGTCTTTAGATGAGCTGAAAATGGACTTCGAGCTATCCTTGAGGAGGAAAATGCCACCTATGTTTACAATGAACTTCAGAAGCATGAATCTACTGATGACCTGCAAATTTCGTCAGGAAGGTTCTGGTATAAATGACATTGCCGCATTACCAAATTTGATCCCTGCATGTTTCAACTAGCCAAGCAGCAAGAGTCAGCAGGTAGCTATAAAAGAAATGAAGGTTCAGGAAAATGCAAGTTGTGAAGTTTTCATACAGTCACGGACCGAAGCCTCCCACCTCAAGCTGGAGCGGTGAACTACAATCAATCAAAGCCTGTTCTGTGCAAATGACACCACTGGCTGCAACCTGCAAAAGAAGAACAACATAACAAGCCATAAAACTTGTTTTTACCTACATGAAAAGAAACGAAAAAAACACAATTAGCAACAATACTTCAACAAAACATAAAGCACATATGCTGCTCATTCACAGAATACCACAAGACAATAGCAAAAGGGTCGTCATTTTTATACAGAGCTGCCAAACCCAGAATCTTATCTTGGAAAGACATATGCCCTTGCATCATCGGCATGGGCTGTTTTGGACCGTTCATTGCGTAAAAAGAAGCTGCCAACACCGAAGAATAATGTATGATGATGCATTGGACTCATCAATGCTGTGTAGTAGCGGTTGTTGCACTTTATACACCAAACACCCAGGAGGAGGTTTTAGGAATGTGTTCAGGTTACTAACATGAATGATTTGTGCCAGATACAAGATCCAAACTGATTCAACACCAGTGATCACACCCTCGGATACACCAACCATCATAGCGGTTCCTTCCACAAATCCTGTCACGATTTCCCCTACAAATCCAGCTGCAATGCCTGTAACGGTTCCTTCTACTACACCTGTTGTTCCTTTGCCTCCAACAAAACCAACCAATTCACCGGTTCCGGTCTTCAATCCATCTACAACACCTTCAATAGTTCCAGATGCACAACCAGTAACCAACCCTATAACGTCTTATTCACCTCCATCGGGAAGTGCTCCTGTTCCTGTCATAAACCCTCCTTCAAACACAAATGCTCCTTCCGTTCAGGGACAGAGTTGGTGTGTGGCAAAAGCTGGTGCTCCACAAACTTCTCTTCAATCAGCATTGGATTATGCTTGTGGTATGAGTGATGATTGTTCTCAGATACAGCAGAATGGGAGTTGTTTCAGTCCAGTCACATTGCAGAGTCATGCCTCTTTTGCTTTCAATAGTTATTATCAAAAGAATCCAGCTCCAACAAGCTGCGACTTTGGAGGCGCTGCCACCTTAATTAAACACAAATCCAAGTTCTGGCTCTTGCAGTTTTCCATCATCATCGTCGTCATCATCCTCAACGCCAATGATATCATCCCCAACACCACCTACATAATCAACTCCAACTTCCATACCACCACCAAGTCCAATACAAGCCCCACCATGTTGTCTTTCCAAACCAGACCGCGATGCAGGGATCGAATTCACCTAGAAAGAAATGAAGAGAACAGGTCAAAATCTACAAAGACGTCATGTCTTGATCTGTTGCTGTGAAGCATGGACGACATTGGCGTGAACTGACGGAAGAGGTTTCCTATGAATCACTTCAACAGCAGAATATGTCACGAAACCTTAATGGCGTAACCATATGCAAATAACAGATAAAATACCACTGGAGGAGTCATACCAAAGTTCCACATCGCCCTGCACCAGATTCACACATGGGAAAAGGAGCCATCTTCTAAAAGAAAGAATTGGTGAACTTATTCCATGACAACTTCATTAGTGATTCCCTGCAAAAAAATACAATAAGCATGACAAGATTAGTAGATATTTGAAAATAAAAGAGGGAGTTCATTTGGAGTCAGCAAAATATCACGTAAGTGCAGTAATAAGCCATATTTCACACAGTAAAAAAACTTAGGAAGCTGGATATTTTACCTCACTACAGACAAAAGTGAAGATTGGGTGAAAATCTTTTTTTTGAGGTCCTTTCTCTCCACACGGCCCCACCATGTTTTGAGGTTGTCCTGCCATAAAAGACAACAAATACAGCTAGCAATAAGAAATTGCAGGAAACGGTACTACAAAGCCAAGTTTTACCTCAATTCTTCAGGAATTCGGGGACATATAAAAACATGTGAGGGGCCTCCAGAAAAACCCTAGCCGTCAGTTTCCTTTTTCTCTCATTGCTCTTCTTCTTCGAAACTGGGAACCAAATTGGAGGGAGCCTCCAAAAGAACCCTAGCGGCACCCCCTTCCTTCAAAAAAAATCATCATCATCAACTGAGCTTCACCACACTCTTCATTTTCCCAATCTCTCTCTCAAACCTTAGAACCATCATCCTCCCTCACATCCACTAACCGAAACAGCGAAATTCCTCCATTAATGTTCTCCGAAGCTACCTTCAACACCAACAAACAACACAATCTTTCATGAAACTCCAAATCACCATTCCCAACAACGACCCGCGAAACCCCATAAACCTTCTTCATCCCCTCCATACCTAAATCTCCATAATCCCTGAAACAACTAAACCTCCATCAGAACAAAATCAAGTCTAAACGGAAGAAGTAGAAGATTGGGTGATTAGCGAACCTGCGTGATTGAAATGAATAGAAGGAAGATGAGAAGAAGAATTAGGATTAACGTTTGAATGAGACAAGTGAGGGAGTTGAAGCGAGATGTCGTCCCATGTTTCAATGTTGTGAAATGATGCCGTCCAATGTTGGTGGATGAAGCGTGATAGAGCTATACTGTGTTTCGGATCGGGCTCTTTGAGGTAGCATTGGGTTTTGGATCACCTGTTACTTTCACCGTCCATTACACAATACATCATTCGTATCCCACTGTTTTAACCCTTTGTTTTTTTTAAGGAACCTTTTAGCATATTATCTTTTTAAAATTTGTTTAAATATGTTTATGTTTTAGTTTTTTAACAGACTGTCACTATATTTATTTTATACATGGTTTTTAGAGCAACGTTAGTTTCTTTATTTATTTCATTTAGATTTTTCTTTGTTATATATTTAATTTAGAACTTGTTTGTGCTTTTATTTTTAAAGTTGGATTTTCTTTTTGCATTTGTTATTGAGCATTTTACATTTTTCTTCGTTTTAGGTCGATGACGATACCCCAAGTTATAACTTTGTCAAATTTTTGACGAGTAATGACAAACCCGAGACCGTTTTCTCTTTAACTTCTTTCATTTTTATTTTTTATCGATTTCTTGCTTATTTTAGTCAATGATGACTTTAATAATTATTATCGGTCAAATTATTGATAGATGATAATTTTAGTCGAGACTATTTCACTTACACTTCAAATTATCTTTTTCGAACATTTTCTCGATCAAACTTCGAAAGAAGGAGGTTCTTGGAGTCTAGCATTCCTTGAATTTTCGAGTGAATGATTCTCGAGGCACGCCCTTTGAGTTATTATTCATTCAATCTTTCGACCTTTTTAAATATCTTTTTTCGATTCACACTTCGAAAGAAGGAGGTTCTTGGAGTCTAGCATTCCTTGAATTTTCGAGTGGATAGCTCTCGAGGCACGCCCTTTGGGTTGTTATTCACTCAACCTTTCGACTTTTTCAAACTCAAATATTCTCAAATATTCTCCTGAGTCGATTGCTCGTCCGCATTCGCAACCCATTTCATTCACAATTCCTCGTGGTCTCGATATTAGGAGCACCCTCAGGGACTAATATCGTTTCTCACAACCTTAACCCTTGACACGTCGTCAAGCCGGTTCCACCTTCAATCAAATCTTCGACACGTCGTCGAACCAGTTCAAAACAATTCCCTTTTTGGCCTCGCATGCCATTCTTCGATTCGATCCTTTCACAAACACATTTAAGCTTACGAAAGAGGGATGTTCCTAGAATCTAGCATTCTTTGAATATTCGAACGAGTAACTCTTGGGCACGCCCCCGAGTTGTTATTAGTTCATTCTTTCGTTTTCAAAATATCCAACTCTTATCTTCAACTCATTCAACCCCATTTCCGAAAGAACTGAGTTCTTGGGATCTCGCATTCCTTGAATTCTTGAGTGACAAGCTCTTGAGGCACGCCCTTAGGTTCTTTGTCAGTCACTCTTTCGTCTCTCAACTCAACGTCAAACAAATTCAAACCTCATCTTTTCGTGGTTGTTACCACGAACTACGGACGCTCTGATTCTTTATTCATTCTTGAATACAAGATACGTAGGCACAAGATTGCGATGATCTTGGCGAGCACACTTCCCTCCATCTTCTGTTTCCCCCATCCTTTCCCGTAGTCGAACTACGACGCTCTGATTTCTCATTCTCGTCCGAATGAGCATACGTAGGCACAAGGGCCCCAATCCTTGGCGAGCACCCTATCTTCCAACCACCCATCTCTCCTTTGCGTCTTTAACCTTTTAACCTACCAATTCTACCCTTCATCAGCGAGAAGAAAAGCAAATAAGCCTAAACAACACTCCCCGCAATTACCTTAAGAGGTTCCCGTCGAGTACGACGGACGTGAGGGGTGCTAATACCTTCCCCTCACGTAACCGACTCCCGAACCCGGAACATGGTTGCGACAGCCCTGTTCCTGTCCTTTCGTTTTAAGAGGTTTTCTCGATATTTTCCTCTCCCGTTTATTCGGGAAAAATAAAGTTCGGTGGCGACTCTGTCGAACCGAATTTCCGCGCCTTTCGCGCAAGGGTCGTATATTTGAAAGTGATTTTTCGAGGTGCGACAGTGAGCAGCTGATCGAGGGTATCCAAAGTCTGATGTCCGAGGGTATTTTACAGTTCAGCCGGAGCGTTGAGAGTGCATCAGGGGAAGTCGTGCTGAAGCAGGCAGATGAAGTTGCTACCATTACTATTCCTCGTCACCCTATTACTATCTCGGCGCCCCGTCCGCCTACTATCACCATCACTAGGGCCGGACCAATCCCATTCGAGAGTACTAATGCCGTTCCATGGCATTATGGCGCCGAAGTTTATTGTAATGGTCAAAAGATAGAGCTTGAGCCGTTCGGATCAACTGTGCAGAATCTTACCGAAGTCAGTGGTATCACCAGAAGCGGTAGAGTGTTTGCGCCAGCAGAGGTTGCAGCAGAGAAAGTGGTCCGAGCTGACGCTGTGGATAAGGGTAAAGGTAAAGCAGTCGAAGAGGTCCCTGCAGGGGCGGAGAAGGACTTGCTGGTTAAAGATGCTGAAGAGTTCATGCGACTAATCAAGAAGAGTGACTACAAAATTGTAGATCATCTTCATCAGACTCCGTCGAAGATCTCGATTCTTAACCTGTTGCTGTGTTCTGAAGCGCACCGCAACGCGTTACTGAAGGTGTTGAATGTTGCATACGTGCCGCAGGAGATATCAGTAAATCAGCTCGAGGAGGTGGTAGCCCATGTTAACGCTGGTAATGGGCTGGGATTTACAGATCTAGAGCTGACTCCTAAGGGAAGAGATCACAACAGCGCCTTGCACGTCTCGATAGAGTGCAGAGGCACGATTATGTCACATGTCCTGGTGGATACGGGTTCCTCGCTTAATGTGCTTCCGAAGAAGGCACTGATGAAATTGGATACCCGTGGATTGCTGTGCACGCCTAGTGATCTGGTCGTGAAAGCCTTTGACGGAACCAAGCGCCACGTCTTTGGAGAGTTGACCTTGCCAATTCAAGTTGGTCCGGAGACGTTCAATACGGTTTTCTATATCATGGATATCATGCCCGCCTATAGTTGTCTCTTAGGTCGGCCATGGATCCATTCTGCTGGTGCCGTGACGTCCACGCTGCATCAGAAGCTTAAATATGCTGTTGGGGGCAGCATAGTGACCGTCTGTGGTGAAGAGGACATCATGGTAAGCCACCTGTCGTCCTTTAAATACGTTGAAATGGATGGTGAGATCCATGAGACTCTTTGCCAAGCATTTGAAACCGTCAGGGTGAAAGAAGTAGCTCCTGTCGTCGCAGAGAAGCAAGAGTTGAACCTCTCCTCGTTTAAGGAAGCTCGGGCCGTTGTCGAAACCGGTTCCACCCCAGGCTGGGGGCATGTCTTGGATATACCTATCAAACAGGATAAGTTTGGATTGGGATATTCCCCTGGAGCTGAAGCTTCATCTTCTTCTGGCAGCTCGTCTCGTGGGAAAGGGCCGATTTTATTCACCAAGGGGGGAGTAATTTTCGAGAGTATCAACGCTGCGTCGGAGGACAGCGGAGACAGTGATTGTGATCTTGATGCCTGGATTCAACCGAGTAAGCCGGGCGAGCGCCTCCGCAATTGGACCATCAAGGAGATTATCAAGCTGACAAGTGAAAAGTAATGATTTGCTTTTTACAATCTTTGTACAACCCTATGTCCTGCCCGGGGCATAGTGGTTTTACTGTCAGGGCCTTGTTGGATTATGTGTATGCATTTTGTTAATGAATAAAAGGCGTTTTCTTCGTAATCAAATATTGTGTTCTCTGTTATTCCTATTTTATGTTTATTTCGAAAAAACAGCAAAATGGCAACGAGGTTCGTGCTAACCTGCATATTCCTGCTTTAAACTTAACCCTTGTTATTGCAGGATCCACGTAACAGATGACATCGACTCTGGACCCTCTACGACTTACTACGCCTTTGATTGCCCGATCTATCAAGCCGAGGATGAGATTGATGAAGACGAAGACCTTCCGGAAGAGTTGGCCCGCTTGTTGAGACAAGAGGAGAAGGTTATTCTGCCTCACGAGGAGGATATTGAGATTGTAAATCTGGGTTCTGAGGAGCTCGTCAGAAATGTCAGAGTTGGGGCTGCGCTGCAGAATGATGTCAAGCATAGGCTGGTCGAGATGCTTCGAGAGTATAGTGACGTCTTTGCTTGGTCATACGAAGATATGCCCGGACTTGGAACTGATATCGTGGTTCATCGCTTGCCGTTGCGGGAAGATTGCCCTCCAGTCAAGCACAAGCTCAGGAGGACGAGACCAGACACGGCTGTAAAAATCAAAGAAGAGGTCCAGAAGCAGTTGGACGCAGGATTTCTAGCCGTTACCACTTACCCTCCGTGGGTCGCCAACATAGTGCCTGTACCGAAGAAGGACGGTAAGGTACTCATGTGCGTCGATTATCGGGATTTGAACAGGGCGAGCCCTAAGGATGATTTCCCGTTGCCTCATATCGATGTGTTGGTCGACAATACAGCCCAGTTTTCCGTGTTTTCGTTCATGGATGGCTTCTCCGGTTACAATCAGATTAAGATGGCACCGGAGGACATGGAGAAAACGACGTTCATCACCCCCTGGGGCACATTCTGCTATAAGGTAATGCCCTTCGGTCTGAAGAACGCAGGGGCTACTTACCAGCGAGCAATGGTAACTTTGTTTCATGATATGATTCATCATGAGATCGAGGTCTATGTTGATGACATGATTGCAAAGTCCCAAACGGAGGAGGAGCATCTGGTCAATTTGTTGAAGCTGTTTGAAAGGCTTAGGAAGTTCAGGCTGAGGCTGAATCCTAACAAATGCACTTTTGGAGTGCGGTCTGGAAAGTTATTGGGGTTTATCGTTAGTGAACGAGGTATTGAAGTTGATCCTGCGAAAATAAAAGCTATCCAAGAAATGCCAGCGCCGAGAACAGAGAAAGAAGTTCGTGGTTTCCTGGGCCGAATAAACTACATTGCAAGGTTTATCTCTCAGCTCACGGCCACTTGTGAACCGATGTTCAAGCTTTTGAAGAAAAATCAGGCGATTACTTGGAATGAGGATTGCCAGAGGGCATTCGATAAAATAAAGCAGTATCTTCAAGAACCTCCAATCTTGATACCCCCAGTGGCTGGACGGCCATTAATCATGTACCTGACGGTTCTGGAGAATAGTATGGGGTGCGTTCTCGGTCAGCACGACGAGACGGGCAGAAAGGAGCATGCCATCTATTACTTGAGTAAAAAGTTCACTGAGTGTGAATCTCGATACTCGATGCTGGAGAAGACGTGTTGTGCACTAGCTTGGGCTGCCAAACGTCTACGACAGTATATGCTCAACCACACCACTATGCTCATTTCGAAGATGGATCCGATCAAGTACGTCTTCGAGAAGCAGGCTCTTTCGGGCAGGATTGCCAGGTGGCAAATGGTGTTAACAGAATATGATATTCAGTACGTTTCTCAGAAAGCCATTAGGGGAAGCGTATTGTCTGATTATCTTGCCGAACAGCCAATCGAAGACTACCAGCCGATGAAGTTCGAATTCCCTGACGAGGACATTATGTTTCTCAAGGCGAAGGATTGCGATGATCCATTGCCCGATGAGGGGCCAGATAGGAAGTCTCAGTGGAAGTTGATATTCGACGGAGCGGTTAATTCCTATGGAAGTGGTATCGGGGCTATCATCACGACTCCTCACGGATCCCACATCCCGTTTACTGCGAGACTGACATTTCCAGTTACCAACAATGAAGCAGAGTATGAAGCATGTATTATGGGTCTAGAAGAGGCGATTGATTTGAGAATCAAGAATCTAGACATATATGGTGACTCAGCGCTTGTAATCAATCAGATCAAAGGGGAGTGGGAAACTCGTCAAGCGAATCTAGTGTCGTACATGAATTATGCCAGGAGGCTACTTCCGTTCTTCGATCGAGTGGAACTTCATCATGTACCTAGGGCTGAAAATCAGATGGCTGACGCCTTAGCCACGTTGGCTTTGATGTATAAGGTCAATCTTTGGAATGAAGCTCCAAGCATTGTTCTTTCGCGTCTTGACAGACCAGCATTTGTGTTTGCAATCGAGGATGCCAACGACGGCAAGCCATGGTTCCACGACATCCAGACCTTCCTTATGACTAAGGAGTATCCTGCGGGTGCGTCAACCCAGGATAAGAAGACTCTAAGGAGGCTATCTGGAAACTTTTATCTCAATCCTGATGGAGTGCTGTATAAGAGAAACCACGATCTCGTGCTGCTCAGATGTGTAGATGAGAAAGAAGCAAGTATGCTCATGGAAGAAGTCCATGAGGGCACGTTTGGTACGCACGCCGGCGGGCACGCCATGACGAGAAAGATCCTGAGAGCAGGATATTATTGGCTGACTATGGAGTCGGATTGCTTCAGATTCGCGAAGAAATGTCACAAATGCCAGATTTATGCTGATAAAGTTCATGTGCCGCCGTGCCCATTGAATGTCATGTCCTCCCCTTGGCCGTTCTCCATGTGGGGCATCGACATGATAGGCAAGATCGAGCTCACTGCATCCAATGGTCATCGTTTTATTCTGGTAGCTATCGACTACTTCACCAAATGGGTGGAGGCAGCCTCGTACGCTAATGTGACCAAGCAGGTGGTAGCTAAATTCATAAAGAGGGACATCATCTGTCGCTATGGAATTCCCGAGCGGATCATTACTGATAATGGTTCGAAGATGAATAACAAGATGATGAAGGAGCTGTGCCAGAGCTTCAAGATTGAACACCACAACTCATCTCCTTACCGGCCGAAGATGAATGGCGCTGTTGAAGCGGCCAACAAGAACATCAAGAAGATTGTTCAGAAGATGGTTGTGACGTACAAAGATTGGCACGAGATGTTGCCGTTCACCTTGCACGGTTATCGTACGACGGTGCGTACGTCGACCGGGGCAACTCCTTTCTCCTTGGTGTACGGTATGGAAGTTGTCCTACCGCTAGAAGTGGAGATTCCCTCTTTGCGAGTTTTGGTTGATGTGAAGCTCGACGAGGCAGAATGGATTACGAATCGCTTGAACCAACTCAGCCTGATGGACGAGAAGAGGTTAGCATCGATTGCATTTGGTCGTCTGTACCAAAGCCGAATGAAGAAAGCTTATGATAAGAAGGTGCGTCCTAGAAGCTTTCAGACGGGTGATCTCGTCCTGAAGAAGATCCTTCCGCCACACTCCGATCACCGGGGCAAGTGGACTCCGAATTACGAAGGGCCGTATGTCGTCAGCAAGGTCTTCTCAGGAGGAGCTTTGTTGTTATCCACGATGGATGGTGAAGATTTTGCATCCCCGGTGAACGCGGACGCAGTTAAAAAATACTTTGCTTGAAAGAGACCCGCTGGACAAAAAAGAAAGAGTCCAGGCAAAAAAGGGGCATCCCGGCGAACCAAAAACAGAATAAAAGGTTCGGGCAAGAATTAGGGATATATTGAAAAAATGTACACCCGCGAAGTCGAAAACCTACACTGGGCGGCTTCGGCAAAAAAGGGTATCCCGGTGAACTGAAAACCCGAAAGGGCGGTTCACGCAAAAGTTAGGGATTTGAATAAGCAAATGACTGCGTTCCGCATATGGACTTTCATTGTTTAGTGGTTCGGAAGACCTGAGGGCCGTTTATCTGAATCAATCTCTTCCGAAGCTGAAGCACCGGAGAAGTATCGAAGTCGAGTGGGTCTTAGAGGGATCAACTCATGGTGTCCGTCTACGCCTCGTTGCCAACATTTGTATATACTGATGTATATTTATGTTTTCTTTTTGCGCGACTTCCTCATTCCAGGAGCTTGCCTCTGTTGTAAAACATTTTTGCCCGTTCAGGGGTTCACCATCAATAAAATGCACATTATTCAGCAATTCTGCTTGTCTGTTTAGCATCTATCTGTTTTGTTTGCGAATGAAAACGCCGATGTTTTTTGATAAAATGCGCATACATAAACTCACGGGCCTATGCCCATCGATTGTTGAAACAACTAATTAACTGAATATTGTCACGAGATAATAACCTGGATAGGCCTCTTTGAGGAGGGTATCTTGTCTGTTTGTTTGTGTTGTTGCAGGTGTAGCGCCTTCCAGAGGATGTGCCGTGCGCATCCCCGAGGCAGGGCGAGTCCTCCTGCTCCAGCAGAATTCAGTAGTCTCTCCTCCGCAGAATCTGAACGCCAGATAGTGAGTGTTGATATGTCTCCCCATGCAGAGATGATTCTCTTCCCCAAGCAGGCGCGTCCTGAAGGAGCGTCACCTCATCAGCTGAGCCAAGCACCGAAGAATGATGTCGTCGTTCCCCAGCACCGGGTCACAAGTGCAGATTTCATAGAAGTGTTCGGATGCCGAAGCTCGCGTTTCCCCAGACTGAAGTCTCCATCGGAATGGAGATTCCCCACCAGAGTCATGCTCTCTCCCGAAGTTGGATGATTCCCTCTTCCCCAGTAGAGTGTTGGAACAGATGACGTTGTATTCCCCTGCAGAGTTGCACTCTCCCCCGAAGTCAGATGATTCTTTCTTCCCTGGCGAAATTGAAATTCCGCACCAGAGTCGTACTCTCCAGTGAAGTAGAATGATTTCTCTCCCCGGCTGAGTCCGCAGAAAAGCAGAATCCTTGGAAGCAGTTGGGACCTTGAGTGGATGTTCCCTAGCAGAGCGTGGGGCAGCTGATGCTGTATCTCCCCAGAATCGCACTCTCTCCAGCGAAGCAGAATGACTTCTCCTTCCTCAGCCGAGTTTGCAGATGTCCAAGAGAGCCGAGTCCTTGGAAGTTGATCAAACCATGTTTTCCCCAGTGGAGTGTGGAGCAGCTGAAGTTGTTTCCCCACAGAGTGGTTATCCCCAGAAAAGTAGCCGAGACGGCCACGCAGTTTATTCTCGCGATGGATACCCGCAGGCCCGAGTTCTCGTAGAGCTTCGTCCCCCCGCAGCAGATCAACTGAAGTTGTTTTCCCTGCAGCAGTCAATGGAAGATCATTTCCCCAGACAGAGCCTGATTAATATTGGCATGTCCACGTTCGCTTCGACAGGATGATTCCTCTACCTGAGTAGTGCTTGTATCCTTGACAGAAGGATTTCCTCCTCCCAGCATTTATTTTGCTGACGGGATCGCATCATTGTGCATGACTGCATAGCATTTAACACTGCATGGCATTTAACGTTGCATAGCATTGTGCATGATTGTACAGCATTTAGCATAAACGCATATCATTCCCACCGTGTGGGGCATAGCGCAGAAGCATATGCATCATAAGCATGATCTAGGTTACTATCATTCTTGTCTTACAGGTGTTCCACCACGAGACCAGTTGCTCAGGACGATTCCTGATATTCTCTCCAACAAGGTCACTCTCTTGAGATGATTCCCAGGACCCCGGTGTAATCTCCACAGTCGCTCGCTCAAGATGATTTTTGAGACCCCCAGCAAAGTCTTCAGTTCGAGATGATTCTCGAATCCCTCAGCAGAGCCGTTTGCTTAAGATGATTCTTAAGACCTCAGCGCAGTTTCCCGAGTTGGTTGCTTAGGATAATTCTTGAGCTCCCCAGTAGCGTACCCAACAAGAGTTGCCCAGGAAGATTCCTGGAATACCCAGCAGAATAAAGTCTCCAGAATGGTTATCAGTTCAAGATGATTCTTGAAGTTGCCCGACGGAGTTGTTTGTCCAAGATGATTCTTGAAGTCCTCAGCAGCGTGATATGTCTGCTCCAACAGTGATGTCTAATCTGAGGATTGACTTCGTAAAATGCCTGAAGGCGATATCAGAAGGTTCCCGTGAGTTCAGATTTCCTTGTCGATGAATCAACGTGTGGCTGAAGACAAGGTTCCAGATTTTGTATTCAAGATGATCCGTGTTGGTCTGAAGACCAAGTCAGTTGTCCTGAGGTGATGATTGATTGCGATCAAGTGAATAATGCTTATTCTGACTGAGGTCGAAGATGTTTCTCCAGCTGAAGCGGAGTTTGCCTGAAGGCAAAGTGTTTGAATCTCCGTAGAGTCATGAATGGCTCAGGGTACCATTTCTTTGACTGAAGTCACAGATTTCCCAAGCTGAAGCGAAGGTGCCTAAGGGCAAGGTTATCCCCAAGGTCATGAATGACCTAGGATTCATTTTTCGGACTGAAGGCCGAAGTATATCCCTGACTGAAGTCACGGATACTCAATAGCAGAGGCGGAGTTGCCTTAAGGCATATCCATGTATCCTTGAAGGCCAAGGACCATTTCTTTAGACTGATGTCGAAGATGCCTCCTGCAGAGTTGCCGACGGGCAAAGGTTACATCCTTGAAGGCCAAGGATGTTCTTTCTAGCTGAAGCTGGAATGGCCGACGGGAAGGGTTTCATCTATATTCAGAAATACTTGAAGATTTTTCTAGCTGAAGCTGGAAATGGCCAGGGGCCAGGGTTTCATATATCTTTAATGTTGAAGTTCTACGGCGGGCAGTGTGCAGCAGTATTCCGACGTTCGTTATGGTTCTGAGGGTGAACCCCAAATCAGAGTGGGCTCGGTCAAGTCTCTCATTCCCAGCGGAGTAGTTTCAAGTGTACCTTTTGCTCCATTTACCAGGGGTGAACCCCGGGTTAGATTTGGTCAGACCATCATTTGTCCGGCGGCGAGGTTGGATGTTTGTTCGACGACGAGGTTGAACGTTTGGATTTGGCAGCGAGGTCAGATCATCATTCGTCCGGCGGCGAGGTTGGATGTTTGTTTGACGGCGAGGTCAGATTCAGTTTTCCAGCGGCGATGTTGGGCGTGTCAAGGTGATCCAGTCTTCCGACGGCAATGTTAGGTGACGCAGATCCTTTAGTTCTCCAGCGGCGATGCGGGATATTTTGACAGATTTAGTTCTCCAGCGGCGATGCGGGGTGTTCTGTCAGATGTGTTTCTCCAGCGGCGATGCAGGGTATTCTGTCAGGTGTAGTTCTCCAGCGGCGATGCGGGGTACTTTGTTTAGAGATGTATTTCCTCCAGCGGCGATGCGGGGTATTTTGTTCAGTGTTGTATTTTCTCCAGCGGCGATGCGGGGTACTTTGTTCGTTTTTGTATTTTCTCCAGCGGCGATGTTGGGTATTCTGGCGATTCAGGTTTAGGTCTCCGGCGGCGATGTTGGACGCTTGTCTCCCCGAGCTATGGTTGTTCTTGACGGCGATGTCAGGTGATTCAGTCCTCCAGCGGCGATGTTGGGTGTTGTGGTTGTCTGAAGGCAATGTCAGAAGATTAGTATGGATGACTGACGGCAATGTCAGATCAGTATTTCTCCAGCTAGTTGCCGTGCAGCTAGCATTGCAATATTCGAAGATTTGTTCCTCGCAGAGTACCGTGTGCTCATGCAGTTGGTAAATTTTCGGGTTTACCGGTATTCAATCGTCTCGCACCTTGATTGGTTGAGGGCCGTTCGCTTCTCACCCAGTCAGGTTCAAGCCGTTTGAATAGGGGCAGCTGTTGCACCCCAAAATTTGACCAACAATTATTTATTCATTGAGTATTTGAAAGTTGATACCTTCATCAGAAAGTTCAAGAGACCCTCAGAGGAATTGGTTGAAACCGGGGTTGTGTGCTTCATAGCTTGAGAGTTGTGGGTGCTCCTCAGATGATTCTGAGACTGTGAGAATGAACTAGATGTTTTGAGAAAGCCTATGAGATGTCTTGATAGCCATCATGAAGCCCAGAGAGGTCATTATGCAAGAATTCAGGAGATTCAACCATGAATGGTAGAATTAGGGTTTTGACTGGGTCAACCCTAGGGTACCTGAAGATCTAGAGAAGGTTGAGACCTAATCCAAGGGCCATGAGATCATGGAATGATGCATAGAGATGTTATAAGGATGATTCCTAGACCAACTCATCATGATTGAGGGGTTTGAGAAGTTTCAAGGCAGGGTGTCCAAGGATTGTCAGTGAAAAAACCCTAATTTGATCCCTATTTTCCAGGCAGTTTTAGCTCTAGATGTGATTGATATCTCATCTTCCCCACAACATGAATGTTGTAGAGCTTGTTCTTAGCTTTAATTTGAGTGGTGGAAGTCCTTGATAGGAGTTGCAGAGCTCAAGTTATGGTTTTGACAAATTACAGGTCAGTTGAGGTGTGTGAATCTGGGTCCTTGAAAGTCACCCAACTTGCAGACAACTTTTGCCCTAGTAGGATGATTCCTATGATCTCTTGGTCAACATGAATGTTGGAGGGAATCTTCTTAGCTTTAATTTGAGTGGTAGAAGTCCTTGATAGGATTTGTGGAACTCAACTTATGGTTTGAACAAGACAGGGGTATTTTGGTCATTTGTCAGTTATAGGTCACTTTTAAGCAAATGCCATATCTCCTATTTCCAAGCCTCAAATGGAAAAACTCAAAACATGAAAGTTGTTCAAAATGTGATTTTAAGTCTAGAAAGAAGGTCATGAATTGTTGGAAAAGCTCATAGCATGGAATTGCATGATTGGTCAAAAAATGAACTAAAAATGGCTTATAAGTTTAAAAAGTTGAAATTGGAAATTGGTTTGGAAGATCTATAAATCCAAAATAGGTCATCCAATATATCATTTTGATTGGAAAAACCATTTTAAAAACAATGGTTCAAGCACATTTTTGAGTTTAGTGGAAAAATTAAAAGTTACTTAAGGTTACTTATGATTAAAGAAACATAACAAAATTGGATCAAGCTTGGAATGCAAGGGAAAGTGCAAGATTGTGCTGGAAACTTCCATTGAGTGCTATATAATCATGAAATGAAAATTGAGCAAGGGTTGGATTCTCATTTTTTGGCAAACACTTCACAAATTCTCTCATTCTCTCTTATTGCAATTTCATCCCAATTTTACAAAACCTTCATCAATCATCATCAATATTGATTTCACCATATTCAACCATCATCATGGAGTAGAATTCACCCAAGTTCTGATTGCAATTGATCCAATTTCGTGCACTTTCTTCATCAAGACACAAGTTGCAACTTCAAGTGGATCTCAAGATTCAAGGCAAGATTCATCAAGGTTTTGCAAACAGAATTGAGTGTAGCAATAGTAGATCAAGATCCAAGCATCCAAAGCATCAGATCCACGAGCTTCATCCTCATCTCCAAGATTTTGCTTCAGGTGCAAATTACTTTCATTAGCTTGATTTAGATAGTTTTACATTAGGTTGTTAGTTTAGATGTGATGTAGAATGATAGAGGAACATTTCTGGTTAGTTTGGTGCAAATTGGTGATAGTTCATAGCAGGGTGTTAAAACTGTTTGGATCTGAAACTCGTAGGTTAGTGCATGATGAACTTAGTTTTGTAGTTTAGAATGATCACCATAACGTGTAGGTTAGATTAGTATAGGTTGGAGCAAGAATTATGATGATAAGTTGCAGTGCATTTCAAGGGAACCAAGGACTTGTCACGATCGGATTGAGAGTTACACTGAGTTTTAAAGCATACCATGACCACAGTCTTGTAGAGGGAGAGATTCTGAACGATTTTGATGTTTACATCGTGTTGAATTATGGCTTGTGGAGAGAGAACAGAGAGCTTGAAGTGTATGCGTGCATGGCTTCCATGGAGGTTCAAAACCCTAGCTTTTTGTCTTGAGGTTGAAGACGCGTGTGCACCGTTGGATCAGGCTAGCATGTGTTGACTGAAGACCTCATCGCACGGTTGGGAATTAAACTCAGAAAACGGAGGGAAAATTCAAAGCTGAGCGACGTCGTTTGGTTTAATGAAGGGCGTGTGGGCTTACCCGTGTTCTATTCGCACCCCACCATGATCAGGCCCATTAGAAAATGAACTGATCCGCCTTACTGTTTTCACCCCCTCCCCTTTATTTTGTTTTCTCTTATTTTTTAATTCTTTTAATATTTTTGCCATCTTTAATAATTCATAAAAAATTGATAAATAATGATTTTTTGTTCCTTCTTTTTGCTATGTTT
This sequence comes from Lathyrus sativus, assembly GCA_963859935.3. NCBI lineage: Eukaryota > Viridiplantae > Streptophyta > Magnoliopsida > Fabales > Fabaceae > Lathyrus > Lathyrus sativus. The sequence goes on from OZ012736.1 coordinate 227,980,461, forward strand.
AGATAATAATGTGTAGAAAATTATAAAAATAAAAATAGGATTTTATTTTTAATGTAGAATTTTTGGTGATATTTTCTTTTAAATAGGGCAATTATTTTCTTTTAGTTGATATCTCATTTTCTATGAATTGTTTTAGGACTTTCCCTTAGGATTTTTGAGCCATTCTTTTTGGCATAGTTAGATATTGAACCCTAGTTTCATGTAGGATTTATCTCTTGATTTGTGGATTAAAATTTGATGTAGTTTGATGGTTAGACATTTAGGTGTTCAAATTAGGGTTTTAGGTTGTGTAGGCAGGCTTGAACAAATTTGTTTTGGGGTTTATAGGCCAAATTAGTGTATGGGGAATACATGGGTTAAGGGTAAGTATGTATAGAATCCCCTAGAATTTTGCTAGAATATTGCATGGTGTTTTAGTATTTTTCATTGATTTTTGAATGTATGGATAGTATGTGTGTTGCTTAAAGGCATAAGTTGTATTGTTGTGTTTGTTTTTCTTCTCTTTTGAGTGTGTGAGCTTTGAAGATTGAGTTGAAGACCTTGTGGATCACCATTGAAGCTTTGAAGACCTTGCAGAGGAGTTTAGCATAGCTTTTGTTGTTTGGTTTACAGGTTTATAGGTGCACAGGCAGAGCCCTAGATAGAGTACTTTGTTCAATAAACAAGGAGTGTCTTGTTCACCTCCTTTCTTCTCTGTGAAATAGAGTCCCTTAAGGGTATTCACCTCTCTCCTTTGGAGGGATTAGTGACCTTGCCCTATAAGGTAGAACTCTGAGAGAGCCTTTCCTTTGATGTTAAGTTCTCAATGGCATCCTTTGGAAGTCAGTGAGTACTGCAACATCCTCATCTCATCTTGCTGACTGAATCTTGTTTGCTGGAGCATTTGAGCCATTGAAGATAGAAGCTGAGGCCTTGAAGAGGATGATTCCTTGAAGATTATTGAAGTCTGAAGACTCTGTGAAGATCAAATTGATGCCTAAAGATCCCTGGAAATAGTGAAGCCTGAAGGTAGGGCTGATCAAAGGAGCTGAAGCTCAAGGGAGAAGATGAGTTGATACTCATGTTGTAGGGTTGATACCTGGAAAGCAAGTGATCTCTGAAGTCTGAAGACTGGGTTGCTGCTGGAGGAGCTGAGGCCTTCTTCTGTTTTCTTTGATGTATTGTGTGTTTTGTCTGATTTGTCTGTTGCATTAGACTAAGCCCATTTAGAATAAGTTCAGTCTAAGAGCATGAATGCATCTGATTGTATTGCTATTGCTTGGCTTTGCTTGCGGGTATTCGGTAGAGCCCAGCTCCCTTGCCCATGTGTTTATTTTGCTTGATAGCATTTCATTTCGTCTGTCTGTATGATTACAGTTTACTGTTTTTTCTTGATAGCATGTTGTTTATCTTCAGTATGATTACTGTTATTTCATGACTGGCTTGAGGTCGAGACGAGCTTGTGGAGGCTGAAGCCCCACACACATTTCCTCCCTCACTTGCATTGCATGCATTTTACTGTTAAAGTTGATGCTTTTGTCTGTTTTGGTGTATCATTGACATGATCCCTTAGGACTCTCATTTCCTCTGATGAGGATTTGATGATAGACTTTTAGGTTGAAACCTATGCATGACAACATCTAGGAGTTCCCTGTTCAAATCTCAACCATAGGATGAATCCATGGCATGATAACAGTAGGACTTGATAGTCTCCCTCCTAGTTGGGCCTGTTCTCTTCTCATCTCGAAACAGTTTAAGATACAGTAATCATGAATGATTTCTTTCGTACGTTACGAGCCTTAAGCTATCTGAGAAAGGATTGTGGGAGAGTTTCTTTTCCACAGTCTGGATGTTTAGTATGGTACCCTTTGGGTGACATGCGACGCATTCACTCTCAGGTCATAGTCTCTAGTGCGGTTGAAATCGCAAACACAATAAAAAACACTTCTTTTAGGAGATAACCCGTAGTTTCCCGAACTACGTTTGCTCTGATCTTTCATACCAGATGAAAGTACGTAGGCATAGGATGCGATGTCCTAGCGAGCAACCTTCCCCACCTTCACCCGTAGTTAGGCGAACTACGTTGACTCTGATTTCTCGTTCCAGACGGGAATACGTAGGCATAAAGCGCGATGCTTTGCCGAGTCATTTTTCTTTTCTTTTTCAGCCAACCTTGATAGGAAGATAGATTATAACCAACCCGTCCAAGTAAACAAACAAGCGAGGATCCCGTCGAGTACGACGGACGTGAGGGGTGCTAATACCTTCCCCTTGCGTAACCGACTCCCGAACCCAGACAATGGTTGCGACGACCTTGTCTTACCCTTATTCGTCAGGTTTTTCCGATCGTTTCCTTTCCCGCTCTGAGGGATAAATAACGAAAGGTGGCGACTCTTCTGTTGTGCCGGCACCTTATTTTCGCGCAAGCGACAGTGAGGAGCGAACGGCTCTCAAAAAATCAAGGTGAAAGATGGTTGAATATTAACAAACCTGGAAATTTGCCAACTGCACAAGTACACGGTACTCTGATGGGGCAAATCTTTGGAAACTGAAGTAATAGTTGCACGGCAACTAGCTGGAGAGATACTGATCTGAACCTCCGTCAGGATGATTCTATGATTTATCTGATATCATTGCGTCCACAAATCATCGAGGGATCACTAGTTACATGGTAATGGGTGATTTGCGAAGCATTCACAGGTAAACGATACTCTGATTGTTAGGAACATCTTCAAAAACTGAGCATGACAGTTGCACGGAAACTCTGCTGGGGAATTGGTCACACGGTAACTGGTGAAAGGTCTAATCTCAAATCTCCGTCGGGATAATCATCTGATTTTGCCATAGATCTTCGTCCTCAAGTCATCAAGGGATCACCGGTTGCACGGTAACTGGTGATACATAGCTGGTATGGCCGTCAGGCATTCCGCGACACGGCGGCAGACGAATTCCTCGGGACTCATCAGGTCATTAGGAACTTTTCAACAATCAAGTTAATTATGCCGTCGGGCATTCAAAGAAATTTTCGGGCGTCAGCCGGACTTCATCAGTAAGTCGGGAATAGAATCCTTGGTCAATCATGAACCAAATAGGGATATCCAAACTTCTGCCATCAGGCACTCCGCATCCACTGAGAGAACTGCTTCGACCTCACAGTTAGACTTCGTCAGTAAGTCTTCCAATGGGATCCTTAATCATTCACGGATCAATAAGGATACACAATCTTTTGCCGTCAGGCACTCTGCGTCAGCTGAGCAAACTGCTTCGACTTCGCAGCTAGACTTCATCAGTAAGTCAGGGGTTTTGGCACCGCAGTCGGACTTCAATCATCAAGTCTTCACAGAAATTTCAACTTTTCTGTTTAAAACCTGTTGGGGATGACACATCTCCACTGGGTATTCTAGAGAACTATCAAGTAACTCTGCTTCGGGGATTCAGAAATCATTCTGGATGAACTCTACTGAGGACTTCAAGAATCATCTTGGACCAATAACTCTGCTGGAGATTTCAGGAATCATCCTAGGCAAACACTCTGCCGGGGACTCTAAGCATCAACTGGAGCCACCAACTCTGGCGAATTCACTGGGGATTTTTAAGAATCGTCTTAAGCACACACCTTTCCTGGGGAATTCAAGAATCATCTTGGGCAAACAACTTCGCTGGGGAATTCAAGAATCATCTTGAACCAAACCATTATGCGGAGGAACACCTGCAAAACAAGAACGGTAACGACCTAGCTCATGTTTCGTATGCATATGCTTTGACAATGGCGCAATGCTCCACCCGGTGGAAATGTTACGTGTTTTTAGGGTAAATGCTATGCAATCATGCAAAATGCTATGACCCCATCAGCAAAATAAATGTTGAAGGGAGAATCCTCCTGTCAAGGAGAAAGGACCACTCTGGTGGAGGAAGGAATCATCCTGCGAGGAGAAGAAGTCACACCAATCTCAATTGGATTCCGCCTGGGGAAATGATCTTCCACCGACTGCTGTGGGGGAACAAAGTTCTACGAGAACCTGGACCTTCTCATCTAGATGTACGAACCACAACTGCTGAGGAAACGATATCAATCGCAAAAATAAACTGCACGACATTCGCGACAAAGCTTTCCTAGAGATAACGACTCCGATGGGGAAATCCAGCATCAGCTGTGCAACCTCTACTGGGGAAAACCAAACATAGCCTGAACGGCTTCCAAGGACCCGGCTCTCTTGGGGAACTGCAAACTCGGCTGGGGAAGAAGGAATCATCCTGCTTACTGGGGAGAGTACGACTCTGTAGGGAATTTCAATTCTCCTGGAGACTTCAGTCTGTAATATCGAGTGCTGCATACTTCAGTATATGACTCAGCTGGGGAGATGACGTTCGTTCAGGATGCCTCTGCTTGGGGGAGACATATCAATGCTTACGATCTCATGTTCAGACTCCATGGGGAGAGGCTGCTGAACTTTGCTGGAGGAGAAGGAATCATCCTGCTTAGGAAACATACGGCGTACTGCCCGGAATAGGATATACCTGCAACAACACAAACAAAAAGACAAGATACCCTTCTCAAAGGGACCTATCAAGGTTATCATCTTGTGACAATGTTCAAGCAATTCATTGTTTCAACAATCAGTGGCCTAGGCCAGTAAGTTTATGTATGCACATTTTATCAAAAACATCGGCGTTCTTTTTCGCAAACAAAACAGATAAATGCTAAACAAACAAACAGAATTGCTGAATAATATACATTTTATTGATAACGAACCCCTAAATGGGCAAAAATGTTTTACAACAGATGCAAGCTCCTGGAATGAGGAAGCTGCGCAAATATACAAACATAAATATACATCAGTATATACACAAATGTCGGTAATGAGGCGTAGACGAACACCATGAGTTGATCCCTCTATGACCCACTCGACTTAGATACTTCTCCGACGCTTCAGCTTCAGAAGAGATTGATTCAGAAAAACGGCCCTCGGGTCTTCCAAACCACTAAACAAATGAAAGTCCACACGCGGAATGCAGTCATTTGCTTTTTCAAGTCCCTAACTTTTGCCTGAATCGCCCCTTCGGGTTTTCGATTCACCGGGATACCCTTTTTTGCCAAAGTCGCCCTTCTGGGTTTTCGACTTTGCGGGTGTACATTCTTTTCTTTTATATCCCTAATTTTTTCCCGAACCTTTTTCCTTTTTTATGGTTCGCCGGGATGCCCCATTTTTGCCTGGATACTCTTTTTCTTTCCAGCGGGTCACATTTTTAAGCAAAGTATTTTTTAACTGCGTCCGCGTTCACCGGGGATGCAAAATCTTCGCCGTCCATTGTGGATAACAACAAGGCTCCTCCCGAGAAGACCTTGCTGATGATGTACGGACCTTCGTAATTGGGAGTACACTTGCCCCGGTGATCGGAGTGTGGAGGAAGAATCTTCTTCAGGACGAGATCACTCGTCTGAAAGCTTCTAGGACACACCTTCTTATCATAAGCTTTCTTCATTCGGCTTTGGTACAGACGACCATATGCAATTGATGCTAACCTCTTCTCGTCCATCAGGCTGAGTTGGTTTAGTCGGTTCTTAATTCATTCTGCCTCGTCGAGTTTCACGTCAACCAAAACTCACAAAGAAGGGATCTCAACTTCTAACGGTAGGACAACTTCCATACCGTACACTAAGGAGAAAGGAGTTGCCCCGGTTGATGTACGTACCGTTGTACGATAACCGTGCAGTGCAAACGGCAACATCTCGTGCCAGTCCTTATAGGTCACAATCATCTTCTGTACAATCTTCTTAATGTTCTTATTGGCCGCTTCAACGGCGCCATTCATCTTCGGCCGGTAAGGAGATGAGTTGTGGTGTTCAATCTTGAAACTCTGGCACAGCTCCTTCATCATCTGTTATTCAAATTCGAACCATTATCAGTAATGACCCGCTTAGGAATTCCGTAACGACAGATGATGTCCCTCTTTATGAATTTAGCCACCACCTGCTTGGTCACATTAGCATATGAGGCTGCCTCCACCCACTTGGTGAAGTAGTCGATAGCTACTAGAATGAAGCGATGACCATTAGATGCAGTGGGCTCGATCTTGCCTATCATGTCGATGCCCCACATGGAGAACGGCCACGGGGAGGACATGACATTTAACGGGCACGGCGGCACGTGAATCTTATCAGCATAAATCTGGAATTTATGACATCTCTTCGCGTATCTGAAGCAATCAGACTCCATCGTCAGCCAGTAGTATCCTGCTCTCAGGATCTTTCTAGTCATAGCATGCCCGCCGGCGTGCGTACCAAATGTGCCTTCATGGACTTCTTCCATGAGCAAACTCGCCTCTTTCTCATTTACACATCTGAGTAGCACGAGATCGTGGTTTCTTTTATACAAAACTCCATCAGGGTTGAGATAAAAATTTCCAGATAGCCTCCTCAGAGTCTTCTTATCCTGGGTTGACGCTCCCGCAGGATACTCCTTAGTCATAAGGAAGGTCTGGATATCATGGAACCATGGCCTGCCATCGGAGGCTTCCTCGATCGCAAAGACGAACCCAGGTCTATCAAGACGAGAAAGGACAATTCTTGGAGCTTCATTCCAAAAATTGACTTTATACATCGAAGACAACGTGGCTAAGGCATTAGCCATTTGATTCTTGGCCCTGGGCACATGATGGCGCTCCACTCGATCAAAGAACGGAAGCAGCCTTCTGGCATAATACATGTACGACACCAAATTCGATTGACGAGTCTCCCACTCCCCTTTAATCTGGTTGATCACAAGCGCCGAGTCACCATATACATCTAGGTTCTTGATTCTCAAATCAATTGCCTCTTCTAGACCCATGATGCATGCTTCGTACTCCGCTTCATTATTGGTGACCGGAAACGTCAGTCTCGCAGTGAACGGGATGTGGGATCCGTGGGGAGTTGTGATGATCGCCCCAATGCCACTTCCGTAAGAATTGACCGCCCCGTCAAATATCAATTTCCACTGGGATTTCCTATCTGGCCCCTCGTCGGGCAACGGTTCATCACAATCTTTCTCTTTAAGAAACATGATATCCTCATCAGGGAATTCAAATTTCATCGGCTGATAATCCTCGATCGGCTGTTCGGCAAGGTACTCAGACAATACGCTACCCTTGATGGCCTTCTGGGAAACATACTGAATGTCATATTCTGTCAACACCATTTGCCATCTGGCAATCCTGCCCGAAAGCGCTTGCTTCTCGAAGACGTACTTGATCGGATCCATCTTAGAAATTAGCATGGTGGTGAGATTGAGCATGTACTGTCATAAACGTTTGGTAGCCCAGGCTAGTGCACAACATGTTTTTTCCAGCATCGAGTAGTGAGATTCACAATCTGTGAACTTCTTACTCAAATAGTAAATGACATGCTCCTTCCTGCCCGTCACATCATGCTGACCGAGAACACACCCCATACTATTCTCAAGAATTGTCAAGTACATGATTAAGGGTCTTCCGGCCACTGGGGGTATCAAGATCGGAGGTTCCTGCAGATATTGTTTTTTCTTATCAAATGCCTTCTGGCAATCCTTGTTCCAGATAACCGCCTGATCTTTTTTCAGTAGTTTGAACATTGGTTCACACGTGGCCGTGAGCTGAGAGATAAACCTTGCAATGTAGTTTATTCTGCCCAGGAAACCACGAACTTCTTTCTCGGTTTTTGGCGCTGGCATTTCTTGTATTGCTTTTATTTTCGCAGGATCAACCTCAATGCCTCTTTCACTCACGATAAACCCCAGTAGTTTTCCTGACTGTACTCCGAAAGTACACTTGTTAGGATTCAGCCTCAACCTGAACTTCCTAAGCCTCTCAAAAAGCTTCAGCAAATTGACCAGATGTCCCTCCTCCATTTGGCACTTCGCAATCATGTCATCAACATAGACTTCAATCTCATGATGAATCAGATCATGAAACAAAGTAAACATTGCTCGTTGGTAAGTGGCCCCTGCGTTCTTTAGACCGAAAGGCATTACCTTGTAGCAAAATGTTCCCCAAGGCGTAATAAACGTAGTTTTCTCCATGTCCTCCGGCGCCATCTTGATCTGATTGTAACCGGAGAAGCCATCCATGAACGAAAATACGGAGAACTGAGTTGTGTTGTCGACCAACACATCAATATGAGGGAGCGGGAAATCATCTTTAGGGCTCGCCCTATTCAAATCCCGATAATCGACGCACATTCGCACCTTACCGTCCTTCTTCGGTACAGGTACTATGTTGGCGACCCACGGAGGGTAAGTAGTGACCGCTAAGAAGTCAGCATCAAGCTGCTTTTGCACTTCTTCTTTGATCTTAACGGCCATATCTGGTCGTGTCCTTCTAAGCTTCTGCTTAACGGGAGGACAATCTTCTCACAGTGGCAAGTGATGGACCACAATGTCAGTATCAAGTCCGGACATATCTTCGTATGACCAAGCAAAGATGTCACTATACTCTCGAAGCATCTCGACCAATCTCTGCTTGATATCACTCTGCAATGCAGCCCCTATCCCGACGTTCCTGATAAGTTCCTCAGAACCCAAATTCACAATCTCAATCTCTTCTTTGTGAGGCAGAATAACTTTCTCTTCTTGTTTCAACAAGCGGGCCAACTCTTCGGGAAGGTCTTCGTCTTCATCAATCTCTTCTTCGGCTTGATAGATCGGGCAATCGAAGTCGAAGTGAGTCGTAGAAGGTCCAAAGTCGATGTCATCTGCTATGTGGATCCTGCAATAACAAAGGTTAAGCTTAAAACAAGGATATGCAGGTTAGCACAAACCCCATTGCCATTTTGTTGTTTTTCAAAACAAATATAAAACAGGAATAAGAGAGATCACAACATTTGAATACAAAGAAAAACGCCTTTTGATTTATTGGTAAAATGCATGTACATAATCAAACAAGGCTCTGACAATAAAACCACTATGCCCCGGGTAGGACATAAGGTTGTACAACGATTGGAGAAAGTAAATCATTACTCTTTGCTTGTCACTTGGATGGTATCCCTGATGGACCAGTTGTTGAGGCTCTCGCCTGGTTTGCTTGGCTGGATCCAAGAGTCTAGGTCACAATCGCTGTCTTCAGACACTGCGTTGACACTTTCAAATATTACTCCGCCGCTGGTAAACTGGATCAGCCCTTTACCTCGTGACGCACTGTGAGAAGAGGAGGCTTCAGCCGCCGGAGAGTATCCTAACCCAAATTGTCCTGTTTGTTAGGTATTTCTAGAATTCGCCCCCAACCTGGGGTAGGTCTGGCTTGAACAACGGCCCGGGCTTCCTTGAAGGAAGAGAGAGTCATCTCTAGTTTCTCAGTGATTACAGAAGCTACGTTCTTGACCTTAACAGCTTCGAACGCCTGACACAAGGTTTCATGGATTTCCCTATCCATCTCAACGTATTTGAAGGACGACAAATGGCTCACCGTTATGTCTTCCTCGCCACAAACAGTTACAATGCTACCTCCGACAACATACTTGAGCTTCTGGTGCAACGTGGAGGTCACGGCGCCAGCAGAATGGATCCATGGCCGGCCTAGGAGACAACTGTAGGCAGGCATGATATCCATGATGTAGAAGACTGCGTCGAATGTTTCCGGCCCAACTTGGATTGGTAGCGTCACCTCCCCGAAAACACGACGTTTGGTTCCATCGAACGCTTTCAACATCAGATCACTGGGTGTGCAAATCAATCCTCGAGTATCTAACTTCATCAATGCTTTCTTCGGAAGAACATTGAGTGACGACCCCGTGTCCACCAACACGTGAGACATAATCGTTCCCCTACACTCTATCGAGATGTGCAGGGCGCTGTTGTGGTTTCTTCCCTTCGGCGTCAGCTCCAAGTCAGTGAACCCTAAACCGTTTCCAGCATTCACGTGGGCTACGACCCCTTCCAACTGGTTGACCGATATTTCCAACGGTACATACATGGCATTCAAGACCTTTATCAGCGCGTTGTGAAGTGCCTCAGAACACAGCAACAAATTCAGGATGGAAATTTTCGAGGGTGTTTGATGGAGATGATCCACGATCTTGTAGTCACTCTTCTAAATCAATCTCATAAACTCTTTAGCGTCCTTAACAAGTAAGTCCTTCTCTACCCCACGAGGGGTTTCCTCAATGACTTTACTCTTTCCCTTATCGGTTACATCGGCTTTGTCCGCTTTGTCCGCCACAACCTCAGGTGGAGCAAACACTCTTCCGCTGCGAGTGATTCCGCCAATGCCCACTAGGTTATCCACAGATGACCCAGATGGTTCCAGTTCTAACTTATGTTCGTTGCAGTAGACGTCTGCCCCATAATGCCATGGGACAACGTTGGTGCTTTCAAAAGGTATCGGCCCAGCCTTGGTGATGGTAATCGTGGGCGGTCTGGATGCAGAAATGGTGATCGTCCGGCGAGGGATGGTGATGGTGGCAACCTCATCATCTTGCTTCAGCATTACCTTTCCAGATCCACATTCGGCCCTTCGGCTAAACTGCAAGATTCCTTCGGTCATCAGACTTTGAATCCCCTCTGTCAACTGTTCACATCCATCAGGACGAATCGCACAGCCCATACACAGTTCTCCACAACCCGGAAAGAAACCTCTCTTCATCAGCTTGGCTTTAACGAAGCTAAGCGGTGTCTTCAGATCCTTGAAATTAGTCAACACATCTAAATCCTCTTCCTCAATAATGGCATTCACCCCACCTCCCCTATGATTCGATATAGGGTTCTTCGTGACGTTTGGCACATTATCTGAGAAGTTGATAATCTTAGCATCCACCATATCTTTCACCTTGTGCTTGAAGGCTTTGCAATTTTCTATCGTGTGGCCTGGTGCCCCTGAGTGAAACTCACAAGTTGCATTCACATCATAACCTGGCGGAGGTGCCCCTGTCAAGGGAGCCAAGGTTCTCTTCTGGATTATCTGTAACTGAAGCAGAGTCTGTAACAGCTGAGCATAAGACATAGGCGGCGTCTCAAGGTGACGACTCGACAGAGGTGCCCTGTTCTGATACTTCATGTACCCTTGCTGATTCGGCTGTTGCTGCTGCGGCTGGGGTTGTTGAACCGCGGGGATGGTTATGCTGGCCACCTGCTGGTGCTGGCCCTTGCCTTTCCTTCGAGCCTTAGACACGACGCTCGTCTCTCCTTCACGCCTTTTGCCACCATACGGTTTCTTTCCTCCTCCAACTGAGGATAGATCACCTTGAATTTTCCCCAGTTTGATCCCATTTTCAACGTGCTCTCCCGTGATGATGAGATCTGAGAAGCTTCCAGACATACTGCTGACGAATATCTCGTAATAGACCCCTGGGAGGGTGGCTACAAACATTTCAACAAGCTCCCGTTCAACCATCGGCGGCTGAACTCTAGCTGCCAATTCACGCCACCGCTGGGCGTATTCCTTGAACCCTTCGCTGTTCCTCTGTGACAAGTTCTGCAGTTGGACTCGGTTCGGCGCCAAGTCACTGTTATACTGGTAATGGTGCACGAATGCTTCAACAAGTTCCTTCCACGTGCGCACACTGGTAGGCTCCAGACTCATGTACCATTCCAAAGATGGCCCGGACAAGCTAACCTGAAAGAAGTGCATCAGCAGCTTCTCGTCTTCAGAGTGAGCGGACATTTTCCGGTAGTATGATTTTAGGTGGACGCGAGGGCAAGTGGTGCCCTTGTACTTCTCAAAGTTGGGTACCTTGAATTTAGGAGGAACCTTGAAATTAGAGATCAATCCCAATTTGGACATGTCGACACCCATAGTGTTCAGGTTCTCGAAATTCCTCATCTTGTCCTCGAGTGCTTTAAACCTCAGACGTGCTTCAGCAGTCAGCTCTCCTTCAGCACCTTTCTGTGAGAACAAATCTTCTTGACGGTCTTCTAACCACGGCTGCGGCCCATACAGATTCCCAACACCTGCGTTGCCATTGCCCAGTCCAGCATTGACATTAGCTTCAAAATTTCCATTACCGACGCCAGTCGTATTACCATTGAGCCCCATGTTGGCGATCACGTTGCTGTTACCACTACCGTTCCCCCCGGTCACGGGGATGCCATTCTGAGGAGTTTCAACAGGCAGAGGGGTTGGAACCGTCCCACCATAGAGTACACCATTGCTGTCAACCCTTGAAATCAGAGGCTGGACCAATGTTCTGAGCTGGTCTTGGCCGTTGGCAACCACCTGCAAGAGCTCCATGAAGCGGTCCATCCTTTCTCAGAGTTCTTGAACGTCAGTCTGCACTTGCTCCATTGCTCTGGCTTGATTTGCTCTGGTCGGATAACGGTGGATTGGTCTCTGATCAATCCTGGAATAACTTGAAACAACCTGTATACACATAAGGGTTAGAAAAACGACAAAGTGCTCATTATGCAAATGCTTCATGCAAATGCAAACGTGTGTCTGTGCGTTAGGGAGTTTTTCCCCGATCCTAGTGCCTGAGTGCCAGTGCTGATAATAAGAAGTCCGAGTCCAGTCATGGAAATAACATCTCATATATATAAAGAAAGCCCATCAAGACAGTACACAACGTCAATGAGTACAAGCAGAATCAATAACATGACCTCGACCAACAAGCCTGGTGATGGTCAGCATACAACACTGATCAAAACAAAAGGATTACAAATATAGTCAAGCACGGCCACGGGCGCGAAACTCTTCTAACAGATTCCTCGTTTCTGGATGACCAGGCCGAGTGAGCAACCCTTCGACGAGTAACTCCCTCTGCCTAATAGTGTATTGAAAACCTTCAACTGAGTCTTCCCATGCTCCTTCGCCGAAACAATCTTCTAACTTCCGCTTCTTGGATTCAAACGTCTGTTTGTGCTCCTTCAAGTTAGCAAGAGCCTTGTTGAGCAGGCCTTTAGCGGCATATCTGCGAGCGGTTTCTTCATCAAACCTCTTCTCACTAGCCTTCACCTGGGCTTTCAATTTGGAGATCTGCTGCTTCAGTTTATCCTCCCGTTCCTTGCCGTTGGCTAGGGTGGCCTTCCAATGCTGATTAAACTTGGATATTCTCCGGTATGCTTCATCTAAGTGTTGTTTCTTAGTGGCCAATACGTGGTTGACAGATTTGAAGTCCCGACCCAAACGCTCACGCTCAGCCAACTGCTTAGTCAAATCCGTACCTAACTTGTTTACCAACTCTGTTTGCCTCTTGAAGGAGTGGACGGCTTCGCTTCTCTCGCTTCTGAGCTGAGCCAATTCTTTTTCTAGTTCTTCATTTGCCTTCTTCAGCTTATCTCTCTCAGCTAACACCTGCTTATGCTGCTGAATGGGCAGGGTGGTAGGCTCTTCAATGACTGGAGGGCTTTCTGGCTTGGCAGGAGGAAACGGCATCCCTATAATATCTGCTCTGGCTCTGATCTAGGTCACATAGGGAGCGTAGGCTTGGCTATTACTTTTTCCCAGCAATGGTTTTCCCCGCTTACTGATACCATTCCAAGCGTGCTGAAGCTTGGATAACATATCCCCCTCTAGAAGACCAGTGAGGTACAGAGATTCCTGCACCTCTTCATCCTTCGGCGGAGCTCTCAAAGCATAAGCAAACTGTCGGAAAAAAAATAGAGATGGATTATAGTTGATACAGCCCTTCCTGCCTATCAAAGGCACGTTCGGAAACCCACTGCAGCTGAAAATAATCTCAGTACCCAACCTATCTCTATCAAACCAGGCAATATCCTCCGCTGACAGACTCATCAAACGCTCAGGCCACTCAGCTGTGGCTGCAGATGAAACAAAGGGACCCTTCTTGGGTAGGTGACTATCAAGCCATCTATAGAGTAGGGGCACACAGCACGAGACATTCTTACCCCTTCTGTTCTCGTTCTTGTAGTGGACGGAATGATAGATATCTCCTATCAAGGTAGGGACCGGATTCCCTGATGCAAAGATGTGAAAGGCGTCGAAGTCCACAAAGTCGGGCATATTGGGGAACAGAATGATGCCATATATGCACAAAGCAAGGATGGCATTGAACATGATCCAACAACCGTCTTTGGCGCACTGCTGCGCTTTTCCCACTAAGAACTGCAAGGAGAAACCGGGAACCCTATTCCAACTAGACAAAACCAACTCGGAGGCATCCAGATGAAGTGAAGGAGCCAGACTAGCCAAATCAGGCTCCGCATCCATATGAACAAAGGGCATCTGAGTCTTGATAGGCACACCTAACAAATCAGCATACTCCTCTAGTGTGGGTGCGAGAATAAAGTCCAAGAAAGTAAAGTAAATGAGGGTCGTAGAACTGCAGCAAGGCGTGCAACCCATTCAACTCAAACACAGATGGTTTACGAACCAAGCTGAGCAGTTTCCCATACGACTTTCTGAATTCACTTCTCACAGAATCATCTGCCAAAGCAATCAAACTAGTCAGCTGAACAACATCAGGAGTGGGGAGCTTGTAGGCCACAGTCTTCCTCAGAGAACCCATAATGGCACAACAGAAGGCAAGAAAACCTGAACCGGGGGAGACGGTACCTGCAACACAGACACACGTTAATGATATGCAAATGAGTATGCAAAACAATGCAAAATGCAATCATGCAGCAGGAGATCAAGACGACTGTGCTGTTGAGGAGATGAAGGTGAAGATTCTGTGTCAATAAAACCACAATACTGCTCTGTCAAGAACAACCCTATCTCTGATGAGAATAAAACCCTGATATCGGACCATAAACTCTGCTCTGTCAAGAACGAACACACATCTGATAATAAGGACCTCTGATACAGGACCATAAATCTGCTCTATCAAGAACAATCATAAATCTGACAATAAGGACCTCTGATACAGGGCCATAAATCTGCTCTGTCAAGAACACATATATCTGATGATGAGAACCTCTAATACCAACAAAACTGATTCACTATCAAGAAAACCAGGTAGTCTTAAGGTTAAGGTTTCCTACAACAAACCCAACCCTGCTCACAGGCATGGACCTAAACTGACACAAGTTCGGCATCCTATGCGGTCATCAGCGTCACAGACATTCAAGAGGGGTGATACGATACCCAGAAGGTGTTGCATCACCATCTCCTGAAGCGGCCTCACTCAGCTGAATTCCAAATGATCGGTCCCCAGAGTCGACAATCCTCCAAACCAACAACCCCTCAGGCCCAAAGGGCCGGAAAAGAAGTCAATCGGGAGAACCTCGTCTGAGCATGGATTTCATGAGACACTAGTGCCTGCAAAGCAAGCACGCGCCCACTAATTTCCACAACTAATGCTAAGCACACTCAAGCCTGGGTCTGGCTTCTCACTCGTCAGAATGCCCCTCCCACAATAGCACAGATAATCATACCATACTGAAAAGAAAATGCGGGAGATAAAATGCGATAAACAAACATAACCCAACAAGTAATCATACAAGCGCTAGGATTGACTCTCGTAGGGGACGTTGGATCCCCAAACTGACTCACATACGGGACGTTGGATCCCTAGGAAACGGTCGATCCCCAACAGAGTCGCCAGCTGTCGCTACCGCGAAAATAAGGTGCCGGCAAAACAGAAGAGTCGCCACCTTTCGTTATTTATCCCTCAGAACGGGAAAGGAAACGATCAGAAAAACCTGACGAAAAGGTATAAGACAAGGACATCGCAACCATTGTCTGGGTTCGGGAGTTGGTTACGCAAGGGGAAGGTATTAGCACCCCTCACGTCCATCATACTCGATGGGATCCACACTTGTTGTGTTTATCTGACGGGTTTGTTTACTATCTACCTATCAAGGTTGGTCTGAAAAGAAAAGAAAATGACTCGGCAAAGCGTCGCGCTTTATGCCTACGTATTCTCATCAGAGAATGAGAAATCAGAGTCAACATAGTTCGACTAACTACGGGGTTACGGGGAAGGTGGCTCGCCAATACATCAGTATTGTGCCTACATACTCTCAACAGATATGAGAGATCAGAGCTTACGTAGTTCGGGATAATACGACTTACGGGAATTCAGATTCATCTGTTTTATCGAGTAGGGTTAACAAACAGTTCCAGCAGTTGGATGTACGCAACTCGACCCTTGGAGACTTAGGTGTTACCGTTTGCGGTAGAACTGGGAGTTAACGACACTCTTTTCTTCAGAAAAGCTTCCTTTGACTTATGGGCCCACGGGGCAAAAAAGGTTTGAAGTTTTTTTTCTGTCTTTTACGGAAGAACTGTTTTTTATGGATGTTTGCAACCAATATCATACTAGAGACTATGACCTGAGAGTGAATGTGTCGCATGTCACCCAAAGGGTGCCATACTAAACATCCAGACTGTTGAAAAGAAACTCTCAAACAATCCTTTCTCAGATAGCTTAAGGCTCGTAACACACGACATCAGTTAACCTTTATTACTGTATTTTAATTTGTTTTGAGATGAGAAGAGAACGAACTCTATGGGGAGACTATCAAGTCCTAATGTTGTCATGCCAAGGATTCATCCTATGGTTGAGGTTTGAAACAGGGAACTCCTAGAAGTTATCATGCATAGGTTTCAACCTAAAGTTCTAATCATCACGTCCTTATCAAAGGAAGTGAGATTCCTAGGGGATCACGTCAATGATAAACAGAAACAGATAAAGCATCAGCTTAAACAGTAAACAGTAAATGACTGTAAAATGCATGCAATGCCAGTGAGGGAGGAAATGTGTGTGGGGCATCAGCCTCCACAAGCTCATCTCAACCTCAAGCCAAATATGAATAACTGCAATCATACAGAGGAAATAAAATCAACTGCTATCAAGCAAAGTATAATAACTGCAATCATACAGAAGAGATGAAATAAAATGCCATCAAGCAAATCACAACCCACATAGGCAAGGGAGTTGGGCTCTACCGAATACCCGCAAGCAAAGCCATACAGTAAAAATACAAGCAGAGGGAGCAACTCAACCTCTAGTGCAATCATGCTCCTAGGTTAAATCAGTCTAAACATGAACTTATTCTAATGCATCAAGCAAATCAAACAAGTCACATCAATACAGTTGCACAGAAAGCCAACAGACAGGAAAGTGAGCAAATCAACAGCTTCCACAACATAGCTCTCCTCTGACAGCAATTCAGTCCTCAGTCTTCAACTGCTCTTCAAGGCTATCATCTTCAATAGCAAGTATCAACTTGCCTCTTCAATCTTTCAATGCATCAAACACAAGTATCAACTTGTTCTCCAACTTCCAGCTTCAGCTCTTTATTCAATCTCAATTTGATCTTCTTCACAAGTGTCAACTTGTTCTTCTTCTTCTTCAAGCTTTAGCTTCAATGACAGTCTT
Organism: Lathyrus sativus; assembly: GCA_963859935.3. NCBI lineage: Eukaryota > Viridiplantae > Streptophyta > Magnoliopsida > Fabales > Fabaceae > Lathyrus > Lathyrus sativus. Next base: position 227,997,667 of record OZ012736.1, read on the forward strand.
CAAATACAGAGAAGTATCAACTTCTAGCCTCCAATCTTCTTCAAGCAAGGAACTCCATCCTCTAGCAAGGGAGAAAGATTCATCTAACAAGAGCAAAGTACGGTTGATTGGTAGCAGAGTGAAGACCAAAGGTCACCACTAAGCATCCTATCATCAGAGAAAGGGACCCTCAAATGTTCTACCAACTGGTAAAGAGCCACACATCCGACCAAAGGAGGGATGAGGCCTTCACAGGGGACCTTACATCATAGGTAAGAATGGAAGTGATCAACATCTTCCATGTTTATGAAGGAAGAGAATCTATCTATAAGCTCTGCCTACAAACCCTAATCTCAACACCTAATCAATACCACACCAAAAGAAGGGAAGATCTTCACATCCAAACTTCTTCAAGCATTCCATTACATCTTCAACTTGCCTTCATCTTCCACCAAGGGTAAAAACAACACAAGCTTACTCTAAGGGAACCTAAAGGGTTAATCTAGTCAAATTAGTGCATTAGAATCATCTAAAGTTAGCACCTAAACTAAAACCAAACTAAAATAGTAAACTACATTATAAATTCCTACAAAAATTCCTAATGGACCCTAATTCAATTATGAATCTACCATACAAAATTCAGAGGTTGAATCATCCCCCAAGTCTTAGAAATAGAACCTAAATCACAAGGTACTAACCATAAACCCTAAAAATGGAGCTCCTAAAGTTTCAACCTAAAACTACCACCTACATTCATCACAAAAATGTGAGAAAAATCTAAGGGGAATATGCATATCTATGCTAGCTACACACAAAAAATCAAGGCAAAAATCATCACCCAATGCTCAAACCAGATTCATCAAAACAAGGAATCAACCATGGTTATTTTAATATCAATTAAAATTCAACAAATGCAAATAAAATCAAAAATGCATGAAATATTAATATTTTTTTATCTAAAAAAATTCTAGATTCAATCATGAATCAGGTGAAAAAAGAATGGAATTAATTGAGTTAGTCTTCAATTTTTTATGAATTATTTACTAAGTCACATGAAAATGAAGAAATTAATAAAACAATAAAATGGAGAATATGGCCAGAGGGTGTGATCAACAAACAATTCCCACTAGTTTCGCTTGGGCCCTTAATCCTGGGGGTGCGCATAGCAGCTGGGCGTGAGGCCATCTAAATTTCAACTCAGTCATAAGAATAAAACCAGGGGAGGGTGCATTGAGTAAGGATTTCATGTTGTAAATCTCATTGGGCCTGGAAAGAGGGGTCGGGATAGCAACTACAACCCAAGCCCACACGCCTGAGTTCCTCATGTTCAATTCACAAATAAATAAAAATGCACACGCGAGGACTTGAACTCGTGCACCCTTGGCATATGCAGCGAAGAAACAAACCTGGGACTTTCAACTTATCAAAACGGGGCGTTTAAGGGGAGGGGGTATGTGGCGCAACGAGGAGCCTTGGATCCAGGTCTGAGTCAAAGTCTTCTTCATGAATGAACGCTCTAGATTATGTCTTCCTCAATTCAAATTTCTGAAACCTTCCAACCTGCGCGCGCGAAGTTCACCGCCGGTGGCTTTTTTGGTCACCATCAAGCAACCCTAACTCCCTCACAGACCACCATTGGCCACGATCTCTACATGAATCTTGCCCTAAATTTCACCAGGAATCCAACTATACTAACCAATCATGCTAAAAACGCCAGGATCAAAAAATATCCATCTCAACCGAAAATGGCATCATCCCTAAATTGTCAGTAATCTTCAAATTAATTATCCAGAAAGCTTCTAGCAATGATCTACAAGGATTCTAACCTATCAAAACCTAGCCAAACTACATGAATCATGCTACACGATGAGAATTACATACCTGCAAAACTTGAATGCACAGAGCACTGAAACCTTCAAATTAACCTCCAAGAATCTCCAGATACCTTCACTAACACCCAAGGAAGCTTTTGTATGCAACAAATTGGATTGAAACTCTCTGAATCCTTGATTTCGATTTTGACTTGCAAGCTATGAACTCAAGTTGCTCTCTCACGATTTTGCTATGATCTTGGCTTGAATTCTATCTGGAATCACTCATACACTCAAGAGGAAGATGTTGAAAGCAAGAATTGGGACTGAAATGGATCAAAATCGTGTAACTGAATTTGATTTGCAAGAAGAAAATTCAGTTTGCAATCTCTCTATTCTCTCTCAATTTCCACCGACCTTGGCCTTGATCCAGTTCTAGAGCTTATATAGAACCAGTAGGAATGATCTAGAAGTTCCTAGAACCATCTATATGAGATATCCAATATCTCTTGCTTTTGAATTTTTCATCTCATGCTCATCCATGACAATTCTGCTTTGGCTTGTTGCAGCCCCTCATTCTCATCCAAATTCTCCTCAAATGAGATTCTGAATGTGTTTGGATGGATTGGAACATTGGTCTTGCACTTGTGCATAGTTTGGCATATGTAACTTACATCATAAGCTACTAAATGCAAACCTTTGAATTGGGCCTCAAATGAAAAAACCAACAATGCCATTGTCTTTAAAATGTATTTTCCAATCAAAAGGACCTATAAGTTTGTCTCATTTGGTCACCAAATGAATTATTTGAATTTTTGACCATTAAATCCTTTTAATTCTTCCTTTTTCCAAAATTTCTTGAACCAAGTCTCTCCTTGAGCCATTTCAATGCCTCCTTGATGAATATTCAAGGTTAAAACCCCATTTTGAGCAACTTTCTAGTTGAACAAAACTTCATTTGAAGTCTCTAAGTTGGTGAAAATGGTCTATGATCACAAATGACCAATAATCACCAAATGTCCAAAATACCCTTGACTTGTCAAAGCCATTACTTGAGTTCTACAAATCCTATCAAGGACTTCTAGTACTTTCTAGAAAGCTAAGAGGATAAGGAACAACATTTATGTTGACCAAAAGTTCATAGGAATCACCCTTCTTGGGTAAAGTATCATGCAAGTTGGGTAACTTTCAAGCTTCAAATTCACATTCCTCAGATGACTTGTAACTTATCAAAGCCATAACTTGAGTTCTACAAATCCTATCAAGGACTTCTAGTACTCAAATTAAAGCTAATATCATGACCTACAACAATCATGTTGGGGGTAAGATGAGATGACAATCATATCTTGAGCTATATTGCCATGAAGATAGGGGTCAAACTAGGGGATTTTACATTGTCAAGCCTTAGAAACCCTAGCTTGAAACTTCTCAAACTCTTCAATCATGATGATTTAACTTTGGAATCATCCTTATAACATCTCAATGCATCAATCCATGATCACATGGCTTTTGAATTAGGTCTCAACCTTCTCCAATTCATCAGTTGACTTAGGGTTGACCCAGTTAAACCCTAGCTGCACCACTCATGGCTGAGCCTTCTTAATCTTGCACAATGACCTGTCTAGGCCTCAAAGTGATCTCCAACACTTCTCATGAGCTCTCTCAAGACCTTAAGTCCATCTCCATGACCTCAGAATCATCTGATGGCTAACCTCAACTCTCAAGTTAGGAGACACACATACTTGGTTTCAATCACTCTCTCTGAGGATCTTTTAACTTCTCTGACAAGGATGTCAACCCTTGAACACCTGAATAACCTTCTTAGCTAGATCCATAGTCTTGTGTAGCTCTTAATTGGTAATAATACCTCTTGATCTCCTGTACACATGTCAATGAAATGCAAATAATAATGCTGATGTGCATGAAATGAAACATAAGCTAGGTAAAGAGATGTTGGGCAAATTTTGGGGTGCAACAGTAATATTTGGAGTTTGGATACTCAATGAAACTGATCGGATCCTGAACGCTCAATGTAATAATCGGAGTCTGGATACTCAACGAAAATGATCAGAGCCTGACGCTCAACTTAATAACCGAAGTCTGGATACTCAACGAAAATGACCGGAGCCTGAACGCTCAACGTAATAACTAGAGTCTGGATACCCAACGAAACTTACTGTAGCCTGAACGCTCAACGTAATAACCGGAGTCTGGATACCCAACGAAACTGACCGGAGCCTGACCGCTCAACGTAATAACCGGAATCTGGATACTCAACGAAACTGACCGGAGCCTAAACGCTCAACGTAATAACCCGAGTCTGGAGAATCAACGAAAATGACCGGAGCATGAACGATCAACGTAATCACCGGAGTCTGGATACCCAACAAAACTGATCGGAGCTTGAACGCTCAATGTAATATTTGGAGTCAGGATACTCAACGAAATGGACCGGATCCTGAACGCTCAACGTAATAAATGGAGTTATGATACTTAAAGAAAATGACTAGATCCTGAACGCTCAATGTAATAACCGGAGTCTGGATACTCAACGAAAATGACCGGAGCCTGATCGCTCAACGTATTGACCGGAGTATGGATACTCAACAAAAATGATCGGAGCCTGTAGTTTCAACGTAATGATAGGAGTCTAGATACTCAACCAAAATGACCGGAGTCTGAACCCTCAACGTAATAACCGGAGTCAGGATACTCAACGAAAATAACCGGAGCCTGAACGCTCAATGTAATAATCGGAGTCTGGATACTCAACGAAAATGATCGGAGCCTAACGCTCAACTTAATAACCAGAGTCTGGATACTCAACGAAAATGACCGGAGTCTGAACCCTCAACGTAATAACCGGAGTCTGGATACTCAATGAAAATAATCGGAGCCTGAACGCTCAACGTAATAATCGGAGTCTGGATACTCAACGAAAATGATCGGAGCCTGACGCTCAACTTAATAACCGGAGTCTGGATACTCAACAAAAATGACCGGAGCCTGAACGCACAACGTAATAATCGGAGTCTAGATACCCAACGAAACTGACCGGAGCCTGAACGCTAAACGTAATAATCGGAATCTGGATACTCAACGAAACTGACCGGAGCCTGAACGCTCAACGTAATAACTCGAGTCTGGATAGTCAACGAAAATGACCGGAGCCTGAACAATCAACGTAATCACCAGATTCTGGATACCCAACGAAACTGACCAGAGCCTAAATGCTCAACGTAATATTTGGAGTCTGGATACTCAACGAAACTGACCGGATCCTGAACGCTCAACGTAATAAATGGAGTTATGATACTCAACGAAAATGACTGGATCCTGAACATTCAATGTAATGACCAGAGTCTTGATACTCAACGAAAAATGACCGGAGCCTGATCGCTCAATGTATTGACCGGAGTATGGATAGTCAACAACAATGATCGTAGCCTAAACGTTCAATGTAATGACAGGATTCTAGATACTCAACGAAAATGACCGGAGTCTGAACCCTCAACGTAATAACCGGAGTCTGGATACTAAATGAAAATGACCGGAGCCTGAACGCTCAACATAATAATCGGAGTCTGGATACTAAACGAAAATGATCGGAGCCTGACACTCATCTTAATAACCGGAGTCAGGATACTCAACGAAAATGACCGGAGCCTGAATGCACAACGTAATAACCGGAGTCTGGATACCCAACGAAATTGACCGGAGCCTGAACGCTCAACGTAATAATCGGAATCTGGATACTCAACGAAACTGACCGGAGCCTGAACGCTCAACGTAATAACCAGAGTCTGAATAGTCAACGAAAATGACCGGAGCCTGAACGATCAACGTAATCACCGGAGTCTGGATACCCAACGAAACAGACCAGAGCCTGAACGCTCAACATAATATTTGGAGTCTGGATACTCAACGAAACTGACCGGATCCTGAACGCTCAACGTAATAAATGGAGTTATGATACTCAACTAAAATGACTTGATCCTGAACGCTCAATGTAATGACCGGAGTCTGGATACTCAACGAAAATGACCGGAGCCTGAACGCTCAACGTATTGACCGAAGTATGGATACTCAACAAAAATGATGAGAGCCTGAACATTCAACGTAATGAGAGGAGTCTAGATACTCAACGAAAATGACCGGAGTCTGAACCCTCAACGTAATAACCGGAGTCTGGATACTCAATGAAAATGACCGGAGCCTGAACGCTCAACGTAATAATCGGAGTCTGGATACTCAACGAAAATGATCGGAGCCTGACGCTCAACTTAATAACCGGAGTCTGGATACCCAACGAAACTGACCGGAGCCTGAACGCTAAACGTAATAATCGGAATCTGGATACTCAACGAAACTGACCGGAGCCTGAACGCTCAAAGTAATAACCCGAGTCTGGATAGTCAACGAAAATGACCGGAGCCTGAACGATCAACATAATCACCGGAGTCTAGATACCCAACGAAACTGACAAGAGCCTTAACGCTCAACGTAATATTTGGAGTCTGGATACTCAACGAAACTGACCGGATCGTGAACGCTAAACGTAATAAATGGAGTTATGATATTCAACGAAAATGACTGGATCCTGAATGCTCAATGTAATGACCGGAGTCTGGATACTCAACGAAAATGACCGGAGCCTGATCGCTCAATGTATTGACCGGAGTATGGATACTCAACAAAAATGATCGTAGCCAGAACGTTCAACGTAATGACAGGAGTCTAGATACTCAACGAAAATGACCGGAGTCTGAACCCTCAACGTAATGATCGGAGTCTGGATACTCAATGAAAATAACCGGAGCCTGAACGCTCAACGTAATAATCGGAGTCTGGATACTCAACGAAAATGATCGGAGCCTGACGCTCAACTTAATAACCGGAGTCTGGATACTCAACGAAAATAACCAGAGCCTGAATGCACAACGTAATAACCGGAGTCTGGATACCCAACGAAACTGACCGGGGCCTGAATGCTAAACGTAATAATCGGAATCTGGATACTCAACGAAACTGACCGGAGCCTGAACGCTCAACGTAATAACCCGAGTCTGGATAGTCAACGAAAATGATCGGAGCCTGAACGATCAAAGTAATCACCAGAGTCTAAATACCCAACGAAACTGAATAGAGCCTGAACGCTCAACGTAATATTTGGAGTCTGGATACTCAACGAAACTGACCGGATCCTGAACGCTCAACGTAATAAATGGAGTTATGATACTCAACTAAAATGACTTGATCCTGAACGCTCAATGTAATGACCGGAGTCTGGATACTCAACGAAAATGACCGGAGCCTGAACGCTCAACGTATTGACCGAAGTATGGATACTCAACAAAAATGATGAGAGCCTGAACATTCAACGTAATGAGAGGAGTCTAGATACTCAACGAAAATGACCGGAGTCTGAACCCTCAACGTAATAACCGGAGTCTGGATACTCAATGAAAATGACCGGAGCCTGAACGCTCAACGTAATAATCGGAGTCTGGATACTCAACGAAAATGATCGGAGCCTGACGCTCAACTTAATAACCGGAGTCTGGATACTTAACGAAAATGACCGGAGCCTGAACGCACAACGTAATAACCGGAGTCTGGATACCCAACGAAACTGACCGGAGCCTGAACGCTAAACGTAATAATCGGAATCTGGATACTCAACGAAACTGACCGGAGCCTGAACGCTCAAAGTAATAACCCGAGTCTGGATAGTCAACGAAAATGACCGGAGCCTGAACGATCAACATAATCACCGGAGTCTAGATACCCAACGAAACTGACAAGAGCCTTAACGCTCAACGTAATATTTGGAGTCTGGATACTCAACGAAACTGACCGGATCGTGAACGCTAAACGTAATAAATGGAGTTATGATATTCAACGAAAATGACTGGATCCTGAATGCTCAATGTAATGACCGGAGTCTGGATACTCAACGAAAATGACCGGAGCCTGATCGCTCAATGTATTGACCGGAGTATGGATACTCAACAAAAATGATCGTAGCCAGAACGTTCAACGTAATGACAGGAGTCTAGATACTCAACGAAAATGACCGGAGTCTGAACCCTCAACGTAATGATCGGAGTCTGGATACTCAATGAAAATAACCGGAGCCTGAACGCTCAACGTAATAATCGGAGTCTGGATACTCAACGAAAATGATCGGAGCCTGACGCTCAACTTAATAACCGGAGTCTGGATACTCAACGAAAATAACCGGAGCCTGAATGCACAACGTAATAACCGGAGTCTGGATACCCAACGAAACTGACCGGGGCCTGAATGCTAAACGTAATAATCGGAATCTGGATACTCAACGAAACTGACCGGAGCTTGAACGCTCAACGTAATAACCCGAGTCTGGATAGTCAACGAAAATGATCGGAGCCTGAACGATCAAAGTAATCACCAGAGTCTAAATACCCAACGAAACTGAATAGAGCCTGAACGCTCAACGTAATATTTGGAGTCTGGATACTCAACGAAACTGACCAGATCCTGAACGCTCAACGTAATAAATGGTGTTATGATACTCAAAGAAAATGACTGGATCGTGAACGCTCAATGTAATGACCGGAGTCTGGATACTCAACGAAAATGACCGGAGCCTGATCGCTCAACGTATTGACCGGAGTATGGATAGTCAAAAAAAATGATCGTAGCCTGAACATTCAACGTAATGACATGATTTTAGATACTCAACGAAAATGACCGGAGTCTGAACCCTCAACGTAATTACCGGATTCTGGATACTCAATGAAAATAACCGGAGCCTGAACGCTCAACGTAATAATCAGAGTCTGGATACTCAACGAAAATAATCGGAGCCTGACGCTCAACTTAATAACCAGAGTCAGGATACTCAACGAAAATGACTGGAGCCTGAACGCTCAACGTAATAATCGAAGTCTGGATACTCAACGAAAATGATCGGAGCCTGGCGCTCAACTTAATAACCGGAGTCTGGATACTCAACGAAAATGACCGGAGCCTGAACGCACAACGTAATAACCGGAGTCTGGATACGCAACAAAACTGACCGGAGCCTGAAAGCTCAACGTAATAATCGGAATCTGGATACTCAACGAAACTGACCGGAGCCTGAACGCTCAACGTAATAACCCGAGTCTGGATAGTCAACGAAAATGACCGGAGCCTGAACGATCAACGTAATCACCGGAGTCTGGATACCCAACGAAACTGACCAGAGCCTGAATGCTCAACGTAATATTTGGAGTCTGGATACTCAACGAAACTGACCGGATCGTGAACGCTCAACGTAATAAATGGAGTTATGATACTCAACGAAAATGAATGGATCCTGAACGCTCAATGTAATGACCGCCCTGTCAAATATCAATTTCCACTGGGATTTCCTATCTGGCCCCTCGTCGGGCAATGGTTCGTCACAATCCTTTGCTTCGAGAAACATGATACCCTCATCAGGGAATTCAAATTTCATCGGCTGATAATCTTCGATTGGCTGTTCGGCAAGGTACTCAAACAATACGCTTCCCTTGATGGCCTTCTGGGACACGTACTGAATGTCATATTCCGTCAACACCATTTGCCATCTGGCAATCCTGCCCGAAAGCGCTTGCTTCTCGAAGACATACTTGATCGGATCCATCTTCGAAATTAGCATGGTTGTGTGGTTGAGCATGTACTGTCGTAAACGTTTGGCAGCACAGGCTAGTGCACAACACGTCTTCTCCAGCATCGAGTAACGAGATTCACAGTCTGTGAACTTTTTACTCAAATAGTAAATCGCATGCTCCTTTCTGCCCGTCTCGTTGTGCTGACCGAGAACACACCCCATACTATTCTCAAGAACTGTCAAGTACATGATTAGGGGTCGTCCGGCCACTGGGGGTATCAAGATCGGAGGTTCCTGCAGATACTGTTTTATCTTATCAAATGCCTTCTGGCAATCCTCGTTCCAGATAATCGCCTGATCTTTCTTCAGTAGTTTGAACATTGGTTCACACGTGGACGTGAGCTGAGAAATAAACCTTAAAATATAGTTTATTCTGCCCAGGAAACCACGAACTTCTTTTTCTGTTTTTGGCGCTGGCATTTCTTGTATGGCTTTTATTTTCGCAGGATCGACCTCAATGCCTCTTTCGCTCACGATAAACCCCAGTAGTTTTCCTGACCGTACTCCGAAAGTACACTTGCTAGGATTCAGCCTCAACCTGAACTTCCTAAGCCTCTCAAAAAGCTTCAGCAAATTAACCAGGTGTCCCTCCTCCGTTTGGGACTTCGCAATCATGTCATCAACATAGACTTCAATCACATGGTGAATCATGTCATGAAACAAAGTAACCAGTGCTCGTTGGCAAGTGGCCCCTGTGTTCTTCAGACCGAAAGGCATTACCTTATAGCAAAATGTTCCCCAAGGAGTGATAAACGTAGTTTTCTCCATGTCTTCCGGCGCCATCTTGATCTGATTGTATCTGGAGAAGCCATCCATGAACGAAAACACGGAGAACTGAGCTGTATTGTCGACCAACACATCAATATGAGGGAGTGGGAAATCATCTTTAGGGCTCGCCCTATTCAAATCCCGATAATCGACGCACATTCGTACCTTACCGTCTTTCTTCGGTACAGGCACTATGTTGGCGACCCACGGAGGGTAAGTAGTGACCGCTAAGAAGCCAGCATCAAGCTGCTTTTGTACTTCTTCTTTGATCTTAACGGCCATATCTAGTCGTGTCCTCCTAAGCTTCTGCTTAACGGGAGGACAATCTTCTCGCAGCGGCAAGTGATGGACCACGATGTCAGTATCAAGTCCGGATATATCCTCGTATGACCAAGCAAAGACGTCACTATACTCTCTTAGCATCTCGACCAATTTCTGCTTGACATCACTCTGCAATGCGGCCCCTATCCTGACGTTCCTGACAAGTTCTTCAGAACCCATATTCACAATCTCGATCTCCTCTTCGTGAGGCAGAATAACTTTCTCTTCTTGTTTCAACAAGCGGGCCAACTCTTCAGGAAGGTCTTCGTCTTCATCAATCTCTTCTTCGGCTTGATAGATCGGGTGATCGAAGTCGAAGTGAGTCGTAGAAGGTCCAGAGTCAATGTCATCTGCTATGTGAATCCTGCAATAACAAGGGTTAAGCTTAAGACAAGGATATGCAGGTTAGCACAAACCCCATTGCCATTTTATTTTTTTTCAATATAAATATAAAACAGGAATAACAGAGATCACAATATTTGAATACGAAGAAAAACGCCTTTTGATTTATTGATAAAATGCATGTACATAATCAAACAAGGCCCTGACAATAGAACTACTATGCCCCGGGAAGGACATAGGGTTGTACAAGGATTGGAAAAAGTAAATCATTACTCTTTGCCTGCCACTTGGATGATATCCCTGACGAACCAGTTGTTGAGGCTCTCGCCTGGCTTGCTTGGCTGGATCCAAGAGTCTAAGTCACAGTCGCTGTCTCCGCTGTCTTCAGACACCGTGTTGACACTTTCAAATATCACCCCGCCACTGGTAAATTGGATCGGCCGTTTACCTCGCGACGCACCATGAGAAGAGGAGGCTTCAGCCGCAGGAGAGTATCCTAACCCAAACTTGTCCTGCTTGTTGGGTACCTCTAGAATCTGCCCCCAGCCTGAGGTAGATCCGGCTTGAACAACGCCCCGGGCTTCCTTGAATGAAGAGAGAGTCATCTCTGGTTTCTCAGTGATCGCAGGAGCTACGTTCTTGACTTTAACAGCTTCGAACGCTTGACATAGGGTTTCGTGGATTTCCCCGTCCATCTCAACATACTTGAAGGACGAAAAATGGCTCACCATTATATCTTCCTCGCCACATACAGTCAGGATGCTACCTCCGACAGCATACTTGAGCTTCTGGTGCAACGTGGAGGTCACGGCGCCAGCAGAGTGGATTCATGGCCGGCCTAGGAGACAGCTGTAGGCAGGCATGATGTCGAAAATGTAAAAAACCGCGTCGAATGTTTCCGGCCCGACTTGGATTGGCAATGTCACTTCCCCGAAAACATGACATTTGGTTCCATCGAACGCCTTCACAACCAGATCACTGGGTGTGCAAATCACTCCATGAGTATCTAACTTCATCAATGCTTTCTTTGGAAGGACATTGAGCGATGACCCTGTGTCCACCAACACATGAGACATAATCGTTCCCCTGCACTCTATCGAGATGTGCAGGGCACTATTGTGGTTCCTCCCCTTTGGCGTCAGCTCTAGGTCAGTGAACCCTAACGCATTTCCAGCATTCACGTGGGCTACGACCCCTTCCAACTGGTTTACCGATATTTCCTGCGGTACGTACGTGGCATTCAACACCTTCAGCAGTGCGTTGCGGTGTGCCTCAGAACATAGCAACAAATTCAGGATGGAAATTTTCGAGGGTGTTTGATGGAGATGATCCACGATCTTGTAGTCACTCTTTTTAATCAACCTCATAAATTCTTCAGTGTCTTTAACAAGTAAGTCCTTCTCTACCCCACGAGGGGTCTCTTCAACGACTTTACTCTTCCCTTTATCAGTTGCATCAGCTTTGTCCGCTTTTTCCACCACGATCTCAGGTGGTGTAAACACTCTTCCGCTGCGAGTAATTCCGCTAATGCCCACTAGGTTCTCCACAGACGACCCAAACGGTTCTAGTTCCAACCTCTGTCCATTGCAGTAGACCTCTGGCCTATAATGCCATGGGACAGCATTAGTGCTTTCGAAAGGTATCGACCCAGCCTTGGTGATGGTAATCGTGGGCGGCCTGGGTGCAGAAATAGTTATCGTCTGGCGAGGGATGGTGATGGTGGCAACCTCATCATCTTGCTTCAGCATTACCTCTCCTGATCCGCTTTCGGCCCTTCGGCTAAATTGCAGGATTCCTTCGGTCATCAGACTTTGAATCCCCTCTATCAACTGTTCACATCCATCAGGACTTGTCGCACAGCGCATGCACAGTTCTCCATAACCTGGAAAGAAACCCCTTTTCATCAGCTTAGCTTTAACGAAGCTAAGCGGTGTCTTCAGATCTCCGACGTCAGTCAACAAATCCAAACTGTTGTCTTCAATAATGGCATTTACTCCACCTCCCCTATGATTCGGCATAGGGTTCTTCGTGACTTTTGGCACATTATCTGAGAAGTTGATGATCTTAGCGTCCACCATGTCCTGCACCTTATGCTTGAAGGCTTTGCAGTTTTCTATTGTGTGGCCCGGTGCGCCTGAGTGAAAATCACAAGTCGCATTCGCGTCATAACCTGGCGGAGGTGCCCCTGTCAAGGGAGCCAGGGTTCTCTTCTGGATCAACTGTAGTTGGAGCAGAGTCTGTAACAGCTGCGCATAAGACATGGGCGGTGTCTCGAGGTGACGGCTCGACAGAGGTGCCCTGTTTTGATACTTTCTGTACCCTTGTTGATTCGGTTGCTGCTACTGCTGCGGCTGCTGTGGCTTTTGAACTGCCGGGATAGTTATGCTGGCCACCTGTTGGTGAGGGTCTTTACCTTTCCTTCAAGCGTTGGACACGACACTCGTCTCTCCTTCCCTCCTTTTGCCACCATAAGGTTTCTTTCCGCCTCCTCCAGATGAGGATGAATCACCTTGAATTTTCCCCAGTTTAATCCCATTTTCAATGTGCTCACCCGTGATAATGAGATCTGAGAAGGTTCCGGACATACTGCTGACCAACTTCTCATAATAAACCCCCGGAAGGGTGGCTACGAACATTTCCACAAGCTCACGTTCAACCATCAGCGGCTGAACCCTGGCTGCCAATTCACGCCACCGCTGGGCGTATTCCTTGAACCCTTCGTTGTTCCTTTGTGACAGATTCTGTAGTTGGACTCGGTTCGGAGCCAAGTCACTGTTATATTGGTAGTGGTGCACAAATGCTTCAGCAAGTTCCTTCCACGTGCGCACACTGGTAGGTTCCAGACTCATGTACCATTCGAGGGATGGCCCGGACAGACTGTCCTGAAAGAAGTGCATCAGCAACTTCTCATCCTTAGAATGAGCGGACATTTTCCGGTAGTATGATCTCAGGTGGACGCGAGGGCAAGTGGTGCCCTTGTACTTTTCAAAGTCAGGTACCTTGAACTTGGGAGGCACCTTGAAATCAGCGATCAGTCCCAACTTGGACATATCAACACCCAGGGTGTTCTGGTTCTCGATATTCCTCATCTTTTCCTCGAGTGCCTTGAACCTTAGCCGTGCTTCAGTAGTCAGCTCCCCTTCAGCACCTCTCTGAGAGAACATATCATCTTAACGGTCTTCTAACCATGGCTGAGGCCCAAGCAGATTTCCAACACCAGCAGTGCCGTTGCCCAGCCCAACATTGACGTTAGCTTCAAAATTCCCATTACCGACGCCCGTCGTATTACCGTTGGGTCCCATGTTAGCTATCACATTGTCGTTGGCACTGCCATTCCCCCCGGTCACGGGGACGCCATTCTGAGGAGTTTCAACTGGTGGAGGGGTAGGCATGGTCCCACCATGGAGTACGCCATTGCTATCGACCCTTGAAATCAGAGGCTAAACCAAGGTTCTGAGCTGATCCTGGCCATTGGCGACCGCTTGCATGAGCTCCATGAAGCGGTCCATTCTTTCACGGAGTTCCTGAACGTCAGTTTGCATTTGCTCCATAATTCTGGTTTGATTTTCTCAGGTCGGATAGCGGTGGATAGGTCTCTGATCAATCCTGGAACAACCTGAAACAACTTGAAAACACAAAAGGGTTAGGAAAAACAACAAAGTGCTCGTTATGCAGATGCTTCATGCAGATGCAAACGTGTGTCTGTGCGTTAGGGAGGTATCCCCCGATCCTAGTGCCTGAGTGCCAGTGCTGATAATAAGAAGTCTGAGTCCAGTCATGGAAATGACATCTCATATATAAAGAAGGCCCATCAAGGCAGTACACAAAGTCACTGAGTACAAGCGGAATCAACAGCATGACCTCAACCAACAAGCCTGGTGATGGTCAGCATACAACAACGATCAAAACAAAAGGAATACAAATAGTCAAACACGGCCACGAGTGCGAAACTCTTCTAACAACCCCTTCGTTTCTGGATGATCAGGCCGAGTGAGCAACCCTTCGACGAGTAACTCCCTCTGCATAATAGTGTACTGAAGACCTTCGACCGAATCTTCCCATGCTCCTTCGCCGAAACAATCTTCTAGCTTCCGCTTCTTGGACTCAAACGTCAGTTTGCGCTCCTTCAGGTTAGCAAGAGCCCTGTTGAGCTGGCCTTCAGCGGCATATCTGCGAGCGGTTTCTTCATCAAACCTTTTCTCACTGGCCTTCACCTGGGCTTTCAGCTTGGAGACCTATTGCATCAGCTTATCCTCCCGCTCTTTCCTGTTGGCTAGGGTGGCCTTCCAATGCTGATTAAACTTGGATATCCTCCAATACGCTTCATCCAAGAGTTGCTTCTTAGTGGCCAGTACATCATTGACAGCTTTGAAGCTCGACCCATGCACTCGCGCTCAGCTATCTGCTTAGTCAAATCTGTCCCCAGCTGGTTCACCAGCTCGGTCTGCCTCTTGAAGGAATGAACGGCTTCGCTTCTCTCGCTTCTGAGTTGCGCCAATTCTTTCTCCAATTCTTCATTTTCCCTCTTCAATTCATCTCTCTCAGCTAACACCTGATTATGCTGCTGAATAGGCACGGTGGTAGGCTCTTCAATCACTGGAGGGATTTCTGGTTTGGCAGGAGGGAACGGCATCCCAATGGCATCTGCTCTGGCTCTGATCCACGTCACATACGAACCGTAGGCTTGACTATTACTTTTCCCCAACAATGGTTTTCCCCTCTTACTGATACCATTCCAAGCGCACTGAAGCTTGGACAATGTATCCCCCTCGAGAAGACCAGTGAGGTACAGAGATTCCTGCACCTCTTCATCCTTCGGCGGAGCTCTCAAAGCGTAAGCAAACTGTCGGACCAGCAAAGACGGATTATAGTTTATACAGCCCTTCCTGCCTATCAAAGGCACGTTCGGAAATCCACTGCAGCTGAAGATGATCTCAGTACCCAACTTATCTCTCTCAAACCAGTCAATATCCTCCGCTGACAGACTCATCAAACGATCGGGCCGCTCAGCTGTGGCTGCAGATGAAGCAAAGGGACCCTTCTTGGGTAGGTGACTATCAAGCCATCTATAGAGTAGGGGCACACAGCACGAGACATTCTTGCCCCTTCTGTTCTCGTTTTTGTAGTGGACAGAATGGTAGACATCTCCTATCAAGGTAGGGATGGGATTCCCTGATGCAAAGATGTGAAATGCGTTGAAGTCTACAAAGTCAGGCATATTGGGGAACAGAATGATGTCGTATATGCACAGAGCGAGGATGGCGTTGAACACGACCCAGCATCCGTCTTTGGCGCACTGCTGAGCCTTTCCCACTAAGAACTGCAAGGAGAAACTGGGAACCCTGTTCCAACTAAACAAGATCAACTCGGAGGCATCCAGATGAAGTGAAGGAGCTAGACTAGCCAGGTCAGGCTCGACATCCATATGAACAAAGGGCATCTGACTCTTGATAGACACACCTAACAAATCAACATACTCCTCTAGTGTGGGTGCGAGAACAAAATCCTGGAAAGTAAAGCATCTCAATGGAGGGTCGTAGAACTGTAGCAAGGCGTGCAACCCATTCAACTCAAACACAGAGGGTTTACGAACCAAACTGAGCAATTTACCGTAAGACTTTCTGAATTCCTCTCTCACAGAATCATCTGCCAAAGCAATCAAACCAGTCAGCTAAACAACATCGGGAGTAGGGAGCTTGTAAGCCACGGTCTTCCTCAGAGAACCCATAATAGCGCAATAGAAGGCCAGAAATCCTGAATCGGGGGAAACGGTACCTACAACACAGACACACGTTAATGAAATGCAAATGAGTATGCAAAGCAATGTAAAATGCAGTCATGCAGCAGGAGATCAAGACAACTGTGCTGTGGAGATTCTGTATCAACAAAACCATAATCCTGCTCTATCAAGAACAACCACTATATCTGATAAGAAGAAAACCCTGGTATCGGACCACAAATCTGCTCTGTCAAGAACACACATATATGATAATAAGGACCTCTGATACAGGACCATAAATCTGCTCTGTCAAGAACAAACATATTTCTGAAAATAAGGACCTCTGATATAGGACCATAACTCTGCTCTGTCAAGAACAAACATATGCTGATGAGATCCTCTGATACAGGACCAAAACTCTGCTCTGTCAAGAACAGACATGCATCTGCTGATGAGATCCTCTGATCCCAATCAAAAACCTGCTCTGTCAAGAACAAACGTACATCTCTGAAGATAAGGTCCTCTGATACAGGACCATAACTCTGCTCTGTCAAGAACAATCATCTGATGATGAGAACCTCTGATACCAACAAAACTGATTCACTATCAAGAAAACCAAGAAGTCTGAAGGTTAAGGTTTCCTGCAACAAACCCAACCCTGCTCACAGGTATGGACCTAAACTGACACAAGTTCGGCATCCTATGCTGTCATCAGCGTCACAGACATTCAAGAGGGGTGATACGATACCCAGAAGGTGTGGCATCACCAGCTCCTGAAGCGGCCTCACTCGGCTGAATCCCAAATGATCGGTCCCCAGAGTCGACAATCCTTCAAACCAACAACCCCTTCAACCCAAAGGGTTGAAAAAGAAGTCAACCGAGAGAACCTCGTCTGAGCGTGGATTTCATGAGACACTAGTGCCTACCAAGCAAGCACGCACCCACTAATTTCCACAACTAATGCTAGGTTCACTCAAGCCTAGGTCTGGCTTCTCACTCATCAGAATGCCCCTCCCACAACAGCGCAGATAATCATATCATACTGAAAATAAAATGCGGGAAATAAAATGCGATAAATAAACACGACCCAACAAGTAATCATACAAGCGCTAGGATTGACTCTCGTGGGGGACGTTGGATCCCCAAACTGACTCGCATACGGGACGTTGGATCCCAGGAAACTATCGAGTCCCCAGCAGAGTTGCCAGCTGTCACTTCCGCGAAAATAAGGTGCCGGTAAAATAGAAGAGTCGCCAACTTTCATTATTTATCCCTCAGAACGGGAAAGGAAACGATCGGAAAAACCTGACGAAAAGGTATAAGACAAGGTCATCGCAACCGTTGTCTGGGTTTGGGAGTCGGTTACGCAAGGGGAAGGTATTAGCACCCCTCACGTCCGTCGTACTCGACGGGATCCACGCTTGTTGTGTTTATCTGACGGGTTGGTTTTATCTATCTACCTATCAAGGCTGGTCTAAAAAGAAAAGAAAATGACTCGGCAAAGCGTCGCACTTTATGCCTACGTATTCTCATCAGAGAATGAGAAATTAGATTCAACGTAGTTCGACTAACTACGGGTTACGGGGAAGGTAGCTCGCCAATACGTCAGTATTGTGCCTATATACTCTCAACAGGTATGAGAGATCAGAGCTCACGTAGTTCGGGATAATACGGATTACGGGGATTCAGATTCATCCGTTTTATCGAGTAGGGTTAACAAACAGTTCCAGCAGTTTGGTGTATGCAGCTCGACCCTTGGAGAGTTATGCGTTACCGTTTGCGGTAGAACTAGGAGTTAACAACACTCTTTTCTTCAGAAAAGCTTCCTTTGACTTACGGGCCCACGGGGCAAAAAGGTTTGAAGTTTGTTTTCTGTCTTTTATGGAAGAACTGTTTTTTATGCTTGTTTGCAACTAATATCACACTAGAGACTATGACCTGAGAATGAATGCGTCGTATGTCACCCAAAGGGTGCCATACTAAACATCCAGACTATTGAAAAGAAACTCTCCAACAATCCTTTCTCAGATAGCTTAAGGCTCGTAACGTACGACGTCAGTTAACCTTTATTACTGTATTTTTATTTGTTTCAAGATGAGAAGAGAGAACACGCTCAACTAAGGGGAGACTATCAAGTCCTAATGTTGTCATGCCAAGGATTCATCCTATGGTTGAGGTTTGAAATAGGGAACTCCTAGAAGTTATCATGCATAGGTTTCAACCTAAAGTTCTAATCATCACTTCCTTATCAAAGGAAGTGAGATTCCTAAGGGATCATGTCAATGATAAACAGAAACAGATAAAGCATCAGCTTAAACAGTAAACAATAAACGACTATAAAATGCATGCAATGCAAGTGAGGGAGGAAATGAGTGTGGGGCATCAGCCTCCACAAGCTCGTCTCAACCTCAAGCCAAATATGAACAACTGTAATCATACAGAAAAAGTAACATGCTATCAAGGAAAATATAACAACTGCAATCATACAGAAGAAAGAATGACATGCTATCAAGCAAACTCAAACCACATAGGCAAGGGAGCTGGACTCTACCGAATACCCGCAAGCAAAGCCACACAGTAAAAATACAAGCAGAGGGAGCAACTCAACCTCTAGTGCAATCATGCTCCTAGCTTAAATCAATCTAAACATGAACTTATTCTAATGCATCAAGCAAATCAAACCAGGCACATCAATACAGAAATGAAAGCAGATCAACCACCCCTACAACTTCAAGCTTCAGCTCTTCAGTAATTCAGCCTTCAGACCTCACCTACCCTTCAAGGCTATCATCTTCAATAGCAAGTATCAACTTGCTTCTCCAAGTTTTCAATACACCAAACATAGGTATCAACTTATTCTTTCTTCTTCAAGCTTCAGCTCTCCAGTCCATTCCACCTTCAGGCTCCATTCCTAACTACAAGTATCAACTTGTTTCTTCAGGCTCTCAATGCATCAACATAAATATCAGCTTATCCTTTATTCTTCAAGCCTCAGCTCTTCACTCATTCTTAATTTGATCTTCTTCATAAGTGTCAACTTGGTCTTCAAGCTTCAGCTCTCTCTTCCTTACAAGCATCAACTTGGTCCTCTTCATCTACAAGCCTCAGCTTCTCAGAGTAATCCTCAAACACAAAGAAGTATCAAATTCATCCTTCAATATTCTTCAAGCAGAGAACTCCATCCTCTAACAAGGGAGAGAGATTCATCTATCAAGAGTAAAGTTTGGATGATTGGTAGCAGAGTGAAGACCAAAGGTCACCACTAAGCATCCTATCATCAGAGAAAGGGACCCTTAAAGGTTCTACCAATTTGCAAAGATCCACACATCCTACCTAAGGAGGGATGAGGCCTTTACAAGGGACCTTACATCATAGGGAAGAATGGAATTGATCAACATATTCCATGTTTATGAAGAAAGAGAACTATCTTGATACCTAATCAAAACTACACCAAAAGAAGGGAAGATCTTCAAATCCAAGCCTCTTAAAGAAATCCAATGCATCTTCAACTTGTATTCATCATCACACAAGAGCAAGCAAAGCAAAACCCTAATCTAAGGGAACTAAAGAAGTCAATCTAGTTGAATTAGTGCCTCAGAATCATCTAAAGCTAGCACCTAAACTAAAATCAAACAAAAATAGTAAACTACCTTGAAAAATCCTATAAATATTCCTAAGGGACCCTAATTCAATCATGAATATACCATACAAAAATCAGAGGTTGAATCATCCACCAAGTCCTACAAATAAAATCTAAACCATAAGGTATCAACCATAAACCCTAAAATGGAGCATCTAAAGGTTTCAACCTAAACTACCACCTATGTTCATCACAAAAATGTGAGAAAAATCTATGGGGAGCATGCATATCTATGCTAACTACTCACAAAAAATCAAGGGCAAAATCATCATCACATGATCAAACCAAATTCCACAAAATCAAGCATCAAACATGATTATTTTAATATCAATTAAAATGTAAAAATCCCATAAAATCAGAAAATGCATGAAATAAAAGTATTTTTTATCTAAAAAATACTAGACCCTATCATGAATCTAATGCAAAAAGAATGGAGTTAATTGAATTATTTTTCCATTTTTTATGATTTTATCAAGAACCATGAATATAATGAAAAAAATAAAGAAAATCAAACTAAAATGATAAACACACGGTGCAGATAGTAAGCAAAAGCAGTTCATTTCAGGGTTGGGCCCAAAAAGGGGGTGTGGTTAGCAGCTAATGCATTAAGCCCAAAACACAACTTAAGTGAAACGCTGCGTTTCACATTAGTTCAGAATCCTTCACAAAATGAGAAACATTCGTGGCCATTGGATCATGCCCTCAGTCAAAGTTCAACCCCAATCTGATGGCTATCAAGTCATCTTCTTCATTTGAAATCCTGAAACACGCGCGTAGCCATGGCCGTCGCCGGTGGTGCTCCGGTCATCGTCCCCAACCCTAACTCTCTCCACAGGCCTCCATTCCAAGACGTCTCTACATGAAACTCACTCCAATTTTCACAAGGAATCTTCCTATGCCATTTAATCATGCTAACAGTTCAAGAATCCAAGAATAACAATCTCAACCGAAAATTCCATGAACCCTAATTGGTCACTAATCTCCAAATTGATGATCCAAAAATCTTCCTACACCATTCTATTATGCATCTACCATAACAATTCATCTTAATTCTACCTAATTTAAGCCATAGCACAAGAGTTGCATACCTGGTAAACTTGAGCAAACAGAAGGGTTGAATCTTCAAATCAGCCTTCAAGAACTTGCAGAATCCTTCACTGAATCACAATCAATCATCTGTATGCAAAGAAAAGAGTTGAATCTTCTTGAATTATCAAATCCGATTCTGAGTTGCAAGCTTCACTCTCCAATGGCTACTTCACGATTCTTCCACCACAGTGCCTTGAATTTGATCTAGAATTGATCACCAACCTCAGAGCAAGCTATTGAGATCAATTTCTTGGACTGAAATGGTCTCTAACCTTGTAACCGATTTTGATTTGCAATGAGAAAGTTCAAAGTGCAAGCTCAGTTTTCTCTCTCAATCATCACCAAAAAATGATCTGAACCACTTCTATTCAATATATAGAGTGTGTAGGGATGATCTAGAAAGCTCTAGATCCTTCCAATGAGAAATTCAATTTCTCATGTCACTTGAATTCTCATGATATGCCATGGTATGCACAACTTCTGCCAACAGATTGAAATCATTCTCAAATCCTTCCAATTTCTCCCTTCATGACATTTTGGAAGTGTTTGACTTGCAAGGGACCTTGATCATGCCTTGAGTTTGGGTTTGGCAATGGTTACTTAAGATGTAAGTAACTACTTTTCAAAGCAAGTCCACAAATTAAACTTCAATTCAAAAATGTGGCTAAACCAATGTTCTTAAAATGCTTTTTAGAATCAAAATGACCTATTACATGCCTTTGTTTGGATATGTGGATCAAAAATATCAATTTCCAACTTTGGTTCATTTAACTTATACCCTTATTTTAGGTCATTTTTGCAAATTTGAGCTACAAGCAATTTCATCATCTCATGAACTCTTCACTAGCCTTAAAACATCATTTTGAACAAGTTTGATGTTGAACATTTTCCCATTTGAAGCTTGGAAATAGGAGTTATGGCCTTATGCTTGAAATGACCTATAATCTCCAAATGACCAAAATGCCCTTGACTTGTCAAAGCCATAACTTGAGTTATACAAATCCTATCAAGGACTTCTAGTACTATCTAGAAAGCTAAGAGGATAAGGAACAACATTCATGTTGACCAAATGTTCATAGGAATCATCCTTCTAGGGCAAAAGTTTCATGCAAGTTGGACAACTTTCAAGCTCCCAAATTCACATACCTCAGATGACCTGTAACTTGTCAAAGTCATAACTTGAGTTCTACAAATCCTATCAAGGACTTCTAGTACTCAAATTAAAGCTAAGATCATGCTCTACAACATTCATGTTGGGGGCAAGATGAGATGACAACCACATCTTGAGCTAAACTGCCTTGAAGATAGGGGTCAAACTAGGGGATTTTACACTGTCAAGCCTTAGAAACCCTAGCTTGCAACTTCTCAAACTCTTCAATCATGATGAGTTGACCTTGTAATCATCCTTATAACATCCCCATGTATCAATCCATAATCACATGGCCCTTGGATTAGGTCTCAAACTTCTCCAAATCATCAGTTGACTTTGGGTTGACACATTCAAACCCTAATTGCAACACTCATGGCTGAGTCTTCTTAATCTTGCACAATGACCTGTCTTGGCCTCAAATTGACCTTCAACACTTCTCATGAGCTCTCTCAAGACCTCAAGTCTAACTTTATGACCTCAGAAATATCTGAGGACTTCCCCATAACTCTCAAGCTAGGAGGCCCACCCACTTTTGGTTTCAACCAGTCTCTCTGGGGATCTTTTAATTTCTCTGACAAGGATATTAACCCTTGAACACTTGAACAACCCTCTTAGCTAGATTCAAACTCTTGTGTAGCCCTCGATTGGTAATCATACCTTTTGATCTCCTGCATACATGTCAATGAAATGCAAATGATAATGCTAATGTGAATGAAATGAAACATAAGCTAGGTAAAGAAATGTTGGGCAAATTTTGGGGTGCAACACGCTCAACGTAATAACTGGAGTCAGGATACTCAATGTAACTGACCGGAGCCTGAACGCTCAACGTAATAACCGGAATCTGGATACTCAACTAAACTGACCGAAGCCTGAACGTTCAACGTAATAACCAGAGTCTCTATAGTCAACGAAAATGACCGGAGCCTGAATGATCAACGTAATCACCGGAGTCTGGATACCCAACAAAACTGAACGGAGCATGAACGCTCAACGTAATATTTTTAGTCTGGATACACAACGAAACTGACCGTATCCTGAACGCTCAACGTAATAAATGGAGTTATGATACTCAACGAAAATGACTAGATCCTGAACGCTCAATGTAATGACCGGAGTCTGGATACTCAACGAAAATGACTGGAGCCTGAACGCTCAACGTATTGACCGGAGTATGGTAACTCAACGAAAATGATCGGAGCCTGAACGTTCAACGTCATAATGACAAGAGTCTAGATACTCAACGAAAATGACCAGAGTTTGAACCCTCAACGTAATAACCGGAGTCTGGATACTCATCGAAAATGACCGGAGCCTGAACGCTCAACGTAATAATCGGAGTCTGGATACTCAACGAAATTGATCGGAGCCTGACGCTCAACTTAATAACCAGAGTCTGGATACTCAATGAAAATGACCGGAGCCTGAACCCTCAATGTAATAACCGGAGTCTGGATACACAACGACACTGACCAGAGCTTGAAAGCTCAACATAATAATCGGAATCTGGATACTCAATGAAACTGACAGGAGCCTGAACACTCAACGTAATAACCGGAGTTTGGATACCCAACGAAACTGACTGGAGCCTGAATGTTCAACGTAATAACTGGAGTCTGGATACTCAACGAAACTGACCGGAGACTGAACGATCAACGTAATAACCGGAGTCTGGATACCCAATGAAACTGACCAGAGCCTAAACGCTCAACGTAATAACCAGTGTCTTGATACCCAACGAAACTGACCGGATCCTGAACGCTCAATGTAATAAATGGAGTTATGATACTCAACGAAAATGACTGGATCTTGAACGCTCAATGTAATGACCGGAGTCTGGATACTCAACGAAACTGACTGGAGCCTGAAAGCTCAACGTATTGACCAGAGTATGGATACTCAACAAAAATGATCGGAGCTTGAACGTTCAACGTAATGACAGGAGTCTAGATACTCAACAAAAATGACTGGAGTCTGAACCCTCAACGTAATTGTTGCACCCCAAAATTTGCCCAACATTTCTTTACCTAGCTTATGTTTCATTTCATTCACATTAGCATTATCATTTGCATTTCATTGACATGTATGCAGGAGATCAAGAGGTATGATCACCAATCAATAGCTACACAAGATTGTGAGGCTAGCTAAGAAGGTTATTCAATTATTCAAAGGTTGATACCCTTGTCAGAGAAGTTAAAAGATCCTCAGAGAGAGTGATTGAAGCCAAGGGGGTGTGTCTCCTAACTTGAGAGTTGTGGGAAGTCATCAGATGTTTCTGAAGCCTTGAAGTTGGACTTGAGGTCTTGAGAGAGCTCATGAGAAGGTTTGAAGATCACTTTGAGGCCTAGACAGGTCATTGTGGAAGGTTAAGAAGCCTCAGCCATGATTGGTGCAGCTAGGGTTTGACTGGGTCAACCCTAAGTCAACTGATGATTTGAAGAAGGTTGAGATCTAATTCAAGAGCCATGTGATCATGGATTGATACATTGAGATGTTATATGGATGATTCCAAGGTCAACTCATCATGATTGAAGAGTTTGAGAAGTTTCAAGCTAGGGTTTCTAAGGCTTGACAGTGTAAAATCCCCTAGTTTGACCCCTATCTTCAAGGCAATTAACTCAAGATGTGATTGTCATCTCATCAAGGAGGAATTGAAATGGCTCAAGGAGAGACTTGGTTCAAGAAACTTTGAAAAAGAAAGAATTAAAAGGATTTAATGGTCAAAAATTCAAATAAGTCATTTTGTGACCAAATGAAACAAAATTATAGGTCAAATTGATTGGAAAAATGATTCTAGAAACAATGGCAAGGTTAGAATTTTGATTTGAGGTCATTTGAATGGCATTCCATTTCATTTCTTCATGATGAAGCAACATAATCAAATGCATACCTTTGGCTTGCAAGCAAGGAAAATAACACTCTAAAATCATTCAATATCTCATGAGAACTTGATTACACACATAGCCATGCCAAGAAGGAGTCAGAATGGTGGTTGCCATGGGTGATATTTTGAAGAGAAATTGAAAATCCAAAATCTCATTTGGATGGATCCAGAAGTTTCTAGAGGAGTCTAATAATTCTATATAAGCTAGTGAGTGAGCTCAGCCATTTTTTGGAAGGAATTGAAGCTGGTAAGAGAAGGAGCCATTGAAATTTTGAAGGTTCAAGTTGAAATCGGGTTTTCAATTCAAGGGAGAATCAAGCCAAATCAAGGTGTGCAAAGGCTTGGAGAGTGAATTTGGAACGTGTCTGCATCATCTTGGTAGTTGAAGTGAGCAAAAACTGCATCTGTTACCTCTCTGAAACCAGGTTTGTACATTTCACTCTTATGCATGATTTAGGAGGAGAAACTTAGAAATGTATATGTGGTTAAGATCCTTGCAACCTGTAGTTGGATTTAGGATCATAATTTGGTGAATTAGAGACAAGTTAGGCATGTAACCATTTTCTGTTGAGGATGATATCTCACGATTCTTGAAGGATTATTCATGATTGGATGGTGGAAATTGATCAGTGAAGAGTGAGGATTAATTTGAGACCTTTAATTTAAAGAATGGTGAAAATCAAGATTTGGATGAACTCTGAAAATGTGATCGTGTTTTGAGTTAGAGAAGGAATTAGGAAATTCTGAGGTTGGATTCGTGATCAGGATGAAAAATGGAGTGGGATGATGATTCGTTTCACTATTGTTGTTGACCTGTGTGTACCACTTCATCGGAGAAGACGGTGGCACTGCAGCTCAGGCCACCGTCTGAGAACTCCCTCCATTTCAGTTTGAATTGGGGACGATGAACATGGACCATCAGATGAAGGTTGGACTTTGACTCAGGAAAGGGATACACGACCACGATTTGCTCTCAAAGTCTGAAGACTTGGATTGGAATGAAACGCACCGTTTCATTAATTGAATTGTTTTGGGCTTAGGACTCAGATTGATATCTACACCCTCTTTTTGGCCCAACCCAAGAATTGAACTAAGCTGGATTGCTATTTGACACGCATCTTTTATTAATTTCTTTTATTTTCTTTTAATTTTCTTCATTTCATATGACTTAGAGATTAATTCATAAAAAATAGAAGATTAACTCAATTAATTCCAAACTTTTTTCCCCTGATTCATGATTGAATCTAGAATTTTGTAGATAAAAAATATTAATGATTCATGCATTTTTGATTTTATTTGCATTTTTTGAATATTAATTAGTATTAAAATGGCCATGGTTGATACCTTGTTTTGATGAATTTGGTTTGAGCACTTGGTGATGATTCTTGCCTTGATTTTTTGTGTATAGCTAGGATAGAGATGCATGTTCCCCTTAGATTTTTCTCACATTTTTGTGATGAATGTAGGTGGTAGTTTTAGGTTGAAACTTTAGGTGCCCTATTTTTAGGGTTTATGCTTAGTACCTTGTGATTTAGGATTTATTTCTAGGACATGGTGGATGATTCAACCTCTGAATTTTGTATGGTAGATTCATGATTGAATTAGGGTTCCATAGTTATTTTTGTAAGATTTTACAATTGGTTTTAGTATTTTAGTTAGGACTAACTTTAGTACTAGGTTTTAGGTGATCCTAACTTGCTAATTCAATTAGATTGACTTCTTTAGTTCCCTTAGATTAGGGTTTTGCCTCTCTTGCTCTTGGATGATGTTGAAGACAAGCTTGGGCTACCATGGATTGCTTGAAGAAGTTTGGATGTGAATATTTCCCTTCTTTTGGTGTAGTGTTGATTAGGTGTTGAGATTAGGGTTTGTAGGCAGAGCTTCTAGATAGATTCTCTTCCTTCATAAACATGGAAGATGTTGATCACTTCCATTATTCCCTATGATGTAAGGTACCCTTGTAAAGGCCTCATCCGTCCTTTGGTAGGATGTGTGGCTCTTTACAAGTTGGTAGAACCTTTGAGGGTCCCTTTCTCTGATGATAGGATGCTTAGTGGTGACCTGTGGTCTTCACTCTGCTGTCAGTCATCCAAACCTTGCTCTTGTTAGATGAATCTTTCTCCCTTGCTAGAGGATAGAGTCCTTGTTAGAAGATTGAAGATGTTTGAAGACTACCCTTGGAGCTGAAGCTTGAAGATCAAGAGGAACAAGTTGACACTTGTAGGAAGAAGATCAAGCTGAGATTGGAGAAAGAGCTGAAGCTTGAAGAAGATGAAGAACAAGTTGATACTTGTGAAGGGAATCTATTGGAGATTAAATGAAGAAGCTGAAGCTTGAGGTTGGAAAGCAAGTTGATACTTGTGAGTGCAATGCTTGGAGTGCCTGAAGGAACAAGTTGATGCTTGCTAGTGGAATTGAAGCCTGAAGGTGGGGTTTACTTTGGAGCTGAGGCTTGAAGAAGAAAGAATAAGTTAATACTTATGATTGATGCCTTGTAAGCTTGAAGAAGCAAGTTGACATTTGCTATTGAAGGTGAAAGACTTGAAGAGCAGTTGAGGACTGAGGACTGAACTGCTGTCAGAGGAGAGCTTTGCTGAGAAGCTGTGAAAGCTGTTGATCTGCTTTCTTTCCTGTTTGTTTGCTGTCTGTGCAACTGTATTGCTGTGACTTGTTTGATTTGCTTGATGTATTAGAGTAAGTTCATATCTAGATTGATTTAAGCTAGGAGCATGATTGCACTAGAGGTTGAGTTGCTCCCTCTGCTTGTATTTGGGGGTATTCGGTAGAGCCCTGCTCCCTTGCCTGTGTGGTTTGTGTTTGCTTGATAGCATATTATTGCTTCTGTATGACTACAGTCCCTTGTATCTTGCTTGATAGCATGTTATTTCCTCTGTATGATTACAGTTATTCATACTTGGCTTGAGGTTGAGATGAGCTTGTGGAGGCTGATGCCCCACACACATTTCCTCCCTCACTTGCATTGCATGCATTTTATAGTCGTTTAGTGTTTACTGTTTAAGGTGATGCTTTATCTGTTTCTGTTTATCATTGACATGATCCCATAGGAATCTCACTTCCTTTGATAAGGAAATGATGATTAGAACTTTAGGTTGAAACCTATGCATGATAACTTCTAGGAGATCCCTGTTTCAAACCTAAACCATAGGATGAATCCTTGGCATGACAACATTAGGACTTGATAGTCTCCCCATAGTTGAACCTGTTTTCTCTTCTCATCTCAAAAAAAATTAAAATACAGTAATAAAGGTTAATTGATGTCGTACGTTACCAGCCTTAAGCTATCTGAGAAAGGGTTGTCGGAGAGTTTCTTTTCGACAGCTTGGATGTTTAGTATGGTACCCTTTGGGTGACATGCGACGCATTCACTCTCAGGTCATAGTCTCTAGTGCAATATTGGTTGCAAACATCCATAAAAAACTGTTCTTTCGTAAAAGACAGAAAACAAACTTCAAACTTTTTTTGCCCCGTGGGCCCGTAATTCAAAGGAAAGCTTTTCTGAAGAAAAGAGTGTCGTTAACTCCCAGTTCTACTGTAAACGGTAACGCCTAAGTCTCCAAGGGTCGAGCCGCATACACCAAACTCCTGGAACTGTTTGTTAACCCTACTCGAAAAAATAGATGAATCTGAACTCCCGTAATCCGTATTATCCCGAACTACGTGAGCTCTGATCTCTCATATCTGTTGAGAGTACGTAGGCACAATATTGACGTATTGGCGAGCCACCTTCCCCGTAACCCGTAGTTAGTCGAACTACGTTGACTGTGATTTCTCATTCTCTGGTGAGAATACGTAGGCATAAAGTGCGACGCTTTGCCGAGTCATTTTATTTTCTTTTCAGACCAGCCTTGATAGGTAGATAGATAAAACCAACTCGTCCAGTAAACACAACAAGCGTGGATCCCGTCGAGTACGATGGACGTGAGGGGTGCTAATACCTTCCCCTTGTGTAACCGACTCCCGAAACCAGACAATGGTTGCGATGACCTTGTCTTATACCTTTTCGTCAGGTTTTTCCGATCGTTTACTTTCCCGTTCTGAGGGATAAATAACGAAAGGTGGCGACTCTTCTGTTTTGCCGGCACCTTATTTTTGCGGTAGCGACAGCTGGCGACTCTGCTGGGGACTACCTGATAGTTTCTTGGGATCCAACGTCCCGTATGCAAGTCAGTTCGGGGATCCAACGTCCCCTGCGAGAGTCAATCCTAGCGCTTGTACGATTACTTGTTGGGTTGTGTTTATTTATCGCATTCTATTTCCCACACTTTATTTTCAGTATGATATGATTATCTGTGCTGTTGTGGGAGGGGCATTCTGATGAGTGAGAAGCCAAACCGAGGCTTGAGTGTACCTAGCATTAGTTGTGGAAATTAGTGGGCACATGCTTGCTTTGCAGGCACTAGTGTCTCATGAAATCCACGCTCAGACGAGGTTCTCCCAGTTGACTTCTTTTCCGGCCCTTTGGGCCTGAGGGGTTGTTGGTTTGGAGGATTGTCGACTCTGGGGACCGATCATTTGGGATTCAGCTGAGTGAGGCCGCTTCAGGAGATGGTGATGCCACACCTTCTGGGTAACGTATCACCCCTCTTGAATGTCTGTGACGCTGATGACCGCATAGGATGCCGAACTTGTGTCAGTTTAGGTCCATACCTGTGAGCAGGGTTGGGTTTGTTGCAGGATACCTTAACCTTCAGACTACCTGGTTTTCTTGATAGTGAATCAGTTTTGTTGGTATCAGAGGTTCTCATCATCAGATGTATATGTGTTCTTGACAGAGCAGAGATATGGTCCTGTATCAGAGGTCCTTATCTTCAGAGATGTATATGTGTTCTTGATAGAGCAGATTTGTGGTCCTGTATCAGAGGTCCTTATCTTCAGAGATGTATTTGTTCTTGAAAGAGCAGATTTGTGGTCCTGTATCAGAGGTCCTTATCTTCAGAGATGTATTTGTTCTTGACAGAGCAGATTTGTGGTCCTGTATCAGAGGTCCTTGTCTTCAGATATGTGTGTTCTTGATAGAGAAGATTTATGGTCCGATACCATGGTTTTCTTCTCATCAGAGATAGGGTTGTTCTTGACAGAGCAGTATTGTGGTTTTGTTGATACAAGATCTTCACCTTCATTACTTCAACAGCACAATCGTCTTGATCTCCTGCTTCATGATTGCATTTTGCATTGTTGTGCATATTCATCTGCATTTCATTAACGTGTGTCTGTGTTGCAGGTACCGTTTCCTCCGATTCAGGTTTTCTTGCCTTCTATTGTGCTGTCATGGGTTCTCTGAGGAAGACTGTGGCCTACAAGCTCCCTACTCCTGATGTTGTTCAGCTTGGTTCGTAAACCTTCTATGTTTGAGTTGAATGGGTTGCACGCCTTGCTGCAGTTCTACGATCCTCCTTTGAGATGCTTTACTTTCCAGGATTTTATTCTCGCACCCACACTGGAGGAGTATGTTGATTTGTTAGGTGTGCCTATCAAGAGTCAGATGCCCTTTGTTCATATGGATGTTGAGCCTAATCTGGCTAGTCTAGCCCCTTCACTTCATCTAGATGATTCCGAGTTGGTCTTGTCTAGTTGGAACAGGGGTCCCGGTTTCTCCTTGCAGTTCTTAGTGGGAAAAGCTCAGCAGTGCGCCAAAGACGGATGTTGGATCGTGTTCAACGCCATCCTTGCTCTGTGCATATACGGCATCATTCTGTTCCCCAATATGCCCGACTTTGTAGACTTCGACGCCTTCCACATCTTTGCATCAGGGAATCCAGTCCCTACCTTGATAGGAGATGTCTATCATTCCGTCCACTACAAAAAGGAGAACAGAAGGGGCAAGAATGTCTCGTGCTGTGTGCCCCTACTCTATAGATGGCTTGATAGTCACCTACCCAAGAAGGGTCCCTTTGCTTCGTCTGCAACCACAACTGAGTGGTCTGAGCGTTTGATGAGTCTGTCAGCGGAGGATATTGCCTGGTTTGATAGAGATAGGTTGGGTACTGAGATTATCTTCAGCTGCAGTGGGTTTCCGAATGTGCCTTTGATAGGAAGGAAGGGATGTATCAACTATAATCCATCTCTGCTGGTCCGAAAATTTGCTTATGCTCTGAGAGCTCCGCCGAAGGATGAAGAGGTGCAGGAATCTCTGTACCTCACTGGTCTTCTAGAGGGGGATATGTTATCTAAGCTTCAGCACGCTTGGAAGGGTATCAGTAAGCGGGAAAAACCATTGATGGGAAAAAGTAATAGCCAAGCCTACGCTCCGTATGTAACCTGGATCATAGCCCGAGCAGATATTATAGGGATGCCATTTCCTCCTGCCAAGCCAGAAAGCCCTCCAGTGGTTGAAGAGCCTACCACCGTGCCTATTCAGCAGTACAATCAGGTGTTAGCTGAGAGAGATGAGCTGAAGAAGGCAAATGAAGAACTGGAGAAAGAATTGGCTCAACTCAGAAGCAAGAGAAGCGAAGCCGTCCATTCCTTCAAGAGGCAAACGGAGCTGGTGAACCAGTTAGGGACGGATTTAACTAAGCAGATGGCCGAGCACGAGCGCTTGGGTCAGGACTTCAAAGCTGTTAATGACGTACTGGCCACTAAGAAGCAGCACTTGGATGAAGCGTACCGGAGGATATCCAAGTTTAATCAGCATTGGAAGGCCACCCTAGCCAATGGCAAAGAACGGGAGGATAAACTGAAGCAACAAATCTCCAAGCTGAAAGCCCAGGTGAAGGCTAGTGAGAAGAGGTTTGATGAAGAAACCGCTCGCAGATATGCCGCTGAAGGCCTGCTCAACAAGGCTCTTGCTAACCTGAAGGAGCACAAACTGACGTTTGAATCCAAGAAGCGGAAGTTAGAAGATTGTTTCGGCGAAGAAGCATGGGAAGACTCAGTTGAAGGTCTCCAATACACTATTACACAGAGGAAGTTACTCGTCGAAGGGTTTCTCACTCAGCCCGATCATCCAGAAACGAGGAATCTGTTAGAAGAGTTTCGCGCCCGTGGCCATGCCTGACCATATTTGTAATCCTTTTGTGTTGATCATTGTTGTATGCTGACCATCACCAGGCTTGTTGGTCGAGGTCATGTTGTTGATTCTGCTTGTACTCAGTGACATTGTGTACCGCCTTGATGGGCTTTCTTTGTATATATGAGATGTTATTTCCATGATTAGACTCGGACTTCTTATTATCAGCACTGGCACTTAGGCACTAGGATCGGGGGAAACCTCCCTAACACACAGACACACGTTTGCATTTGCATGAAGCATCTGCATAACGAGCACTTTGTCTTTTTTCTAACCCTTTTGTGTATACAGGTTGTTTCAGGTTGTTCCAGGATTGATCAAAGACCAATCCACCGTTATTAGACCAGAGCAAATCAAGCCAGAGCAATGGAGCAAGTGCAGACTGGCGTTCAAGAACTCCGAGAGAGGATGGACCGCTTCATGGAACTCATGCAAGTGGTTGCCAACGGCCAAGACCAGCTCAGAACCTTGGTCCAGCCTCTGATTTCAAGGGTTGATAGCAATGGTGTACTCCATGGCGGGAATGTTCCAACCCCTCCACCTGTTGAAACTCCTCAGAATGGCGTCCCCGTGACTGGGGGAACGGTAGTGGCAACGACAACATGATCGCTAACATGGGGCTCAACGGTAATACGACTGGCGTCAATAATGGAAATTTTGAAGCTAATGTCAATGTCGGGCTGGGCAACGGCAACACGGGTGTCGGAAATCTGTATGGGCCTCAGCCGTGGTTAGAAGATCGTCAAGAAGATTTGTTCTCCCAGAAGGGTGCTGAAGGAGAGCTGACTGCTGAAGCACGTCTGAGGTTTAAGGCACTCGAGGACAAAATGAGGAATTTCGAGAACCTGAACACTATGGGTGTCGACATGAGTAAATTGGGATTGATTGCTGATTTCAGGTGCCTCCCAAATTCAAGGTACCCGACTTTGAGAAGTACAAGGGCACCACCTGCCCTCGCGTCCACCTAAGATCATACTACCGGAAAATGTCCACTCACTCTGAAGACGAGAAGCTGCTGATGCACTTCTTTCAGGATAGCTTGTCCGGGCCATCCTTGGAATGGTACATGAGTCTGGAGCCTACCAGTGTGCGCACGTGGAAGGAACTCGCTGAAGCCTTCGTGCACCATTACCAGTATAACAGTGACTTGGCTCCAAACCGGGTCCAACTGCAGAATTTGTCACAGAGGAACAACGAAGGGTTCAAGGAATACGCCCAGAGGTGGCGTGAATTAGCAGCTAGAGTTTAGCCGCCGATGGTTGAACGGGAGCTTGTTGAGATGTTTGTAGCCACCCTCCCAGGGGTTTATTACGAGAAATTGGTCAGCGATATGTCTGGAAGCTTCTCAGATCTCATCATCACCGGCGAGCACGTTGAAAATGGGATCAAACTGGGGAAAATTCAAGGTGATCTATCCTCAGCTGGAGGAGGAAAGAAACCGTATGGTGGCAAAAGGCGGGAAGGAGAAACGAGCGTCGTGTCCAACGCTCGAAGGAAAGGTAAAGGCCCTCACCAGCAGGTGGCCAGTATAACCATCCCCGCTGTCTAACAACCCAAGCAACAGCAGCAGCAGCAGCCGAATCAACAAGGGTACAGAAAGTATCAGAACAGGGCACCTCTATCAAGTCGTCA
Organism: Lathyrus sativus; assembly: GCA_963859935.3. NCBI lineage: Eukaryota > Viridiplantae > Streptophyta > Magnoliopsida > Fabales > Fabaceae > Lathyrus > Lathyrus sativus. Next base: position 228,031,713 of record OZ012736.1, read on the forward strand.
CCTTGAAACACCGCCCATGTCTTATACTCAGCTGTTACAGACTCTGCTTCAGTTACAGCTAATCCAAAAGAGAACCCTGGCTCCCTTGACAGGGGCACCCCCGCCAGGTTATGATGCGAATGCAACCTGTGAGTTTCACTCAGGGGCACCGGGCCACACGATAGAAAACTGCAAAGCCTTCAAGCATAAGGTACAAGATATGGTGGATGCTAAGATCATCAATTTCTCAGATAATGTGCCAAATGTCACAAAGAACCCGATGTCGAATCATAGGGGAGGTGGGGTGAATGCCATTATTGAAGACGAGTATTTGGATGTGTTGACTGACGTCAAGGATCTGAAGACACCGCTTAGCTTCGTTAAAGCCAAGCTGATGAAGAGAGGATTCTTTCCAGGCTGTGCAGAACTGTGTATGGGCTGTGCGATTCATCCTGATGGATGTGAACAGTTGATAGAGGGGATTCAGAGTCTGATGACCGAAGGAATCTTGAAGTTTAGCCGAAGGGCCGAATGTGGATCTGGAGAGGTAATGCTGAAGCAAGATGATGAGGTTGCTACCATCACCATCCCTCGCCGAACGATCACTATTTCTGCACCTAGACCGCCCACGATTACCATCACCAAGGCTGGGCCAATCCCTTTTAAAAGCACCAATGCTGTCCCGTGGCATTATGGGGCTGACGTCTACTGCAACAGGCAGAAGTTAGAATTGGAACCCTCGGGGCAGTGTGTGGATAACCTAGCGGGCATTGGCGGAATCACGCGTAGCGGAAGGGTATTTGCTCCACCTGAGATTGTGGCGGACAAAGCGGACAAAGCAGAAGTAACTGATAAGGGAAAGGGTAAAGTCGTTGAGGAAACCCCTCGGGGGGTAGAGAAGGACTTACTTGTTAAGGACGCTGAAGAGTTCATGAGGTTGATCAAGAAGAGTGATTACAAGATCGTGGATCACCTCCATCAAACACCCTCGAAAATTTCCATCCTGAATTTGTTGTTGTGTTCGGAGTCACATCGCAATGCGCTGTTAAAGGTTTTAAATGCCACGTATGTACCGTAGGAGAAATCGGTCAACCAGTTGGAAGGGGTCATAGCCCAAGTAAATGCTGGGAACGGGTTAGGGTTCACTGACCTGGAGTTGACGCCGAAGGGAAGAAACCACAACAGCACCCTGCACATCTCGATAGAGTGTAGGGGAACGATTATGTCTCATGTGTTAGTGGACACAGGGTCATCGCTCAATGTTCTTCCGAAGAAAGCATTGATGAAGTTAGATACTCGAGGATTAATTTGCACACCCAGTGATCTGGTTGTGAAAGCGTTTGATGGAACCAAGCGTCATGTCTTCGGAGAGGTAACGTTGCCAATCCAAGTTGGGCCGGAAACTTTCGACGCAGTCTTCTACATCATGGACATCATGCCTGCCTACAGCTGTCTCTTAGGCCGGCCATGGATCCATTCTGCTGGCGTCGTGACCTTCATGTTGCACCAGAAGCTCAAGTATGTTGTCGGAGGCAGCATCGTGATTGTTTGTGGCGAGGAAGACATAATGGTGAGCCATTTGTCGTCCTTCAAATATGTTGAGATGGAGGGGGAGATCCACGAAACCCTATGTCAGGCGTTCGAAGCTGTTAAAGTCAAGAACGTGGCTCCTGTAATCACTGAGAAACCAGAGATGACTCTCTCTTCCTTCAAGGAAGCCCGGGCCGTTGTTCAGGCCGGATCTACCCCAGGCTGGGGGCGATTTCTAGAGATACCTAACAAGCAAGACAAGTTCGGGTTGGGATACTCTCCTACGGCTGAAGCCTCTTCTTCTCACAGTGCGTCGCGAGGTAAAGGGCCGATCCAGTTTACAAGCGGCGGAGTAATATTTGAAAGTGTCAATGCGGCGTCTGAAGACGGCGAAGACAGTGATTGCGACCTAGACTCTTGGATCCAGCCAAGCAAACCAGGCGAGAGCCTCAACAACTGGTCCATCGGGGATATCATCCAAGTGACAGGCAAAGAGTAATGATTTACTTTCTCCAATTGTTGTACAACCCTATGTCCTACCCGGGGCATAGTGGTTTTATTGTCAGGGCCTTGTTTGATTATGTACATGCATTTTATCTATAAATCAAAAGGAGTTTTTCTTCATATTCAAATGTTGTGATCTCTGTTATTCCTGTTTTATATTTGTTTTGAAAAACAACAAAATGGCAATGGGGTTTGTGCTAACCTGCATATCCTTGTCTTAAGCTTAACCCTTGTTATTGCAGGATCCACATAGCAGATGACATTGACTCTGGACCTTCTACGACTCACTTCGACTTCGACTGCCCGATCTATCAGGCCGAAGAAGAGATTGATGAAGACGAAGACCTTCCCAAAGAGTTGGCCCGCTTGTTGAAACAAGAAGAGAAAGTTATTTTGCCTCACGAGGAAGAGATTGAGATTGTGAATTTGGGTTCTGAAGAACTGATCAGGAACGTCAGGATAGGGGCTGCATTGCAGAGTGATGTCAAGCAGAGATTAGTCGAGATGCTGAGAGAGTATAGTGACATCTTTGCTTGGTCATACGAGGATATGCCCGGACTTGATACTGACATCGTGGTCCATCACTTGCCGCTGCGAGAAGATTGTCCTCCCGTTAAGACGAAGCTTAGGAGGACACGACCAGATATGGCCGTTAAGATCAAAGAAGAAGTGCAAAAGCAGCTTGATGCTGGCTTCTTAGCGGTCACCACTTACCCTCTGTGGGTCGCCAACATAGTGCCTGTATCGAAGAAAGACGGTAAGGTATGAATGTGCGTCGATTATCGGGATTTGAATAGGGCGAGCCCTAAAGATGATTTCCCGCTTCCCCATATTGATGTGTTGGTCGACAATACAGCTCAGTTCTCCGTGTTTTCGTTCATGGATGGCTTCTCCGGTTACAATCAAATCAAGATGGCGCCGGAGGACATGGAGAAAACTAAGTTTATCACACCTTGGGGAACATTTTGCTACAAGGTAATGCCTTTCGGTCTGAAGAATGCAGGGGCCACTTACCAACGAGCAATGGTCACTTTGTTTCATGATATGATTCATCATGAGATTGAAGTCTATGTTGATGACATGATTGCGAAGTCCCAAACGAAGGATGGACACCTGGTCAATTTGCTGAAGCTTTTTGAGAGGCTTAGGAAGTTTAGGTTGAGGCTGAATCCTAACAAGTGTGCTTTCGGAGTACGGTCGGGAAAACTACTGGGGTTTATCGTGAGTGAAAGAGGCATTGAGGTTGATCCTGCGAAAATAAAAGCAATACAAGAAATTCCAACGCCAAAAACAGAAAAAGAAGTTCGTGGTTTCCTGGGCAGAATAAACTACATTGCAAGGTTTATCTCTCAGCTCACGGCCACGTGTGAACCGATGTTCAAACTGCTAAAGAAAGATCAGGAGATTATCTGGAACGAGGATTGCCAGAAGGCATTCGATAAGATAAAACAGTATCTACAGGAACCTCCGATCTTGATACCCCCAGTGGCCGGAAGACCCTTAATCATGTACTTGACAGTTCTGGAGAATAGTATGGGGGTGTGTTCTCGGTCAGCACGACGAGACGGGCAGAAAGGAGCATGCCATTTACTACTTGAGTAAAAAGTTCACAGAATGCGAATCTCGTTACTCGATGCTGGAGAAGACGTGTTGTGCACTAGCCTGGGCTGCCAAACGTTTACGACAGTACATGCTCAATCACACAACCATGCTAATTTCGAAGATGGATCCGATCAAGTACGTCTTCGAGAAGCAAGCGCTTTCGGGCAGGATTGCTAGATGGCAAATGGTGTTGACGGAATATGACATTCAGTACGTTTCCCAGAAGGCCATCAAGGGTAGCGTATTGTCTGAATACCTTGCCGAACAGCCGATCGAAGATTATCAGCCGATGAAATTTGAATTCCCTGATGAGGATATCATGTTTCTTAAAGCGAAAGATTGCGATGAACCGTTGCCCGACGAGGGGCCGGATAGGGAATCCCAATGGAAATTGATATTTGACGGGGCAGTTAATTCTTACGGAAGTGGCATTGGGGCGATCATCACGACTCCCCATGGATCCCACATTCCGTTCACGGCGAGACTGACGTTTCCGGTCACCAATAATGAAGCGGAGTACGAAGCATGCATCATGGGTCTGGAAGAAGCAATTGATTTGAGAATCAAGAACCTAGATGTATATGGTGACTCGGCACTTGTGATCAACCAGATTAAAGGGGAGTGGGAGACTCGTCAATCGAATTTGGTGCCGTACATGAACTATACCATCATGTGCCCATAGCAGAAAACCAGATGGCTGATGCCTTAGCCATGTTGGCTTCGATGTATAAAGTCAATTTTTGGAATGAAGCTCCAAGAATTGTCCTTTCTCGTCTTGATAGACCTGCATTCATCTTTGCGATCGAGGAAGCCTCCGACGGCAAACCATGGTTCCATGATATCCAGACCTTCCTTATGACTAAGGAGTATCCGGCGGGAGCGTCAACCCAGGATAAGAAGACTCTGAGGAGGCTGTCTAGAAACTTTTATCTCAATCCTGATGGAGTTTTGTATAAAAGAAACCATGATCTCGTGCTACTCAGATGTGTAGATGAGAAAGAAGCGAGTATGCTCATGGAAGAAGTCCATGAAGGCACATTTGGTACGCACGCCGGTGGGCATGCTATGACAAGAAAGATCCTAAGAGCAGGATACTACTGGCTAACGATGGAATCAGATTGCTTTAAATTCGCGAAGAGATGTCATAAATGCCAGATTTATGCTGATAAGATTCATGTGTCGCCGTGCCCGTTAAATGTCATGTCCTCCCCGTGGGCGTTCTCCATGTGGGGCATCGACATGATAGGCAAGATCGAGCCCACTGCATCTAATGGTCATCGCTTCATTCTAGTAGCTATCGATTACTTCATCTGTCGATACGGAATTCCCGAGCGGATCATTACTGATAATGGTTCGAATCTGAATAACAAGATGATGAAGGATCTGTGCCAGAGTTTCAAGATTGAACACCACAACTCATCTCCTTACCGGCCGAAGATGAATGGCGCCGTTGAAGCGGCCAATAAGAACATCAAGAAGATTGTGCAGAAGATGGTTGTGACCTATAAGGATTGGCACGAGATGTTGCCATTTGCATTGCACGATTATCGTACGACGGTACGTACATCAACCGGGGCAACCCCTTTCTCACTGGTGTACGGTATGGAAGCTGTCCTACCGTTGGAAGTTGAGATTCCTTCTTTACGAGTTTTGGTTGACGTAAAACTTGATGAGGCAGAATGGATTAAGAACCGACTAAACCAACTCAGCCTGATGGATGAGAAGAGGTTAGCGTCGATTGCATATGGTCGTCTATACCAGAGCCGAATGAAGAAAGCTTATGATAAGAAGGTGCGTCCTAGAAGCTTTCAGACGACTGATCTCGTCCTGAAGAAGATTCTTCCTCCATACTCCGATCACCGGGGCAAGTGGACTCCCAATTACAAAGGTACGTACATCGTCAGCAAGGTCTTCTCGAGAGGAGCCTTGTTGTTGTCCATGATGGATGGCGAAGATTTTGCATCCCCGGTGACCGCGGACGCAGTTAAAAAATACTTTGCTTAAAAGAATGACCCGCTGGAAAGAAAAAGAATATCCAGGCAAAAATGGGGCATCCCAGCGAACCATAAAAAAGGAAAAGGGTTCGGGCAAAAATTAGGGATATAAAGAAAAGAATGTACACCCGCAAAGTCGAAAACCCGGAAGGGCGACTTTGGCAAAAAAGGGTATTCAGGTGAATCGAAAACCCAGAAGGCCGATTCAAGCAAAAGTTAGGGATTTGAAAAAGCAAATGACTGCGTTCCTCGTATGGACTTTCATTGTTTAGTGGTTTGGAAGACCTGAGGGCCGTTTATCTGAATCAATCTCTTCTGAAGCTGAAGCGTCGAAGAAGTATCGAAGTCGAGTGGGTCATAGAAGGATCAACTCATGGTGTTCGTCTACGCCTCATTGCCGACATTTGTGTATATACTGATGTATATTTATGTTTTATTTTTGCGCAGCTTCCTCATTCCAGGAGCTTGCATCTGTTGTAAAACATTTTCACCCATTCAGGGGTTCGTTATCAATAAAATGTATATTATTCAACAATTTTGTTTGCTTGTTTAGCATTTATCTGTTTTGTTTGCGAAAAAAGAACGCCGATGTTTTTGATAAAATGCGCATACATAAACTTACTGGCTCAGGCCACTGATTGTCGAAACAATGAATTACTTGAACATTGTCACAGGATGATAACCTTGATAGGTCCCTTTAAGAAAGGTATCTTGTCTGTTTGTTTGTGGTGTCACAGGTATAGCATACTCTAGGCAGTACGCCGTACGCGTCCCCAAGCAGGATGATTCCTTCTCCTCCAGCAAGGTTCAGCAGCACCTCCCCATGGAGTTTGAACATGAGATCGTAAGCATTGATATGTCTCCCCAAGCAGAGAAGATTCTCGCCCCAACCAGATGTATCCTGAAGGATCGTCACTTCCCCAGCTGAGTCATATACTGAAGTATGCGGCTTTCAAAAGTTCAGACTGAAGTCTTCAGCGGAATTGAAATCCCCCACAGAGTCGTACTCTCCCTAGTAAGCAGGATGATTCCTTCTTCCCCAACCGAGTTTGCGGATCCCTGAGAGAGCCAAGTTCTTGGAAGCCGTTGAAGCCATGATTGGTGTTCCCTAGTAGAATGTCGAATAAATGATGTTGTATTTCCCTACCAGAGTCGTTATCTCCAGGAAAGTTTAGCCGTGAAGGCCGTGCAGTTTATTTCTGCAGTTGACATCACTTTCCTCAGCAGTTGTGGTTCGTATACCTAGTGGAGCAGGTCGGGCTCGTAGAACTTTGTTCCCCTGCAGCGGTCGGCTGAAGTTCGTTTCCCCCAGGCGGAATCCAATTGAGATTGGTGTGACTTCTTCTCCTCGGCAGGATGATTCCTTCCTCCACCAGAGCGGTTCTTTCTCCTTGATAGGAGGATTTTCCCTTCAGCATTTATTTTGCTGATGGGGTCATAGCATTTTGCATGATTGCATAGCATTTACCCTAAATGCGTAGCATTTCCACCGTGTGGAGCATTACGCCATTGTCAAAGCATATGCATATGAAACATGAGCTAGGTTGTTACCGTTCTTGTTGTGCAGGTATTCCCCAGCAAGGTCGCTTGCCCAAGATGATTCTTGAATTCTCCAGCGAAGTTGTTTGCTTAAGATGATTCTTAAAATCTCCAGTGAATTCGCCAGAGTTGGTTGCTCAAGTTGATACTTAGAGTCCCCGATAGAGTATTTGCGCAAGATGATTCTTGAAATCCTCAGCAGAGTTGATTCACCCAGAATGATTTTTGGATCCCCGAAGCAGAGTTACTAATAGTTCTCCAGAATCCCCAGCGGAGATGTGTCATCCCCAACAGGTTTGAACAGAGAAGTTGAGACTTCCCTTGAAGACTTGATGATTGAAGTCCGGCAGCGGTGCCAAAACCCCTGACTTACTGATGAAGTCTAACCACAAGGTCAAAGTAGCTTGCCTAGCTGATGCAGGATGCCTAACGGCAAAAGATGGTATATCCTTATTGGTTCATGATTGACCGAAGATTCTATTCCCGACTTACTGACGAAGTCCGGCTGACGCCCGAAAATTCCTTTGAATGCCCGAAGGCATAATTAAATTGATTGTTAAAAAGTTCCTAATGACCTGATAAGTCCCGAGGAATTCTTCTGCAGCAGTGCCGCAGAATGCCTGACGGCAATATCAGCTATGTATCACCGGTTACCGTGTGACCAATTCTCCAGCTAGTTGCCGTGCAGCTATCATTTGAGTTTCCGAAGATTTGTTCCCATCAGAGTACCGTGTACATGGGCAGTTGGCAAATTTCCGGGTTTGTTGGTATTCAACCGTCTTTCACCTTGATGGTTTAAGATCCGTTCACTTCTCACCCAGTCGGGTCCAAGCCGTTTGAATAGGGGCAGCTGTTGCACCCCAAAATTTGCCCAACATTTCTTTACCTAGCTTATGTTTCATTTCATTCACATTAGAATTATCATTTGCATTTCATTGACATGTATGCAGGAGATCAAGAGGTATGATCACCAATAAAGAGCTACACAAGATTGTGATGCTAGCTAAGAAGGTTATTCAAGTATTCAAAGGTTGATACCCTTGTCAGAGAAGTTAAAAGATCCTCAAAGAGAGTGATTGAAGCCAAGGGGGTGTGTCTCCTAACTTGAGAGTTGTGGGAAGTCATCAGATGATTCTGAAGCCTTTAAATTGGACTTGAGGTCTTGAGAGAGCTCATGAGAAGGTTTGAAGATCACTTTGAGGCCTAGACAGGTCATTGTGCAAGGTTAAGAAGCATCAGCCATGATTGGTGCAGCTAGGGTTTGACTGGGTCAACCCTAAGTCAACTGATGATTTGAAGAAGGTTGAGACCTAATTCAATAGCCATGTGATCATGGATTAATACATTGAGATGTTATAAGGATTATTCCAATGTCAACTCATCATGATTGAAGAGTTTGAGAAGTTTCAAGCTAGGGTTTCTAAGGCTTGACAGTGTAAAATCCCCTAGTTTGACCCCTATCTTCAAGGCAATTTAGCTCAAGATGTGATTGTCATCTCATCTTTCCCCCAACATGATTGTTGTAGAGCATGATCTTAGCTTTGATTTGAGTGCTATAAGTCTTTGATAGGATTTGTAGAACTCCAGTTATGGCTTTGACAAGTTACAAGTCATATGAGGAGTGTGAATTTTGGAGCTTGAAAGTTACCCAATTTGCAAGCAACTTTTTCCCTAGAAGGATGATTCCTATGAACTTTTGGTCAACATCAATGTTGTTACTTATCCTCTTAGCTTTCTAGAGAGTACTAGAAGTCCTGAATAGGATTTGTAGAACTCAACTTATGGCTTGGACAAGTCAAGGGTATTTTGGACATTCGGTGATTATAAGTCATTTGTGATCATAGGCCATTTTCACCAACTTAGAGGCTTCAAATGAAATTTTGTTCAACTAGAAAGTTGCTCAAAATGGGGTTTTAACCTTGACCATGCATCAAGTAGGCATTGAAATGGCTCAAGGAGAGACTTGGTTCAAGAAACTTTGAAAAAGAAAAAATTAAAAGGATTTAATGGTCAAAAATTCAAATAAGTCATTTTGTGACCAAATGAAACAAAATTATAGGTCAAATTGATTGGAAAAATGATTCTAAAAACAATGGCAAGGATAGAATTTTGATTTGAGGTCATTTGAATGGCATTCCATTTCATTTCTTCATGATGAAGCAACATAATCAAATGTATACCTTTGGCTTGCAAGAAAGGAAAATAACACTCTAAAATCATTCAATATCTCATGAGAACTTGATTACACACATAGCCATGCCAAGAAGGAGTCAGAATGGTGGTTGCCATGGGTGATATTTTGAAGAGAAATTGAAAATCCAAAATCTCATTTGGATGGATCCAGAAGTTTCTAGAGGAGTCTAATCATTTCTATATAAGCTAGTGAGTGAGCTCAGCCATTTTTTTGGAAGGAATTGAAGCTGGTAAGAGAAGGAGCCATTGAAATTTTGAAGGTTCAAGTTGAAATCAGGTTTTCAATTCAAGGGAGAATCAAGCCAAATCAAGGTGTGCAAAGGCTTGGAGAGTGAATTTGGAACGTGTCTGCATCATCTTGGCAGTTGAAGTGAGCAAAAACTGCATCTGTTACCTCTCTGAAACCAGGTTTGTACATTTCACTCTTATGCATGATTTAGGAGGAGAAACTTAGAAATGTATATGTGGTTAAGATCCTTGCAACCTGTAGTTGGATTTAGGATCAGAAGTTGGTGAATTAGAGACAAGTTAGGCATGTAACCATTTTCTGTTGAGGATGATATCTCACGATTCTTGAAGGATTATTCATGATTGGATGGTGGAAATTGATCAGTGAAGAGTGAGGATTAATTTGAGACCTTTAATTTAAAGAATGGTGAAAATCAAGATTTGGATGAACTTTGAAAATGTGATCGTGCTTTGAGTTAGAGAAGGAATTAGGAAATTCTGAGGTTGGATTCGTGATAAGGATGAAAAATGGAGTGGGATGATGATTCGTTTCATTATTGTTGTTGACCTGTGTGTACCACTTCACCGGAGAATACGGTGGCGCTGCAGCTCAAGCCACCGTCTGAGAACTCTCTCCATTTCAGTTTGAATTGGGGATGATGAACATGGACCATCAGATGAAGGTTGGACTTTGACTCAGGCAAGGGATACACGGCCACGATTTGCTCTCAAAGTCTGAAGACTTGGATTGGAATGAAACGCACTGTTTCATTAATTGAATTGTTTTGGGCTTAGGACTCAGATTGATATCTACACCCCATTTCTGGCCCAACCCAAGAATTGAACTAAGCTGGATTGCTATTTGACACGCATCTTTTATTAATTTCTTTTATTTTCTTTTAATTTTCTTCATTTCATATGACTTAGAGATTAATTCATAAAAAATAGAGGATTAACTCAATTAATTCCAAACTTTTTTCCCCTGATTCATGATTGAATCTAGAAATTTGTAGATAAAACATATTAATGATTCATGCATTTTTGATTTTATTTGCTTTTTTTTGAATATTAATTGGTATTAAAATGGCCATGGTTGATACCTTGTTTTGATGAATTTGGTTTGAGCACTTGGTGATGATTCTTGCCTTGATTTTTTGTGTATAGCTAGCATAGAGATGCATGTTCCCCTTAGATTTTTATCACGTTTTTGTGATAAATGTAGGTGGTAGTTTTAGGTTGAAACTTTAGGTGTTCTTTTTTTAGGGTTTATGCTTAGTACCTTGTGATTTAGGATTTATTTCTAGGACTTGGTGGATGATTCAACCTCTGAATTTTGTATGGTAGATTCATGATTGAATTAGGGTTCCATAGTTATTTTTGTAAGATTTTACAATTGGTTTTAGTATTTTAGTTAGGACTAACTTTAGTACTAGGTTTTAGGTGATCCTAACTTGCTAATTCAATTAGATTGACTTCTTTAGTTCCCTTAGATTAGGGTTTTGCCTCTCTTGCTCTTGGATGATGTTGAAGATAAGCTTGGGCTACCATGGGTTGCTTGAAGAAGTTTGTATGTGAAGATTTCCCTTCTTTTGGTGTAGTGTTGATTAGGTGTTGAGATTAGGGTTTGTAGGCAGAGCTTCTAGATAGATTCTCTTCCTTCATAAACATGGAAGATGTTGATCACTTCCATTCTTCCCTATGATGTAAGGTCCCCTTGTAAAGGCCTCATCCCTCCTTTGATAGGATGTGTGGCTCTTTACAAGTTGGTAGAACCTTTGAGGGTCCCTTTCTCTGATGATAGGATGCTTAGTGGTGACCTTTCGTCTTCACTCTGCTGTCAGTCATCCAAACCTTGCTCTTGTTAGATGAATCTTTCTCCCTTGCTAAAGGATAGAGTCATTGTTAGAAGATTGAAGATGTTTGAAGACTACCTTGGAGCTGAAGCTTGAAGATCAAGAGGAACAAGTTGACACTTGTGGGAAGAAGATCAAGCTGAGATTGGAGAAAGAGCTGAAGCTTGAAGAAGATGAAGAACAAGTTGATACTTGTGAAGGGAATCCATTGGAGATTAAATGAAGAAGCTGAAGCTTGAGGTTGGAAAGCAAGTTGATACTTGTGAGTGCAATGCTTGGAGTGCCTGAAGGAACAAGTTGATGCTTGCTAGTGGAATTGAAGCCTGAAGGTGGGGTTTACTTTGGAGCTGAGGCTTGAAGAAGAAATAATAAGTTAATACTTATGATTGATGCCTTGTAAGCTTGAAGAAGCAAGTTGACATTTGCTATTGAAGGTGAACGACTAGAAGAGCAGTTGAGGACTGAGGACTGAACTGCTGTCAGAGGAGAGCTTTGCTGAGAAGCTGTGGAAGCTGTTGATCTGCTTTCTTTCCTGTCTGTTTGCTGTCTGTGCAACTGTATTGCTGTGACTTGTTTGATTTGCTTGATGCATTAGAGTAAGTTCATATCTAGATTGATTTAGGCTAGGAGCATGATTGCACTAGAGGTTGAGTTTATCCCTCTGCTTGTATTTTTACTGTATGGCTTTCCTTGCGGATATTCGGTAGAGCCCTGCTCCCTTGCCTGTGTGATTTGTGTTTGCTTGATAGCATGCTATTGCTTATGTATAACTACAGTCCCTTGTATCTTGCTTGATAGCATGTTATTTCCTCTGGATGATTACAGTTATTCATACTTGGCTTGAGGTTGAGATGATCTTGTGGAGGCTAATGCCCCACACACATTTCCTCCCTCACTTGCATTGCATGCATTTTACAGTCATTTAGTGTTTACTGTTTAAGCTGATGCTTTATCTGTTTCTATTTATCATTGACATGATCCCATAGGAATCACACTTCTTTTGATAAGGAAATGATGATTAGAACTTTAGGTTGAAACCTATGCATGATAACTTCTAGGAGATCCCTGTTTCAAACCTCAACCATAGGATGAATCCTTGGCATGACAACATTAGGACTTGATAGTCTCCCCATAGTTGAACCTGTTTTCTCTTCTCATCTCAAAACAAATTAAAATACAGTAATAAAGGTTAACTGATGTCGTACGTTACGAGCCTTAAGCTATCTGAGAAAGGGTTGTCGGAGAGTTTCTTTTCGACAGCTTGGATGTTTAGTATGGTACCCTTTGGGTGACATGCGACGCATTCACTCTCAGGTCATAGTCTCTAGTGCGATATTGGTTGCAAACATCCATAAAAAACAGTTCTTTCGTAAAAGACAGAAAACAAACTTCAAACTTTTTTTGCCCCGTGGACCCGTATTTCAAAGGAAAGCTTTTCTGAAGAAAAGAGTGTCGTTAACTCCCAGTTCTACCGCAAACGGTAACGCCTAAGTCTCCAAGGGTCGAGCCGCATACACCAAACTACTGAAACTGTTTGTTAACCCTACTCGAAAAAATAGATGAATCTGAACTCCCGTAATCCGTATTATCCCGAACTACGTAAGTTCTGATCTCTCATATCTGTTGAGAGTACGTAGGCACAATACTGACGTATTGGAGAGCCACATTCCCCGTAACCCGTAGTTAGTCGAACTACGTTGACTCTTATTTCTCATTCTCTGGTGAGAATATGTAGGCATAAAGTGCGACGCTTTGCCGAGTCATTTTCTTTTCTTTTCAGACCAGCCTTGATAGGTAGATAGATAAAACCAATCCGTCCAGTAAACACAACAAGCGTGGATCCCATCCAGTACGATGGACGTGAGGGGTGCTAATACCTTCCCCTTGCGTAACCGACACCCGAACCCAGACAATGGTTGCGATGACCTTGTCTTATACCTTTTCGTCAGGTTTTTCCGATCATTTCCTTTCCCGTTCTGAGGGATAAATAACGAAAGGTGCCGACTCTTCTGTTTTGCCGGCACCTTATTTTCGCGGTAGCGACAGTAATAACCGGAGTCTGGATACTAAACGTAAATGACCGGAGCCTGAACGCTCAACGTAATAATCGGAGTCTGGATACTCAACGAAAGTGATCGGAGCCTGACGCTCAACTTAATAACCAGAGTCTGGATACTACCCGAAAATGACCGAAGCCAGAACGATCAACGTAATAACCGGAGTCTGGATACCCAACGAAACCGACCGAAGCCTAAACGCTCAACGTAATAACCGGTGTCTTGATACCCAACGAAACTGACCAGAGCCTGAACGCTCAACGTAATAACCGGAATCTGGATACTCAACGAAACTGACCGGAGCCTGAACGCTCAACGTAATAACCAGAGTCTGGATACTCAACGAAAATGACCGGAGCCTGAACGCTCAACTTAATAACCAGAGTCTGGATACTCAACAAAACTGACCGGAGCCTGAACGCTCAACGTAATAACAGGAGTCTGGATACTTAACGAAAATGACTGGAGCCTGAACGCTCAACGTAATAACCGGAGTCTGGATACCCAACGAAACTGACCGGAGCCTGAACGCTCAACGTAATAACCGGAGTCTGGATACCCAACGAAAATGATCGGAGCCTGAACGCTCAACATAATAATCGGAATCTGGATACTCAACGAAACTGACCGGAGCCGGAACGCTCAACGTAATAACTAGAGTCTGGATACTCAACAAAAACGACCGGAGCCGGAACACTTAACGTAATAACCGGAGTTTGGATACCCAACGAAACTGACTGGAGCCTGAACGTTCAACGTAATAACTGGAGTCTGGATACTCAACGAAAATGACCGGAGCCAGAACGATCAACGTAATAACCGGAGTCTGGATACCCAATGAAAATGACCGGAGCCTGAACGCTCAGCGTAATAACCGGTGTCTTGATACCCAACGAAACTGACCGGAGCCTGAACGCTCAACGTAATAACCGGAATCTGGATACTCAACGAAACTGACCGGAGCCTGAACGCTCAACGTAATAACCAGAGTCTAGATACTCAACGAAAATGAACGGAGCCTGAACGCTCAACTTAATAACCAGAGTCTGGATACTCAACGAAACTGACCGTAGCCTGAACGCTCAACGTAATAACAGGAGTCTGGATACTCAACGAAAATGACTGGAGCATGAACGCTCAACGTAATAACCGGAGTCTGGATACCCAACGAAACTGACCGGAGCCTGAACGCTCAACGTAATAACCGGACTCTGGATACCCAACGAAACTGACCGGGGCTTGAACGCTCAACGTAATAACTGGAATCTGGATACTCAATGAAAATGACCGGAGCCCGAACGCTCAACGTAATAACCCGAGTATGGATACTCAACGAAAATGATCGGAGCCTGAATGATCAACATAATAACCAGAGTTTGGATACCCAACGAAACTGACCGGAGCCTGAACGCTCAACATAATAACTGGAGTCCGGATACTCAACGAAACTGACCGGGTCCTGAACGCTCAACGTAATAAATGGAGTTATGATACTCAACAAAAATGACTGGATCCTGAACGCTCAATGTAATGACCGGAGTCTGGATACTCAACGAAAATGACCGGAGACTGAACTCTCAACGTATTGACCGGAGTATGCATACTCAACGAAAATGATCGGAGCCTGAACGCTCAACGTAATGACAGGAGTTTAGATACTCAACGAAAATGACCGGAGTCTGAACCCTCAACGTATTAACCAGAGTCTAGATACTCAACGAAAATGACCGGAGCCTGAACGCTCAAAGTAATAACCGGAGTCTAGATACTCAACGAATATGATCGGAGCTTGACGCTCAACTTAATAACCAGAGTCTTGATACTCAACGAAAATGACCGGAGCCTGAACGCTCAACGTAATAACCGGAGTCTGGATACCCAACGAAACTGACCGGAGCCTGAACGCTCAACATAGTAATCGGAATCTGGATACTCAACGAAACTGACCGGAGCCGGAACGCTCAACGTAAAAACTAGAGTCTGGATACTCAACAAAAACGAACGGAGCCGGAACACTCAACGTAATAACCGGAGTTTGGATACCCAACGAAACTGACTGGAGCCTGAACGTTCAACGTAATAACTGGAGTCTGGATACTCAACGAAAATGACCGGAGCCAGAACGATCAACGTAATAACCGGAGTCTGGATACCCAATGAAACTGACCAGAGCCTGAACGCTCAACGTAATAACCGGTGTCTTGATACCCAACGAAACTCACCAGAGCCTGAACGCTCAACGTAATAACCGGAATCTGGATACTCAACGAAACTGACCGGAGCCTGAACGCTCAACATAATAACCAAAGTCTGGATACTCAACGAAAATGACCGGAGCCTGAATGCTCAACTTAATAACCAGTGTCTGGATACTCAACGAAACTGACCTGAGCTTGAACGCTCAACTTAACAATAGGAGTCTGGATACTCAACGAAACTGACCGGAGCTGGAACGCTCAACGTAAAAACTAGAGTCTAGATAATCAACAAAAACGACCGGAGCCGGAACACTCAACGTAATAACCGGAGTCTGGATACCCAACGAAAATGAACGGAGCCTGAACGCTCAACGTAATAACCGGTGTCTTGATACCCAACGAAACTGACCGGAGCCTGAACGCTCAACGTAATAACCGGAATCTGGATACTCAACGAAACTGACCGGAGCCTGAACGCTCAACGTAATAACCATAGTCTGGATACTCAACGAAAATGACCGGAGCCTGAACGCTCAACTTAATAACCAGAGTCTGGATACTCAACGAAACTGACCGTAGCCTGAACGCTCAACGTAATAACAGGAGTCTGGATACTCAACGAAAATGACTGGAGCATGAATGCTCAACGTAATAACCGGAGTCTGGATACCCAACGAAACTGACCGGAGCCTGAACGCTCAACGTAATAACCGGACTCTGGATACCCAACGAAACTGACCGGGGCCTGAACGCTCAACGTAATAACCGGAATCTGGATACTCAATGAAACTGACCGGAGCCCGAACGCTCAACGTAATAACCCGAGTCTGGATACTCAACGAAAATGACCGGAGCCTGAACGATCAACATAATAACCAGAGTTTCGATACCCAACGAAACTGACCGGAGCCTGAACGCTCAACATAATAACTGGAGTCCGGATACTCAACGAAACTGACCGGGTCCTGAACGCTCAACGTAATAAATGGAGTTATGATACTCAACGAAAATGACTGGATCCTGAACGCTCAATGTAATGACCGGAGTCTGGATACTCAACGAAAATGACCGGAGACTGAACTCTCAACGTATTGACCGGAGTATGCATACTCAACGAAAATGATCGGAGCCTGAACGCTCAACGTAATGACAGGAGTCTAGATACTCAATGAAAATGACCGGAGTCTGAACCCTCAACGTATTAACCAGAGTCTAGATACTCAACGAAAATGACCGGAGCCTGAACGCTCAAAGTAATAACCGGAGTCTGGATACTCAACGAATATGATCGGAGCTTGACGCTCAACTTAATAACCAGAGTCTGGATACTCAACGAAAATGACCGGAGCCTGAACGCTCAATGTAATAACCGGAGTCTGGATACCCAACGAAACTAACCAGAGCCTGAACGCTCAACATAGTAATCGGAATATGGCTACTCAACGAAACTGACCGGAGCTGGAACGCTCAACGTAAAAACTAGAGTCTGGATACTCAACAAAAACGAATGGAGCTGGAACACTCAACGTAATAACCGGAGTTTGGATACCCAACGAAACTGACAGGAGCCTGAACGTTCAACGTAATAACTGGAGTCTGGATACTCAACGAAAATGACCGGAGCCAGAACGATCAACGTAATAACCGGAGTCTGGATACCCAATGAAACTGACCAGAGCCTGAACGCTCAACGTAATAACCGGTGTCTTGATACCCAACGAAACTCACCGGAGCCTGAACGCTCAACGTAATAACCGGAATCTGGATACTCAACGAAACTGACCGGAGCCTGAACGCTCAACATAATAACCAAAGTCTGGATACTCAACGAAAATGACCGGAGCCTGAACGCTCAACTTAATAACCAGTGTCTGGATACTCAACGAAAATGACCTGAGCTTGAACGCTCAACGTAACAATAGGAGTCTGGATACTCAACGAAACTGACCGGAGACTGAACGCTCAACGTAATAACTAGAGTCTAGATACTCAACAAAAACGACCGGAGCCGGAACACTCAACGTAATAACCGGAGTTTGGATACCCAACGAAACTGACTGGAGCCTGAACGTTCAACGTAATAACTGGAGTCTGGATACTCAACGAAAATGACCGGAGCCAGAACGATCAACGTAATAAGCGGAGTCTGGATACCCAACGAAAATGACCGGAGCCTGAACGCTCAACGTAATAACCGGTGTCTTGATACCCAACGAAACTGACCGGAGCCTGAACGCTCAACGTAATAACCGGAATCTGGATACTCAACGAAACTGACCGGAGCCTGAACGCTCAACGTAATAACCAGAGTCTGGATACTCAACGAAAATGACCGGAGCCTGAACGCTCAACTTAATAACCAGAGTCTGGATACTCAACGAAACTGACCGGAGCCTGAACGCTCAACGTAATAACAGGAGTCTGGATACTCAACGAAAATGACTGGAGCCTGAACGTTCAACGTAATAACCGGAGTCTGGATACCCAATGAAACCGACCGGAGCTTGAACGCTCAACGTAATAACCGGAGTCTGGATACCCAACGAAACTGACCGAAGCCTGAACACTCAACGTAATAACCGGAATCTGGATACTCAATGAAACTGACCGGAGCCCGAACGCTCAACGTAATAACCCGAGTCTGGATCCTCAACAAAAATGACTGGAGCCTGAACGATCAACATAATAGCCGGAGTTTGAATACCCAACGAAACTGACCGGAGCCTGAACGCTCAACATAATAACTGGAGTCCGAATACTCAACGAAACTGACCGGATCCTGAACGCTCAACGTAATAAATGGAGTTATGATACTCAACAAAAATGACTGGATCCTGAACGCTCAATGTAATGACCGGAGTCTGGATACTCAACGAAAATGACCAGAGATTGAACGTTCAATGTATTGACCGGAGTATGCATACTTAACGAAAATGATCGGAGCCTGAACGCTCAACGTAATGACATGAGTCTAGATACTCAACGAAAATAACCGGAGTCTGAACCCTCAACGTAATAACCAGAGTCTAGATACTCAACGAAAATGACCGGAGCCTGAACGCTCAACGTAATAAGAGGAGTCTGGATACTCAACGAAAATGATCGGAGCTTGACGCTCAACTTAATAACCGGAGTCTGGATACTCAACGAAAATGACCGGAGCCTGAACGCTCAACGTAATAACCGGAGTCTGGATACCCAACGAAACTGACCGGAGCCTGAACGCTCAACATAATAATCGGAATCTGGATACTCAAAGAAACTGACCGGAGCCGGAACGCTCAACGTAATAACTAGAGTCTGGATACTCAACAAAAACGACCGGAGCCGGAACACTCAACGTAATAACCGGAGTTTGGATACCCAACGAAACTGACTGGAGCCTAAACGTTCAACGTAATAACTGGAGTCTGGATACTCAATGAAAATGACCGGAGCCAAAACGATCAACGTAATAACCGGAGTCTGGATACCCAATGAAACTGACCGGAGCCTGAACGCTCAACGTAATAACCGGTGTCTTGATACCCAACGAAACTCACCGGAGCCTAAACGCTCAACGTAATAACCGGAATCTGGATACTCAACGAAAATGACCGGAGCCTGAACGCTCAACTTAATAACCAGTGTCTGGATACTCAACGAAACTGACCTGAGCTTGAACGCTCAACGTAACAATAGGAGTCTGGATACTCAACGAAACTGACCGGAGCCGGAACGCTCAACGTAATAACTAGAGTCTAGATACTCAACAAAAACGACCGGAGCCGGAACACTCAACGTAATAACCGGAGTCTGGATACCCAACGAAAATGAATGGAGCCTGAACGCTCAACGTAATAACCGGTGTCTTGATACCCAACGAAACTGACCGGAGCCTGAACGCTCAACGTAATAACCGGAATCTGGATACTCAACGAAACTGACCGGAGCCTGAACGCTCAACGTAATAACCATAGTCTGGATACTCAACGAAAATGACCGGAGCCTGAACGCTCAACTTAGTAACCAGAGTCTGGATACTCAACGAAACTGACCGTAGCCTGAACGCTCAACGTAATAACAGGAGTCTGGATACTCAACGAAAATGACTGGAGCATGAACGCTCAACGTAATAACCGGAGTCTGGATACCCAACGAAACTGACCGGAGCCTGAACGCTCAATGTAATAACCGGACTCTGGATACCCAACGAAACTGACCGGGGCCTGAACGCTCAACGTAATAACCGGAATCTGGATACTCAATGAAACTGACCGGAGCCCGAACGCTCAACGTAATAACCCGAGTCTGGATACTCAACGAAAATGACCGGAGCCTGAACGATCAACATAATAACCAGAGTTTCGATACCCAACGAAACTGACCGGAGCCTGAACGCTCAACATAATAACTGGAGTCCGGATACTCAACGAAACTGACCGGGTCCTGAACGCTCAACGTAATAAATGGAGTTATGATACTCAACGAAAATGACTGGATCCTGAACGCTCAATGTAATGACCGGAGTCTGGATACTCAACGAAAATGACCGGAGACTGAACTCTCAACGTATTGACCGGAGTATGCATACTCAACGAAAATGATCGGAGCCTGAACGCTCAACGTAATGACAGGAGTCTAGATACTCAACGAAAATGACCGGAGTCTGAACCCTCAACGTATTAACCAGAGTCTAGATACTCAACGAAAATGACCGGAGCCTGAACGCTCAAAGTAATAACCGGAGTCTGGATACTCAACGAATATGATCGGAGCTTGACGCTCAACTTAATAACCAGAGTCTGGATACTCAACGAAAATGACCGGAGCCTGAACGCTCAATGTAATAACCGGAGTCTGGATACCCAACGAAACTAACCAGAGCCTGAACGCTCAACATAGTAATCGGAATATGGCTACTCAACGAAACTGACCGGAGCTGGAACGCTCAACGTAAAAACTAGAGTCTGGATACTCAACAAAAACGAATGGAGCTGGAACACTCAACGTAATAACCGGAGTTTGGATACCCAACGAAACTGACAGGAGCCTGAACGTTCAACGTAATAACTGGAGTCTGGATACTCAACGAAAATGACCGGAGCCAGAACGATCAACGTAATAACCGGAGTCTGGATACCCAATGAAACTGACCAGAGCCTGAACGCTCAACGTAATAACCGGTGTCTTGATACCCAACGAAACTCACCGGAGCCTGAACGCTCAACGTAATAACCGGAATCTGGATACTCAACGAAACTGACCGGAGCCTGAACGCTCAACATAATAACCAAAGTCTGGATACTCAACGAAAATGACCGGAGCCTGAACGCTCAACTTAATAACCAGTGTCTGGATACTCAACGAAAATGACCTGAGCTTGAACGCTCAACGTAACAATAGGAGTCTGGATACTCAACGAAACTGACCGGAGACTGAACGCTCAACGTAATAACTAGAGTCTAGATACTCAACAAAAACGACCGGAGCCGGAACACTCAACGTAATAACCGGAGTTTGGATACCCAACGAAACTGACTGGAGCCTGAACGTTCAACGTAATAACTGGAGTCTGGATACTCAACGAAAATGACCGGAGCCAGAACGATCAACGTAATAAGCGGAGTCTGGATACCCAACGAAAATGACCGGAGCCTGAACGCTCAACGTAATAACCGGTGTCTTGATACCCAACGAAACTGACCGGAGCCTGAACGCTCAACGTAATAACCGGAATCTGGATACTCAACGAAACTGACCGGAGCCTGAACGCTCAACGTAATAACCAGAGTCTGGATACTCAACGAAAATGACCGGAGCCTGAACGCTCAACTTAATAACCAGAGTCTGGATACTCAACGAAACTGACCGGAGCCTGAACGCTCAACGTAATAACAGGAGTCTGGATACTCAACGAAAATGACTGGAGCCTGAACGTTCAACGTAATAACCGGAGTCTGGATACCCAATGAAACCGACCGGAGCTTGAACGCTCAACGTAATAACCGGAGTCTGGATACCCAACGAAACTGACCGAAGCCTGAACACTCAACGTAATAACCGGAATCTGGATACTCAATGAAACTGACCGGAGCCCGAACGCTCAACGTAATAACCCGAGTCTGGATCCTCAACAAAAATGACTGGAGCCTGA
Source organism: Lathyrus sativus (assembly GCA_963859935.3). NCBI lineage: Eukaryota > Viridiplantae > Streptophyta > Magnoliopsida > Fabales > Fabaceae > Lathyrus > Lathyrus sativus. Next base: position 228,053,526 of record OZ012736.1, read on the forward strand.
ACGATCAACATAATAGCCGGAGTTTGAATACCCAACGAAACTGACCGGAGCCTGAACGCTCAACATAATAACTGGAGTCCGAATACTCAACGAAACTGACCGGATCCTGAACGCTCAACGTAATAAATGGAGTTATGATACTCAACAAAAATGACTGGATCCTGAACGCTCAATGTAATGACCGGAGTCTGGATACTCAACGAAAATGACCAGAGATTGAACGTTCAATGTATTGACCGGAGTATGCATACTTAACGAAAATGATCGGAGCCTGAACGCTCAACGTAATGACATGAGTCTAGATACTCAACGAAAATAACCGGAGTCTGAACCCTCAACGTAATAACCAGAGTCTAGATACTCAACGAAAATGACCGGAGCCTGAACGCTCAACGTAATAAGAGGAGTCTGGATACTCAACGAAAATGATCGGAGCTTGACGCTCAACTTAATAACCGGAGTCTGGATACTCAACGAAAATGACCGGAGCCTGAACGCTCAACGTAATAACCGGAGTCTGGATACCCAACGAAACTGACCGGAGCCTGAACGCTCAACATAATAATCGGAATCTGGATACTCAAAGAAACTGACCGGAGCCGGAACGCTCAACGTAATAACTAGAGTCTGGATACTCAACAAAAACGACCGGAGCCGGAACACTCAACGTAATAACCGGAGTTTGGATACCCAACGAAACTGACTGGAGCCTAAACGTTCAACGTAATAACTGGAGTCTGGATACTCAATGAAAATGACCGGAGCCAAAACGATCAACGTAATAACCGGAGTCTGGATACCCAATGAAACTGACCGGAGCCTGAACGCTCAACGTAATAACCGGTGTCTTGATACCCAACGAAACTCACCGGAGCCTAAACGCTCAACGTAATAACCGGAATCTGGATACTCAACGAAAATGACCGGAGCCTGAACGCTCAACTTAATAACCAGTGTCTGGATACTCAACGAAACTGACCTGAGCTTGAACGCTCAACGTAACAATAGGAGTCTGGATACTCAACGAAACTGACCGGAGCCGGAACGCTCAACGTAATAACTAGAGTCTAGATACTCAACAAAAACGACCGGAGCCGGAACACTCAACGTAATAACCGGAGTCTGGATACCCAACGAAAATGAATGGAGCCTGAACGCTCAACGTAATAACCGGTGTCTTGATACCCAACGAAACTGACCGGAGCCTGAACGCTCAACGTAATAACCGGAATCTGGATACTCAACGAAACTGACCGGAGCCTGAACGCTCAACGTAATAACCATAGTCTGGATACTCAACGAAAATGACCGGAGCCTGAACGCTCAACTTAGTAACCAGAGTCTGGATACTCAACGAAACTGACCGTAGCCTGAACGCTCAACGTAATAACAGGAGTCTGGATACTCAACGAAAATGACTGGAGCATGAACGCTCAACGTAATAACCGGAGTCTGGATACCCAACGAAACTGACCGGAGCCTGAACGCTCAATGTAATAACCGGACTCTGGATACCCAACGAAACTGACCGGGGCCTGAACGCTCAACGTAATAACCGGAATCTGGATACTCAATGAAACTGACCGGAGCCCGAACGCTCAACGTAATAACCCGAGTCTGGATACTCAACGAAAATGACCGGAGCCTGAACGATCAACATAATAACCAGAGTTTCGATACCCAACGAAACTGACCGGAGCCTGAACGCTCAACATAATAACTGGAGTCCGGATACTCAACGAAACTGACCGGGTCCTGAACGCTCAACGTAATAAATGGAGTTATGATACTCAACGAAAATGACTGGATCCTGAACGCTCAATGTAATGACCGGAGTCTGGATACTCAACGAAAATGACCGGAGACTGAACTCTCAACGTATTGACCGGAGTATGCATACTCAACGAAAATGATCGGAGCCTGAACGCTCAACGTAATGACAGGAGTCTAGATACTCAACGAAAATGACCGGAGTCTGAACCCTCAACGTATTAACCAGAGTCTAGATACTCAACGAAAATGACCGGAGCCTGAACGCTCAAAGTAATAACCGGAGTCTGGATACTCAACGAATATGATCGGAGCTTGACGCTCAACTTAATAACCAGAGTCTGGATACTCAACGAAAATGACCTGAGCCTGAACGCTCAACGTAATAACCGGAGTCTGGATACCCAACGAAACTGACCAGAGCCTGAACGCTCAACATAGTAATCGGAATCTGGATACTCAACGAAACTGACCGGAGCTGGAACGCTCAACGTAAAAACTAGAGTCTGGATACTCAACAAAAACGAACGGAGCTGGAACACTCAACGTAATAACCGGAGTTTGGATACCCAACGAAACTGACAGGAGCCTGAACGTTCAACGTAATAACTGGAGTCTGGATACTCAACGAAAATGACCGGAGCCAGAACGATCAACGTAATAACCGGAGTCTGGATACCCAATGAAACTGACCAGAGCCTGAACGCTCAACGTAATAACCGGTGTCTTGATACCCAACGAAACTCACCGGAGCCTGAACGCTCAACGTAATAACCGGAATCTGGATACTCAACGAAACTGACCGGAGCCTGAACGCTCAACATAATAACCAAAGTATGGATACTCAACGAAAATGACCGGAGCCTGAACGCTCAACTTAATAACCAGTGTCTGGATACTCAACGAAACTGACCTGAGCTTGAACGCTCAACGTAACAATAGGAGTCTGGATACTCAACGAAACTGACCGGAGCCGGAACGCTCAACGTAATAACTAGAGTCTAGATACTCAACAAAAACGACCGGAGCCGGAACACTCAACGTAATAACCGGAGTTTGGATACCCAACGAAACTGACTGGAGCCTGAACGTTCAAAGTAATCACTGGAGTCTGGATACTCAATGAAAATGACCGGAGCCAGAACGATCAACGTAATAACCGGAGTCTGGATACCCAACGAAAATGACCGGAGCCTGAACGCTCAACGTAATAACCGGTGTCTTGATACCCAACGAAACTGACCGGAGCCTGAACGCTCAACGTAATAACCGGAATCTGGATACTCAACGAAACTGACCGGAGCCTGAACGCTCAACGTAATAACCAGAGTCTGGATACTCAACGAAAATGACCGGAGCCTGAACGCTCAACTTAATAACCAGAGTCTGGATACTCAACGAAACTGACCGGAGCCTGAACGTTCAACGTAATAACAGGAGTCTGGATACTCAACGAAAATGACTGGAGCCTGAACGCTCAACGTAATAACCGGAGTCTGGATACCCAATGAAACCGACTGGAGCTTGAACACTCAACGTAATAACCGGAGTCTGGATACCCAACGAAACTGACCGAAGCCTGAACACTCAACGTAATAACCGGAATATGGATACTCAATGAAACTGACCGGAGCCCGAACGCTCAACGTAATAACCCGAGTCTGGATCCTCAACAAAAATGACTGGAGCCTGAACGATCAACATAATAACCGGAGTTTGAATACCCAACGAAACTGACCGGAGCCTGAACGCTCAACATAATAACTGGAGTCCGGATACTCAACGAAACTGATCGGATTCTGAACGCTCAACGTAATAAATGGAGTTATGATACTCAAAGAAAATGACTGGATCCTGAACGCTCAATGTAATGACCGGAGTCTGGATACTCAACGAAAATGACCAGAGAGTGAACGTTCAACGTATTGACCAAAGTATGCATACTCAACGAAAATGATCGGAGCCTGAACGCTCAACGTAATGACAGGAGTCTAGATACTCAACGAAAATAACCGGAGTCTGAACCCTCAACGTAATAACCAGAGTCTAGATACTCAACGAAAATGACTGGAGCCTGAACGCTCAACGTAATAAGAGGAGTCTGGATACTCAACGAAAATGATCGGAGCTTGACGCTCAACTTAATAACCGGAGTCTGGATACTCAACGAAAATGACCGGAGCCTGAACGCTCAACGTAATAACCGGAGTCTGGATACCCAACGAAACTGACCGGAGCCTGAACGCTCAACATAATAATCAGAATCTGGATACTCAAAGAAACTGACTGGAGCCGGAACGCTCAACGTAATAACTAGAGTCTGGATACTCAACAAAAACGACCGGAGCCGGAACACTCAACGTAATAACCGGAGTTTGGATACCCAACGAAACTGACTGGAGCCTGAACGTTCAACGTAATAACTGGAGTCTGGATACTCAATGAAAATGACCGGAGCCAGAACGATCAACGTAATAACCGGAGTCTGGATACCCAATGATACTGACCGGAGCCTGAACGCACAACGTAATAACCGGTGTCTTGATACCCAACGAAACTCATCGGAGCCTAAACGCTCAACGTAATAACCGGAATTTGGATACTCAACGAAACTGACCGGAGCCTGAACGCTCAACATAATAACCAGAGTCTGGATAATCAACGAAAATGACCGGAGCCTGAACGCTCAACTTAATAACCAGAGTCTGGATACTCAACGAACATGACCGGAGCCTGAACGCTCAACGTAATAACAGGAGTCTGGATACTCAACGAAAATGACTGGAGCCTGAACGCTCAACGTAATAACCGGAGTCTGGATACCCAATGAAACTGACCGGAGCTTGAACGCTCAACGTAATAACCGGAGTATGGATACCCAACGAAACTGACCGGAGCCTGAACGCTCAACGTAATAAATGGAATTTGGATACTCAATGAAACTGACCGGAGCCCGAACGCTCAACGTAATAACCCGAGTCTGGATCCTCAACGAAAATGACTGGAGCCTGAACGATCAACATAATAACCGGAGTTTGAATACCCAACGAAAATGACCGGAGCCTGAACGCTCAACATAATAACTGGAGTCCGGATACTCAACGAAACTGACCGGATCCTGAACGTTCAACATAATAAATGGAGTTATGATACTCAACAAAAATGACTGGATCCTGAACGCTCAATGTAATGACCAGAGTCTGGATACTCAACGAAAATGACCGGAGACTGAACGCTCAACGTATTGACCAGAGTATGCATACTCAACGAAAATGATCGGAGCCTGAACGCTCAATGTAATGACAGGAGTCTAGATACTCAACGAAAATGACCGGAGTCTGAACTCTCAACGTAATAACCAGAGTCTAGATACTCAACGAAAATGACCGGAAACTGAACGCTCAACGTAATAAGAGGAGTCTGGATACTCAACGAAAACGATCGGAGCTTGACGCTCAACTTAATAACCGGAGTCTGGATACTCAACGAAAATGACCGGAGCCTGAACGCTCAACGTAATAACCGGAGTCTGGATACCCAACGAAACTGACCGGAGCCTGAACGCTCAACATAATAATCGGAATCTGGATACTCAACGAAACTGACCGGAGCCAGAACGCTCAACGTAATAACTAGAGTCTAGATACTCAACAAAAACGACCGGAGCCGGAACACTCAACGTAATAACCGGAGTTTGGATACCCAACGAAACTGATTGGAGCCTGAACGTTCAACGTAATAACTGGAGTCTGGATACTCAACGAAAATAGCCGGAGCCAGAACGATCAACGTAATAACCGGAGTCTGGATACCCAATGAAACTGACCGGAGCCTGAACGCTCAACGTAAAAACCGGTGTCTTGATACCCAACGAAACTCACCGGAGCCTGAACGCTCAACGTAATAACCGGAATCTGGATACTCAACGAAACTGACCGGAGCCTGAACGCTCAACATAATAACCAGAGTCTGGATACTCAACGAAAATGACCGGAGCCTGAACGCTCAACTTAATAACCAGAGTCTGGATACTCAACGAAACTGACCGGAGCCTGAACGCTCAACGTAATAACAAGAGTCTTGATACTCAACGAAAATGACTGGAGCCTGAATGCTCAACGTTATAACCGGAGTCTGAATAACCAACGAAACTGACCGGAGCCTGAACGCTCAACGTAATAACCGGAGCCTGGATACCCAACGAAACTGACCGGAGCCTAAACGCTCAATGTAATAACCAGAATCTGGATACTTAATGAAACTGACCGGAGCCCGAACGCTCAACGTAATAACCCGAGTCTGGATACTCAACGAAAATGACCGGAGCCTGAACGATCAACATAATAACCGAAGTTTGGATACCCAACGAAACTGACCGGAGCCTGAACGCTCAACATAATAACTGGAGTCCGGATACTCAACGAAACTGACCGGATCCTGAACGCTCAACGTAATAAATGGAGTTATGATACTCAACGAAAATGACTGGATCCTGAACGCTCAATGTAATGACCGGAGTCTGGATACTCAACGAAAATGACCAGAGACTGAACGCTCAACGTATTGACCGGAGTATGATACTCAACGAAAATGATCGGAGCCTGAACACTCAACATAATGACAGGAGTCTAGATACTCAACGAAAATGACCGGAGCCTGAACGCTCAACGTAATAACTGGGTCTGGATACTCAACGAAATTGATCGGAGCTTGACGCTCAACTTAATAACCGGAGTCTGGATACTCAACGAAAATGACCGGAGCCTGAACGCTCAACGTAATAACCGGAGTCTGGATACCCAACGAAAATGACCGGAGCCTGAACGCTCAACATAATAATCGGAATCTGGATACTCAACGAAACTGACCGGAGCCGGAACGCTCAACGTAATAACTAGAGTCTGGATACTCAACAAAAACGACCGGAGCCTGAACACTCAACGTAATAACCGGAGTTTGGATACCCAACGAAACTGATCGGAGCCTGAACGTTCAACGTAATAACTGGAATCTGGATACTCAACGAAAATGACCGGAGCCAGAACGATCAACGTAATAACCGGAGTCTGGATACCCAACGAAACTGACCGGAGCCTGAATGCTCAATGTAATAACCGGAATCTGGATACTCAATGAAACTGACCGAAGCCCGAACGCTCAACGTAATAACCCGAGTCTGGATACTCAACGAAAATGACCGGAGCCTGAACGATCAACGTAATAAATGGAGTTATGATACTCAACAAAAATTACTGGATCCTGAACGCTCAATGGAATGATAGGAGTATGGATACTCAACGAAAATGAACGGAGCCTGAACGCTCAACTTAATAACCAGAGTCTGGATACTCAACGAAACTGACCGGAGCCTGAACGCTCAACGTAATAACAGGAGTCTGGATTCTCAACGAAAATAACTGGAGCATGAACGCTCAAAGTAATAACCGGATTCTGGATACCCAACGAAACTGACCGGAGCCTGAACGCTAAACGTAATAACCAGAGTCTGGATACCCAACAAAACTGATCGGAGCCTGAACACTCAACTTAATAACCGGAATCTGGATACTCAACGAAACTGACCGGAGCCCGAACGCTCAACGTAATAACCCGAGTCTGGATACTCAACAAAAATGACTGGAGCCTGAACGCTCAATGTAATAACCGGAGTCTGGATACCCAACGAAACTGACCAGAGCCTGGACACTAAACGTAATAACCCGAGTCTGGATACTCAACAAAAATGACCGGAGCCTGAACGATCAACATAATAACCGGAGTTTGGATACCCAACGAAACTGACCGGAGCCTGAAAGCTCAACGAAACTGACCGGATCTCGAACGCTCAACGTAATAAATGGAGTTATGATACTCAACGAAAATTACTGGATCCTGAACGCTCAATGTAATGACCGGAGTCTGGATACTCAACAAAAATGACCTGAGACTGAACGCTCAACGTATTGACCAGAGTATGCATACTCAACGAAAATGATCGGAGCCTGAACACTCAACGTAATGACAGGAGTCTAGATACTCAACGAAAATGACCGGAGTCTGAACCCTCAATGTAATAACCAGAGTCTAGACACTCAACGAAAATGACCGGAGCCTGAACGCTCAACGTAATAAGCGGAGTCTGGATACTCAACGAAAATGATCGGAGCTTGACGCTCAACTTAATAACCGGAGTCTGGATACTCAACGAAAATGACCAGAGCCTGAACGCTCAATGTAATAACCGGAGTCTGGATACCCAACGAAACTGACCGGAGCCTGAATGCTCAACATAATAATCAGGATCTGGATACTCAACGAAACTGATCGCAGCCGGAACGCTCAACGTAATAACTAGAGTCTGGATACTCAACAAAAACGACCGAAGGCGGAACACTCAACGTAATAACCGGAGTTTGGATACCCAACGAAACTGACTAGAGCTTGAACGTTCAACGTAATAACGGGAGTCTGGATACTCAACGAAAATGACCGGAGCCAGAACGATCAACGTTATAACCGGAGTCTGGATACCCAATGAAACTGACCGGAGCCTGAACGCTCAACGTAATAACCGGTGTCTTGATACCCAATGAAACTGACTGGAGCCTGAACGTTCAACGTAATAACCGGAATCTGGATATTCAACGAAACTGACCGGAGCCTGAACGCTCAACATAATAACCAGAGTCTGGATACTAAACGAAAATGACCGGAGCCTGAATTCTCAACTTAATAACCAGAGTCTGGATACTCAACGAAACTGACCGGAGCCTGAACGCTCAACGCAATAACAGAAGTCTGGATACTCAACGAAAATGACTGGAGCCTGAACGCTCAACGTAATAACCGGAGTCTGGATACCCAACGAAACTGACCGGAGCCTGAACGCTCAACGTAATAATCGGAATCTGGATACCCAACAAAACTGACCGTTGCCTGAACGCTCAATGTAATAACCGGAATCTGGATACTCAATGAAACTGACCGGAGCCCGAACGCTCAACGTAATAACCCGAGCCTGGATACTCAACGAAAATGACCGGAGCCCGAACGCTCAACGTAATAACCGGAGTCTGGATACCCAACGAAAATGACCGGAGCCTGAACGCTCAACATAATAATCGGAATCTGGATACTCAACGAAACTGACCGGAGTCGGAACGTTCAACGTAATAACTAGAGTCTGGATACTCAACAAAAATGATCGGAGCTTGACGCTTAACTTAATAACCGGAGTCTGGATACTCAAGAAAAATGACCAGAGCCTGAACGCTCAATGTAATAACCGGAGTCTGGATACCCAACGAAACTGACCGGAGCCTGAATGCTCAACATAATAATCAGGATCTGGATACTCAACGAAACTGATCGCAGCCGGAACGCTCAACGTAATAACTAGAGTCTGGATACTCAACAAAAACGACCGAAGCCGGAACACTCAACGTAATAACCGGAGTTTGGATACCCAACGAAACTGACTGGAGCTTGAACGTTCAACGTAATAACGGGAGTCTGGATACTCAACGAAAATGACCGGAGCCAGAACGATCAACGTTATAACCGGAGTCTGGATACCCAACGAAACTGACCGGAGCCTGAATGCTCAACATAATAATCAGGATCTGGATACTCAACGAAACTGATCGCAGCCGGAACGCTCAACGTAATAACTAGAGTCTGGATACTCAACAAAAACGACCGAAGCCGGAACACTCAACGTAATAACCGGAGTTTGGATACCCAACGAAACTGACTGGAGCTTGAACGTTTAACGTAATAACGGGAGTCTGGATACTCAACGAAAATGACCGGAGCCAGAACGATCAACGTTATAACCGGAGTCTGGATCCCCAATGAAACTGACCGGAGCCTGAACGCTCAACGTAATAACCGGTGTCTTGATACCCAATGAAACTGACTGGAGCCTGAACGTTCAACGTAATAACCGGAATCTGGATATTCAACGAAACTGACCGGAGCCTGAACGCTCAACATAATAACCAGAGTCTGGATACTAAACGAAAATGACCGGAGCCTGAATTCTCAACTTAATAACCAGAGTCTGGATACTCAACGAAACTGACCGGAGCCTGAACGCTCAACGCAATAACAGAAGTCTGGATACTCAACGAAAATGACTGGAGCCTGAACGCTCAACGTAATAACCGGAGTCTGGATACCCAACGAAACTGACCGGAGCCTGAACGCTCAACGTAATAATCGGAATCTGGATACCCAACAAAACTGACCGTTGCCTGAACGCTCAATGTAATAACCGGAATCTGGATACTCAATGAAACTGACCGGAGCCCAAACGCTCAACGTAATAACCCGAGCCTGGATACTCAACGAAAATGACCGGAGCCCGAACGCTCAACGTAATAACCGGAGTCTGGATACCCAACGAAAATGACCGGAGTCTGAACGCTCAACATAATAATCGGAATCTGGATACTCAACGAAACTGACCGGAGCCGGAACGCTCAACGTAATAACTAGAGTCTGGATACTCAACAAAAATGATCGGAGCTTGACGCTCAACTTAATAACCGGAGTCTGGATACTCAAGGAAAATGACCAGAGCCTGAACGCTCAATGTAATAACCGGAGTCTGGATACCCAACGAAACTGACCGGAGCCTGAATGCTCAACATAATAATCAGGATCTGGATACTCAACGAAACTGATCGCAGCCGGAACGCTCAACGTAATAACTAGAGTCTGGATACTCAACAAAAACGACCGAAGCCGGAACACTCAACGTAATAACCGGAGTTTGGATACCCAACGAAACTGACTGGAGCTTGAACGTTCAACGTAATAACGGGAGTCTGGATACTCAACGAAAATGACCGGAGCCAGAACGATCAACGTTATAACCGGAGTCTGGATACCCAATGAAACTGACCGGAGCCTGAACGCTCAACGTAATAACCGGTGTCTTGATACCCAATGAAACTGACTGGAGCCTGAACGTTCAACGTAATAACCGGAATCTGGATATTCAACGAAACTGACCGGAGCCTGAACGCTCAACATAATAACCAGAGTCTGGATACTAAACGAAAATGACCGGAGCCTGAATTCTCAACTTAATAACCAGAGTCTGGATACTCAACGAAACTGACCGGAGCCTGAACGCTCAACGCAATAACAGAAGTCTGGATACTCAACGAAAATGACTGGAGCCTGAATGCTCAACGTAATAACCGGAGTCTGGATACCCAACGAAACTGACCGGAGCCTGAACGCTCAACGTAATAATCGGAATCTGGATACCCAACAAAACTGACCGTTGCCTGAACGCTCAATGTAATAACCGGAATCTGGATACTCAATGAAACTGACCGGAGCCCGAACGCTCAACGTAATAACCCGAGCCTGGATACTCAACGAAAATGACCGGAGCCCGAACGCTAAACGTAATAACCGGAGTCTGGATACCCAACGAAAATGACCGGAGCCTGAACGCTCAACATAATAATCGGAATCTGGATACTCAACGAAACTGACCGGAGCCGGAACGCTCAACGTAATAACTAGAGTCTGGATACTCAACAAAAACGACCGGAGCCTGAACACTCAACGTAATAACCGGAGTTTGGATACCCAACGAAACTGATCGGAGCCTGAACGTTCAACGTAATAACTGGAATCTGGATACTCAACGAAAATGACCGGAGCCAGAACGATCAACATAATAACCGGAGTCTGGATACCCAATGAAACTGACCGGAACCCTGAACGCTCAACGTAATAACCGGAGTCTGGATACCCAACGAAACTGACCGGAGCCTGAATGCTCAATGTAATAACCGGAATCTGGATACTCAATGAAACTGACCGGATCCCGAACGCTCAACGTAATAACCCGAGCCTGGATACTCAACGAAAATGACCGGAGCCCGAACGCTCAACGTAATAACCGGAGTCTGGATACCCAACGAAAATGACCGGAGCCTGAACGCTCAACATAATAATCGGAATCTGGATACTCAACGAAACTGACCGGAGTCGGAACGCTCAACGTAATAACTAGAGTCTGGATACTCAACAAAAATGATCGGAGCTTGACGCTTAACTTAATAACCGGAGTCTGGATACTCAAGAAAAATGACCAGAGCCTGAACGCTCAATGTAATAACCGGAGTCTGGATACCCAACGAAACTGACCGGAGCCTGAATGCTCAACATAATAATCAGGATCTGGATACTCAACGAAACTGATCGCAGCCGGAACGCTCAACGTAATAACTAGAGTCTGGATACTCAACAAAAACGACCGAAGCCGGAACACTCAACGTAATAACCGGAGTTTGGATACCCAACGAAACTGACTGGAGCTTGAACGTTCAACGTAATAACGGGAGTCTGGATACTCAACGAAAATGACCGGAGCCAGAACGATCAACGTTATAACCGGAGTCTGGATACCCAACGAAACTGACCGGAGCCTGAATGCTCAACATAATAATCAGGATCTGGATACTCAACGAAACTGATCGCAGCCGGAACGCTCAACGTAATAACTAGAGTCTGGATACTCAACAAAAACGACCGAAGCCGGAACACTCAACGTAATAACCGGAGTTTGGATACCCAACGAAACTGACTGGAGCTTGAACGTTTAACGTAATAACGGGAGTCTGGATACTCAACGAAAATGACCGGAGCCAGAACGATCAACGTTATAACCGGAGTCTGGATCCCCAATGAAACTGACCGGAGCCTGAACGCTCAACGTAATAACCGGTGTCTTGATACCCAATGAAACTGACTGGAGCCTGAACGTTCAACGTAATAACCGGAATCTGGATATTCAACGAAACTGACCGGAGCCTGAACGCTCAACATAATAACCAGAGTCTGGATACTAAACGAAAATGACCGGAGCCTGAATTCTCAACTTAATAACCAGAGTCTGGATACTCAACGAAACTGACCGGAGCCTGAACGCTCAACGCAATAACAGAAGTCTGGATACTCAACGAAAATGACTGGAGCCTGAACGCTCAACGTAATAACCGGAGTCTGGATACCCAACGAAACTGACCGGAGCCTGAACGCTCAACGTAATAATCGGAATCTGGATACCCAACAAAACTGACCGTTGCCTGAACGCTCAATGTAATAACCGGAATCTGGATACTCAATGAAACTGACCGGAGCCCGAACGCTCAACGTAATAACCCGAGCCTGGATACTCAACGAAAATGACCGGAGCCCGAACGCTCAACGTAATAACCGGAGTCTGGATACCCAACGAAAATGACCGGAGTCTGAACGCTCAACATAATAATCGGAATCTGGATACTCAACGAAACTGACCGGAGCCGGAACGCTCAACGTAATAACTAGAGTCTGGATACTCAACAAAAATGATCGGAGCTTGACGCTCAACTTAATAACCGGAGTCTGGATACTCAAGGAAAATGACCAGAGCCTGAACGCTCAATGTAATAACCGGAGTCTGGATACCCAACGAAACTGACCGGAGCCTGAATGCTCAACATAATAATCAGGATCTGGATACTCAACGAAACTGATCGCAGCCGGAACGCTCAACGTAATAACTAGAGTCTGGATACTCAACAAAAACGACCGAAGCCGGAACACTCAACGTAATAACCGGAGTTTGGATACCCAACGAAACTGACTGGAGCTTGAACGTTCAACGTAATAACGGGAGTCTGGATACTCAACGAAAATGACCGGAGCCAGAACGATCAACGTTATAACCGGAGTCTGGATACCCAATGAAACTGACCGGAGCCTGAACGCTCAACGTAATAACCGGTGTCTTGATACCCAATGAAACTGACTGGAGCCTGAACGTTCAACGTAATAACCGGAATCTGGATATTCAACGAAACTGACCGGAGCCTGAACGCTCAACATAATAACCAGAGTCTGGATACTAAACGAAAATGACCGGAGCCTGAATTCTCAACTTAATAACCAGAGTCTGGATACTCAACGAAACTGACCGGAGCCTGAACGCTCAACGCAATAACAGAAGTCTGGATACTCAACGAAAATGACTGGAGCCTGAATGCTCAACGTAATAACCGGAGTCTGGATACCCAACGAAACTGACCGGAGCCTGAACGCTCAACGTAATAATCGGAATCTGGATACCCAACAAAACTGACCGTTGCCTGAACGCTCAATGTAATAACCGGAATCTGGATACTCAATGAAACTGACCGGAGCCCGAACGCTCAACGTAATAACCCGAGCCTGGATACTCAACGAAAATGACCGGAGCCCGAACGCTAAACGTAATAACCGGAGTCTGGATACCCAACGAAAATGACCGGAGCCTGAACGCTCAACATAATAATCGGAATCTGGATACTCAACGAAACTGACCGGAGCCGGAACGCTCAACGTAATAACTAGAGTCTGGATACTCAACAAAAACGACCGGAGCCTGAACACTCAACGTAATAACCGGAGTTTGGATACCCAACGAAACTGATCGGAGCCTGAACGTTCAACGTAATAACTGGAATCTGGATACTCAACGAAAATGACCGGAGCCAGAACGATCAACATAATAACCGGAGTCTGGATACCCAATGAAACTGACCGGAACCCTGAACGCTCAACGTAATAACCGGAGTCTGGATACCCAACGAAACTGACCGGAGCCTGAATGCTCAATGTAATAACCGGAATCTGGATACTCAATGAAACTGACCGGAGCCCGAACGCTCAACGTAATAACCCGAGCCTGGATACTCAACGAAAATGACCGGAGCCCGAACGCTCAACGTAATAACCGGAGTCTGGATACCCAACGAAAATGACCGGAGCCTGAACGCTCAACATAATAATCGGAATCTGGATACTCAACGAAACTGACCGGAGTCGGAACGCTCAACGTAATAACTAGAGTCTGGATACTCAACAAAAATGATCGGAGCTTGACGCTTAACTTAATAACCGGAGTCTGGATACTCAAGAAAAATGACCAGAGCCTGAACGCTCAATGTAATAACCGGAGTCTGGATACCCAACGAAACTGACCGGAGCCTGAATGCTCAACATAATAATCAGGATCTGGATACTCAACGAAACTGATCGCAGCCGGAACGCTCAACGTAATAACTAGAGTCTGGATACTCAACAAAAACGACCGAAGCCGGAACACTCAACGTAATAACCGGAGTTTGGATACCCAACGAAACTGACTGGAGCTTGAACGTTCAACGTAATAACGGGAGTCTGGATACTCAACGAAAATGACCGGAGCCAGAACGATCAACGTTATAACCGGAGTCTGGATACCCAACGAAACTGACCGGAGCCTGAATGCTCAACATAATAATCAGGATCTGGATACTCAACGAAACTGATCGCAGCCGGAACGCTCAACGTAATAACTAGAGTCTGGATACTCAACAAAAACGACCGAAGCCGGAACACTCAACGTAATAACCGGAGTTTGGATACCCAACGAAACTGACTGGAGCTTGAACGTTTAACGTAATAACGGGAGTCTGGATACTCAACGAAAATGACCGGAGCCAGAACGATCAACGTTATAACCGGAGTCTGGATCCCCAATGAAACTGACCGGAGCCTGAACGCTCAACGTAATAACCGGTGTCTTGATACCCAATGAAACTGACTGGAGCCTGAACGTTCAACGTAATAACCGGAATCTGGATATTCAACGAAACTGACCGGAGCCTGAACGCTCAACATAATAACCAGAGTCTGGATACTAAACGAAAATGACCGGAGCCTGAATTCTCAACTTAATAACCAGAGTCTGGATACTCAACGAAACTGACCGGAGCCTGAACGCTCAACGCAATAACAGAAGTCTGGATACTCAACGAAAATGACTGGAGCCTGAACGCTCAACGTAATAACCGGAGTCTGGATACCCAACGAAACTGACCGGAGCCTGAACGCTCAACGTAATAATCGGAATCTGGATACCCAACAAAACTGACCGTTGCCTGAACGCTCAATGTAATAACCGGAATCTGGATACTCAATGAAACTGACCGGAGCCCGAACGCTCAACGTAATAACCCGAGCCTGGATACTCAACGAAAATGACCGGAGCCCGAACGCTCAACGTAATAACCGGAGTCTGGATACCCAACGAAAATGACCGGAGTCTGAACGCTCAACATAATAATCGGAATCTGGATACTCAACGAAACTGACCGGAGCCGGAACGCTCAACGTAATAACTAGAGTCTGGATACTCAACAAAAATGATCGGAGCTTGACGCTCAACTTAATAACCGGAGTCTGGATACTCAAGGAAAATGACCAGAGCCTGAACGCTCAATGTAATAACCGGAGTCTGGATACCCAACGAAACTGACCGGAGCCTGAATGCTCAACATAATAATCAGGATCTGGATACTCAACGAAACTGATCGCAGCCGGAACGCTCAACGTAATAACTAGAGTCTGGATACTCAACAAAAACGACCGAAGCCGGAACACTCAACGTAATAACCGGAGTTTGGATACCCAACGAAACTGACTGGAGCTTGAACGTTCAACGTAATAACGGGAGTCTGGATACTCAACGAAAATGACCGGAGCCAGAACGATCAACGTTATAACCGGAGTCTGGATACCCAATGAAACTGACCGGAGCCTGAACGCTCAACGTAATAACCGGTGTCTTGATACCCAATGAAACTGACTGGAGCCTGAACGTTCAACGTAATAACCGGAATCTGGATATTCAACGAAACTGACCGGAGCCTGAACGCTCAACATAATAACCAGAGTCTGGATACTAAACGAAAATGACCGGAGCCTGAATTCTCAACTTAATAACCAGAGTCTGGATACTCAACGAAACTGACCGGAGCCTGAACGCTCAACGTAATAACAGAAGTCTGGATACTCAACGAAAATGACTGGAGCCTGAATGCTCAACGTAATAACCGGAGTCTGGATACCCAACGAAACTGACCGGAGCCTGAACGCTCAACGTAATAATCGGAATCTGGATACCCAACAAAACTGACCGTTGCCTGAACGCTCAATGTAATAACCGGAATCTGGATACTCAATGAAACTGACCGGAGCCCGAACGCTCAACGTAATAACCCGAGCCTGGATACTCAACGAAAATGACCGGAGCCCGAACGCTAAACGTAATAACCGGAGTCTGGATACCCAACGAAAATGACCGGAGCCTGAACGCTCAACATAATAATCGGAATCTGGATACTCAACGAAACTGACCGGAGCCGGAACGCTCAACGTAATAACTAGAGTCTGGATACTCAACAAAAACGACCGGAGCCTGAACACTCAACGTAATAACCGGAGTTTGGATACCCAACGAAACTGATCGGAGCCTGAACGTTCAACGTAATAACTGGAATCTGGATACTCAACGAAAATGACCGGAGCCAGAACGATCAACATAATAACCGGAGTCTGGATACCCAATGAAACTGACCGGAACCCTGAACGCTCAACGTAATAACCGGAGTCTGGATACCCAACGAAACTGACCGGAGCCTGAATGCTCAATGTAATAACCGGAATCTGGATACTCAATGAAACTGACCGGATCCCGAACGCTCAACGTAATAACCCGAGTCTGGATACTCAACGAAAATGACCGGAGCCTGAACGATCAACGTAATAAATGGAGTTATGATACTCAACAAAAATTACTGGATCCTGAACGCTCAATGGAATGACAGGAGTATGGATACTCAACGAAAATGAACGGAGCCTGAACGCTCAACTTAATAACCAGAGTCTGGATACTCAACGAAACTGACCGGAGCCTGAACGCTCAACGTAATAACAGGAGTCTGGATTCTCAACGAAAATAACTGGAGCCTGAACGCTCAAAGTAATAACCGGAGTCTGGATACCCAACGAAACTGACCGGAGCCTGAACGCTAAATGTAATAACCAGAGTCTGGATACCCAACGAAACTGACCGGAGCCTGAACACTCAACGTAATAACCGGAATCTAGATACTCAACGAAACTGACCGGAGCCCGAACGCTCAACGTAATAACCCGAGTCTGGATACTCAACGAAAATGACTGGAGCCTGAACGCTCAACGTAATAACCGGAGTCTGGATACCCAACGAAACTGATCGGAGCCTGAACACTCAACGTAATAACCCGAGTCTGGATACTCAACAAAAATGACCGGAGCCTGAACGATCAACATAATAACCGGAGTTTGGATACCGAACGAAACTGACCGGAGCCTGAAAGCTCAACGTAATAACTAGAGTCCGGATACTCAACGAAACTGACCGGATCTCGAACGCTCAACGTAATAAATGGAGTTATGATACTCAACGAAAATTACTGGATCCTGAACGCTCAATGTAATGACCGGAGTCTGGATACTCAACAAAAATGACCTGAGACTGAACGCTCAACGTATTGACCAGAGTATGCATACTCAACGAAAATGATCGGAGCCTGAACGCTCAACGTAATGACAGGAGTCTAGATACTCAACGAAAATGACCGGAGTCTGAACCCTCAACGTAATAACCAGAGTCTAGACACTCAACGAAAATGACCGGAGCCTGAACGCTCAACGTAATAAGCGGAGTCTGGATACTCAACGAAAATGATCGGAGCTTGACGCTCAACTTAATAACCGGAGTCTGGATACTCAACAAAAACGACCAGAGCCGGAACACTCAACGTAATAACCGGAGTTTGGATACCCAACGAAACTGACTGGAGCTTGAACATTCAACGTAATAACTGGAGTCTGGATACTCAACGAAAATGACCGGAGCCAGAACGATCAACGTTATAACCGGAGTCTAGATACCCAATGAAACTGACCGGAGCCTGAACGCTCAACGTAATAACCGGTGTCTTGATACCCAATGAAACTGACTGGAGCCTGAACGCTCAACGTAATAACCGGAATCTAGATACTCAACGAAACTGACCGGAGCCTGAACGCTCAACATAATAACCAGAGTCTGGATACTAAACGAAAATGACCGGAGCCTGAATTCTCAACTTAATAACCAGAGTCTGGATACTCAACGAAACTGACCGGAGCCTGAACGCTCAACGCAATAACAGAAGTCTGGATACTCAACGAAAACGATTGGAGCCTGAACGCTCAACGTAATAACCGGAGTCTGGATACCCAACGAAACTGACCGGAGCCTGAACGCTCAACGTAATAACCGGAATCTGGATACCCAACAAAACTGACCGGAGCCTGAACGCTCAACGTAATAACCCGAGTCTGGATACTCAATGAAAATGACCGGAGCCTGAACGATCAACATAATAACCAGAGTTTGGATACCCAATGAAACTGACCGGAGCCTGAATGCTCAACATAATAACTGGAGTCCGGATACTCAACGAAACTGACCGGATCTCGAACGTTCAACGTAATAAATGGAGTTATGATACTCAATGAAAATGACTGGATCCTGAACGCTCAATGTAATGACCGGAGTCTGGATACTCAACGAAAATGACCGGAGACTGAATGCTCAACGTATTGACCAGAGTATGCATACTCAACGAAAATGATCGGAGCCTGAACGCTCAACGTAATGACAGGAGTCTAGATACTCAACGAAAATGACCGAAGTCTGAACCCTCAACGTAATAACCAGAGTCTAAATACTCAACAAAAATGACCGGAGCCTGAACGCTTAACGTAATAACCCGAGTCTTGATACTCAACGAAAATGATCGGAGCCTGACGCTCAACTTAATAACCGGAGTCTGGATACTCAACGAAAAGGACCGGAGCCTGAACGCTCAACGTAATAACCGGAGTCTGGATACCCAACGAAACTGACCGGAGCCTGAACGCTCAACGTAATAACAGGAGTCTGGATTCTCAACGAAAATGACTGGAGCCTGAACGCTCAACGTAATAACCGGAGTCTGGATACCCAACGAAACTGACCGGAGCCTGAACGCTCAACGTAATAACCGGAGTCTGGATACCCAACGAAACTGGCCGGAGCCTGAACACTCAATGTAATAACCGGAATCTGGATACTCAGCAAAACTGACCGGAGCCCGAACGCTCAACGTAATTACCCGAGTCTGGATACTCAACAAAAATGACTGGAGCCTGAACGATCAACATAATAACCGGAGTTTGGATACCCAACGAAACTGACCGGAGCCTGAAAGCTCAACGTAATAACTAGAGTCCGGATACTCAACGAACCTGACCGGATTCGAACGCTCAACGTAATAAATGGAGTTATGATACTCAACAAAAATTACTGGATCCTGAACGCTCAATGTAATGACCGGAGTCTGGATACTCAACAAAAATGACCTGAGACTGAACGCTCAACGTATTGACCAGAGTATGCATACTCAACGAAAATGATCGGAGCCTGAACGCTCAACGTAATGACAGGAGTCTAGATACTCAACGAAAATGACCGGAGTCTGAACCCTCAACGTAATAACCAGAGTCTAGATACTCAACGAAAATGACCGGAGCCTGAACGCTCAACGTAATAAGCGGAGTCTGGATACTCAACAAAAATGATCGGAGCTTGACGCTCAACTTAATAACCGGAGTCTGGATACTCAACGAAAATGACCGGAGCCTGAACGCTCAACGTAATAACCGGAGATTGGATACCCAACGAAACTGACCGGAGCCTGAACGCTCAACATAATAATCAGGATCTGGATACTCAAAGAAACTGATCGCATCCGGAACGCTCAACGTAATAACTAGAGTCTGGATACTCAACAAAAACGACCGAAGCCGGAACACTCAACGTAATAACCGGAGTTTGGATACCCAACGAAACTGACTGGAGCTTGAACGTTCTATGTAATAACTGGAGTCTGGATACTCAACGAAAATGACCGGAGCCAAAACGATCAACGTTATAACCGGAGTCTGGATACCCAATGAAACTGACCGGAGCCTGAACGCTCAACGTAATAACCGGTGTCTTGATACCCAATGAAACTGACTGGAGCCTGAACGCTCAACGTAATAACCGGAATCTGGATACTCAACGAAACTGACCGGAGCCTGAACGCTCAACATAATAACCAGAGTCTGGATACTAAACGAACCTGACCGGAGCCTGAACGCTCAACGCAATAACAGTAGTCTGGATACTCAACGAAAATGACTGGAGCCTGAACGCTCAACGTAATAAATGGAGTTATGATACTCAACGAAAATGACTGGATCCTGAACGCTCAATGTAATGACCGGAGTCTGGATACTCAACGAAAATGACCGGAGACTGAATGCTCAACGTATTGACCGGAGTATGCATACTCAACGAAAATGATCAGAGCCTGAACGCTCAACGTAATGACAGGAGTCTAGATACTCAACGAAAATGATCGAAGTCTGAACCCTCAACATAATAACCAGAGTCTAGATACTCAACGAAAATGACCGGAGCCTGAACGGTCAACGTAATAACCGGAGTCTGGATACTCAACGAAAATGATCGGAGCTTGACGATCAACTTAATAACCGGAGTCTAGATACTCAACGAAAATGACCGGAGCCTGAACGCTCAACGTAATAACCGGAGTCTGGATACCCAACGAAACTGACCGGAGCCTGAACGCTCAACATAATAATCGGAATCTGGATACTCAACGAAACTGACCGGAGCCGGAACGCTCAACGTAATAACTAGAGTCTGGATACTCAACGAAAATGACCGGAGCCAGAACGATCAACATAATAACCGGAGTCTGGATACCCAATGAAACTGACCGGAGCCTGAACGCTCAACGTAATAACCGGTGTCTTGATACCCAACGAAACTGACCAGAGCCTGAACGCTCAATGTAATAACCGGAATCTGGATACTCAACGAAACTGACCGGAGCCTGAACGCTCAACGTAATAACCAGAATCTGGATACTCAACGAAAATGACCGGAGCCTGAACGCTCAACTTAATAACCAGAGTCTGGATACTGAACGAAACTGATCGGAGCCTGAACGCTCAACGTAAAAACTGGAGTCTGGATACCCAACGAAACTGACCAGAGCCTGAACGCTCAATGTAAT
Organism: Lathyrus sativus; assembly: GCA_963859935.3. Classification (NCBI taxonomy): domain Eukaryota; kingdom Viridiplantae; phylum Streptophyta; class Magnoliopsida; order Fabales; family Fabaceae; genus Lathyrus; species Lathyrus sativus. The sequence goes on from OZ012736.1 coordinate 228,075,332, forward strand.
AACCGGAGTCTGGATACCAAACGAAACTGACCGGAGCCTGAACGCTCAATGTAATAACCGGAATCTGGATACTCAACGAAACTGACCGGAGCCCAAACGCTCAACGTAATAACCTGAGTCTGGATACCCAACGAAAATGACCGGAGCCTGAACGATCAACATAATCACCGGAGTCTGGATACCTAACGAAACTAACCGGAGCCTGAACGCTCAATGTAATAACTGGAGTCCGGATACTCAACGAAACTGACCGGATCCTGAACGCTCAACGTAATAAATGGAGTTATGATACTCAACGAAAATGACTGGATCCTGAACACTCAAAGGAATGACCGGAGTCTGGATACTCAATGAAAATGACCGGAGCCTGAACGCTCAACTTAATAACCAAAGTCTGGATACTCAACGAAACTGACCGGAGCCTGAACGCTCAATGTAATAACAGGAGTCTGGATTCTCAACGAAAATGACTGGAGCCTGAACGCTCAACGTAATAACCGGAGTCTGGATACCCAACGAAACTGACCGGAGCCTGAACGCTCAACGTAATAACCAGAATCTGGATAACCAACGAAACTGACCGGAGCCTGAACACTCAACGTTAAAACCGGATTCTGGATACTCAACAAAACTGACCGGAGCCCAAACGCTCAAGGTAATAACCCGAGTCTGGATACTTAACGAAAATGACCGGAGACGGAACGATCAACATAATAACCGGAGTTTGGATACCCAACAAAACTGACCGGAGCCTGAACGCTCAACGTAATAACTGGAGTCCGGATACTCAACGAAATTGACCGGATCTCGAACGTTCAACGTAATAAATGGAGTTATGATACTCAACGAAAATGACTGGATGCTGAACGCTCAATGTAATGACCGGAGTCTGGATACTCAACGAAAATGACCGGAGACTGAATGCTCAACGTATTGACCGGAGTATGCATACTCAACGAAAATGATCGGAGCCTGAACGCTCAACGTAATGACAGGAGTCTATATACTCAACGAAAATGACCGAAGTCTGAACCCTCAACATAATAACCAGAGTCTAGATACTCAACGAAAATGACTGGAGCCTGAACGCTTAACGTAATAACCAGAGTCTGGATACTCAACGAAAATGATCGGAGCCTGACGCTCAACTTAATAACCGGAGTCTGGATACTCATAAAAAATGACCGGAGCCTGAACGCTCAACGTAAGAACCGGAGTCTGGATACCCAACGAAACTGACCGGAGCCTGAACGCTCAACGTAATAACAGGAGTCTGGATTCTCAACGAAAATGACTGGAGCCTGAACGTTCAACGTAATAACCGGAGTCTGGATACCCAACGAAACTGACCGGAGCCTGAACGCTCAACGTAATAACCGGAGTCTGGATACCCAACAAAACTGGCCGGAGCCTGAACACTCAACGTAATAACTGGAATCTGGATACTCAACGAAACTGACCGGAGCCCGAACGCTCAACGTAATAACCAGAGTCTGGATACTCAACAAAAATGACCGGAGCCCGAACGATCAACTTAATAACCGGAGTTTGGATACCCAACGAAACTGACCGGAGCCTGAACGCTCAACGTAATAACTGGAGTCCGGATACTCAACGAAACTGACTGGATCTCGAACGCTCAACGTAATATATGGAGTTATGATACTCAACAAAAATTACTGGATCCTGAACGCTCAATGTAATGACCGGAGTCTGGATACTCAACGAAAATGACCAGAGACTGAACGCCTAACGTATTGACCGGAGTATGCATACTCAACGAAAATGATCGGAGCCTGAACGCTCAACAAGATGACAGGAGTCTAGATACTCAACGAAAATGACCGGAGTCTGAACCCTCAACGTAATAACCAGAGTCTAGATACTCAACGAAAATGACCGGAGCCTGAACACTCAACGTAATAACCGGAGTCTGGATACTCAACGAAAATGATCGGAGCCTGAACACTCAATGTAATAACCGGAATCTGGATACTCAACAAAACTGATCGGAGCCCGAACGCTCAACGTAATAACCCGAGTCTGGATACTCAACGAAAATGACCGGAGCCTGAACGATCAACATAATAACCGGAGTTTGGATACCCAACGAAACTGACCGGAGCCTGAACGCTCAACGTAATAACTGGAGTCCGGATAGTCAACGAAACTGACCGGATCTCGAACGTTCAACGTAATAAATGGAGTTATGATACTCAACGAAAATGACTGGATCCTGAACGCTCAATATAATGACCGGAGTCTGGATACTCAACGAAAATGACCGGAGACTGAATGCTCAACGTATTGACCGGAGTATGCATACTCAACGAAAATGATCAGAGCCTGAACGCTCAACGTAATGACAGGAGTCTAGATACTCAACGAAAATGACCGAAGTCTGAACCCTCAACATAATAACCAGAGTCTAGATACTCAACGAAAATGACCGGAGCCTGAACGGTCAACGTAATAACCGGAGTCTGGATACTCAACGAAAATGATCGGAGCTTGACGATCAACTTAATAACCGGAGTCTGGATACTCAACGAAAATGACCGGAGCCTGAACGCTCAACGTAATAACCGGAGTCTGGATACCCAACGAAACTGACCGGAGCCTGAACGCTCAACATAATAATCGGAATCTGGATACTCAACGAAACTGACCGGAGCCGGAACGCTCAACGTAATAACTAGAGTCTGGATACTCAACGAAAATGACCGGAGCCAGAACGATCAACGTAATAACCGGAGTCTGGATACCCAATGAAACTGACCGGAGCCTGAACGCTCAACGTAATAACCAGTGTCTTGATACCCAACGAAACTGACCAGAGCCTGAACGCTCAATGTAATAACCGGAATCTGGATACTCAACGAAACTGACCGGAGCCTGAACGCTCAACGTAATAACCAGAATCTGGATACTCAACGAAAATGACCGGAGCCTGAACGCTCAACATAATAACCAGAGTCTGGATACTGAACGAAACTGATCGGAGCCTGAACGCTTAACGTAAAAACTAGAGTCTGGATACCCAACGAAACTGACCGGAGCCTGAACGCTCAATGTAATAACCGGAGTCTGGATACCAAACGAAACTGACCGGAGCCTGAACGCTCAATGTAATAACCGGAATCTGGATACTCAACAAAACTGACCGAAGCCCAAACGCTCAACGTAATAACCTGAGTCTGGATACCCAACGAAAATGACCGGAGCCTGAACGATCAACATAATCACCGGAGTCTGGATACCTAACGAAACTAACCGGAGCCTGAACGCTCAATGTAATAACTGGAGTCCGGATACTCAACGAAACTGACCGGATCCTGAACGCTCAACGTAATAAATGGAGTTATGATACTCAACGAAAATGACTGGATCCTGAACACTCAAAGGAATGACCGGAGTCTGGATACTCAATGAAAATGACCGGAGCCTGAACGCTCAACTTAATAACCAGAGTCTGGATACTCAACGAAACTGACCGGAGCCTGAACGCTCAATGTAATAACAGGAGTCTGGATTCTCAACGAAAATGACTGGAGCCTGAACGCTCAACGTAATAACCGGAGTCTGGATACCCAACGAAACTGACCGGAGCCTGAACGCTCAACGTAATAACCAGAATCTGGATAACCAACGAAACTGACCGGAGCCTGAACACTCAACGTTAAAACCGGATTCTGGATACTCAACGAAACTGACCGGAGCCCAAACGCTCAAGGTAATAACCCGAGTCTGGATACTTAACGAAAATGACCGGAGACGGAACGATCAACATAATAACCGGAGTTTGGATACCCAACAAAACTGACCGGAGCCTGAACGCTCAACGTAATAACTGGAGTCCGGATACTCAACGAAATTGACCGGATCTCGAACGTTCAACGTAATAAATGGAGTTATGATACTCAACGAAAATGACTGGATGCTGAACGCTCAATGTAATGACCGGAGTCTGGATACTCAACGAAAATGACCGGAGACTGAATGCTCAATGTATTGACCGGAGTATGCATACTCAACGAAAATGATCGGAGCCTGAACGCTCAACGTAATGACAGGAGTCTATATACTCAACGAAAATGACCGAAGTCTGAACCCTCAACATAATAACCAGAGTCTAGATACTCAACGAAAATGACTGGAGCCTGAACGCTTAACGTAATAACCAGAGTCTGGATACTCAACGAAAATGATCGGAGCCTGACGCTCAACTTAATAACCGGAGTCTGGATACTCATAAAAAATGACCGGAGCCTGAACGCTCAACGTAAGAACCGGAGTCTGGATACCCAACGAAACTGACCGGAGCCTGAACGCTCAACGTAATAACAGGAGTCTGGATTCTCAACGAAAATGACTGGAGCCTGAACGTTCAACGTAATAACCGGAGTCTGGATACCCAACGAAACTGACCGGAGCCTGAACGCTCAACGTAATAACCGGAGTCTGGATACCCAACAAAACTGGCCGGAGCCTGAACACTCAACGTAATAACTGGAATCTGGATACTCAACGAAACTGACCGGAGCCCGAACGCTCAACGTAATAACCAGAGTCTGGATACTCAACAAAAATGACCGGAGCCTGAACGATCAACTTAATAACCGGAGTTTGGATACCCAACGAAACTGACCGGAGCCTGAACGCTCAACGTAATAACTGGAGTCCGGATACTCAACGAAACTGACTGGATCTCGAACGCTCAACGTAATATATGGAGTTATGATACTCAACAAAAATTACTGGATCCTGAACGCTCAATGTAATGACCGGAGTCTGGATACTCAACGAAAATGACCAGAGACTGAACGCCTAACGTATTGACCGGAGTATGCATACTCAACGAAAATGATCGGAGCCTGAACGCTCAACAAGATGACAGGAGTCTAGATACTCAACGAAAATGACCGGAGTCTGAACCCTCAACGTAATAACCAGAGTCTAGATACTCAACGAAAATGACCGGAGCCTGAACACTCAATGTAATAACCGGAGTCTGGATACTCAACGAAAATGATCGGAGCCTGAACACTCAATGTAATAACCGGAATCTGGATACTCAACAAAACTGATCGGAGCCCGAACGCTCAACGTAATAACCCGAGTCTGGATACTCAACGAAAATGACCGGAGCCTGAACGATCAACATAATAACCGGAGTTTGGATACCCAACGAAACTGACCGGAGCCTGAACGCTCAACGTAATAACTGGAGTCCGGATACTCAACGAAACTGACCGGATCTCGAACGTTCAACGTAATAAATGGAGTTATGATACTCAACGAAAATGACTGGATCCTGAACGCTCAATATAATGACCGGAGTCTGGATACTCAACGAAAATGACCGGAGACTGAATGCTCAACGTATTGACCGGAGTATGCATACTCAACGAAAATGATCAGAGCCTGAACGCTCAACGTAATGACAGGAGTCTAGATACTCAACGAAAATGACCGAAGTCTGAACCCTCAACATAATAACCAGAGTCTAGATACTCAACGAAAATGACCGGAGCCTGAACGGTCAACGTAATAACCGGAGTCTGGATACTCAACGAAAATGATCGGAGCTTGACGATCAACTTAATAACCGGAGTCTGGATACTCAACGAAAATGACCGGAGCCTGAACGCTCAACGTAATAACCGGAGTCTGGATACCCAACGAAACTGACCGGAGCCTGAACGCTCAACATAATAATCGGAATCTGGATACTCAACGAAACTGACCGGAGCCGGAACGCTCAACGTAATAACTAGAGTCTGGATACTCAACGAAAATGACCGGAGCCAGAACGATCAACGTAATAACCGGAGTCTGGATACCCAATGAAACTGACCGGAGCCTGAACGCTCAACGTAATAACCAGTGTCTTGATACCCAACGAAACTGACCAGAGCCTGAACGCTCAATGTAATAACCGGAATCTGGATACTCAACGAAACTGACCGGAGCCTGAACGCTCAACGTAATAACCAGAATCTGGATACTCAACGAAAATGACCGGAGCCTGAACGCTCAACATAATAACCAGAGTCTGGATACTGAACGAAACTGATCGGAGCCTGAACGCTTAACGTAAAAACTAGAGTCTGGATACCCAACGAAACTGACCGGAGCCTGAACGCTCAATGTAATAACCGGAGTCTGGATACCAAACGAAACTGACCGGAGCCTGAACGCTCAATGTAATAACCGGAATCTGGATACTCAACAAAACTGACCGAAGCCCAAACGCTCAACGTAATAACCTGAGTCTGGATACCCAACGAAAATGACCGGAGCCTGAACGATCAACATAATCACCGGAGTCTGGATACCTAACGAAACTAACCGGAGCCTGAACGCTCAATGTAATAACTGGAGTCCGGATACTCAACGAAACTGACCGGATCCTGAACGCTCAACGTAATAAATGGAGTTATGATACTCAACGAAAATGACTGGATCCTGAACACTCAAAGGAATGACCGGAGTCTGGATACTCAATGAAAATGACCGGAGCCTGAACGCTCAACTTAATAACCAGAGTCTGGATACTCAACGAAACTGACCGGAGCCTGAACGCTCAATGTAATAACAGGAGTCTGGATTCTCAACGAAAATGACTGGAGCCTGAACGCTCAACGTAATAACCGGAGTCTGGATACCCAACGAAACTGACCGGAGCCTGAACGCTCAACGTAATAACCAGAATCTGGATAACCAACGAAACTGACCGGAGCCTGAACACTCAACGTTAAAACCGGATTCTGGATACTCAACGAAACTGACCGGAGCCCAAACGCTCAAGGTAATAACCCGAGTCTGGATACTTAACGAAAATGACCGGAGACGGAACGATCAACATAATAACCGGAGTTTGGATACCCAACAAAACTGACCGGAGCCTGAACGCTCAACGTAATAACTGGAGTCCGGATACTCAACGAAATTGACCGGATCTCGAACGTTCAACGTAATAAATGGAGTTATGATACTCAACGAAAATGACTGGATGCTGAACGCTCAATGTAATGACCGGAGTCTGGATACTCAACGAAAATGACCGGAGACTGAATGCTCAACGTATTGACCGGAGTATGCATACTCAACGAAAATGATCGGAGCCTGAACGCTCAACGTAATGACAGGAGTCTAGATACTCAACGAAAATGACCGAAGTCTGAACCCTCAACATAATAACCAGAGTCTAGATACTCAACGAAAATGACTGGAGCCTGAACGCTTAACGTAATAACCGGAGTCTGGATACTCAACGAAAATGATCGGAGCCTGACGCTCAACTTAATAACCGGAGTCTGGATACTCATAAAAAATGACCGGAGCCTGAACGCTCAACGTAAGAACCGGAGTCTGGATACCCAACGAAACTGACCGGAGCATGAACGCTCAACGTAATAACAGGAGTCTGGATTCTCAACGAAAATGACTGGAGCCTGAACGTTCAACGTAATAACCGGAGTCTGGATACCCAACGAAACTGACCGGAGCCTGAACGCTCAACGTAATAACCGGAGTCTGGATACCCAACGAAACTGGCCGGAGCCTGAACACTCAACGTAATAACTGGAATCTGGATACTCAACGAAACTGACCGGAGCCCGAACGCTCAACATAATAACCCGAGTCTGGATACTCAACGAAAATGACCGGAGCCTGAACGATCAACTTAATAACCGGAGTTTGGATACCCAACGAAACTGACCGGAGCCTGAACGCTCAACGTAATAACTGGAGTCCGGATACTCAACGAAACTGACTGGATCTCGAACGCTCAACGTAATATATGGAGTTATGATACTCAACAAAAATTACTGGATGCTGAACGCTCAATGTAATGACCGGAGTCTGGATACTCAACGAAAATGACCAGAGACTGAACGCCTAACGTATTGACCAGAGTATGCTTACTCAACGAAAATGATCGGAGCCTGAACGCTCAACAAAATGACAGGAGTCTAGATACTCAACGAAAATGACCGGAGTCTGAACCCTCAACGTAATAACCAGAGTCTAGATACTCAACGAAAATGACCGGAGCCTGAACACTCAACGTAATAACCGGAGTCTGGATACTCAACGAAAATGATCGGAGCCTGAACACTCAACGTAATAACCGGAATCTGGATACTCAACAAATCTGACCGGAGCCCGAACGCTCAACGTAATAACCCGAGTCTGGATACTCAACGAAAATGACCGGAGCCTGAACGATCAACATAATAACCGGAGTTTGGATACCCAACGAAACTGACCGGAGCCTGAACGCTCAACGTAATAACTGGAGTCCGGATACTCAACGAAACTGACCGAATCTCGAACGTTCAACGTAATAAATGGAGTTATGATACTCAACGAAAATGACTGGATCCTGAACGCTCAATATAATGACCGGAGTCTGGATACTCAACGAAAATGACCGGAGACTGAATGCTCAACGTATTGACCGGAGTATGCATACTCAACGAAAATGATCAGAGCCTGAACGCTCAACGTAATGACAGGAGTCTAGATACTCAACGAAAATGACCGAAGTCTGAACCCTCAACATAATAACCAGAGTCTAGATACTCAACGAAAATGACTGGAGCCTGAACGCTTAACGTAATAACCGGAGTCTGGATACTCAACGAAAATGATCGGAGCCTGACGCTCAACTTAATAACCGGAGTCTGGATACTCATAAAAAATGACCGGAGCCTGAACGCTCAACGTAAGAACCGGAGTCTGGATACCCAACGAAACTGACCGGAGCATGAACGCTCAACGTAATAACAGGAGTCTGGATTCTCAACGAAAATGACTGGAGCCTGAACGTTCAACGTAATAACCGGAGTCTGGATACCCAACGAAACTGACCGGAGCCTGAACGCTCAACGTAATAACCGGAGTCTGGATACCCAACGAAACTGGCCGGAGCCTGAACACTCAACGTAATAACTGGAATCTGGATACTCAACGAAACTGACCGGAGCCCGAACGCTCAACATAATAACCCGAGTCTGGATACTCAACGAAAATGACCGGAGCCTGAACGATCAACTTAATAACCGGAGTTTGGATACCCAACGAAACTGACCGGAGCCTGAACGCTCAACGTAATAACTGGAGTCCGGATACTCAACGAAACTGACTGGATCTCGAACGCTCAACGTAATATATGGAGTTATGATACTCAACAAAAATTACTGGATCCCGAACGCTCAATGTAATGACCGGAGTCTGGATACTCAACGAAAATGACCAGAGACTGAACGCCTAACATATTGACCAGAGTATGCTTACTCAACGAAAATGATCGGAGCCTGAACGCTCAACAAAATGACAGGAGTCTAGATACTCAACGAAAATGACCGGAGTCTGAACCCTCAACTTAATAACCAGAGTCTAGATACTCAACGAAAATGACCGGAGCCTGAACACTCAACGTAATAACCGGAGTCTGGATACTCAACGAAAATGATCGGAGCCTGAACACTCAACGTAATAACCGGAATCTGGATACTCAACAAATCTGACCGGAGCCCGAACGCTCAACGTAATAACCCGAGTCTGGATACTCAACGAAAATGACCGGAGCCTGAACGATCAACATAATAACCGGAGTTTGGATACCCAACGAAACTGACCGGAGCCTGAACGCTCAACGTAATAACTGGAGTCCGGATACTCAACGAAACTGACCGAATCTCGAACGTTCAACGTAATAAATGGAGTTATGATACTCAACGAAAATGACTGGATCCTGAACGCTCAATATAATGACCGGAGTCTGGATACTCAACGAAAATGACCGGAGACTGAATGCTCAACGTATTGACCGGAGTATGCATACTCAACGAAAATGATCAGAGCCTGAACGCTCAACGTAATGACAGGAGTCTAGATACTCAACGAAAATGACCGAAGTCTGAACCCTCAACATAATAACCAGAGTCTAGATACTCAACGAAAATGACCGGAGCCTGAACGGTCAACGTAATAACCGGAGTCTGGATACTCAACGAAAATGATCGGAGCTTGACGATCAACTTAATAACCGGAGTCTGGATACTCAACGAAAATGACCGGAGCCTGAACGCTCAACGTAATAACCGGAGTCTGGATACCCAACGAAACTGACCGGAGCCTGAACGCTCAACATAATAATCGGAATCTGGATACTCAACGAAACTGACCGGAGCCGGAACGCTCAACCTAATAACTAGAGTCTGGATACTCAACGAAAATGACCGGAGCCAGAACGATCAACGTAATAACCGGAGTCTGGATACCCAATGAAACTGACCGGAGCCTGAACGCTCAACGTAATAACCGGTGTCTTGATACCCAACGAAACTGACCGGAGCCTGAACGCTCAATGTAATAACCGGAATCTGGATACTCAACGAAATTGACCGGAGCCTGAACGCTCAACGTAATAACCAGAATCTGGATACTCAACGAAAATGACCGGAGCCTGAACGTTCAACTTAATAACCAGAGTCTGGATACTCAACGAAACTGACCGGAGCCTGAACGCTCAATGTAAAAACCGGAGTCTGGATACCCAACGAAACTGACCGGAGCCTGAACGCTCAATGTAATAACCGGAGTCTGGATACCCAACGAAACTGACCGGAGCCTGAACGCTCAACGTAATAACCGGAATCTGGATACTCAACGAAACTGACCGGATCCCGAACGCTCAACGTAATAACCTGAGTCTGGATACCCAACGAAAATGACCGGAGCCTGAACGATCAACATAATCACCGGAGTCTGGATACCTAATGAAACTAACCGGAGCCTGAACGCTCAACGTAATAACTGGAGTCCGGATACTCAACGAAACTGACCGGATCCTGAACGCTCAACGTAATAAATGGAATTATGATACTCAACGAAATATGACTGGATCCTGAACGCTCAAAGGAATGACCGGAGTCTGGATACTCAACGAAAATGACCGGAGCCTGAACGCTCAACTTAATAACCAGAGTCTGGATACTCAACGAAACCGACCGGAGCCTGAACGCTCAACGTAATAACAGGAGTCTGGATTCTCAAGGAAAATGAATGGAGCCTGAACGCTCAACGTAATAACCGGAGTCTGGATACCCAACGAAACTGACCGGAGCCTGAACGCTCAACGTAATAACCAGAATCTGGATACCCAACGAAACTGACCGGAGCCTGAACGCTCGACGTAATAACCGGATTCTGGATACTCAACAAAACTGACCGAAGCCCAAACGCTCAAGGTAATATCCCGAGTCTGGATACTCAACGAAAATGACCGGAGCCTGAACGATCAACATAATAACCGAAGTTTGGATACCCAATAAAACTGACCGGAGCCTGAACGCTCAACGTAATAACTGGAGTCCGGATACTCAACGAAATTGACCGGATCTCGAACGTTCAACGTAATAAATGGAGTTATGATACTCAACAAAAATGACTTGATCCTGAACGCTCAATGTAATGACCGGAGTCTGGATACTCAACGAAAATGACCGGAGACTGAATGCTCAACGTATTGACCGGAGTATGCATACTCAACGAAAATGATCGGAGCCTGAACGCTCAACGTAATGACAGGAGTCTAGATACTCAACGAAAATGACCGAAGTCTGAACCCTCAACATAATAACCAGAGTCTAGATACTCAACGTAAATGACCGGAGCCTGAACGGTCAACGTAATAACCGGAGTCTGGATACTCAACGAAAATGATCGGAGCTTGACGCTCAACTTAATAACCGGAGTCTGGATACTCAACGAAAATGACCGGAGCCTGAACGCTCAACGTAATAACCGGAGTCTGGATACCCAACGAAACTGACCGGAGCCTGAACGCTCAACATAATAATCGGAATCTGGATACTCAACGAAACTGACCGGAGCCGGAACGCTCAACCTAATAACTAGAGTCTGGATACTCAACGAAAATGACCGGAGCCAGAACGATCAACGTAATAACCGGAGTCTGGATACCCAATGAAGCTGACCGGAGCCTGAACGCTCAACGTAATAACCGGTGTCTTGATACCCAACGAAACTGACCGGAGCCTGAACGCTCAATGTAATAACCGGAATCTGGATACTCAACGAAATTGACCGGAGCCTGAACGCTCAACGTAATAACCAGAATCTGGATACTCAACGAAAATGACCGGAGCCTGAACGTTCAACTTAATAACCAGAGTCTGGATACTCAACGAAACTGACCGGAGCCTGAACGCTCAATGTAAAAACCGGAGTCTGGATACCCAACGAAACTGACCGGAGCCTGAACGCTCAATGTAATAACCGGAGTCTGGATACCCAACGAAACTGACCGGAGCCTGAACGCTCAACGTAATAACCGGAATCTGGATACTCAACGAAACTGACCGGATCCCGAACGCTCAACGTAATAACCTGAGTCTGGATACCCAACGAAAATGACCGGAGCCTGAACGATCAACATAATCACCGGAGTCTGGATACCTAACGAAACTAACCGGAGCCTGAACGCTCAACGTAATAACTGGAGTCCGGATACTCAACGAAACTGACCGGATCCTGAACGCTCAACGTAATAAATGGAGTTATGATACTCAACGAAAATGACTGGATCCTGAACGCTCAAAGGAATGACCGGAGTCTGGATACTCAACGAAAATGACCGGAGCCTGAACGCTCAACTTAATAACCAGAGTCTGGATACCCAATGAAACTGACCGGAGCCTGAACGCTCAACGTAATAACCGGTGTCTTGATACCCAACGAAACTGACCGGAGCCTGAACGCTCAATGTAATAACCGGAATCGGATACCCAACGAAACTGACCGGAGCCTGAACGCTCAACGTAATAACCAGAATCTGGATACTCAACGAAAATGACCGGAGCCTGAACGTTCAACTTAATAACCAGAGTCTGGATAATCAACGAAACTGACCGGAGCCTGAACGCTCAACGTAAAAACCGGAGTCTGGATACCCAACGAAACTGACCGGAGCCTGAACGCTCAATGTAATAACCGGGGTCTCGATACCCAACGAAACTGACCAGAGCCTGAACGCTCAACGTAATAACCAGAATCTGGATACTCAACGAAACTGACCGGAGCCCGAACGCTCAACGTAATAACCTGAGTCTGGATACCCAACGAAAATGACCGGAGCCTGAACGATCAACATAATCACCGGAGTCTGGATACCTAACGAAACTAACCGGAGCCTGAACGCTCAACGTAATAACTGGAGTCCGGATACTCAACGAAACTGACCGGATCCTGAACGCTCAACGTAATAAATGGAGTTATGATACTCAACGAAAATGACTGGATCCTGAACGCTCAAAGGAATGACCGGAGTCTGGATACTCAACGAAAATGACCGGAGCCTGAACGCTCAACTTAATAACCAGAGTCTGGATACCCAATGAAACTGACCGGAGCCTGAACGCTCAACGTAATAACCGGTGTCTTGATACCCAACAAAACTGACCGGAGCCTGAACGCTCAATGTAATAACCGGAATCGGATACCCAACGAAACTGACCGGAGCCTGAACGCTCAACGTAATAACCAGAATCTGGATACTCAACGAAAATGACCGGAGCCTGAACGTTCAACTTAATAACCAGAGTCTGGATAATCAACGAAATTGACCGGAGCCTGAACGCTCAACGTAAAAACCGGAGTCTGGATACCCAACGAAACTGACCGGAGCCTGAACGCTCAATGTAATAACCGGGGTCTCGATACCCAACGAAACTGACCAGAGCCTGAACGCTCAACGTAATAACCAGAATCTGGATACTCAACGAAACTGACCGGAGCCCGAACGCTAAACGTAATAACCTGAGTCTGGATACCCAACGAAAATGACCGGAGCCTGAACGATCAACATAATCACCGGAGTCTGGATACCTAACGAAACTAACCGGAGCATGAACGCTCAACGTAATAACTGGAGTCCGGATACTCAACGAAACTGACCGGATCCTGAACGCTCAACGTAATAAATGGAGTTATGATACTCAACGAAAATGACTGGATCCTGAACGCTCAAAGGAATGACCGGAGTCTGGATACTCAACGAAAATGACCGGAGCCTGAACGCTCAACTTAATAACCAGAGTCTGGATACTCAACGAAACTGACCGGAGCCTGAACGCTCAACGTAATAACAGGAGTCTGGATTCTCAAGGAAAATGACTGGAGCCTGAACGCTCAACGTAATAACCGGAGTCTGGATACCCAACGAAACTGACCAGAGCCTGAACGCTCAACGTAATAACCAGAATCTGGATACCCAACGAAACTGACCGGAGCCTGAACACTCAACGTAATAACCGGATTCTGGATACTCAACGAAACTGACCGGAGCCCAAACGCTCAAGGTAATAACCCGAGTCTGGATACTCAACGAAAATGACCGGAGCCTGAACGATCAACATAATAACCGGAGTTTGGATACCCAATAAAACTGACCGGAGCCTGAACGGTCAACGTAATAACCGGAGTCTGGATACTCAACGAAAATGATCGGAGCTTGACGCTCAACTTAATAACCGGAGTCTGGATACTCAACGAAAATGACCGGAGCCTGAACGCTCAACGTAATAACCGGAGTCTGGATACCCAACGAAACTGACCGATGCCTGAACGCTCAACATAATAATCGGAATCTGGATACTCAAAGAAACTGACCGGAGCCGGAACGCTCAACACAATAACTAGAGTCTGGATACTCAATGAAAATGACCGGAGCCAGAACGATCAACGTAATAACCGGAGTCTGGATACCCAATGAAACTTACCGGAGCCTGAACGCTCAACGTAATAACCGGTGTCTTGATACCCAACGAAACTGACCGGAGCCTGAACGCTCAATGTAATAACCGGAATCTGGATACTCAACGAAATTGACCGGAGCCTGAACGCTCAACGTAATAACCAGAATCTGGATACTCAACGAAAATGACCGGAGCCTGAACGTTCAACTTAATAACCAGAGTCTGGATACTCAACGAAACTGACCGGAGCCTGAACGCTCAACGTAAAAACCGGAGTCTGGATACCCAACGAAACTGACCGGAGCCTGAACGCTCAATGTAATAACCGGAGTCTGGATACCCAACGAAACTGACCGGAACCTGAACGCTCAACGTAATAACCGGAATCTGGATACTCAACGAAACTGACCGGATCCCGAACGCTCAACGTAATAACCTGAGTCTGGATACCCAACGAAAATGACCGGAGCCTGAACGATCAACATAATCACCGGAGTCTGGATACCTAACGAAACTAACCGGAGCCTGAACGCTCAACGTAATAACTGGAGTCCGGATACTCAACGAAACTGACCGGATCCTGAACGCTCAACGTAATAAATGGAATTATGATACTCAACGAAATATGACTGGATCCTGAACGCTCAAAGGAATGACCGGAGTCTAGATACTCAACGAAAATGACCGGAGCCTGAACGCTCAACTTAATAACCAGAGTCTGGATACTCAAGGAAACCGACCGGAGCCTGAACGCTCAACGTAATAACAGGAGTCTGGATTCTCAAGGAAAATGAATGGAGCCTGAACGCTCAACGTAATAACCGGAGTCTGGATACCCAACGAAACTGACCGGAGCCTGAACGCTCAACGTAATAACCAGAATCTGGATACCCAACGAAACTGACCGGAGCCTGAACACTCAACGTAATAACCGGATTCTGGATACTCAACAAAACTGACCGAAGCCCAAACGCTCAAGGTAATAACCCGAGTCTGGATACTCAACGAAAATGACCGGAGCCTGAACGATCAACATAATAACCGGAGTTTGGATACCCAATAAAACTGACCGGAGCCTGAACGCTCAACGTAATAACTGGAGTCCGGATACTCAACGAAATTGACCGGATCTCGAACGTTCAACGTAATAAATGGAGTTATGATACTCAACAAAAATGACTTGATCCTGAACGCTCAATGTAATGACCGGAGTCTGGATACTCAACGAAAATGACCGGAGACTGAATGCTCAACGTATTGACCGGAGTATGCATACTCAACGAAAATGATCGGAGCCTGAACGCTCAACGTAATGACAGGAGTCTAGATACTCAACGAAAATGACCGAAGTCTGAACCCTCAACATAATAACCAGAGTCTAGATACTCAACGAAAATGACCGGAGCCTGAACGGTCAACGTAATAACCGGAGTCTGGATACTCAACGAAAATGATCGGAGCTTGACGCTCAACTTAATAACCGGAGTCTGGATACTCAACGAAAATGACCGGAGCCTGAACGCTCAACGTAATAACCGGAGTCTGGATACCCAACGAAACTGACCAGAGCCTGAACGCTCAACATAATAATCGGAATCTGGATACTCAACGAAACTGACCGGAGCCGGAACGCTCAACATAATAACTAGAGTCTAGATACTCAACGAAAATGACCGGAGCCAGAACGATGAACGTAATAACCGGAGTCTGGATACCCAATGAAACTGACCGGAGCCTGAACGCTCAACGTAATAACCGGTGTCTTGATACCCAACGAAACTGACCGGAGCCTGAACGCTCAATGTAATAACCGGAATCTGGATACTCAACGAAACTGACCGGAGCCTGAACGCTCAACGTAATAACCAGAATCTGGATACTCAACGAAAATGACCGGAGCCTGAACGTTCAACTTAATAACCAGAGTCTGGATAATCAACGAAACTGACCGGAGCCTGAACGCTCAACGTAAAAACCGGAGTCTGGATACCCAACGAAACTGACCGGAGCCTGAACGCTCAATGTAATAACCGGGGTCTCGATACCCAACGAAACTGACCAGAGCCTGAACGCTCAACATAATAACCAGAATCTGGATACTCAACGAAACTGACCGGAGCCCGAACGCTCAACGTAAAAACCTGAGTCTGGATACCCAACGAAAATGACCGGAGCCTGAACGATCAACATAATCACCGGAGTCTGGATACCTAACGAAACTAACCGGAGCCTGAACGCTCAACGTAATAACTGGAGTCCGGATACTCAACGAAACTGACCGGATCCTGAACGCTTAACGTAATAAATGGAGTTATGATACTCAACGAAAATGACTGGATCCTGAACGCTCAAAGGAATGACCAGAGTCTGGATACTCAACGAAAATGACCGGAGCCTGAACGCTCAACTTAATAACCAGAGTCTGGATACCCAATGAAACTGACCGGAGCCTGAACGCTCAACGTAATAACCGGTGTCTTGATACCCAACGAAACTGACCGGAGCCTGAACGCTCAATGTAATAACCGGAATCTGGATACTCAACGATACTGACCGGAGCCTGAACGCTCAACGTAATAACCAGAATCTGGATACTCAACGAAAATGACCGGAGCCTGAACGTTCAACTTAATAACCAGAGTCTGGATAATCAACGAAACTGACCGGAGCCTGAACGCTCAACGTAAAAACCGGAGTCTGGATACCCAATGAAACTGACCGGAGCCTGAACGCTCAATGTAATAACCGGGGTCTCGATACCCAACGAAACTGACCAGAGCCTGAACGCTCAACGTAATAACCAGAATCTGGATACTCAACGAAACTGACCGGAGCCCGAACGCTCAACGTAATAACCTGAGTCTGGATACCCAACGAAAATGACCGGAGCCTGAACGATCAACATAATCACCGGAGTCTGGATACCTAACGAAACTAACCGGAGCCTGAACGCTCAACGTAATAACTGGAGTCCGGATACTCAACGAAACTGACCGGATCCTGAACGCTCAACGTAATAAATGGAATTATGATACTCAACGAAATATGACTGGATCCTGAACGCTCAAAGGAATGACCGGAGTCTAGATACTCAACGAAAATGACCGGAGCCTGAACGCTCAACTTAATAACCAGAGTCTGGATACTCAAGGAAACCGACCGGAGCTTGAACGCTCAACGTAATAACAGGAGTCTGGATTCTCAAGGAAAATGAATGGAGCCTGAACGCTCAACGTAATAACCGGAGTCTGGATACCCAACGAAACTGACCGGAGCCTGAACGCTCAACGTAATAACCAGAATCTGGATACCCAACGAAACTGACCGGAGCCTGAACACTCAACGTAATAACCGGATTCTGGATACTCAACAAAACTGACCGAAGCCCAAACGCTCAAGGTAATAACCCGAGTCTGGATACTCAACGAAAATGACCGGAGCCTGAACGATCAACATAATAACCGGAGTTTGGATACCCAATAAAACTGACCGGAGCCTGAACGCTCAACGTAATAACTGGAGTCCGGATACTCAACGAAATTGACCGGATCTCGAACGTTCAACGTAATAAATGGAGTTATGATACTCAACAAAAATGACTTGATCCTGAACGCTCAATGTAATGACCGGAGTCTGGATACTCAACGAAAATGACCGGAGACTGAATGCTCAACGTATTGACCGGAGTATGCATACTCAACGAAAATGATCGGAGCCTGAACGCTCAACGTAATGACAGGAGTCTAGATACTCAACGAAAATGACCGAAGTCTGAACCCTCAACATAATAACCAGAGTCTAGATACTCAACGAAAATGACCGGAGCCTGAACGGTCAACGTAATAACCGGAGTCTGGATACTCAACGAAAATGATCGGAGCTTGACGCTCAACTTAATAACCGGAGTCTGGATACTCAACGAAAATGACCGGAGCCTGAACGCTCAACGTAATAACCGGAGTCTGGATACCCAACGAAACTGACCAGAGCCTGAACGCTCAACATAATAATCGGAATCTGGATACTCAACGAAACTGACCGGAGCCGGAACGCTCAACATAATAACTAGAGTCTAGATACTCAACGAAAATGACCGGAGCCAGAACGATGAACGTAATAACCGGAGTCTGGCTACCCAATGAAACTGACCGGAGCCTGAACGCTCAACGTAATAACCGGTGTCTTGATACCCAACGAAACTGACCGGAGCCTGAACGCTCAATGTAATAACCGGAATCTGGATACTCAACGAAACTGACCGGAGCCTGAACGCTCAACGTAATAACCAGAATCTGGATACTCAACGAAAATGACCGGAGCCTGAACGTTCAACTTAATAACCAGAGTCTGGATAATCAACGAAACTGACCGGAGCCTGAACGCTCAACGTAAAAACCGGAGTCTGGATACCCAACGAAACTGACCGGAGCCTGAACGCTCAATGTAATAACCGGGGTCTCGATACCCAACGAAACTGACCAGAGCCTGAACGCTCAACATAATAACCAGAATCTGGATACTCAACGAAACTGACCGGAGCCCGAACGCTCAACGTAAAAACCTGAGTCTGGATACCCAACGAAAATGACCGGAGCCTGAACGATCAACATAATCACCGGAGTCTGGATACCTAACGAAACTAACCGGTGCCTGAACGCTCAACGTAATAACTGGAGTCCGGATACTCAACGAAACTGACCGGATCCTGAACGCTCAACGTAATAAATGGAGTTATGATACTCAACGAAAATGACTGGATCCTGAACGCTCAAAGGAATGACCGGAGTCTGGATACTCAACGAAAATGACCGGAGCCTGAACGCTCAACTTAATAACCAGAGTCTGGATACCCAATGAAACTGACCGGAGCCTGAACGCTCAACGTAATAACCGGTGTCTTGATACCCAACGAAACTGACCGGAGCCTGAACGCTCAATGTAATAACCGGAATCTGGATACTCAACGATACTGACCGGAGCCTAAACGCTCAACGTAATAACCAGAATCTGGATACTCAACGAAAATGACCGGAGCCTGAACGTTCAACTTAATAACCAGAGTCTGGATAATCAACGAAACTGACCGGAGCCTGAACGCTCAACGTAAAAACCGGAGTCTGGATACCCAATGAAACTGACCGGAGCCTGAACGCTCAATGTAATAACCGGGGTCTCGATACCCAACGAAACTGACCAGAGCCTGAACGCTCAACGTAATAACCAGAATCTGGATACTCAACGAAACTGACCGGAGCCCGAACGCTCAACGTAATAACCTGAGTCTGGATACCCAACGAAAATGACCGGAGCCTGAACGATCAACATAATCACCGGAGTCTGGATACCTAACGAAACTAACCGGAGCCTGAACGCTTAACGTAATAACTGGAGTCCGGATACTCAACGAAACTTACCGGATCCTGAACGCTCAACGTAATAAATGGAGTTATGATACTCAACGAAAATGACCGGAGCCTGAACGCTCAACTTAATAACCAGAGTCTGGATACTCAACGAAACTGACCGGAGCCTGAACGCTCAACGTAATAACAGGAGTCTGGATTCTCAAGGAAAATGACTGGAGCTTGAACGCTCAACGTAATAACCGGAGTCTGGATACCCAACGAAACTGACCGGAGCCTGAACACTCAACGTAATAACCGGATTCTAGATACTTAACGAAACTGACCGGAGCCCAAACGCTCAAGGTAATAACCCGAGTCTGGATACTCAACGAAAATGACCGGAGCCTGAACGATCAACATAATAACCGGAGTTTGGATACCCAATAAAACTGACCGGAGCCTGAACGGTCAACGTAATAACCGGAGTCTGGATACTCAACGAAAATGATCGGAGCTTGACGTTCAACTTAATAACCGGAGTCTGGATACTCAACGAAAATGACCGGAGCCTGAACGATCAACGTAATAACCGGAGTCTGGATACCCAACGAAACTGACCGGAGCCTGAACGCTCAACGTAATAACCGGTGTCTTGATACCCAACGAAACTGATCGGAGCCTGAACGCTCAATGTAATAACCAGAATCTGGATACTCAACGAAACTGACCGGAGCCTGAACGCTCAACGTAATAACCAGAATCTGGATACTCAACGAAAATGACCGGAGCCTGAACGTTCAACTTAATAACCAGAGTCTGGATAATCAACGAAACTGACCGGAGCCTGAACGCTCAACGTAAAAACCGGAGTCTGGATACCCAACGAAACTGACCGGAGCCTGAACGCTCAATGTAATAACCGGAGTCTAGATACCCAACGAAACTGACCGGAGCCTGAACGCTCAACGTAATAACCGGAATCTGGATACTCAACGAAACTGACCGGATCCCGAACGCTCAACGTAATAACCTGAGTCTGGATACCCAACGAAAATGACCGGAGCCTGAACGATCAACATAATCACCGGAGTCTGGATACCTAACGAAACTAACCGGAGCCTGAACGCTCAACGTAATAACTGGAGTCCGGATACTCAACGAAACTGACCGGATCCTGAACGCTCAACGTAATAAGTGGAATTATGATACTCAACGAAATATGACTGGATCCTGAACGCTCAAAGGAATGACCGGAGTCTAGATACTCAACGAAAATGACCGGAGCCTGAACGCTCAACTTAATAACCAGAGTCTGGATACTCAAGGAAACCGACCGGAGCCTGAACGCTCAACGTAATAACAGGAGTCTGGATTCTCAAGGAAAATGAATGGAGCCTGAACGCTCAACGTAATAACCGGAGTCTGGATACCCAACGAAACTGACCGGAGCCTGAACGCTCAACGTAATAACCAGAATCTGGATACCCAACGAAACTGACCGGAGCCTGAACACTCAACGTAATAACCGGATTCTGGATACTCAACAAAACTGACCGAAGCCCAAACGCTCAAGGTAATAACCCGAGTCTGGATACTCAACGAAAATGACCGGAGCCTGAACGATCAACATAATAACCGGAGTTTGGATACCCAATAAAACTGACCGGAGCCTGAACGCTCAACGTAATAACTGGAGTCCGGATACTCAACGAAATTGACCGGATCTCGAACGTTCAACGTAATAAATGGAGTTATGATACTCAACAAAAATGACTTGATCCTGAACGCTCAATGTAATGACCGGAGTCTGGATACTCAACGAAAATGACCGGAGACTGAATGCTCAACGTATTGACCGGAGTATGCATACTCAACGAAAATGATCGGAGCCTGAACGCTCAACGTAATGACAGGAGTCTAGATACTCAACGAAAATGACCGAAGTCTGAACCCTCAACATAATAACCAGAGTCTAGATACTCAACGAAAATGACCGGAGCCTGAACGGTCAACGTAATAACCGGAGTCTGGATACTCAACGAAATTGATCGGAGCTTGACGCTCAACTTAATAACCGGAGTCTGGATACTCAACGAAAATGACCGGAGCCTGAACGCTCAACGTAATAACCAGAGTCTGGATACCCAACGAAACTGACCAGAGCCTGAACGCTCAACATAATAATCGGAATCTGGATACTCAACGAAACTGACCGGAGCCGGAACGCTCAACGTAATAACTAGAGTCTAGATACTCAACGAAAATGACCGGAGCCAGAACGATCAACGTAATAACCGGAGTCTGGATACCCAATGAAACTGACCGGAGCCTGAACGCTCAACGTAATAACCGGTGTCTTGATACCCAACGAAACTGACCGGAGCCTGAACGCTCAATGTAATAACCGGAATCTGGATACTCAACGAAACTGATCGGAGCCTGAACGCTCAACGTAATAACCAGAATCTGGATACTCAACGAAAATGACCGGAGCCTGAACGTTCAACTTAATAACCAGAGTCTGGATAATCAACGAAACTGACCGGAGCCTGAACGCTCAACGTAAAAACCGGAGTCTGGATACCCAACGAAACTGACCGGAGCCTGAACGCTCAATGTAATAACCGGGGTCTCGATACCCAACGAAACTGACCAGAGCCTGAACGCTCAACATAATAACCAGAATCTGGATACTCAACGAAACTGACCGGAGCCCGAACGCTCAACGTAATAACCTGAGTCTGGATACCCAACGAAAATGACCGGAGCCTGAACGATCAACATAATCACCGGAGTCTGGATACCTAACGAAACTAACCGGAGCCTGAACGCTCAACGTAATAACTGGAGTCCGGATACTCAACGAAACTGACCGGATCCTGAACGCTCAACGTAATAAATGGAGTTATGATACTCAACGAAAATGACTGGATCCTGAACGCTCAAAGGAATGACCGGAGTCTGGATACTCAACGAAAATGACCGGAGCCTGAACGCTCAACTTAATAACCAGAGTCTGGATACCCAATGAAACTGACCGGAGCCTGAACGCTCAACGTAATAACCGGTGTCTTGATACCCAACGAAACTGACCGGAGCCTGAACGCTCAATGTAATAACCGGAATCTGGATACTCAACGATACTGACCGGAGCCTGAACGCTCAACGTAATAACCAGAATCTGGATACTCAACGAAAATGACCGGAGCCTGAACGTTCAACTTAATAACCAGAGTCTGGATAATCAACGAAACTGACCGGAGCCTGAACGCTCAACGTAAAAACCGGAGTCTGGATACCCAATGAAACTGACCGGAGCCTGAACGCTCAATGTAATAACCGGGGTCTCGATACCCAACGAAACTGACCAGAGCCTGAACGCTCAACGTAATAACCAGAATCTGGATACTCAACGAAACTGACCGGAGCCCGAACGCTCAACGTAATAACCTGAGTCTGGATACCCAACGAAAATGACCGGAGCCTGAACGATCAACATAATCACCGGAGTCTGGATACCTAACGAAACTAACCGGAGCCTGAACGCTTAACGTAATAACTGGAGTCCGGATACTCAACGAAACTTACCGGATCCTGAACGCTCAACGTAATAAATGGAGTTATGATACTCAACGAAAATGACCGGAGGCTGAACGCTCAACTTAATAACCAGAGTCTGGATACTCAACGAAACTGACCGGAGCCTGAACGCTCAACGTAATAACAGGAGTCTGGATTCTCAAGGAAAATGACTGGAGCCTGAACGCTCAACGTAATAACCGGAGTCTGGATACCCAACGAAACTGACCGGAGCCTGAACGCTCAACATAATAATCGGAATCTGGATACTCAATGAAACTGACCGGAGCCGGAACGCTCAACGGAATAACTAGAGTCTGGATACTCAACGAAAATGACCGGAGCCAGAACGATCAACGTAATAACCGGAGTCTGGATACCCAATGAAACTGACCGAAGCCTGAACGCTCAACGTAATAACCGGTGTCTTGATACCCAACGAAACTGACCGGAGCCTGAACGCTCAATGTAATAACCGGAATCTGGATACTCAACGAAACTGACCGGAGCCTGAACGCTCAACGTAATAACCAGAATCTGGATACTCAACGAAAATGACCGGAGCCTGAACGTTCAACTTAATAACCAGAGTCTGGATAATCAACGAAACTGACCGGAGCCTGAACGCTCAACGTAAAAACCGGAGTCTGGATACCCAACGAAACTGACCGGAGCCTGAACGCTCAATGTAATAACCGGGGTCTGGATACCCAACGAAACTGACCGGAGCCTGAACGCTCAACGTAATAACCGGAATCTGGATACTCAACGAAACTGACCGGAGCCCGAACACTCAACGTAATAACCTGAGTCTGGATACCCAACGAAAATGACCGGAGCCTGAACGATCAACATAATCACCGGAGTCTGGATACCTAACGAAACTAACCGGAGCCTGAATGCTCAACGTAATAACTGGAGTCCGGATACTCTACGAAACTGACCGGATCCTGAACGCTCAACGTAATAAATGGAGTTATGATACTCAACGAAAATGACTGGATCCTGAACGCTCAAAGGAATGACCAGAGTCTGGATACTCAACGAAAATGACCGGAGCCTAAACGCTCAACTTAATAACCAGAGTCTGGATACTCAACGAAACTGACCGGAGCCTGAACGCTCAATGTAATAACAGGAGTCTGGATTCTCAAGGAAAATGACTGGAGCTTGAACGCTCAACGTAATAACCGGAGTCTGGATACCCAACGAAACTGACCGGAGCCTGAACGCTCAACGTAATAACTAGAATCTGGATACCCAACGAAACTGACCGGAGCCTGAACACTCAACGTAATAACCGGATTCTGGATACTCAACGAAACTGACCGGAGCCCAAACGCTCAAGGTAATAACCCGAGTCTGGATACTCAACGAAAATGACCGGAGCCTGAACGATCAACATAATAACCGGAGTTTGGATACCCAATAAAACTGACCGGAGCCTGAACGGTCAACGTAATAACCGGAGTCTGGATACTCAACGAAAATGATCGGAGCTTGACGCTCAACTTAATAACCGGAGTCTGGATACTCAACGAAAATGACCGGAGCCTGAACGCTCAACGTAATAACCGGAGTCTGGATACCCAACGAAACTGACCGGAGCCTGAACGCTCAACATAATAATCTAAATCTGGATACTCAACGAAACTGACCGGAGCCGGAACGCTCAACGGAATAACTAGAGTCTGGATACTCAACGAAAATGACCGGAGCCAGAACGATCAACGTAATAACCGGAGTCTGGATACCCAATGAAACTGACCGGAGCCTGAACGCTCAACGTAATAACCGGTGTCTTGATACCCAACGAAACTGACCGGAGCCTGAACGCTCAATGTAATAACCGGAATCTGGATACTCAACGAAACTGACCGGAGCCTGAACGCTCAACGTAATAACCAGAATCTGGATACTCAACGAAAATGACCGGAGCCTGAACGTTCAACTTAATAACCAGAGTCTGGATAATCAACGAAACTGACCGGAGCCTGAACGCTCAACGTAAAAACCGGAGTCTGGATACCCAACGAAACTGACCGGAGCCTGAACGCTCAATGTAATAACCGGGGTCTGGATACCCAACGAAACTGACCGGAGCCTGAACGCTCAACGTAATAACCAGAATCTGGATACTCAACGAAACTGACCGGAGCCCGAACGCTCAACGTAATAACCTGAGTCTGGATACCCAACGAAAATGACTGGAGCCTGAACGATCAACATAATCACCGGAGTCTGGATACCTAACGAAACTAACCGGAGCCTGAACGCTCAACGTAATAACTGGAGTCCGGATACTCAACGAAACTAACCGGATCCTGAACGCTCAACGTAATAAATGGAGTTATGATACTCAACGAAAATGACTGGATCCTGAACGCTCAAAGGAATGACCGGAGTCTGGATACTCAACGAAAATGACCGGAGCCTGAACGCTCAACGTAATAACCAGAATCTGGATACTCAACGAAAATGACCGGAGCCTGAACGTTCAACTTAATAACCAGAGTCTGGATAATCAACGAAACTGACCGGAGCCTGAACGCTCAACGTAAAAACCGGAGTCTGGATACCCAACGAAACTGACCGGAGCCTGAACGCTCAATGTAATAACCGGGGTCTGGATACCCAACGAAACTGACCGGAGCCTGAACGCTCAACGTAATAACCGGAATCTGGATACTCAACGAAACTGACCGGAGCCCGAACACTCAACGTAATAACCTGAGTCTGGATACCCAACGAAAATGACCGGAGCCTGAACGATCAACATAATCACCGGAGTCTGGATACCTAACAAAACTAACCGGAGCCTGAACGCTCAACGTAATAACTGGAGTCCGGATACTCTACGAAACTGACCGGATCCTGAACGCTCAACGTAATAAATGGAGTTATGATACTCAACGAAAATGACTGGATCCTGAACGCTCAAAGGAATGACCGGAGTCTGGATACTCAACGAAAATGACCGGAGCCTAAACGCTCAACTTAATAACCGGAGTCTGGATACTCAACGAAACTGACCGGAGCCTGAACGCTCAACGTAATAACAGGAGTCTGGATTCTCAAGGAAAATGACTGGAGCTTGAACGCTCAACGTAATAACCGGAGTCTGGATACCCAACGAAACTGACCGGAGCCTGAACGCTCAACGTAATAACCAGAATCTGGATACCCAACGAAACTGACCGGAGCCTGAACACTCAACGTAATAACCGGATTCTGGATACTCAACGAAACTGACCGGAGCCCAAACGCTCAAGGTAATAACCCGAGTCTGGATACTCAACGAAAATGACCGGAGCCTGAACGATCAACATAATAACCGGAGTTTGGATACCCAATAAAACTGACCGGAGCCTGAACGGTCAACGTAATAACCGGAGTCTGGATACTCAACGAAAATGATCGGAGCTTGACGCTCAACTTAATAACCGGAGTCTGGATACTCAACGAAAATGACCGGAGCCTGAACGCTCAACGTAATAACCGGAGTCTGGATACCCAACGAAACTGACCGGAGCCTGAACGCTCAACATAATAATCAGAATCTGGATACTCAACGAAACTGACCGGAGCCGGAACGCTCAACGTAATAACTAGAGTCTGGATACTCAACGAAAATGACCGGAGCCAGAACGATCAACGTAATAACCGGAGTCTGGATACCCAATGAAACTGACCGGAGCCTGAACGCTCAACGTAATAACCGGTGTCTTGATACCCAACGAAACTGACCGGAGCCTGAACGCTCAATGTAATAACCGGAATCTGGATACTCAACGAAACTGACCGGAGCCTGAACGCTCAACGTAATAACCAGAATCTGGATACTCAACGAAAATGACCGGAGCCTGAACGTTCAACTTAATAACCAGAGTCTGGATAATCAACGAAACTGACCGGAGCCTGAACGCTCAACGTAAAAACCGGAGTCTGGATACCCAACGAAACTGAACGGAGCCTGAACGCTCAATGTAATAACCGGGGTCTGGATACCCAACGAAACTGACCGGAGCCTGAACGCTCAACGTAATAACCGGAATCTGGATACTCAACGAAACTGACCGGAGCCCGAACGCTCAACGTAATAACCTGAGTCTGGATACCCAACGAAAATGACCGGAGCCTGAACGATCAACATAATCACCGGAGTCTGGATACCTAACGAAACTAACCGGAGCCTGAACGCTCAGCGTAATAACTGGAGTCCGGATACTCAACGAAACTGACCGGATCCTAAACGCTCAACGTAATAAATGGAGTTATGATACTCAACGAAAATGACTGGATCCTGAACGCTCAAAGGAATGACCGGAGTCTGGATACTCAACGAAAATGACCGGAGCCTGAACGCTCAACTTAATAACCAGAGTCTGGATACTCAACGAAACTGACCGGAGCCTGAACGCTCAACGTAATAACAGGAGTCTGGATTCTCAAGGAAAATGACTGGAGCCTGAACGCTCAACGTAATAACCGGAGTCTGGATACCCAACGAAACTGACCGGAGCCTGAACGCTCAACATAATAACCAGAATCTGGATACCCAACGAAACTGACCGGAGCCTGAACACTCAACGTAATAACCGGATTCTGGATACTCAACGAAACTGACCGGAGCCCAAACGCTCAAGGTAATAACCCGAGTCTGGATACTCAACGGAAATGACCGGAGCCTGAACGATCAACATAATAACCGGAGTTTGGATACCCAATAAAACTGACTGGAGCCTGAACGCTCAACGTAATAACTGGAATCCGGATACTCAACGAAATTGACCGGATCTTGGACGTTCAATGTAATAAATGGAGTTATGATACTCAACGAAAATGACTGGATCCTGAACGCTCAATGTAATGACCGGAGTCTGGATACTCAACGAAAATGACCGGAGACTGAATGCTCATTGTATTGACCGGAGTATGCATACTCAACGAAAATGATCGGAGCCTGAACGCTCAACGTAATGATAGGAGTCTAGATACTCAACGAAAATGACCGAAGGCTGAACCCTCAACATAATAACCAGAGTCTAGATACTCAACGAAAATGACCGGAGCCTGGACGCTTAACGTAATAAACGGAGTCTGGATACTCAACGAAAATGATCGGAGCCTGATGCTCAACTTAATAATCGGAGTCTGGATACTCATGAAAAATGACAGGAGCCTGAACGCTCAACGTAAGAACCGGAGTCTGGATACCCAACAAAACTGACCGGAGCCTGAACGCTCAACGTAATAACAAGAGTCTGAATTCTCAACGAAAATGACTGGAGCCTGAACGTTCAACGTAATAACCGGAGTCTGGATACCCAACGAAACTGACCGGAGCCTGAACGTTCAACGTAACAACCGGAGTCTGGATACCCAACGAAACTGACCGGAGCCCGAACGCTCAACGTAATAACCCGAGTCTGGATACTCAACGAAAATGACCGGAGCCTGAACGATCAACTTAATAACCGGAGTTTGGATACCCAACGAAACTGACCGGAGCCTGAACGCTCAACGTAATAACTGGAGTCCGGATACTCAACGAAACTGACCGGATCTCAAACGCTCAACGTAATAAATGGAGTTATGATACTCAACAAAAATTACTGGATCCTGAACGCTCAATGTAATGATCGGAGTCTGGATACTCAAAGAAAATGACCAGAGACTGAACACCTAACGTATTGACCGGAGTATGCATACTCAACGAAAATGATCGGAGCCTGAACACTCAACGAAATGACAGGAGTCTAGATACTCAACAAAAATGACCGGAGTCTAAACCCTCAACGTAATAACCAGAGTCTAGATACTCAACGAAAATGACCGGAGCTTGAACGCTCAACGTAATAACCGGAGTCTGGATACTCAACGAAAATGATCGGAGCCTGACGCTCAACTTAATAACCGGAGTCTGGATACTCAACGAAAATGACCGGAGCCCGAACGCTCAACGTAATAACCGGAGTCTGGATACCCAACGAAACTGACCGGAGCCTGAACACTCAACGTAATAACCGGAATCTGGATACTCAACGAAACTGATCGGAGCCCGAACGCTCAACGTAATAACCCGAGTCTGGATACTCAACAAAAATGACTGGAGCCTGAACGATCAACATAATAACCGGAGTTTGGATACCCAACGAAACTGACCGGAGCCTGAACGCTCAACGTAATAACTGGAGTCCGGATACTCAACGAAACTGACCGGATCTCGAACGTTCAACGTAATAAATGGAGTTATGATACTCAACGAAAATGACTGGATCCTGAACGCTCAATATAATGACCAGAGTCTGGATACTTAACGAAAATGACCGGAGACTGAATGCTCAACGTATTGACCGGAGTATGCATACTCAACGAAAATGATCGGAGCCTGAACGCTCAACGTAATGACAGGAGTCTAGATACTCAACGAAAATGACCGAAGTCTGAACCCTCAACGTAATAACCAGAGTCTAGATACTCAACGAAAATGACCGGAGCCTGAACGCTTAACTTAATAACCGGAGTCTGGATACTCAACGAAAATGATCGGAGCCTGACGCTCAACTTAATAACCGGAGTCTGGATACTCAACAAAAATGACTGGAGCCTGAACGCTCAACGTAATAACCGGAGTCTGGATACCCAACGAAACTGACCGTAGCCTGAACGCTCAACGTAATAACCGGAGTCTGGATTCTCAACGAAAATGACTGGAGCCTGAATGCTCAACGTAATAACCGGAGTCTGGATACCCAACAAAACTGACCGGAGCCTGAACGCTCAACGTAATAACTGGAGTCTGGATACCCAACGAAACTGGCCGGAGCCTGAACACTCAACGTAATAACCGGAATCTGGATACTCAACGAAACTGACCGGAGCCCGAATGCTCAACGTAATAACCCGAGTCTAGATACCCAACGAAAATGACCGGAGCCTGAACGATCAACATAATAACCGGAGTTTGGATACCCAACGAAACTGACCGGAGCCCGAACGCTCAACGTAATAACCGGAGTCTGGATTCTCAACAAAAATGACCGGAGACGGAACGCTCAACGTATTGACCGGAGTATGCATACTCAACGAAAATGATCAGAGCCTGAACGCTCAATGTAATAACCAGAGTCTGGATACTCAACAAAAACGACCGGAGCCGGAACGCTCAACGTAATAACCGGAGTTTGGATACTCAACGAAACTGACAGGAGCCTGAATGCTCAACATAATAACCGGAGTCTGGATACTCAACGAAAATGATCGGAGCCTGATGCTCAACTTAATAACCGGAGTCTGGATACTCAACGAAAATGACCGGAGCCTGAATGCTCAACGTAATAACCGGAGTCTGGATACCCAACGAAACTGACCGGAGCCTGAACGCTCAACTTAATAACAGGAGTCTGGATTCTCAACGAAAATGACTGGAGCCTGAACGCTCAACGTAATAACCGGAGTTTGGATACTCAACGAAAATGACAGGAGTCTGAATGCTCAATATAATAACCAGAGTCTGGATACTAAACGAAAAGGACCGGAGCCTGAACGCTCAACTTAATAACCAGAGTCTGGATACTCAACGAAACTGACCGAAGCCTGAACGCTCAACGTAATAACAGGAGTCTGGAAACTCAACGAAAATGACTAGAGCCTGAACGCTCAACGTAATAACCGGAGTCTGGATACCCAACGAATCTGACCGAAGCCTGAACGCTCAACGTAATAACCGGAGTCTGGATACCCAACGAAACTGACCGGAGCCTGAACGCTCAACGTAATAACCGGAATCTGGATACTCAATGAAATTGATCGGAGCCCGAACGCTCAATGTAATAACCCGAGTCTGGATACTCAACGAAAATGATCGGAGCCTGAACGATCAACATAATAACCGGAGTTTGGATACCCAACAAAACTGACCGGAGCCTGAACGCTCAACGTAATAACTCGAGCCAGGAAACTCAACGAAACTGACCGGATCTCGAACGCTCAACGTAATAAATGGAGTTATGATACTCAACGAAATTTACTGGATCCTGAACGCTCAATGTAATGACCGGAGTCTGGATACTCAACGAAAAGGACCAGAGACTGAACGCTGAACGTATTGACCGGAGTATGCATACTCAACGAAAATGATCGGAGCCTGAACGCTCAATGAAATGACGGGAGTCTAGATACTCAATGAAAATGACCGGAGTCTGAACCCTCAACGTAATAACTAGAGTCTAGATACTCAACAAAAATGACCGGAGCCTAAACGCTCAACGTAATAACCGGAGTCTGGATACTCAACGAAAATGATCGGAGCCTGACGCTCAACTTAATAACCGGAGTCTGGATACTCAACGAAAATGACCAGAGCCTGAACGCTCAACGTAATAACCGGAGTCTGGATACCCAACGAAACTGACCGAAGCCTGAACACTCAACGTAATAACCGGAATCTGGATACTCAACGAAACTGACCGGAGCCCGAACGCTCAATGTAATAACCGGAGTTTGGATACCCAACAAAACTGACCGGAGCCTGAACGCTCAATGTAATAACTCGAGTCCGGAAACTCAACGAAACTGACCGAATCTCGAACGCTCAACGTAATAAATGGAGTTATGATACTCAACGAAATTTACTGGATCCTGAATGCTGAATGTAATGACCGGAGTCTCGATACTCAACGAAAAGGACCAGAGTCTGAACGCTCAACGTATTGACCGGAGTATGCATACTCAACGAAAATGATCGGTGCCTGAACGCTCAACGAAATGACGGGAGTCTAGATACTCAATGAAAATGACCGGAGTCTGAACCCTCAACGTAATAACTAGAGTCTAGATACTCAACGAAAATGACCGGAGCCTAAACGCTCAACGTAATAACCGGAGTCTGGATACTCAACGAAAATGATCGGAGCCTGACGCTCAACTTAATAACCGGAGTCTGGATACTCAACGAAAATGACCAGAGCCTGAACGCTCAACGTAATAACCGGAGTCTGGATACCCAACGAAACTGACCGAAGCCTGAACACTCAACGTAATAACCGGAATCTGGATACTCAACGAAACTGACTGGAGCCCGAACGCTCAACGTAATAACCTGAGTCTGGATACTCAACAAAAATGACCGGAGCCTGAACGATCAACATAATAACCGGAGTTTGGTTACCCAACGAAACTGACCAGAGCCTGAACGCTCAACGTAATAACTGGAGTCCGGATACTCAACGAAACTGACCGGATCTCAAACGCTCAACGTAATAAATGGAGTTATGATACTCAATGAAAATGACTGGATCCTGAATGCTCAATGTAATGACCGGAGTCTGGATACTCAACGAAAATGACCGGAGACTGAACGCTCAACGTATTGACTGGAGTATGCATACTCAACTAAAATGATCAGAGCCTAAACGCTCAATGTAATAACCAGAGTCTGGATACTCAATAAAAACGACCGGAGCCGGAACGCTCAACGTAATAACCGGAGTTTGGATACCCAACGAAACTGACAGGAGCCTGAATGCTCAACATAATAAGCGGAGTCTGGATACTCAACGAAAATGATCGGAGCCTGATGCTCAACTTAATAACCGGAGTCTGGATACTCAATGAAAATGACCGGAGCCTGAATGCTCAACGTAATAACCGGAGTCTGGATACCCAACGAAACTGACCGGAGCCTGAACGCTCAACGTAATAACAGGAGTCTGGATTCTCAACGAAAATGACTGGAGCCTGAACGCTCAACGTAATAACCGGAGTCTGGATACTCAACGAAACTGAAAGGAGTCTGAACGCTCAACATAATAACCAGAGTCTGGATACTAAACGAAAATGAGCGGAGCCTGAACGCTCAACTTAATAACTAAAGTCTGGATACTTAACGAAACTGACTGGAGCCTGAACGCTCAACGTAATAACAGGAGTCTGGATACTCAACGAAAATGACTGGAGCCTGAACGCTCAACGTAATAACCGGAGTCTGGATACCCAACGAAACTGACTGGAGCCTGAACGCTCAACGTAATAACCGGAGTCTGGATACCCAATGAAACTGACCGGAGCCTGAACGCTCAACGTAATAACCGGAATCTGGATACTCAATGAAACTGACCGGAGCCCGAACGCTCAACGTAATAACCCGAGTCTGGATACTCAACGAAAATGACCGGAGCCTGAACGATCAACATAACAACCGGAGTTTGGATACCCAACGAAACTGACCGGAGCCTGAACGCTCAACGTAATAACTGGAGTCCGGATACTCAACGAAACTGACCGGATCTCGAACGCTCAACGTAATAAATGGAGTTATGATACTCAACGAAAATTACTGGATCCTGAACGCTCAATGTAATGACCGGAGTCTGGATACTCAACGAAAAGGACCGGAGACTGAACACTCAACGTATTGACCGGAGTATGCATACTCAACGAAAATGACCGGATCCTGAACGCTCAACGAAATGACGGGAGTCTAGATACTCAACGAAAATGACCGGAGTCTGAACCCTCAACGTAATAACTAGAGTCTAGATACTCAACGAAAATGACCGGAGCCTGAACGCTCAACGTAATAACCGGAGTCTGGATACTCAACGAAAATGATCGGAGCCTGACGCTCAACTTAATAACCGGAGTCTGGATACGCAACGAAAATGACCGGAGCCTGAACGCTCAACGTAATAACCGGAGTCTGGAGGGATCTTCATGCATCAAGCTCTATCCTTTGTCTCACATCATCTCCAAAGCCTTCATTAGCTCCAACAAACCAAGCCCAAGCCCAACACCCAATGGAAATGCCCAAAACACCACAAACAAAACAACATCCCAAGAGGGAAACACACCAATATCACCCAATTTGCAAAAATCACATAAAATGGAAATGCTCATCATAAAATCCTAGATTAATTTCTAAGGGACCCTAACTATGTACCCTATACCCCACATAAACCCCAAGGCCTAAATCAAACCCTAAGTCTCTAAACCATGCCCTAAACTACACCTAGGTGTTGTAAAACCCTAATCTTAGCACCCTAAAGTTCATCATCCAAAACTAGCCTAAATTTCATCGTAAAAATATGAGAAAAATTCCTAAGGGAGCATGTATCTCTAATGTAATCACTCCAACAAGAATCAACTCAAAAACACTCACCAATCTCTCATACTATATTCAGTAACATAAGGTACCAAACAAATGCAAAATAAAATCAATAAAATGGTAAGATATGCCAAAAAAATATAAAAATGCAAGGAATTAATATTTTTATTGTTTTATTAAATTCTAGAAACCCTAAGGAAAACAAGGAAAAATTTCCCATCCAAAAATAATCTTTTTTCAATTAGTTATGAATTTTTTAATAAACCTAAAATAATATGAAAATAAAAAGAAAATAAAATGAAAATGGTAAATGGGCGTGACAAATAGAAATCAGGACTAGTTCATTTCACCAGTTTGGCCCAGAGGGGGGTGCGCATAGCCAGGCGCGCTAGGCCCAATTCCAATTCAGAAAACAAAAATGAAAATAGAAAGAAAATGGAAAAAAGTTGGTACGAATAGCAAGGATTCCACGTGCATTTCAAGTGGGCCTGGTAAATGGGGTGTTGATAGTAAAATATGTTTAAGCCCATCCCATGAAGTTAAATGAAACGATGCGTTTGGTCTAACTCAGAATCCTTCACAAATCTCCACACATCTGGGTCGTTGGATGATCATTTTAGTCAAAAGTCTTGCACGATCCTATGGTGATGGAGTCATCTTCCTCATTTGAATCTTGGAGGGAGAAGGTAGCCATGGCTGATCAGAGCTTCAAGCTTCATCTTCTCTAAACGCAACTTCCTCAATCCTCATCAAAACCCTAACATAAACACCTCATCTTGCTCGCCTTTTCACAAGGAATTCAACCACACTATCCATTTGTATTGAAACCCTCTCCTCCTCAAAACA
This sequence comes from Lathyrus sativus, assembly GCA_963859935.3. Taxonomy (NCBI): domain Eukaryota; kingdom Viridiplantae; phylum Streptophyta; class Magnoliopsida; order Fabales; family Fabaceae; genus Lathyrus; species Lathyrus sativus. The sequence continues at coordinate 228,111,001 of OZ012736.1, forward strand.
CGAAGATATATTCAGAAATGGCTCAAACAAGAATCAACACCAAACTCAAAATTGAATGGCTTATGATCAACTACACTTCACACTGAGTAAAATCCACCATTAAACTAGGTTAAAACCTCTAAGAATTGCAAGACACGAGCCTCAACAGAAAATGTGATCAACCTAATTTTGTCTCTAAATCACGCCAATTGCTACCATAATCCACCTAGCCATGTTCTATAATGCATACCACTATCTAAAACCTAAAGAAACCTCATGAATCGAGCCATAGAAAGCAATATACATACCTGCAAATCTTGGATGAACAGAGTGGTAAAACCTCCAAATCAAGCTCCAAGATCTTCCAGACACCTTCAATGAAGTATGATCAAGCTTCTGTATGCACTAAATTGGATTGAAACCTCTTGAATCCTTGAATCCGATTCTGACTTGCAATGGATGAATTCAAAATGCAATCTCACGATTCTTCCACGATCTTGGCTAGAAATCTATATGGAATCACTCACCAACACCAGAGGAAGCTATTGAACACAAAAGAAGGGATTGAAATGGAGTAAATTGGTGTAACCGATTCTGTTATGCAAATGGAAAACTCAAGATGCAATCTCTCAATTCTCCCTCAAACTCCACCAACTCTAGCTTTGAACCAGTTCTAAATCTTATATAGAACATGAATGGAAGCTCTAGAATCTTCTGGATTGATCTAATGAGAAGTTCCACATCTCTTGTTCTTGAAAATGTCATGAGAAATTCACATATGGTAGCTGAGTTTTTGCTTGCTTCAAGGCCTTGGTTCTGATCCAAATTCTCACCTAATGACAAATTGAATGTGTTAGGATTCATTAGAGCCTTGGTTATGCCTTGAAGAGTGGTTTTGCAATTGTTACTTATGATGTAAGTAACCATTTTACAAAGGAAGTCCTTGAATTAATCCCCAACTCAAAAATGTGGCAATGTCATTATTTTCAAAATGTGTTTTCCAATCAAATTGGTATGTCATATGGCTTGGTTTGGACTTGTAGATCAAAAATCCCAATTTTCATCCTTGGTTCATTTAAAATTCACCCTTATTTTAGGCCATTTTTGTGATTTTGTGATACAAGCCTTTCCAATCACCCATGACCTCTTACCTAGCCTAAAAACACCATTTTAAGCACATCTCATGTTGAACATTTTTCCATTTGAGGAGTGGGAGATGGAGATTTTGACCTATGTTGAAAAGTGACCTGTAATCATCAATACCCAAAATACCCCTGGATTGCCAAGACCATAACTTGAGTTCTACCAATCCTCTTGAGGACTTCTAGTACTCAAATTAAAGCTAAGATCAAGATATACAACTCTTATGTTGGCCAATAATCCATTTGAAAACTCCTTCATGGGAAAAAGTTGCTTGGAAGTCAAGTGACTTTCACAGATAAATTTCAATGTCCTCTGGGGACCCATAAATTGCAAGAACCATAACTTGAGTTCCAAAAATCTTCTTGAAGACTTATAGTACTCAAATTAAAGATATTGAGAAGCTCTAAAAGTTTCATGTTGACCAAGGACCCATTTGAAACTTGAATTTTGACTTATCTGGCTTGGAAGTTAAGCTTAAATTAGGGGATTTTACACTGAAACCCTAATTTAGTAACTCCTCCTCCTCTTGATTCTCTTTGATTTATCCTTGGCACAACACCACACATGTATCAACATATCAATTCATGAATCCCAAAACCTACAATTAAACCTTGATGCTCTTCAATCATTCAGTTGACCTAGGGTTGACCCAGATGAAACCCTAGTTGACTGCACTTCAACTGTGGCTCTTGTACTTGAATCAATGACTTGTCTCATCTTCAATATGACCCTCTAGGCATCTCATAAGCTTTGTACACATTCCATACCCTCGATTCATAGCTCATACCCCCATTGATGACCCTCAATACACCTCAGCTTAAGAGAGAAATCCCTCTGTTGACACTCAAACTTCTCAAAGCTTCAACCCATTCCTTGATGACTTGGATGGTCTTAAACTTGAATAAAAACCCTTGATGTGCTTCTTCAGATAAGAATGGCACTTGATCCCTTGTTGGATGCCTTTATATGCTATGCTATGCAAATGATTGAGTTCTGTACATGATTTACTATGCAGATGATAATGCAATTAAAACATAACTCAGGTGAAATAGGTTGAGCAAATTTTATGGTGCAACACACCGGAGTCAGGATACCCAACGAAACTGACCGGAGCCTAAACGCTCAACGTAATAACTGGAGTCTGGATACTCAACGAAACTGACCAGAGCCTGAACGATCAACGTAATAACTGGAGTTATGATACTCAACAAAAATGAATGGATCCTGAACGCTAAACGTAATGACCGGATTTTGGATACTCAACGAAAATGACCGGAGCCTGAATGCTCAACGTAATAACCGGAGTCTGAATACCCAACAAAACTGACCGGAGCCTAAACAATCAACGTAATAACCGAAGTCTGGATACCAAATGAAACTGACCGGAGCCAGAATGCACAACGTAATAGCAGGAGTCTGGATACTCAACGAAAATGACTGGAGCCTGAACGCTCAACGTAATAACCGGAGTCTGGATACCCAACGAAATTGACCGGAGCCTGAACGCTCAACGTAATAACCGGAGTCTGGATACCCAACGAAACTGACCGGAGCTTGAATGCTCAACGTAATAAATGGAATCTGGATACTCAACGAAACTGGCCGGAGCCTGAACGCCCAACGTATTAACCCGAGTATGGATACTCAACAAAAATGACCGTAGCCTGAACAATCAACATAATAACCGGAGTCTGGATACCCAACGAAACTGACCGGAGCCCGAACACTCAACGTAATAACTGGAGTCTGGATACTTAACGAAACTGACCGGAGCCTAAACGCTCAACGTAATAACAAGAGTCTGGATACTCAACGAAAATAACTGGAGCCTGAACGCTCAACGTAATAACCGGAGTCTGGATACTCAACGAAAATGACCGGAGCCTGAACGCTAAACGTAATAACCGGAGTCTGGATACTCAACGAAAATGATCGGAGCCTAATGCTCAACTTAATAACCGGAGTCTGGATACTTAATGAAAATGACCGGAGCCTGAATGCTCAACGTAATAACCGGAGTTTGGATACCCAACGAAACTGACTGGAGCCTGAACGCTCAGCGTAATAACTGGAGTCTGGATACTCAACAAAACTGACCGGGTACTGAACGATCAACATAATAACCGGAGTCTGGATACCCAATGAAACTGACCGGAGCCTGAACGCTCAACGTAATAACCGGTGTCTTGATACCCTATGAAACTTACCGGAGCCTGAACACTTAACATAATAACCGGAGTCTGGATACTCAACAAAACTGACCGGAGCCTGAACGCTCAACGTAATAACCGGAATCTGGATACTCAACTAAACTGTTCGGAGCCTGAACGCTCAACGTAATAACCAAAGTCTGGATAGTCAACGAAAATGTCCGGAGCCTGAATGATCAACGTAATAACCGTAGTCTGGATACCCAAAGAAACTGACTGGAGCCTGAACGCTCAATGTAATAACCTGAGTCTAGATACCCAACAAAAATGACCGGAGCCAGAACGATCAACGTGATAACCGGAGTCTCGATACCCAACGAAACTGACCGGAGCCTGAGTCAACGTAATAACCGGACTCTGGATACTCAATGAAACTGACCAGAGCCTGAACGCTCAACATAATAACCGGAATCTGGATACTCAACAAAACTGACCGGAGCCTGTACGCTCAACGTAATAACCAGAGTCTGGATACTCAATGAAAATGATCGGAGCCTGAACGATCAACGTAATAGCAGGAGTCTGGATACTCAACGAAAATGACCGGAGCCTGAACGCTCAACGTAATAACCGGAGGCTGGATACTCAACGAAAATGACTGGAGCCTGAACGATCAAAGTAATAACCGGAGTCTGGATACTCAACGAAACTTACTAGAGCCTGAACGCTCAACATAATAACCGGAGTCTGGATACCTAACGAAACTGACGGAGCCTGAACGCTCAACGTAATAATCGGAATCTGGATACTCAACTAAACTGACCGGAGCCTAAACGCTCAACGTAATAACCAAAAGTCTGGATAGTCAACGAAAATGACCAGAGCCTGAACGATCAACGTAATAACCGTAGTCTGGATACCCAAAGAAACTGACTGGAGCCTGAACGCTCAATGTAATAACTTTAGTCTAGATACCCAACGAAAATGACCTGAGCCAGAACGATCAACGTGATAACCGGAGTCTCGATACCCAACGAAACTGACCGGTGCCTGAGTCAACGTAATAACCGGAGTCTGGATACTCAATGAAACTGACCGGAGCCTGAACGCTCAACATAATAACCGGAATCTGGATACTCAACGAAACTGACCAGAGCCTGTACGCTCAACGTAATAACCAGAGTATGGATACTCAACGAAAATGATCGGAGCCTGAATGATCAAAGTAATAACCAGAGTCTGGATACTCAAAAAAAATGACCGGAGCCTGAACGCTCAACGTAATAACCATAGGCTGGATACTCAACGAAAATGATTGGAGCCTGAACGATCAAAGTAATAAACGGAGTCTGGATACTCAACGAAACTTACTGGAGCCTGAACGCTCAACGTAATAACCGGAGTCTAGATACCCAACAAAAATGACCGGAGCCAGAACGATCAACGTGATAACCGGAGTCTCGATACCCAACGAAACTGACCGGAGCCTGAGTCAACGTAATAACCGGACTCTGGATACTCAATGAAACTGACCAGAGCCTGAACGCTCAACATAATAACCGGAATCTGGATACTCAACAAAACTGACCGGAGCCTGTACGCTTAACGTAATAACCAGAGTCTGGATACTCAATGAAAATGATCGGAGCCTGAACGATCAACGTAATAGCAGGAGTCTGGATACTCAACGAAAATGACCGGAGCCTGAACGCTCAACGTAATAACCGGAGGCTGGATACTCAACGAAAATGACTGGAGCCTGAACGATCAAAGTAATAACCGGAGTCTGGATACTCAACGAAACTTACTGGAGCCTGAACGCTCAACATAATAACCGGAGTCTGGATACCCAACAAAGCTGACCGGAGCCTGAACGCTCAACGTAATAACCGGAGTCTTGATTCCCAACGAACCTGACCAGAGCCTGAACGCTCAGCGTAATAACCGGAATCTGGATACTCAACGAAACTGAATGGAGCCTGAACGCTCAACGTAATAACCGGAGTCTGGATTCTCAACGAAAATGACCGTAGCCTTAACAATCAACGTAATAACCGGAGTCTGGATACTCAACGAAAATGATCGGAGCCTAATGGTAAACTTAATAACCGGGGTCTGGATACTTAACGAAAATGACCGGAGCCTGAATGCTCAACGTAATAACTAGAGTCTGGATACTCAACGAAACTGACCGGAGCCTGAACGCTCAACGTAATAACAGAAGCCTGGATACTCAACGAAAATGACTATAGCCTGAACGCTCAACGTAATAACCGGAGTCTGGATACTCAACGAAAATGACTGGAGCCTGAACGCTCAACGTAATAACCGGAGTCTGGATACTCAACGAAAATGACCGGAGCCTGAACGCTCAACGTAATAACCGGAGTCTGGATACTCAACGAAAATGATCGGAGCCTAATGCTAAACTTAATAACCGGAGTCTGGATACTTAACGAAAATGACCAGAGCCTGAATGCTCAACGTAATAACCGGAGTTTGGATACCCAACGAAACTGACTGGAGCCTGAACGCTCAACGTAATAACTGGAGTCTGGATACTCAACAAAACTGACCGGGTACTGAACGATCAACGTAATAACTGGAGTCTGGATACCCAATGAAACTGACCGGAGCCTGAACGCTCAACGTAATAGCCGGTGTCTTGATACCCTATGAAACTTACCCGAGCCTGAACGCTCAACGTAATAACCGGAATCTGGATACTCAACGAAACTTACTGGAGCCTGAACGCTCAACATAATAACCGGAGTCTGGATACTCAACAAAACTGACCGGAGCCTGAACGCTCAACGTAATAACCGGAATCTGGATACTCAACTAAACTGATCGGAGCCTGAACGCTCAACGTAATAACCAAAAGTCTGGATAGTCAACGAAAATGACCAGAGCCTGAACGATCAACGTAATAACCGTAGTCTGGATACCCAAAGAAACTGACTGGAGCCTGAACGCTCAATGTAATAACTTTAGTCTAGATACCCAACGAAAATGACCTGAGCCAGAACGATCAACGTGATAACCGGAGTCTCGATACCCAACGAAACTGACCGGTGCCTGAGTCAACGTAATAACCGGAGTCTGGATACTCAATGAAACTGACCGGAGCCTGAACGCTCAACATAATAACCGGAATCTGGATACTCAACGAAACTGACCAGAGCCTGTACGCTCAACGTAATAACCAGAGTATGGATACTCAACGAAAATGATCGGAGCCTGAATGATCAAAGTAATAACCAGAGTCTGGATACTCAAAAAAAATGACCGGAGCCTGAACGCTCAACGTAATAACCATAGGCTGGATACTCAACGAAAATGATTGGAGCCTGAACGATCAAAGTAATAAACGGAGTCTGGATACTCAACGAAACTTACTGGAGCCTGAACGCTCAACGTAATAACCGGAGTCTAGATACCCAACAAAAATGACCGGAGCCAGAACGATCAACGTGATAACCGGAGTCTCGATACCCAACGAAACTGACCGGAGCCTGAGTCAACGTAATAACCGGACTCTGGATACTCAATGAAACTGACCAGAGCCTGAACGCTCAACATAATAACCGGAATCTGGATACTCAACAAAACTGACCGGAGCCTGTACGCTTAACGTAATAACCAGAGTCTGGATACTCAATGAAAATGATCGGAGCCTGAACGATCAACGTAATAGCAGGAGTCTGGATACTCAACGAAAATGACCGGAGCCTGAACGCTCAACGTAATAACCGGAGGCTGGATACTCAACGAAAATGACTGGAGCCTGAACGATCAAAGTAATAACCGGAGTCTGGATACTCAACGAAACTTACTGGAGCCTGAACGCTCAACATAATAACCGGAGTCTGGATACCCAACAAAGCTGACCGGAGCCTGAACGCTCAACGTAATAACCGGAGTCTTGATTCCCAACGAACCTGACCAGAGCCTGAACGCTCAGCGTAATAACCGGAATCTGGATACTCAACGAAACTGAATGGAGCCTGAACGCTCAACGTAATAACCGGAGTCTGGATTCTCAACGAAAATGACCGTAGCCTTAACAATCAACGTAATAACCGGAGTCTGGATACTCAACGAAAATGATCGGGGCCTAATGGTAAACTTAATAACCGGGGTCTGGATACTTAACGAAAATGACCGGAGCCTGAATGCTCAACGTAATAACTAGAGTCTGGATACTCAACGAAACTGACCGGAGCCTGAACGCTCAACGTAATAACAGAAGCCTGGATACTCAACGAAAATGACTATAGCCTGAACGCTCAACGTAATAACCGGAGTCTGGATACTCAACGAAAATGACTGGAGCCTGAACGCTCAACGTAATAACCGGAGTCTGGATACTCAACGAAAATGACCGGAGCCTGAACGCTCAACGTAATAACCGGAGTCTGGATACTCAACGAAAATGATCGGAGCCTAATGCTAAACTTAATAACCGGAGTCTGGATACTTAACGAAAATGACCAGAGCCTGAATGCTCAACGTAATAACCGGAGTTTGGATACCCAACGAAACTGACTGGAGCCTGAACGCTCAACGTAATAACTGGAGTCTGGATACTCAACAAAACTGACCGGGTACTGAACGATCAACGTAATAACTGGAGTCTGGATACCCAATGAAACTGACCGGAGCCTGAACGCTCAACGTAATAGCCGGTGTCTTGATACCCTATGAAACTTACCCGAGCCTGAACGCTCAACGTAATAACCGGAATCTGGATACTCAATGAAACTGACCGGAGCCTGAACGCTTAACGTAATAACCGGAGTCTGGATACTCAACAAAACTGACCGGAGCCTGAACGCTCAACGTAATAACCGGAATCTGGATACTCAACTAAACTGATCGGAGCCTGAACGCTCAACGTAATAACCAAAAGTCTGGATAGTCAACGAAAATGACCAGAGCCTGAACGATCAACGTAATAACCGTAGTCTGGATACCCAAAGAAACTGACTGGAGCCTGAACGCTCAATGTAATAACTTTAGTCTAGATACCCAACGAAAATGACCTGAGCCAGAACGATCAACGTGATAACCGGAGTCTCGATACCCAACGAAACTGACCGGTGCCTGAGTCAACGTAATAACCGGAGTCTGGATACTCAATGAAACTGACCGGAGCCTGAACGCTCAACATAATAACCGGAATCTGGATACTCAACGAAACTGACCAGAGCCTGTACGCTCAACGTAATAACCAGAGTATGGATACTCAACGAAAATGATCGGAGCCTGAATGATCAAAGTAATAACCAGAGTCTGGATACTAAAAAAAAATGACCGGAGCCTGAACGCTCAACGTAATAACCATAGGCTGGATACTCAACGAAAATGATTGGAGCCTGAACGATCAAAGTAATAAACGGAGTCTGGATACTCAACGAAACTTACTGGAGCCTGAACGCTCAACGTAATAACCGGAGTCTAGATACCCAACAAAAATGACCGGAGCCAGAACGATCAACGTGATAACCGGAGTCTCGATACCCAACGAAACTGACCGGAGCCTGAGTCAACGTAATAACCGGACTCTGGATACTCAATGAAACTGACCAGAGCCTGAACGCTCAACATAATAACCGGAATCTGGATACTCAACAAAACTGACCGGAGCCTGTACGCTTAACGTAATAACCAGAGTCTGGATACTCAATGAAAATGATCGGAGCCTGAACGATCAACGTAATAGCAGGAGTCTGGATACTCAACGAAAATGACCGGAGCCTGAACGCTCAACGTAATAACCGGAGGCTGGATACTCAACGAAAATGACTGGAGCCTGAACGATCAAAGTAATAACCAGAGTCTGGATACTCAACGAAACTTACTGGAGCCTGAACGCTCAACATAATAACTGGAGTCTGGATACCCAACGAAACTGACCGGAGCCTGAACGCTCAACGTAATAACCGGAGTCTTGATTCCCAACGAACCTGACCAGAGCCTGAACGCTCAGCGTAATAACCGGAATCTGGATACTCAACGAAACTGAATGGAGCCTGAACGCTCAACGTAATAACCGGAGTCTGGATTCTCAACGAAAATGACCGTAGCCTTAACAATCAACGTAATAACCGGAGTCTGGATACTCAACAAAAATGATCGGAGCCTAATGGTAAACTTAATAACCGGAGTCTGGATACTTAACGAAAATGACCGGAACCTGAATGCTCAACGTAATAACTAGAGTCTGGATACTCAACGAAACTGACCGGAGCCTGAACGCTCAACGTAATAACAGAAGCCTGGATACTCAACGAAAATGACTATAGCCTGAACGCTCAACGTAATAACGGAGTCTGGATACTCAACGAAAATGACTGGAGCCTGAACGCTCAACGTAATAACCGGAGTCTAGATACTCAACGAAAATGATCGGAGCCTGAACGCTCAACGTAATAACCGGAGTCTGGATACTCAACGAAAATAATCGGAGCCTAATGCTAAACTTAATAACCGGAGTCTGGATACTTAACGAAAATGACCAGAGCCTGAATGCTCAACGTAATAACCGGAGTTTGGATACCCAACGAAACTGACTGGAGCCTGAACGCTCAACGTAATAACTGGAGTCTGGATACTCAACAAAACTGACCGGGTACTGAACGATCAACGTAATAAATGGAGTCTGGATACCCAATGAAACTGACCGGAGCCTGAACGCTCAACGTAATAGCCGGTGTCTTGATACCCTATGAAACTTACCGGAGCCTGAACGCTCAACGTAATAACCAGAATCTGGATACTCAATGAAACTGACCGGAGCCTGAACGCTTAACGTAATAACCGGAGTCTGGATACTCAACAAAACTGACCGGAGCCTGAACGCTCAACGTAATAACCGGAATCTGGATACTCAACTAAACTGACCGGAGCCTGAACGCTCAACGTAATAACCAAAAGTCTGGATAGTCAACGAAAATGATCAGAGCCTGAACGATCAACGTAATAACCGTAGTCTGGATACCCAAAGAAACTGACTGGAGCCTGAACGCTCAATGTAATAACTTTAGTCTAGATACCCAACGAAAATGACCTGAGCCAAAACGATCAACGTGATAACCGGAGTCTCGATACCCAACGAAACTGACCGGTGCCTGAGTCAACGTAATAACCGGAGTCTGGATACTCAATGAAACTGACCGGAGCCTGAACGCTCAACATAATAACCGGAATCTGGATACTCAACGAAACTGACCAGAGCCTGTACGCTCAACGTAATAACCAGAGTATGGATACTCAACGAAAATGATCGGAGCCTGAATGATCAAAGTAATAACCAGAGTCTGGATACTCAAAAAAAATGACCGGAGCCTGAACGCTCAACGTAATAACCATAGGCTGGATACTCAACGAAAATGATTGGAGCCAGAACGATCAAAGTAATAAACGGAGTCTGGATACTCAACGAAACTTACTGGAGCCTGAACGCTCAACGTAATAACCGGAGTCTGGATACCCAACGAAACTGACCGGATCCTGAACGCTCAACGTAATAACCGGAGTCTGAATACCCAACGAAACTGACCGGAGCCTGAACGCTCAACGTAATAACCGGAATCTGGATACTCAACGAAACTGAATGGAGCCTGAACGTTCAACGTAATAACCGGAGTCTGGATGCTCAACGAAAATGACCGTATCCTGAACGATCAACGTAATAACCGAAGTCTGGATACCCAACAAAACTGACCGGAGCCCGAACGCTCAACGTAATAACTGGAGTCTGGATACTCAACGAAACTGACCGGAGCCTGAACGCTCAATGTAATAACAGGAGTCTGGATACTCAACGAAAATGACTATAGCCTGAATGCTCAACGTAATAACCGGAGTCTGGATACTCAACGAAAATGACCGGAGCCTGAACGCTCAACGTAATAACCGGAGTCTGGATACTCAACGAAAATGATCGGAGCCTAATGCTCAACTTAATAACCGGAGTCTGGATACTTAACGAAAATGACCGGAGCCTGAATGCTCAACGTAATAACCGGAGTTTGGATACCCAACGAAACTGACTGGAGCCTGAATGCTCAACATAATAACTGGAGTCTGGGTACTCAACAAAACTGACCGGGTAATGAACGATCAACGTAATAACCGGAGTCTGGATACCCAATGAAACTGACCGGAGCCTGAATGCTCTAAGTAATAACCGGTGTCTTGATACCTTATGAAACTTACCGGAGCCTGAACGCTCAACGTAATAACCGGAATCTGGATACTCAATGAAATTAACCGGAGCCTAAACGCTTAACGTAATAACCGGAGTCTAGATACTCAACAAAACTTACCGGAGCCTGAACGCTCAACGTAATAACCAGAATTTGGATACTCAACTAAACTGACTGGAGCCTGAACGCTCAACGTAATAACCAAAGTCTGGATAGTCAGCGAAAATGACCGGAGCCTTAACGATCAACGTAATAACCGTAGTCTGGATACCCAAAGAAATTGACCGGAGCCTGAACGCTCAATGTAATAACCTGAGTCAAGATACCCAACGAAAATAACCGGAGCCAGAACGATCAACGTAATAACCGGAGACTCGATACCCAACGAAACTGACCGGAGCCTGAGTCAACGTAATAACCGGAGTCTGGATACTCAATGAAACTGACCGGAGCCTGAACGCTCAACATAATAACCGGAATCTGGATACTCAACGAAACTGACCGGAGCCTGTACGCTCAACGTAATAACCAGAGTCTGGATACTCAACGAAAATGAACGGAGCCTGAACGATCAACGTAATAACCGAAGTCTGGATACTCAACGAAACTGACCGGAGCCTGAACGCTCAACGTAATAACCAGAGGCTGGATACTCAACGAAAAATGACTGGAGCCTGAACGATCAAAGTAATAAACGGAGTCTGGATACTCAACGAAACTTACTGGAGCCTGAACGCTCAACATAATAACCGGAGTCTGGATACCCAACGAAACTGACCGGAGCCTGAACGTTCAACGTAATAACCGGAGTCTGGATACCCAACGAAACTGACCGGAGCCTGAATGCTCAACGTAATAACCAGAATCTGGATACTCAACGAAACTGAATGGAGCCTGAACGTTCAACGTAATAACCGGAGTTTGGATGCTCAACGAAAATGACCGTAGCCTGAACGATCAACGTAATAACCGGAGTCTGGATACCCAACGAAACTGACCGGAGCCCGAACGCTCAACGTAATAACTGGAGTCTGGATACTCAACGAAACTGACCGGAGCCTGAACGCTCAACGTAATAACAGGAGTCTGGATACTCAACGAAAATGACTATAGCCTGAAAGCTCAACGTAATAACCGGAGTCTGGATACTCAACGAAAATGATCGGAGCCTGAACGCTCAATGTAATAACCGGAGTCTGGATACTCAACGAAAATGATCGGAGCCTAATGCTCAACTTAATAACCGGAGTCTGGATACTCAACGAAAATGACCGAAGCCTGAATGTTCAACGTAATAACTGGAGTTTGGATACCCAACGAAACTGATTGGAGCCTGAACGCTCAACGTAATAACTGGAGTCTGGATACTCAACAAAACTGACCGGGTACTGAATGATCAATGTAATAACCGGACTCTGGATACCCAATGAAACTGACCGGAGCCTGAACGCTCAACGTAATAACCGGTGTCTTGATACCCTATGAAACTTACCGGAGCCTGAACGCTCAACGTAATAACCGGAATCTGGATACTCAATGAAATTGACCGGAGCCTGAACGATTAACGTAATAACCGGAGTCTGGATACTCAACAAAACTTACCGGAGCCTGAACGCTCAACGTAATAACCGGAATTTGGATACTCAACTAAACTGACCGGAGCCTGAACGCTCAACGTAATAACCAAAGTCTGGATAGTCAACGAAAATGACCGGAGCCTTAACGATCAACGTAATAACCGTAGTCTGGATACCCAAAGAAATTGACCGGAGCCTGAACGCTCAATGTAATAACCTGAGTCAAGATACCCAACGAAAATGACCGGAGCCAGAACGATCAACGTAATAACCGGAGACTCGATACCCAACGAAACTGACCGGAGCCTGAGTCAACGTAATAACCGGAGTCTGGATACTCAATGAAACTGACCGGAGCCTGAACGCTCAACATAATAACCGGAATCTGGATACTCAACGAAACTGACCGGAGCCTGTACGCTCAACGTAATAACCAGAGTCTGGATACTCAACGAAAATGAACGGAGCCTGAACGATCAACGTAATAACCGAAGTCTGGATACTCAACGAAACTGACCGGAGCCTGAACGCTCAACGTAATAACCAGAGGCTGGATACTCAACGAAAAATGACTGGAGCCTGAACGATCAAAGTAATAAACGGAGTCTGGATACTCAACGAAACTTACTGGAGCCTGAACGCTCAACATAATAACCGGAGTCTGGATACCCAACGAAACTGACCGGAGCCTGAACGTTCAACGTAATAACCGGAGTCTGGATACCCAACGAAACTGACCGGAGCCTGAATGCTCAACGTAATAACCAGAATCTGGATACTCAACGAAACTGAATGGAGCCTGAACGTTCAACGTAATAACCGGAGTTTGGATGCTCAACGAAAATGACCGTAGCCTGAACGATCAACGTAATAACCGGAGTCTGGATACCCAACGAAACTGACCGGAGCCCGAACGCTCAACGTAATAACTGGAGTCTGGATACTCAACGAAACTGACCGGAGCCTGAACGCTCAACGTAATAACAGGAGTCTGGATACTCAACGAAAATGACTATAGCCTGAAAGCTCAACGTAATAACCGGAGTCTGGATACTCAACGAAAATGATCGGAGCCTGAACGCTCAATGTAATAACCGGAGTCTGGATACTCAACGAAAATGATCGGAGCCTAATGCTCAACTTAATAACCGGAGTCTGGATACTCAACGAAAATGACCGAAGCCTGAATGCTCAACGTAATAACTGGAGTTTGGATACCCAACGAAACTGATTGGAGCCTGAACGCTCAACGTAATAACTGGAGTCTGGATACTCAACAAAACTGACCGGGTACTGAATGATCAATGTAATAACCGGACTCTGGATACCCAATGAAACTGACCGGAGCCTGAACGCTCAACGTAATAACCGGTGTCTTGATACCCTATGAAACTTACCGGAGCCTGAACGCTCAACGTAATAACCGGAATCTGGATACTCAATGAAATTGACCGGAGCCTGAACGATTAACGTAATAACCGGAGTCTGGATACTCAACAAAACTTCCCGGAGCCTGAACGCTCAACGTAATAACCAGAATTTGGATACTCAACTAAACTGACCGGAGCCTGAACGCTCAACGTAATAACCAAAGTCTGGATAGTCAACGAAAATGACCGGAGCCTTAACGATCAACGTAATAACCGTAGTCTGGATACCCAAAGAAATTGACCGGAGCCTGAACGCTCAATGTAATAACCTGAGTCAAGATACCCAACGAAAATGACCGGAGCCAGAACGATCAACGTAATAACCGGAGACTCGATACCCAACGAAACTGACCGGAGCCTGAGTCAACGTAATAACCGGAGTCTGGATACTCAATGAAACTGACCGGAGCCTGAACGCTCAACATAATAACCGGAATCTGGATACTCAATGAAACTGACCGGAGCCTATACGCTCAACATAATAACCAGAATCTGGATACTCAACGAAAATGATCGGAGCCTGAACGATCAACGTAATAACCGGAGTCTGGATACTTAACGAAACTGACCGGAGCCTGAACGCTCAACGTAATAACCAGAGGCTGGATACTCAACGAAAATGACTGGAGCCTGAACGATCAAAGTAATAACTGGAGTCTGGATACTCAACGAAACTTACTGGAGCCTGAATGCTCAACGTAATAACCGGAGTCTGGATACCCAACGAAACTGACCGGAGCCTGAACGCTCAACGTAATAACCGGAGTCTGGATACCCAACGAAACTGACCGGAGCCTGAACGCTCAACGTAATAACCAGAATCTGGATACTCAACGAAACTGAATGGAGCCTGAACGCTCAACGTAATAATCGAAGTCTGGATACTCAACGAAAATGACCGTAGCCTGAACGATCAACGTAATAACCGGAGTCTGGATACCCAACGAAACTGACCGGAGCCCGAACGCTTAACGTAATAACTGGAGTCTGGATACTCAACGACACTGACCAGAGCCTGAACGCTCAAGATAATAACAGGAGTCTGGATACTCAACGAAAATGACTATAGCCTGAACGCTCAACGTAATAACCGGAGTCTGGATACTCAACGAAAATGACCGGAGCCTGAACGCTCAACGTAATAACCGGAGTCTGGATACTCAACGAAAATGATCGGAGCCTAATGCTAAACTTAATAACCGGAGTCTGGATACTCAACGAAAATGACCGGAGCCTGAATGCTCAACGTAATAACCGAAGTTTGGATACCCAACGAAATTGACTGGAGCCTGAATGCTCAACGTAATAACTGGAGTCTGGATACTCAACAAAACTGACCGGGTACTGAACGATCAACGTAATAACTGGAGTCTGGATACCCAATGAAACTGACCGGAGCCTGAACGCTCAACGTAATAACCGGTGTCTTGATACCCTATGAAACTTACCGGAGCCTAAACGCTCAACGTAATAACCGGAATCTGGATACTCAATGAAATTGACCGGAGCCTGAACGCTTAACGTAATAACCGGAGTCTGGATACTCAAAAAAACTGACCGGAGCCTGAACGCTCAACGTAATAACCGGAATTTGGATACTCAACTAAACTGACCGGAGCCTGAATGCTCAACGTAATAACCAAAGTCTGGATAGTCAACGAAAATGACCGGAGCCTTAACGATCAACGTAATAACCGTAGTCTGGACACCCAAGGAAATTGACCGGAGCCTGAACGCTCAATGTAATAACCTGAGTCTAGATACCCAACGAAAATGACCGGAGCCTGAGTCAAAGTAATAACCGGAGTCTGGATACTCAATGAAACTGCCCGAAGCCTGAACGCTCAACATAATAACCGGAATCTGGATACTCAACGAAACTGACCGGAGCCTGTACGCTCAACGTAATAACCAGAGTCTGGATACTCAACGAAAATGATCGGAGCCTGAACGATCAACGTAATAACCGGAGTCTGGATACTCAACGAAACTGACCGGAGCCTGAACGCTCAACGTAATAACCGGAGTCTGGATACTCAACGAAAATGACCGGAGCCTGAATGCTCAACGTAATAACCGGAGGCTGGTTACTCAAAGAAAATGACTGGAGCCTGAACGATCAACGTAATAACCGGAATCTGCATACTCAACGAAACTGATCGGAGCCTGAACCATCAACGTAAATAATACCCAATGAAACTGACTGGAGCCTGAACACTCAACGTAATAACCGGAGTCTGGATACTTAACGAAACTGACCGGAGCCTGAACGATCAACGTAACAATCGGAGTCTAGATACCCAACGAAACTGACCGGAGCCTGAACGCTCAACTTAATAACCGGAGTCTAGATACTCAACGAAAATGACCGGAGCATGAACGCTCAACGTAATAACCGGAGTTTGGATACCCAACAAAAATGACTGGAGCTTGAATGCTCAACGTAATAAACGGAGTTTGGATACCCAATGAAACTTACTGAAGCTTGAACGCTCAATGTAATAACCGGAGTCTGGATACTCAACGAAACTGACCGGAGACTGAACGATCAACGTAATAACCGGAGTCTGAATACCCATCGAAACTGACCGGAGCCTGAACGCTCAACGGAATAACCGGTGTCTTGATACCCAACGAAACTGACCGGAGCCTGAACGATCAACGTAATAACCGGAATCTGGATACCCAATGAAACTGACCGGAGCCCGAACACTCAACGTAATAACCGGAGTCTGGATAGCCAACGAAACTGACCTAAGCCTGAACGCTCAACGTAATAACCGGAGACTAGATACCCAACGAAACTGAATGGAGCCTGAACGCTCAACATATACCCGGAACTTGGACACTCAATGAAACCGACCGGAGCCTGAATGCTTAACGTAATAACCCGAGTGTGGATACTCAACGAAAATGACCGGAGCCTGAACGATCAACGTAATCACCGGAGTCTGGATACTCAATGAAAATGACCGGAGTCTAAACCCTCAACGTAATAACCGGAGTCTGGATACTCAACGAAACTGACTGAAGCCAGAACGCTCAACGTAATAACCAGAATCTGGATACTCAACGAAACTGACCGGAGCCTGAACGCTCAACGTAATAACCCGAGTGTGGATACTCAACAAAAATGACCGGAGCCTGAACGATCAACGTAATAACCGGAGTCTGGATACCCAATGAAACTGACCGGAGCCCGAACACTCAACGTAATAACCGGAGTCTGGATACTCAACGAAACTGACCGGAGCCATAACGCTCAACGTAATAACCGGAGTCTGGATACTCAACAAAAATGACCGAAGCTTGAACGCTCAATGTAATAACCAGAGTCTGGATACTCAACGTAAATGACCAGAGCCTGAACGCTCAACTTAATAACTGGAGTCTGGATACCCAACTAAACCGACCTGAGCCTGAACGCTCAACATAATAACCGGAGACTAGATACCCAACGAAACTGAACGGAGCCTGAACGCTCAACGTAATAACCGGAATCTGGATACTTAATGAAACCGACCGGAGCCTGAATGCTCAACGTAATAACCCGAGTATGGATACTCAACAAAAATGACCGGAGCCTGAACGATCAACGTAATCACCGGAGTCTGGATACCCAACGAAATTGACCGGAGCCTGAACGCTCAACGTAATAACTGGAGTCTGGATACTCAACGAAACTGACCGGAGCCTGAACGCTTAACGTGATAACCAGAGTCTGGATACTCAACGAAAATGACCAGAGCCTGAACGCTCAACTTAATAACCGGAGTCTGGATAGCCAACGAAACTGACCTGAGCCTGAACGCTCAACGTAATAATCGGAGACTAGATACCCAACGAAACTGAATGGAGCCTGAACGCTCAACGTAATACCCGGAATCTGGATACTCAATGAAACAGACCGGAGCCTGAACGCTTAACGTAATAACCCGAGTGTGGATACTCAACGAAAATGACCGGAGCCTGAACGATCAACATAATCACCGGAGTCTGGATACCCAACGAAATTGACCGGAGTCTGAACGCTCAACATAATAACCGGAATCTGGATACTCAACGAAACTGACCGGAGCCTGAACGCTCAACGTAATAACCAGAGTCTGGATACTCAATGAAACTGACTGGAGACTGAACCATCAACATAAATACCGGAGTCTGGATACCCAATGAAACTGACCGGAGCCTGAACGCTCAACGTAATAACCGGAGTCTGGATACTAAACGAAACTCACCGGAGCCTGAACGATCAACGTAATAATCGGAGTCTAGATACCCAACGAAACTGACCGGAGCCTGAACGCTCAACGTAATACCGGAATCTAGATACTCAACGAAAATGACCGGAGCCTGAACGCTCAACGTAATAACCAGAGTATGGATACTCAACGAAAATGACTGGAGCTTGAATGCTCAACGTAATAAACGGAGTTTGGATACTCAACGTAACTTACTGAAGCCTGAACGCTCAACGTAATAACCGGAGTCTGGATACTCAACGAAACTGACAAGAGACTGAACGATCAACGTAATAACCGGAGTCTGAATACCCATCGAAACTGACCAGAGCCTGAACAATCAACGGAATAACCCTTGTCTTGATACCCAACGAAACTGACCGGAGCCTGAACGCTTAACGTATTAACCGAAATCTGGATACTCAACGAAAATGACCGGAGCCTGAACGCTCAACGTGATAACCAGAGTCTGGATAGCCAACGAAACTGACCTGAGCCTGAACGCTCAACGTAATAACCGGAGACTAGATACCCAACGAAATTGAATGGAGCCTGAACGATCAACGTAATAACCGGAGTCTGGTTACCCAATGAAACTGACCGGAGCCTGAATGCTTAACGTAATAACCCGAGTGTGGATACTCAACGAAAATGACCGGAGCCTGAACGATCAACGTAATCACCGGAGTCTGGATACTCAATGAAAATGACCGGAGTCTAAACCCTCAACATAATAACCGGAGTCTGGATACTCAACGAAACTGACTGAAGCCAGAACGCTCAACGTAATAACCGGAATCTGGATACTCAACGAAACTGACCGGAGCCTGAACGCTCAACGTAATAACCCGAGTGTGGATACTCAACGAAAATGACCGGAGCCTGAACGATCAACGTAATAACCAGAGTTTGGATACCCAATGAAACTGACCAGAGCCCGAACGCTCAACGTAATAACCCGAGTCTGGATACTCAACGAAACTGACCGGAGCCTGAATGCTCAACGTAATAACCAGAGTCTAGATACTCAACGAAAATGACCGGAGCTTGAACGCTCAACGTAATAACCGGAATCTGGATACTCAATGAAACCGACCGGAGCCTGAATGCTCAACGTAATAACCCGGGTATGGATACTCAACGAAAATGACCGGAGCCTGAACGATCAACGTAATCACCGGAGTCTGGATACCCAACGAAATTGACCGGAGCCTGAACGCTCAACATAATAACCGGAGTCTGAATACTCAACGAAACTGACCGGAGCCTGAACGTTCAACGTAATAACCGGAGTTATGATACTCAACAAAAATGACTGGATCCTGAATGCTCAACTTAATGGCCGAAGTCTGGATACTCAACAAAAATGTCCGGAGCCTGAACGCTCAACGTATTGACCGGAGTCTGGATACTCTACGAAAATGATCGGAGCCTGAACGCTCAATGTAATTACAGGAGTCTAGATACTCAACGAAAATGACCGGAGTCTACACCATCAACGTAAATACCGGAGTCTGGATACCCAACGAAACTGACCGGAGCCTGAACGCTCAACGTAATAACCGGAGTCTGGATACTCAACGAAACGGACCGGAGCCTGAATGCTCAACGTAATAACCGGAGTTTGGATACTCAACAAAACTGACCGGAGCCTGAACGCTCAACGTAATAACCGGAGGCTGGATACTCAACGAAAATGTGTGGAGCCTGAACGATCAACGTAATAACCGGAGTCTGGATACTCAACGAAACTTACTGGAGTCTGAACGCTCAACGTAATAACCGGAGTCTGTATACTCAACGAAAATGACCAGAGCCTGAACACTCAACTTAATAACCGGAGTCTGGATACCCAACAAAACTGACCCGAGCCTGAACGCTCAACATAATAACCGGAGACTAGATACCCAACGAAACTGAATGGAGCCTGAACGCTCAACGTAATAACCGGAGTCTGGATGCTCAACGAAACTGACCAGAGCCTGAACGATCAATGTAATAATCAGAAGCTGGATACTCAACGAAACTGACCGGTGCCTGAATGCTCAACGTAATAAACGGAGTCTGGATACTCAACGAAAATGACCGGAGCCTGAACGCTCAACGTAATAACCGGAATCTGGATACTCAACGAAACTGACCGGAGCCTGAACGCTCAACGTAATAACCAGAGTCTGGATACTCAACGAAACTGACCGGAGACTGAACCATCAACATAAATACCAGAGTCTGGATACCCAATGAAACTGACCGGAGCCTGAACGCTCAACGTAATAACCGGAGTCTGGATACTCAACGAAACTGACAGGAGCCTGAACGACCAACGTAATAATTGGAGTCTAGATACCCAACGAAACTGACCGGAGCCTGAACGCTCAACGTAATAACCGAAATCTAGATACTCAACAAAAATGACCGGAGCCTGAACGCTCAACGTAATAACCAGAGTTTGGATACTTAACGAAAATGACTGGAGCTTGAATGCTCAACGTAATAAACGGAGTTTGGATACGCAACGTAACTTACTGAAGCCGTAACGCTCAACGTAATAACCGGAGTCTGGATACTCAAAGAAACTGACCACAGACTGAACGATCAACGTAATAACCGGAGTCTGAATACCCATCGAAACTGACCAGAGCCTGAACAATCAACGGAATAATCGGTGTCTTGATACCCAACGAAACTGACCGGAGCCTGAACGCTCAACGTATTAACCGAAATCTGGATACTCAACGAAAATGACCGGAGCCTGAACGCTCAACATGATAACCAGAGTCTGCATACTCAACGAAAATGAACAGAGCCTGAACGATCAACTTAATAACCGGAGTCTGGATAGCCAACGAAACTGACCTGAGCCTGAACGCTCAACGTAATAACCGGAGACTAGATACCCAACGAAACTGAATGGAGCCTGAACGCTCAACGTAATACCCGGAATCTGGATACTTAATGAAACCGACCGGAGCCTGAATACTTAACGTAATAACCCGAGTGTGGATACTCAACGAAAATGACCGGAGCCTGAACGATCAACGTAATCACCGGAGTCTGGATACTCAATGAAAATGACCGGAGTCTAAACCCTCAACGTAATAACCGGAGTCTGGATACTCAACGAAACTGACTGAAGCCAGAACGCTCAACGTAATAACCAGAATCTTGATACTCAACGAAACTGACCGGAGCCTGAACGCTCAACGTAATAACTCGAGTGTGGATACTCAATGAAAATGACCGGAGCCTGAACGATCAACGTAATAACCGGAGTTTGGATACCCAATGAAACTGACCAGAGCCCGAACGCTCAACATAATAACTGGAGTCTGGATACTCAATTAAACTGACCGGAGCTTGAACGCTCAACGTAATAACCGGAGTCTGGATACTCAACGAAAATGACCGGAGCTTGAACGCTCAACGTAATAACCAGAGTTTGGATACTCAACGAAAATGACCAGAGACTGAACGCTCAACTTAATAACCGGAGTCTGGATACCCAAGGAAACTGACCTGAGCCTGAACGCTCAACATAATAACCGGAGACTGGATACCCAACGAAACTGAACGGAGCCTGAATGCTCAACGTAATAACCAGAATCTGGATACTCAATGAAACCGACCAGAGCCTGAATGCTCAACGTAATAACCCGAGTGTGGATACGCAACGAAAATGACCGGAGCCTGAACGATCAACGTAATCACCGGAGTCTGGATACCCAACGAAATTGACCGGAGCCTGAACGCTCAATGTAATAACTGGAGTCTGGATACTCAACGAAACTGACCGGAGCCTGAACGTTCAACGTAATAATTGAAGTTATGATACTCAACAAAAATGACTGGATCTTGAATGCTCAACATAATGGCCGAAGTCAGGATACTCAACGAAAATGTCCAGAGCCTGAACGCTCAACGTATTGACCGGAGTCTGGATACTCAACAAAAATGATCGGAGCCTGAACGCTCAATGTAATGACAGGAGTCTAGATACTCAACGAAAATGACCGGAGTCTAAACCATCAACGTAAATACTGGAGTTTGGATACCCAATGAAACTGACCGGAGCCTGAACGCTCAACGTAATAACCGGAGTCTGGATACTCAACGAAACTGACCGGAGCCTGAACGATCAACGTAATAATCGGAGTCTAGATACCCAACGAAACTCACTGGAGCCTGAACGCTCAATGTAATAACCAGAGTCTGGATACTCAACGAAACTGACCGGAGCATGAACGCTCAAAGTAATAACCAGAGTCTGGATACTCAACGAAACTGACCGGAGACTGAACCATCAACGTAAATACCGGAATCTGGATACCCAATGAAACTGACCGGAGCCTAAACGCTCAACGTAATAACCGGAGTCTGGATACTCAACGAAACGGACCGGAGAATAACGATTAACGTAATAACCGGAGTCTGAATACCCATCGAAACTGACCGGAGCCTGAACGCTCAACGGAATAACCGGTGTCTTGATACCCAACGAAACTGACCGGAGCCTGAACGCTCAACGTAATAACCGGAATCTGGATACTCAACGAAAATGACCGGCGCCTGAACGCTCAACGTGATAACCAGAGTCTGGATACTCAACGAAAATGACCAGAGCCTGAACGCTCAACTTAATAACCGGAGTTTGGATAGCCAACAAAACTGACCTGAGCCTGAACGCTCAACGTAATAACCGGAGACTAGATACCCAACGAAACTGAATGGAGCCTGAATGCTCAACGTAATACCCAGAATCTGGATACTCAATGAAACCGACCGGAGCCTGAATGCTTAACGTAATAACCCGAGTGTGGATACTCAACGGAAATGACCGGAGCCTGAACGATCAACGTAATCACCAGAGTCTGGATACTCAACGAAAATGACCGGAGTCTAAACCCTCAACGTAATAACCGGAGTCTGGATACTCAACGAAACTGACTGAAGCCAGAACGCTCAACGTAATAACCGGAATCTGGATACTCAACGAAACTGACCGGAGCCTGAACGTTAAACGTAATAACCCGAGTGTGGATACTCAACGAAAATGACCGGAGCCTGAACGATCAACGTAATAACCAGAGTTTGGATACCCAATGAAACTGACCGGAGCCCGAACGCTCAACGTAATAACCCGAGTCTGGATACTCAACGAAACTGACCGGAGCCTGAACGCTCAACGTAATAACCGGAGTCTGGATACTCAACGAAAATGACCGGAGCTTGAACGCTCAACGTAATAACCGGAATCTGGATACTCAATGAAACCGACCGGAGCCTGAATGCTCAACGTAATAACCCGGGTATGGATACTCAACGAAAATGACCGGAGCCTGAACGATCAACGTAATCACCGGAGTCTGGATACCCAACGAAATTGACCGGAGCCTGAACGCTCAACATAATAACCGGAGTCTGAATACTCAACGAAACTGACCGGAGCCTGAACGTTCAACGTAATAACCGGAGTTATGATACTCAACAAAAATGACTGGATCCTGAATGCTCAACTTAATGGCCGATGTCTGGATACTCAACAAAAATGTCCGGAGCCTGAACGCTCAACGTATTGACCGGAGTCTGGATACTCTACGAAAATGATCGGAGCCTGAACGCTCAATGTAATTACAGGAGTCTAGATACTCAACGAAAATGACCGGAGTCTACACCATCAACGTAAATACCGGAGTCTGGATACCCAATGAAACTGACTGGAGCCTGAACGCTCAACGTAATAACCGGAGTCTGGATACTCAACGAAACTGACCGGAGACTGAACCATCAACATAAATACCGGAGTCTGGATACCTAACGAAACTGACCGGAGCCTGAACGCTCAACGTAATAACCGGAGTCTGGATACTCAACGAAACGGACCGGAGCCTGAATGCTCAACGTAATAACCGGAGTTTGGATACTCAACGAAACTGACCGGAGCCTGAACGCTCAACGTAATAACCGGAGGCTGGATACTCAACGAAAATGTGTGGAGCCTGAACGATCAACGTAATAACCGGAGTCTGGATACTCAACGAAACTTACTGGAGTCTGAACGCTCAACGTAATAACCGGATTCTGTATACTCAACGAAAATGACCAGAGCCTGAACACTCAACTTAATAACCGGAGTTTGGATACCCAACGAAATTGACCTGAGCCTGAACGCTCAACATAATAACCGGAGTCTGAACACTCAACGAAACTGACCGGAGCCTGAACGTTCAACGTAATAACCGGAGTTATGATACTCAACAAAAATGACTGGATCCTGAATGCTCAACTTAATGGCCGATGTCTGGATACTCAACAAAAATGTCCGGAGCCTGAACGCTCAACGTATTGACCGGAGTCTGGATACTCTACGAAAATGATCGGAGCCTGAACGCTCAATGTAATTACAGGAGTCTAGATACTCAACGAAAATGACCGGAGTCTACACCATCAACGTAAATACCGGAGTCTGGATACCCAATGAAACTGACTGGAGCCTGAACGCTCAACGTAATAACCGGAGTCTGGATACTCAACGAAACTGACCGGAGACTGAACCATCAACATAAATACCGGAGTCTGGATACCTAACGAAACTGACCGGAGCCTGAACGCTCAACGTAATAACCGGAGTCTGGATACTCAACGAAACGGACCGGAGCCTGAATGCTCAACGTAATAACCGGAGTTTGGATACTCAACGAAACTGACCGGAGCCTGAACGCTCAACGTAATAACCGGAGGCTGGATACTCAACGAAAATGTGTGGAGCCTGAACGATCAACGTAATAACCAGAGTCTGGATACTCAACGAAACTTACTGGAGTCTGAACGCTCAACGTAATAACCGGATTCTGTATACTCAACGAAAATGACCAGAGCCTGAACACTCAACTTAATAACCGGAGTCTGGATACCCAACAAAACTGACCTGAGCCTGAACGCTCAACATAATAACCGGAGACTAGATACCCAACGAAACTGAATGGAGCCTGAATGCTCAACGTAATACCCGGAATCTGGATACTCAATGAAACCGACCGGAGCCTGAATGCTTAACGTAATAACCCGAGTGTGCATACTCAACGGAAATGACCGGAGCCTGAACGATCAACGTAATCACCAGAGTCTGGATACTCAACGAAAATGACCGGAGTCTAAACCCTCAACGTAATAACCGGAGTCTGGATACTCAACGAAACTGACTGAAGCCAGAACGCTCAACGTAATAACCGGAATCTGGATACTCAACGAAACTGACCGGAGCCTGAACGTTCAACATAATAACCCGAGTGTGGATACTCAACGAAAATGACCGGAGCCTGAACGATCAACGTAATAACCAGAGTTTGGATACCCAATGAAACTGACCGGAGCCCGAACGCTCAACGTAATAACCCGAGTCTGGATACTCAACGAAACTGACCGGAGCCTGAACGCTCAACGTAATAACCGGAGTCTGGATACTCAACGAAAATGACCGGAGCTTGAACGCTCAACGTAATAACCGGAATCTGGATACTCAATGAAACCGACCGGAGCCTGAATGCTCAACGTAATAACCCGGGTATGGATACTCAACGAAAATGACCGGAGCCTGAACGATCAACGTAATCACCGGAGTCTGGATACCCAACGAAATTGACCGGAGCCTGAACGCTCAACATAATAACCGGAGTCTGAATACTCAACGAAACTGACCGGAGCCTGAACGTTCAACGTAATAACCGGAGTTATGATACTCAACAAAAATGACTGGATCCTGAATGCTCAACTTAATGGCCGATGTCTGGATACTCAACAAAAATTTCCGGAGCCTGAACGCTCAACGTATTGACCGGAGTCTGGATACTCTACGAAAATGATCGGAGCCTGAACGCTCAATGTAATTACAGGAGTCTAGATACTCAACGAAAATGACCGGAGTCTACACCATCAACATAAATACCGGAGTCTGGATACCCAATGAAACTGACTGGAGCCTGAACGCTCAACGTAATAACCGGAGTCTGGATACTCAACGAAACTGACCGGAGACTGAACCATCAACATAAATACCGGAGTCTGGATACCTAACGAAACTGACCGGAGCCTGAACGCTCAACGTAATAACCGGAGTCTGGATACTCAACGAAACGGACCGGAGCCTGAATGCTCAACGTAATAACCGGAGTTTGGATACTCAACGAAACTGACCGGAGCCTGAACGCTCAACGTTATAACCGGAGGCTGGATACTCAACGAAAATGTGTGGAGCCTGAACGATCAACGTAATAACCGGAGTCTGGATACTCAACGAAACTTACTGGAGTCTGAACGCTCAACGTAATAACCGGATTCTGTATACTCAACGAAAATGACCAGAGCCTGAACACTCAACTTAATAACCGGAGTTTGGATACCCAACGAAATTGACCTGAGCCTGAACGCTCAACATAATAACCGGAGTCTGAACACTCAACGAAACTGACCGGAGCCTGAACGTTCAACGTAATAACCGGAGTTATGATACTCAACAAAAATGACTGGATCCTGAATGCTCAACTTAATGGCCGATGTCTGGATACTCAACAAAAATGTCCGGAGCCTGAACGCTCAACGTATTGACCGGAGTCTGGATACTCTACGAAAATGATCGGAGCCTGAACGCTCAATGTAATTACAGGAGTCTAGATACTCAACGAAAATGACCGGAGTCTACACCATCAACGTAAATACCGGAGTCTGGATACCCAATGAAACTGACTGGAGCCTGAACGCTCAACGTAATAACCGGAGTCTGGATACTCAACGAAACTGACCGGAGACTGAACCATCAACATAAATACCGGAGTCTGGATACCTAACGAAACTGACCGGAGCCTGAACGCTCAACGTAATAACCGGAGTCTGGATACTCAACGAAACGGACCGGAGCCTGAATGCTCAACGTAATAACCGGAGTTTGGATACTCAACGAAACTGACCGGAGCCTGAACGCTCAACGTAATAACCGGAGGCTGGATACTCAACGAAAATGTGTGGAGCCTGAACGATCAACGTAATAACCAGAGTCTGGATACTCAACGAAACTTACTGGAGTCTGAACGCTCAACGTAATAACCGGATTCTGTATACTCAACGAAAATGACCAGAGCCTGAACACTCAACTTAATAACCGGAGTCTGGATACCCAACAAAACTGACCTGAGCCTGAACGCTCAACATAATAACCGGAGACTAGATACCCAACGAAACTGAATGGAGCCTGAATGCTCAACGTAATACCCGGAATCTGGATACTCAATGAAACCGACCGGAGCCTGAATGCTTAACGTAATAACCCGAGTGTG
Source organism: Lathyrus sativus (assembly GCA_963859935.3). NCBI lineage: Eukaryota > Viridiplantae > Streptophyta > Magnoliopsida > Fabales > Fabaceae > Lathyrus > Lathyrus sativus. The sequence goes on from OZ012736.1 coordinate 228,139,060, forward strand.
CATACTCAACGGAAATGACCGGAGCCTGAACGATCAACGTAATCACCAGAGTCTGGATACTCAACGAAAATGACCGGAGTCTAAACCCTCAACGTAATAACCGGAGTCTGGATACTCAACGAAACTGACTGAAGCCAGAACGCTCAACGTAATAACCGGAATCTGGATACTCAACGAAACTGACCGGAGCCTGAACGTTCAACGTAATAACCCGAGTGTGGATACTCAACGAAAATGACCGGAGCCTGAACGATCAACGTAATAACCAGAGTTTGGATACCCAATGAAACTGACCGGAGCCCGAACGCTCAACGTAATAACCCGAGTCTGGATACTCAACGAAACTGACCGGAGCCTGAACGCTCAACGTAATAACCGGAGTCTGGATACTCAACGAAAATGACCGGAGCTTGAACGCTCAACGTAATAACCGGAATCTGGATACTCAATGAAACCGACCGGAGCCTGAATGCTCAACGTAATAACCCGGGTATGGATACTCAACGAAAATGACCGGAGCCTGAACGATCAACGTAATCACCGGAGTCTGGATACCCAACGAAATTGACCGGAGCCTGAACGCTCAACATAATAACCGGAGTCTGAATACTCAACGAAACTGACCGGAGCCTGAACGTTCAACGTAATAACCGGAGTTATGATACTCAACAAAAATGACTGGATCCTGAATGCTCAACTTAATGGCCGATGTCTGGATACTCAACAAAAATTTCCGGAGCCTGAACGCTCAACGTATTGACCGGAGTCTGGATACTCTACGAAAATGATCAGAGCCTGAACGCTCAATGTAATTACAGGAGTCTAGATACTCAACGAAAATGACCGGAGTCTACACCATCAACATAAATACCGGAGTCTGGATACCCAATGAAACTGACTGGAGCCTGAACGCTCAACGTAATAACCGGAGTCTGGATACTCAACGAAACTGACCGGAGACTGAACCATCAACATAAATACCGGAGTCTGGATACCTAACGAAACTGACCGGAGCCTGAACGCTCAACGTAATAACCGGAGTCTGGATACTCAACGAAACGGACCGGAGCCTGAATGCTCAACGTAATAACCGGAGTTTGGATACTCAACGAAACTGACCGGAGCCTGAACGCTCAACGTTATAACCGGAGGCTGGATACTCAACGAAAATGTGTGGAGCCTGAACGATCAACGTAATAACCGGAGTCTGGATACTCAACGAAACTTACTGGAGTCTGAACGCTCAACGTAATAACCGGATTCTGTATACTCAACGAAAATGACCAGAGCCTGAACACTCAACTTAATAACCGGAGTCTGGATACCCAACAAAATTGACCTGAGCCTGAACGCTCAACATAATAACCGGAGACTAGATACCCAACGAAACTGAATGGAGCCTGAACGCTCAACGTAATAACCGGAGTCTGGATGCTCAACGAAACTGACCAGAGCCTGAACGATCAATGTAATAATCAGAAGCTGGATACTCAACGAAACTGACCGGTGCCTGAATGCTCAACGTAATAAACGGAGTCTGGATACTCAACGAAAATGACCGAAGCCTGAACGCTCAATGTAATAACCGGAATCTGGATACTCAACGAAACTGACCGGAGCCTGAACGCTCAACGTAATAACCAGAGTCTGGATACCCAATGAAACTGACCGGAGCCTGAACGCTCAACGTAATAACCAGAGTCTGGATACTCAACGAAACTGACCGGAGCCTGAACGACCAACGTAATAATTGGAGTCTAGATACCCAACGAAACTGACCGGAGCCTGAACGCTCAACGTAATAACCGAAATCTAGATACTCAACAAAAATGACCGGAGCCTGAACGCTCAACGTAATAACCAGAGTTTGGATACTTAACGAAAATGACTGGAGCTTGAATGCTCAACGTAATAAACGGAGTTTGGATACGCAACGTAACTTACTGAAGCCGTAACGCTCAACGTAATAACCGGAGTCTGGATACTCAAAGAAACTGACCACAGACTGAACGATCAACGTAATAACCGGAGTCTGAATACCCATCGAAACTGACCAGAGCCTGAACAATCAACGGAATAACCGGTGTCTTGATACCCAACGAAACTGACCGGAGCCTGAACGCTCAACGTATTAACCGAAATCTGGATACTCAACGAAAATGACCGGAGCCTGAACGCTCAACATGATAACCAGAGTCTGGATACTCAACGAAAATGAACAGAGCCTGAACGCTCAACTTAATAACCGGAGTCTGGATAGCCAACGAAACTGACCTGAGCCTGAACGCTCAACGTAATAACCGGAGACTAGATACCCAACGAAACGGACCGGAGCCTGAATGCTCAACGTAATAACCGGAGTTTGGATACTCAACGAAACTGACCGGAGCCTGAATGCTCAACGTAATAACCGGAGGGTGGATACTCAACGAAAATGTGTGGAGCCTGAACGATCAACGTAATAACCGGAGTCTGGATACTCAACGAAACTTACTGGAGTCTGAACGCTCAACGTAATAACCGGAGTCTGTATACTCAACGAAAATGACCAGAGCCTGAACACTCAACTTAATAACCGGAGTCTGGATACCCAACAAAACTGACCTGAGCCTGAACGCTCAACATAATAACCGGAGACTAGATACCCAACGAAACTGAATGGAGCCTGAACGCTCAAAGTAATAACCGGAGTCTGGATGCTCAACGAAACTGACCAGAGCCTGAACGATCAATGTAATAATCAGAAGCTGGATACTCAAAAAAACTGACCGGTGCCTGAATGCTCAACGTAATAAACGGAGTCTGGATACTCAACGAAAATGACCGGAGCCTGAACGCTCAACGTAATAACCGGAATCTGGATACTCAACGAAACTGACCGGAGCATGAACGCTCAACGTAATAACCAGAGTCTGGATACTCAACGAAACTGATCGGAGACTGAACCATCAACATAAATACCGGAGTCTGGATACCCAATGAAACTGACCGGAGCCTGAACGCTCAACGTAATAACCGGAGTCTGGATACTCAACGAAACTGACCGGAGCCTGAACGACCAACGTAATAATTGGAGTCTAGATACCCAACGAAACTGACCGGAGCCTGAACGCTCAACGTAATAACCGAAATCTAGATACTCAACAAAAATGACCGGAGCCTGAACGCTCAACGTAATAACCAGAGTTTGGATACTTAACGAAAATGACTGGAGCTTGAATGCTCAACGTAATAAACGGAGTTTGGATACGCAACGTAACTTACTGAAGCCGTAACGCTCAACGTAATAACCGGAGTCTGGACACTCAAAGAAACTGAATGGAGCCTGAACGCTCAACGTAATACCCGGAATCTGGATACTTAATGAAACCGACCGGAGCCTGAATGCTTAACGTAATAACCCGAGTGTGGATACTCAACGAAAATGACCGGAGCCTGAACGATCAACGTAATCACCGGAGTCTGGATACTCAATGAAAATGACCGGAGTCTAAACCCTCAACGTAATAACCGGAGTCTGGATACTCAACGAAACTGACTGAAGCCAGAACGCTCAACGTAATAACCGGAATCTGGATACTCAACGAAACTGACCGGAGCCTGAACGCTCAACGTAATAACTCGAGTGTGGATACTCAACGAAAATGACCGGAGCCTGAACGATCAACGTAATAACCGGAGTCTGGATACCCAATGAAACTGACCGGAACCCGAACACTCAACGTAATAACCGGAGTCTGGATAGCCAACGAAACTGACCTGAGCCTGAACGCTCAACGTAATAACCGGAGACTAGATACCCAACGAAACTGAATGGAGCCTGAACGCTCAACATATACCCGGAACATGGACACTCAATGAAACCGACCGGAGCCTGAATGCTTAACGTAATAACCTGAGTGTGGATACTCAACGAAAATGACCGGAGCCTGAACGATCAACGTAATCACCGGAGTCTAGATACTCAACGAAAATGACCGTAGTCTAAACCCTCAACGTAATAACCGGAGTCTGGATACTCAACGAAACTGACTGAAGCCAGAACGCTCAACGTAATAACCAGAATCTGGATACTCAACGAAACTGACGGGAGCCTGAACGCTCAACGTAATAACCCGAGTGTGGATACTCAACAAAAATGACCGGAGCCTGAACGATCAACGTAATAACCGGAGTCTGGATACCCAATGAAACTGACCGGAGCCCGAACACTCAACGTAATAACCGGAGTCTGGATACTCAACGAAACTGACTGGAGCCATAACGCTCAACGTAATAACCGGAGTCTGGATACTCAACAAAAATGACCGAAGCTTGAACGCTCAATGTAATAACCAGAGTCTGGATACTCAACGTAAATGACCAGAGCCTGAACGCTCAACTTAATAACCGGAGTCTGGATACCCAACTAAACCGACCTGAGCCTGAACGCTCAACATAATAACCGGAGACTAGATACCCAACGAAACTGAACGGAGCCTGAACGCTCAACGTAATAACCGGAATCTGGATACTTAATGAAACCGACGGGAGCCTGAATGCTCAACGTAATAACCCGAGTATGGATACTCAACAAAAATGACCGGAGCCTGAACGATCAACGTAATCACCGGAGTCTGGATACCCAACGAAATTGACCGGAGCCTGAACGCTCAACGTAATAACTGGAGTCTGGATACTCAACGAAACTGACCGGAACCTGAACGCTTAACGTGATAACCAGAGTCTGGATACTCAACGAAAATGACCAGAGCCTGAACGCTCAACTTAATAACCGGAGTCTGGATAGCCAACGAAACTGACCTGAGCCTGAACGCTCAACGTAATAATCGGAGACTAGATACCCAACGAAACTGAATGGAGCCTGAACGCTCAACGTAATACCCGGAATCTGGATACTCAATGAAACAGACCGGAGCCTGAACGCTTAACGTAATAACCCGAGTGTGGATACTCAACGAAAATGACCGGAGCCTGAACGATCAACATAATCACCGGAGTCTGGATAACCAACGAAATTGACCGGAGTCTGAACGCTCAACATAATAACCGGAATCTGGATACTCAACGAAACTGACCGGAGCCTGAACGCTCAACGTAATAACCAGAGTCTGGATACTCAATGAAACTGACCGGAGACTGAACCATCAACATAAATACCGGAGTCTGGATACCCGATGAAACTGACCGGAGCCTGAACGCTCAACGTAATAACCGGAGTCTGGATACTAAACGAAACTCACCGGAGCCTGAACGATCAACGTAATAATCGGAGTCTAGATACCCAACGAAACTGACCGGAGCCTGAACGCTCAACGTAATACCGGAATCTAGATACTCAACGAAAATGACCGGAGCCTGAACGCTCAACGTAATAACCAGAGTCTGGATACTCAACGAAAATGACTGGAGCTTGAATGCTCAACGTAATAAATGGAGTTTGGATACTCAACGTAACTTACTGAAGCCTGAACGCTCAACGTAATAACCGGAGTCTGGATACTCAACGAAACTGACCAGAGACTGAACGATCAACGTAATAACCGGAGTCTGAATACCCATCGAAACTGACCAGAGCCTGAACAATCAACGGAATAACCCTTGTCTTGATACCCAACGAAACTGACCGGAGCCTGAACGCTTAACGTATTAACCGAAATCTGGATACTCAACGAAAATGACCGGAGCCTGAACGCTCAACGTGATAACCAGAGTCTGGATAGCCAACGAAACTGACCTGAGCCTGAACGCTCAACGTAATAACCGGAGACTAGATACCCAACGAAATTGAATGGAGCCTGAACGCTCAACGTAATACCCGGAATCTGGATACTTAATGAAACCGACCGGAGCCTGAATGCTTAACGTAATAACCCGAGTGTGGATACTCAACGAAAATGACCGGAGCCTGAACGATCAACGTAATCACCGGAATCTGGATACTCAATGAAAATGACCGGAGTCTAAACCCTCAACGTAATAACCGGAGTCTGGATACTCAACGAAACTGACTGAAGCCAGAACGCTCAACGTAATAACCGGAATCTGGATACTCAACGAAACTGACCGGAGCCTGAACGCTCAACGTAATAACTCGAGTGTGGATACTCAACGAAAATGACCGGAGCCTGAACGATCAACGTAATAACCGGAGTCTGGATACCCAATGAAACTGACCGGAGCCCGAACACTCAACGTAATAACCGGAGTCTGGATAGCCAACGAAACTGACCTGAGCCTGAACGCTCAACGTAATAACCGGAGACTAGATACCCAACGAAACTGAATGGAGCCTGAACGCTCAACATATACCCGGAACTTGGACACTCAATGAAACCGACCGGAGCCTGAATGCTTAACGTAATAACCTGAGTGTGGATACTCAACGAAAATGACCGGAGCCTGAACGATCAACGTAATCACCGGAGTCTAGATACTCAACGAAAATGACCGTAGTCTAAACCCTCAACGTAATAACCGGAGTCTGGATACTCAACGAAACTGACTGAAGCCAGAACGCTCAACGTAATAACCAGAATCTGGATACTCAACGAAACTGACCGGAGCCTGAACGCTCAACGTAATAACCCGAGTGTGGATACTCAACAAAAATGACCGGAGCCTGAACGATCAACGTAATAACCGGAGTCTGGATACCCAATGAAACTGATCGGAGCCCGAACACTCAACGTAATAACCGGAGTCTGGATACTCAACGAAACTGACCGGAGCCATAACCCTCAACGTAATAACCGGAGTCTGGATACTCAACAAAAATGACCGAAGCTTGAACGCTCAATGTAATAACCAGAGTCTGGATACTCAACGTAAATGACCAGAGCCTGAACGCTCAACTTAATAACCGGAGTCTGGATACCCAACTAAACCGACCTGAGCCTGAACGCTCAACATAATAACCGGAGACTAGATACCCAACGAAACTGAACGGAGCCTGAACGCTCAACGTAATAACCGGAATCTGGATACTTAATGAAACCGACCGGAGCCTGAATGCTCAACGTAATAACCCGAGTATGGATACTCAACAAAAATGACCGGAGCCTGAACGATCAACGTAATCACCGGAGTCTGGATACCCAACGAAATTGACCGGAGCCTGAACGCTCAACGTAATAACTGGAGTCTGGATACTCAACGAAACTGACCGGAGCCTGAACGCTTAACGTAATAACCGGAGACTAGATACCCAACGAAGCGGACCGGAGCCTGAATGCTCAACGTAATAACCGGAGTTTGGATACTCAACGAAACTGACCGGAGCCTGAACGCTCAACGTAATAACCGGAGGGTGGATACTCAACGAAAATGTGTGGAGCCTGAACGATCAACGTAATAACCGGAGTCTGGATACTCAACGAAACTTACTGGAGTCTGAATGCTCAACGTAATAACCGGAGTCTGTATACTCAACGAAAATGACCAGAGCCTGAACACTCAACTTAATAACCGGAGTCTGGATACCCAACAAAACTGACCTAAGCCTGAACGCTCAACATAATAACCGGAGACTAGATACCCAACGAAACTGAATGGAGCCTGAACGCTCAACGTAATAACCGGAGTCTGGATGCTCAACGAAACTGACCAGAGCCTGAACGATCAATGTAATAATCAGAAGCTGGATACTCAACAAAACTGACCGGTGCCTGAATGCTCAACGTAATAAACGGAGTCTGGATACTCAACGAAAATGACCGGAGCCTGAACGCTCAACGTAATAACCGGAATCTGGATACTCAACGAAACTGACCGGAGCATGAACGCTCAACGTAATAACCAGAGTCTGGATACTCAACGAAACTGACCGGAGACTGAACCATCAACATAAATACCAGAGTCTGGAAACCCAATGAAACTGACCGGAGCCTGAACGCTCAACGTAATAACCGGAGTCTGGATACTCAACGAAACTGACCGGAGCCTGAACGACCAACGTAATAATTGGAGTCTTGATACCCAACGAAACTGACCGGAGCCTGAACGCTCAACGTAATAACCGAAATCTAGATACTCAACAAAAATGACCGGAGCCTGAACGCTCAACGTAATAACCAGAGTTTGGATACTTAACGAAAATGACTGGAGCTTGAATGCTCAACGTAATAAACGGAGTTTGGATACGCAACGTAACTTACTGAAGCCGTAACGCTCAACGTAATAACCGGAGTCTGGATACTCAAAGAAACTGACCACAGACTGAACGATCAACGTAATAACCGGAGTCTGAATACCCATCGAAACTGACTAGAGCCTGAACAATCAACGGAATAACCGGTGTCTTGATACCCAACGAAACTGACCGAAGCCTGAACACTCAACGTATTAACCGAAATCTGGATACTCAACGAAAATGACCGGAGCCTGAACGCTCAACATGATAACCAGAGTCTGGATACTCAACGAAAATGAACAGAGCCTGAACGCTCAACTTAATAACCGGAGTCTGGATAGCCAACGAAACTGACCTGAGCCTGAACGCTCAACGTAATAACCGGAGACTAGATACCCAACGAAACTGAATGGAGCCTGAACGCTCAACGTAATACCCGGAATCTGGATACTTAATGAAACCGACCGGAGCCTGAATGCTTAACGTAATAACCCGAGTGTCGATACTCAACGAAAATGACCGGAGCCTGAACGATCAACGTAATCACCGGAGTCTGGATACTCAATGAAAATGACCGGAGTCTAAACCCTCAACGTAATAACCGGAGTCTGGATACTCAACGAAACTGACTGAAGCCAGAACGCTCAACGTAATAACCGGAATCTGGATACTCAACGAAACTGACCGGAGCCTGAACGCTCAACGTAATAACTCGAGTGTGGATACTCAACGAAAATGACCGGAGCCTGAACGATCAACGTAATAACCGGAGTCTGGATACCCAATGAAACTGACCGGAGCCCAAACACTCAACGTAATAACCGGAGTCTGGATAGCCAACGAAACTGACCTGAGCCTGAACGCTCAACGTAATAACCGGAGACTAGATACCCAACGAAACTGAATGGAGCCTGAACGCTCAACATATACCCGGAACTTGGACACTCAATGAAACCGACCGGAGCCTGAATGCTTAACGTAATAACCTGAGTGTGGATACTCAACGAAAATGACCGGAGCCTGAACGATCAACGTAATCACCGGAGTCTAGATACTCAACGAAAATGACCGTAGTCTAAACCCTCAACGTAATAACCGGAGTCTGGATACTCAACGAAACTGACTGAAGCCAGAACGCTCAACGTAATAACCAGAATCTGGATACTCAACGAAACTGACCGGAGCCTGAACGCTCAACGTAATAACCCGAGTGTGGATACTCAACAAAAATGACCGGAGCCTGAACGATCAACGTAATAACCGGAGTCTGGATACCCAATGAAACTGACCGGAGCCCGAACACTCAACGTAATAACCGGAGTCTGGATACTCAACGAAACTGACCGGAGCCATAACGCTCAACGTAATAACCGGAGTCTGGATACTCAACAAAAATGACCGAAGCTTGAACGCTCAATGTAATAACCAGAGTCTGGATACTCAACGTAAATGACCAGAGCCTGAACGCTCAACTTAATAACCGGAGTCTGGATACCCAACTAAACCGACCTGAGCCTGAACGCTCAACATAATAACCGGAGACTAGATACCCAACGAAACTGAACGGAGCCTGAACGCTCAACGTAATAACCGGAATCTGGATACTTAATGAAACCGACCGGAGCCTGAATGCTCAACGTAATAACCCGAGTATGGATACTCAACAAAAATGACCGGAGCCTGAACGATCAACGTAATCACCGGAGTCTGGATACCCAACACAATTGACCAGAGCCTGAACGCTCAACGTAATAACTGGAGTCTGGATACTCAACGAAACTGACCGGAGCCTGAACGCTTAACGTGATAACCAGAGTCTGGATACTCAACGAAAATGACCAGAGCCTGAACGCTCAACTTAATAACCGGAGTCTGGATAGCCAACGAAACTGACCTGAGCCTGAACGCTCAACGTAATAATCGGAGACTAGATACCCAACGAAACTGAATGGAGCCTGAACGCTCGACGTAATACCCGGAATCTGGATACTCAATGAAACAGACCGGAGCCTGAACGCTTAACGTAATAACCCGAGTGTGGATACTCAACGAAAATGACCGGAGCCTGAACGATCAACATAATCACCGGAGTCTGGATACCCAACGAAATTGACCGGAGTCTGAACGCTCAACATAATAACCGGAATCTGGATACTCAACGAAACTGACCGGAGCCTGAACGCTCAACGTAATAACCAGAGTCTGGATACTCAATGAAACTGACCGGAGACTGAACCATCAACATAAATACCGGAGTCTGGATACCCGATGAAACTGATCGGAGCCTGAACGCTCAACGTAATAACCGGAGTCTGGATACTAAACGAAACTCACCGGAGCCTGAACGATCAACGTAAAAATCGGAGTCTAGATACCCAACGAAACTGACCGGAGCCTGAACGCTCAACGTAATACCGGAATCTAGATACTCAACGAAAATGACCGGAGCCTGAACGCTCAACGTAATAACCAGAGTCTGGATACTCAACGAAAATGACTGGAGCTTGAATGCTCAACGTAATAAATGGAGTTTGGATACTCAACGTAACTTACTGAAGCCTGAACGCTCAACGTAATAACCGGAGTCTGGATACTCAACGAAACTGACCAGAGACTGAACGATCAACGTAATAACCGGAGTCTGAATACCCATCGAAACTGACCAGAGCCTGAACAATCAACGGAATAACCCTTGTCTTGATACCCAACGAAACTGACCGGAGCCTGAACGCTTAACGTATTAACCGAAATCTGGATACTCAACGAAAATGACCGGAGCCTGAACGCTCAACGTGATAACCAGAGTCTGGATAGCCAACGAAACTGACCTGAGCCTGAACGCTCAACGTAATAACCGGAGACTAGATACCCAACGAAATTGAATGGAGCCTGAACGCTCAACGTAATACCCGGAATCTGGATACTTAATGAAACCGACCGGAGCCTGAATACTTAACGTAATAACCCGAGTGTGGATACTCAACGAAAATGACCGGAGCCTGAACGATCAACGTAATCACCGGAATCTGGATACTCAATGAAAATGACCGGAGTCTAAACCCTCAACGTAATAACCGGAGTCTGGATACTCAACGAAACTGACTGAAGCCAGAACGCTCAACGTAATAACCGGAATCTGGATACTCAACGAAACTGACCGGAGCCTGAACGCTCAACGTAATAACTCGAGTGTGGATACTCAACGAAAATGACCGGAGCCTGAACGATCAACGTAATAACCGGAGTCTGGATACCCAATGAAACGGACCGGAGCCCGAACACTCAACGTAATAACCGGAGTCTGGATAGCCAACGAAACTGACCTGAGCCTGAACGCTCAACGTAATAACCGGAGACTAGATACCCAACGAAACTGAATGGAGCCTGAACGCTCAACATATACCCGGAACTTGGACACTCAATGAAACCGACCGGAGCCTGAATGCTTAACGTAATTACCTGAGTGTGGATACTCAACGAAAATGACCGGAGCCTGAACGATCAACGTAATCACCGGAGTCTAGATACTCAACGAAAATGACCGTAGTCTAAACCCTCAACGTAATAACCGGAGTCTGGATACTCAACGAAACTGACTGAAGCCAGAACGCTCAACGTAATAACCAGAATCTGGATACTCAACGAAACTGACCGGAGCCTGAACGCTCAACGTAATAACCCGAGTGTGGATACTCAACAAAAATGACCGGAGCCTGAACGATCAACGTAATAACCGGAGTCTGGATACCCAATGAAACTGACCGGAGCCCGAACACTCAACGTAATAACCGGAGTCTGGATACTCAACGAAACTGACCGGAGCCATAACGCTCAACGTAATAACCGGAGTCTGGATACTCAACAAAAATGACCGAAGCTGGAACGCTCAATGTAATAACCAGAGTCTGGATACTCAACGTAAATGACCAGAGCCTGAACGCTCAACTTAATAACCGGAGTCTGGATACCCAACTAAACCGACCTGAGCCTGAACGCTCAACATAATAACCGGAGACTAGATACCCAACGAAACTGAACGGAGCCTGAACGCTCAACGTAATAACCGGAATCTGGATACTTAATGAAACCGACCGGAGCCTGAATGCTCAACGTAATAACCCGAGTATGGATACTCAACAAAAATGACCGGAGCCTGAACGATCAACGTAATCACCGGAGTCTGGATACCCAACGAAATTGACCGGAGCCTGAACGCTCAACGTAATAACTGGAGTCTGGATACTCAACGAAACTGACCGGAGCCTGAACGCTTAACGTGATAACCAGAGTCTGGATACTCAACGAAAACGACCAGAGCCTGAACGCTCAACTTAATAACCGGAGTCTGGATAGCCAACGAAACTGACCTGAGCCTGAACGCTCAACGTAATAACCGGAGACTAGATACCCAACGAAATTGAATGGAGCCTGAACGCTCAACGTAATACCCGGAATCTGGATACTCAATGAAACAGACCGGAGCCTGAACGCTTAACGTAATAACCCGAGTGTGGATACTCAACGAAAATGACCGGAGCCTGAACGATCAACATAATCACCGGAGTCTGGATACCCAACGAAATTGACCGGAGTCTGAACGCTCAACATAATAACCGGAATCTGGATACTCAACGAAACTGACCGGAGCCTGAACGCTCAACGTAATAACCAGAGTCTGGATACTCAATGAAACTGACCGGAGACTGAACCATCAACATAAATACCGGAGTCTGGATACCCGATGAAACTGTCCGGAGCCTGAACGCTCAACGTAATAACCGGAGTCTGGATACTAAACGAAACTCACCGGAGCCTGAACGATCAACGTAATAATCGGAGTCTAGATACCCAACGAAACTGACCGGAGCCTGAACGCTCAACGTAATACCGGAATCTAGATACTCAACTAAAATGACCGGAGCCTGAACGCTCAACGTAATAACCAGAGTCTGGATACTCAACGAAAATGACTGGAGCTTGAATGCTCAACGTAATAAATGGAGTTTGGATACTCAACGTAACTTACTGAAGCCTGAACGCTCAACGTAATAACCGGAGTCTGGATACTCAACGAAACTGACCAGAGACTGAACGATCAACGTAATAACCGGAGTCTGAATACCCATCGAAACTGACCAGAGCCTGAACAATCAACGGAATAACCCTTGTCTTGATACCCAACGAAACTGACCGGAGCCTGAACGCTTAACGTATTAACCGAAATCTGGATACTCAACGAAAATGACCGGAGCCTGAACTCTCAACGTGATAACCAGAGTCTGGATAGCCAATGAAACTGACCTGAGCCTGAACGCTCAACGTAATAACCGGAGACTAGATACCCAACGAAATTGAATGGAGCCTGAACGATCAACGTAATAACCGGAGTCTGGTTACCCAATGAAACTGACCGGAGCCTGAATGCTTAACGTAATAACCCGAGTGTGGATACTCAACGAAAATGACCGGAGCCTGAACGATCAACGTAATCACCGGAGTCTGGATACTCAATGAAAATGACCGGAGTCTAAACCCTCAACGTAATAACCGGAGTCTGGATACTCAACGAAACTGACTGAAGCCAGAACGCTCAACGTAATAACCAGAATCTGGATACTCAACGAAACTGACCGGAGCCTGAACGCTCAACGTAATAACCCGAGTGTGGATACTCAACAAAAATGACCGGAGCCTGAACGATCAACGTAATAACCGGAGTCTGGATACCCAATGAAACTGACCGGAGCCCGAACACTCAACGTAATAACCGGAGTCTGGATACTCAACGAAACTGACCGGAGCCATAACGCTCAACGTAATAACCGGAGACTAGATACTCAACAAAAATGACCGAAGCTTGAACGCTCAATGTAATAACCAGAGTCTGGATACTCAACGTAAATGACCAGAGCCTGAACGCTCAACTTAATAACCGGAGTCTGGATACCCAACTAAACCGACCTGAGCCTGAACGCTCAACATAATAACCGGAGACTAGATACCCAACGAAACTGAACGGAGCCTGAACGCTCAACGTAATAACCGGAATCTGGATACTCAATGAAACCGACCGGAGCCTGAATGCTCAACGTAATAACCCGAGTATGGATACTCAACAAAAATGACCGGAGCCTGAACGATCAACGTAATCACCGGAGTCTGGATACCCAACGAAATTGACCGGAGCCTGAACGCTCAACGTAATAACTGGAGTCTGGATACTCAACGAAACTGACCGGAGCCTGAACGCTTAACGTGATAACCAGAGTCTGGATACTCAACGAAAATGACCAGAGCCTGAACGCTCAACTTAATAACCGGAGTCTGGATAGCCAACGAAACTGACCTGAGCCTGAACGCTCAACGTAATAATCGGAGACTAGATACCCAACGAAACTGAATGGAGCCTGAACGCTCAACGTAATACCCGGAATCTGGATACTCAATGAAACAGACCGGAGCCTGAACGCTTAACGTAATAACCCGAGTGTGGATACTCAACGAAAATGACCGGAGCCTGAACGATCAACATAATCACCGGAGTCTGGATACCCAACGAAATTGACCGGAGTCTGAACGCTCAACATAATAACCGGAATCTGGATACTCAACGAAACTGAACGGAGCCTGAACGCTCAACGTAATAACCAGAGTCTGGATACTCAATGAAACTGACTGGAGACTGAACCATCAACATAAATACCGGAGTCTGGATACCCAATGAAACTGACCGGAGCCTGAACGCTCAACGTAATAACCGGAGTCTGGATACTAAACGAAACTCACCGGAGCCTGAACGATCAACGTAATAATCGGAGTCTAGATACCCAACGAAACTGACCGGAGCCTGAACGCTCAACGTAATACCGGAATCTAGATACTCAACGAAAATGACCGGAGCCTGAACGCTCAACGTAATAACCAGAGTCTGGATACTCAACGAAAATGACTGGAGCTTGAATGCTCAACGTAATAAACGGAGTTTCGATACTCAACGTAACTTACTGAAGCCTGAACGCTCAACGTAATAACCGGAGTCTGGATACTCAACGAAACTGACCAGAGACTGAACGATCAACGTAATAACCGGAGTCTGAATACCCATCGAAACTGACCAGAGCCTGAACAATCAACAGAATAACCCTTGTCTTGATACCCAACGAAACTGACCGGAGCCTGAACGCTTAACATATTAACCGAAATATGGATACTCAACGAAAATGACCGGAGCCTGAACGCTCAACGTGATAACCAGAGTCTGGATAGCCAACGAAACTGACCTGAGCCTGAACGCTCAACGTAATAACCGGAGACTAGATACCCAATGAAATTGAATGGAGCCTGAACTATCAACGTAATAACCGGAGTCTGGTTACCCAATGAAACTGACCGGAGCCTGAATGCTTAACGTAATAACCCGAGTGTGGATACTCAACGAAAATGACCGGAGCCTGAACGATCAACGTAATCACCGGAGTCTGGATACTCAATGAAAATGACCGGAGTCTAAACCCTCAACGTAATAACCGGAGTCTGGATACTCAACGAAACTGACTGAAGCCAGAACGCTCAACGTAATAACCAGAATCTGGATACTCAACGAAACTGACCGGAGCCTGAACGCTCAACGTAATAACCCGAGTGTGGATACTCAACAAAAATGACCGGAGCCTGAACGATCAACGTAATAACCGGAGTCTGGATACCCAATGAAACTGACCGGAGCCCGAACACTCAACGTAATAACCGGAGTCTGGATACTCAACGAAACTGACCGGAGCCATAACGCTCAACGTAATAACCGGAGTCTGGATACTCAACAAAAATGACCGAAGCTTGAACGCTCAATGTAATAACCAGAGTCTGGATACTCAACGTAAATAACCAGAGCCTGAACGCTCAACTTAATAAACGGAGTCTGGATACCCAACTAAACCGACCTGAGCCTGAACGCTCAACATAATAACCGGAGACTAGATACCCAACGAAACTGAACGGAGCCTGAACGCTCAACGTAATAACCGGAATCTGGATACTCAATGAAACCGACCGGAGCCTGAATGCTCAACGTAATAACCCGAGTATGGATACTCAACAAAAATGACCGGAGCCTGAACGATCAACGTAATCACCGGAGTCTGGATACCCAACGAAATTGACCGGAGCCTGAACGCTCAACGTAATAACTGGAGTCTGGATACTCAACGAAACTGACCGGAGCCTGAATGCTTAACGTGATAACCAGAGTCTGGATACTCAACGAAAATGACCAGAGCCTGAACGCTCAACTTAATAACCGGAGTCTGGATAGCCAACGAAACTGACCTGAGCCTGAACGCTCAACGTAATAATCGGAGACTAGATACCCAACGAAACTGAATGGAGCCTGAACGCTCAACGTAATACCCGGAATCTGGATACTCAATGAAACAGACCGGAGCCTGAACGCTTAACGTAATAACCCGAGTGTGGATACTCAACGAAAATGACCGGAGCCTGAACGATCAACATAATCACCGGAGTCTGGATACCCAACGAAATTGACCGGAGTCTGAACGCTCAACATAATAACCGGAATCTGGATACTCAACGAAACTGACCGGAGCCTGAACGCTCAACGTAATAACCAGAGTCTGGATACTCAATGAAACTGACTGGAGACTGAACCATCAACATAAATACCGGAGTCTGGATACCCAATGAAACTGACCGGAGCCTGAACGCTCAACGTAATAACCGGAGTCTGGATACTAAACGAAACTCACCGGAGCCTGAACGATCAACGTAATAATCGGAGTCTAGATACCCAACGAAACTGACCGGAGCCTGAACGCTCAACGTAATACCGGAATCTAGATACTCAACGAAAATGACCGGAGCCTGAACGCTCAACGTAATAACCAGAGTCTGGATACTCAACGAAAATGACTGGAGCTTGAATGCTCAACGTAATAAACGGAGTTTGGATACTCAACGTAACTTACTGAAGCCTGAACGCTCAACGTAATAACCGGAGTCTGGATACTCAACGAAACTGACCAGAGACTGAACGATCAACGTAATAACCGGAGTCTGAATACCCATCGAAACTGACCAGAGCCTGAACAATCAACGGAATAACCCTTGTCTTGATACCCAACGAAACTGACCGGAGCCTGAACGCTTAACGTATTAACCGAAATCTGGATACTCAACGAAAATGACCGGAGCCTGAACGCTCAACGTGATAACCAGAGTCTGGATAGCCAACGAAACTGACCTGAGCCTGAACGCTCAACGTAATAACCGGAGACTAGATACCCAACGAAATTGAATGGAGCCTGAACGATCAACGTAATAACCGGAGTCTGGTTACCCAATGAAACTGACCGGAGCCTGAATGCTTAACGTAATAACCCGAGTGTGGATACTCAACGAAAATGACCGGAGCCTGAACGATCAACGTAATCACCGGAGTCTGGATACTCAATGAAAATGACCGGAGTCTAAACCCTCAACGTAATAACCGGAGTCTGGATACTCAACGAAACTGACTGAAGCCAGAACGCTCAACGTAATAACCAGAATCTGGATACTCAACGAAACTGACCGGAGCCTGAACGCTCAACGTAATAACCCGAGTGTGGATACTCAACAAAAATGACCGGAGCCTGAACGATCAACGTAAAAACCGGAGTCTGGATACCCAATGAAACTGACCGGAGCCCGAACACTCAACGTAATAACCGGAGTCTGGATACTCAACGAAACTGACCGGAGCCATAACGCTCAACGTAATAACCGGAGTCTGGTTACTCAACAAAAATGACCGAAGCTTGAACGCTCAATGTAATAACCAGAGTCTGGATACTCAACATAAATGACCAGAGCCTGAACGCTCAACTTAATAACCGGAGTCTGGATACCCAACTAAACCGACCTGAGCCTGAACGCTCAACATAATAACCGGAGACTAGATACCCAACGAAACTGAACGGAGCCTGAACGCTCAACGTAATAACCGGAATCTGGATACTCAATGAAACCGACCGGAGCCTGAATGCTCAACGTAATAACCCGAGTATGGATACTCAACAAAAATGACCGGAGCCTGAACGATCAACGTAATCACCGGAGTCTGGATACCCAACGAAATTGACCGGAGCCTGAACGCTCAACGTAATAACTGGAGTCTGGATACTCAACGAAACTGACCGGAGCCTGAATGCTTAACGTGATAACCAGAGTCTGGATACTCAACGAAAATGACCAGAGCCTGAACGCTCAACTTAATAACCGGAGTCTGGATAGCCAACGAAACTGACCTGAGCCTGAACGCTCAACGTAATAATCGGAGAGTAGATACCCAACGAAACTGAATGGAGCCTGAACGCTCAACGTAATACCCGGAATCTGGATACTCAATGAAACAGACCGGAGCCTGAACGCTTAACGTAATAACCCGAGTGTGGATACTCAACGAAAATGACCGGAGCCTGAACGATCAACATAATCACCGGAGTCTGGATACCCAACGAAATTGACCGGAGTCTGAACGCTCAACATAATAACCGGAATCTGGATACTCAACGAAACTGACCGGAGCCTGAACGCTCAACGTAATAACCAGAGTCTGGATACTCAATGAAACTGACTGGAGACTGAAACATCAACATAAATACCGGAGTCTGGATACCCAATGAAACTGACCGGAGCCTGAACGCTCAACGTAATAACCGGAGTCTGGATACTAAACGAAACTCACCGGAGCCTGAACGATCAACGTAATAATCGGAGTCTAGATACCCAACGAAACTGACCGGAGCCTAAACGCTCAACGTAATACCGGAATCTAGATACTCAACGAAAATGACCGGAGCCTGAACGCTCAACGTAATAACCAGAGTCTGGATACTCAACGAAAATGACTGGAGCTTGAATGCTCAACGTAATAAACGGAGTTTGGATACTCAACGTAACTTACTGAAGCCTGAACGCTCAACGTAATAACCGGAGTCTGGATACTCAACGAAACTGACCAGAGACTGAACGATCAACGTAATAACCGGAGTCTGAATACCCATCGAAACTGACCAGAGCCTGAACAATCAACGGAATAACCCTTGTCTTGATACCCAACGAAACTGACCGGAGCCTGAACGCTTAACGTATTAACCGAAATCTGGATACTCAACGAAAATGACCGGAGCCTGAACGCTCAACGTGATAACCAGAGTCTGGATAGCCAACGAAACTGACCTGAGCCTGAACGCTCAACGTAATAACCGGAGACTAGATACCCAACGAAATTGAATGGAGCCTGAACGATCAACGTAATAACCGGAGTCTGGTTACCCAATGAAACTGACCGGAGCCTGAATGCTTAACGTAATAACCCGAGTGTGGATACTCAACGAAAATGACCGGAGCCTGAACGATCAACGTAATCACCGGAGTCTGGATACTCAATGAAAATGACCGGAGTCTAAACCCTCAACGTAATAACCGGAGTCTGGATACTCAACGAAACTGACTGAAGCCAGAACGCTCAACGTAATAACCAGAATCTGGATACTCAACGAAACTGACCGGAGCCTGAACGCTCAACGTAATAACCCGAGTGTGGATACTCAACAAAAATGACCGGAGCCTGAACGATCAACGTAATAACCGGAGTCTGGATACCCAATGAAACTGACCGGAGCCCGAACACTCAACGTAATAACCGGAGTCTGGATACTCAACGAAACTGACCGGAGCCATAACGCTCAACGTAATAACCGGAGTCTGGTTACTCAACAAAAATGACCGAAGCTTGAACGCTCAATGTAATAACCAGAGTCTGGATACTCAACGTAAATGACCAGAGCCTGAACGCTCAACTTAATAACCGGAGTCTGGATACCCAACTAAACCGACCTGAGCCTGAACGCTCAACATAATAACCGGAGACTAGATACCCAACGAAACTGAACGGAGCCTGAACGCTCAACGTAATAACCGGAATCTGGATACTCAATGAAACCGACCGGAGCCTGAATGCTCAACGTAATAACCCGAGTATGGATACTCAACAAAAATGACCGGAGCCTGAACGATCAACGTAATCACCGGAGTCTGGATACCCAACGAAATTGACCGGAGCCTGAACGCTCAACGTAATAACTGGAGTCTGGATACTCAACGAAACTGACCGGAGCCTGAACGCTTAACGTGATAACCAGAGTCTGGATACTCAACGAAAATGACCAGAGCCTGAACGCTCAACTTAATAACCGGAGTCTGGATAGCCAACGAAACTGACCTGAGCCTGAACGCTCAACGTAATAATCGGAGACTAGATACCCAACGAAACTGAATGGAGCCTGAACGCTCAACGTAATACCCGGAATCTGGATACTCAATGAAACAGACCGGAGCCTGAACGCTTAACGTAATAACCCGAGTGTGGATACTCAACGAAAATGACCGGAGCCTGAACGATCAACATAATCACCGGAGTCTGGATACCCAACGAAATTGACCGGAGTCTGAACGCTCAACATAATAACCGGAATCTGGATACTCAACGAAACTGACCGGAGCCTGAACGCTCAACGTAATAACCAGAGTCTGGATACTCAATGAAACTGACTGGAGACTGAACCATCAACATAAATACCGGAGTCTGGATACCCAATGAAACTGACCGGAGCCTGAACGCTCAACGTAATAACCGGAGTCTGGATACTAAACGAAACTCACCGGAGCCTGAACGATCAACGTAATAATCGGAGTCTAGATACCCAACGAAACTGACCGGAGCCTAAACGCTCAACGTAATACCGGAATCTAGATACTCAACGAAAATGACCGGAGCCTGAACGCTCAACGTAATAACCAGAGTCTGGATACTCAACGAAAATGACTGGAGCTTGAATGCTCAACGTAATAAACGGAGTTTGGATACTCAACGTAACTTACTGAAGCCTGAACGCTCAACGTAATAACCGGAGTCTGGATACTCAACGAAACTGACCAGAGACTGAACGATCAACGTAATAACCGGAGTCTGAATACCCATCGAAACTGACCAGAGCCTGAACAATCAACGGAATAACCCTTGTCTTGATACCCAACGAAACTGACCGGAGCCTGAACGCTTAACGTATTAACCGAAATCTGGATACTCAACGAAAATGACCGGAGCCTGAACGCTCAACGTGATAACCAGAGTCTGGATAGCCAACGAAACTGACCTGAGCCTGAACGCTCAACGTAATAACCGGAGACTAGATACCCAACGAAATTGAATGGAGCCTGAACGATCAACGTAATAACCGGAGTCTGGTTACCCAATGAAACTGACCGGAGCCTGAATGCTTAATGTAATAACCCGAGTGTGGATACTCAACGAAAATGACCGGAGCCTGAACGATCAACGTAATCACCGGAGTCTGGATACTCAATGAAAATGACCGGAGTCTAAACCCTCAACGTAATAACCGGAGTCTGGAAACTCAACGAAACTGACTGAAGCCAGAACGCTCAACGTAATAACCAGAATATGGATACTCAACGAAACTGACCGGAGCCTGAACGCTCAACGTAATAACCCGAGTGTGGATACTCAACAAAAATGACCGGAGCCTGAACGATCAACGTAATAACCGGAGTCTGGATACCCAATGAAACTGACCGGAGCCCGAACACTCAACGTAATAACCGGAGTCTGGATACTCAACGAAACTGACCGGAGCCATAACGCTCAACGTAATAACCGGAGTCTGGTTACTCAACAAAAATGACCGAAGCTTGAACGCTCAATGTAATAACCAGAGTCTGGATACTCAACGTAAATGACCAGAGCCTGAACGCTCAACTTAATAACCGGAGTCTGGATACCCAACTAAACCGACCTGAGCCTGAACGCTCAACATAATAACCGGAGACTAGATACCCAACGAAACTGAACGGAGCCTGAACGCTCAACGTAATAACCGGAATCTGGATACTCAATGAAACCGACCGGAGCCTGAATGCTCAACGTAATAACCCGAGTATGGATACTCAACAAAAATGACCGGAGCCTGAACGATCAACGTAATCACCGGAGTCTGGATACCCAACGAAATTGACCGGAGCCTGAACGCTCAACGTAATAACTGGAGTCTGGATACTCAACGAAACTGACCGGAGCCTGAACGCTTAACGTGATAACCAGAGTCTGGATACTCAACGAAAATGACCAGAGCCTGAACGCTCAACTTAATAACCGGAGTCTGGATAGCCAACGAAACTGACCTGAGCCTGAACGCTCAACGTAATAATCGGAGACTAGATACCCAACGAAACTGAATGGAGCCTGAACGCTCAACGTAATACCCGGAATCTGGATACTCAATGAAACAGACCGGAGCCTGAACGCTTAACGTAATAACCCGAGTGTGGATACTCAACGAAAATGACCGGAGCCTGAACGATCAACATAATCACCGGAGTCTGGATACCCAACGAAATTGACCGGAGTCTGAACGCTCAACATAATAACCGGAATCTGGATACTCAACGAAACTGACCGGAGCCTGAACGCTCAACGTAATAACCAGAGTCTGGATACTCAATGAAACTGACTGGAGACTGAACCATCAACATAAATACCGGAGTCTGGATACCCAATGAAACTGACCGGAGCCTGAACGCTCAACGTAATAACCGGAGTCTGGATACTAAACGAAACTCACCGGAGCCTGAACGATCAACGTAATAATCGGAGTCTAGATACCCAACGAAACTGACCGGAGCCTGAACGCTCAACGTAATACCGGAATCTAGATACTCAACGAAAATGACCGGAGCCTGAACGCTCAACGTAATAACCAGAGTCTGGATACTCAACGAAAATGACTGGAGCTTGAATGCTCAACGTAATAAACGGAGTTTGGATACTCAACGTAACTTACTGAAGCCTGAACGCTCAACGTAATAACCGGAGTCTGGATACTCAACGAAACTGACCAGAGACTGAACGATCAACGTAATAACCGGAGTCTGAATACCCATCGAAACTGACCAGAGCCTGAACAATCAACGGAATAACCCTTGTCTTGATACCCAACGAAACTGACCGGAGCCTGAACGCTTAACGTATTAACCGAAATCTGGATACTCAACGAAAATGACCGGAGCCTGAACGCTCAACGTGATAACCAGAGTCTGGATAGCCAACGAAACTGACCTGAGCCTGAACGCTCAACGTAATAACCGGAGACTAGATACCCAACGAAATTGAATGGAGCCTGAACGATCAACGTAATAACCGGAGTCTGGTTACCCAATGAAACTGACCGGAGCCTGAATGCTTAACGTAATAACCCGAGTGTGGATACTCAACGAAAATGACCGGAGCCTGAACGATCAACGTAATCACCGGAGTCTGGATACTCAATGAAAATGACCGGAGTCTAAACCCTCAACGTAATAACCGGAGTCTGGATACTCAACGAAACTGACTGAAGCCAGAACGCTCAACGTAATAACCAGAATCTGGATACTCAACGAAACTGACCGGAGCCTGAACGCTCAACGTAATAACCCGAGTGTGGATACTCAACAAAAATGACCGGAGCCTGAACGATCAACGTAATAACCGGAGTCTGGATACCCAATGAAACTGACCGGAGCCCGAACACTCAACGTAATAATCGGAGTCTGGATACTCAACGAAACTGACCGGAGCCATAACGCTCAACGTAATAACCGGAGTCTGGTTACTCAACAAAAATGACCGAAGCTTGAACGCTCAATGTAATAACCAGAGTCTGGATACTCAACGTAAATGACCAGAGCCTGAACGCTCAACTTAATAACCGGAGTCTGGATACCCAACTAAACCGACCTGAGCCTGAACGCTCAACATAATAACCGGAGACTAGATACCCAACGAAACTGAACGGAGCCTGAACGCTCAACGTAATAACCGGAATCTGGATACTCAATGAAACCGACCGGAGCCTGAATGCTCAACGTAATAACCCGAGTATGGATACTCAACAAAAATGACCGGAGCCTGAACGATCAACGTAATCACCGGAGTCTGGATACCCAACGAAATTGACCGGAGCCTGAACGCTCAACGTAATAACTGGAGTCCGGATACTCAACGAAACTGACCGGAGCCTGAACGCTTAACGTGATAACCAGAGTCTGGATACTCAACGAAAATGACCAGAGCCTGAACGCTCAACTTAATAACCGGAGTCTGGATAGCCAACGAAACTGACCTGAGCCTGAACGCTCAACGTAATAATCGGAGACTAGATACCCAACGAAACTGAATGGAGCCTGAACGCTCAACGTAATACCCGGAATCTGGATACTCAATGAAACAGACCGGAGCCTGAACGCTTAACGTAATAACCCGAGTGTGGATACTCAACGAAAATGACCGGAGCCTGAACGATCAACATAATCACCGGAGTCTGGATACCCAACGAAATTGACCGGAGTCTGAACGCTCAACATAATAACCGGAATCTGGATACTCAACGAAACTGACCGGAGCCTGAACGCTCAACGTAATAACCAGAGTCTGGATACTCAATGAAACTGACTGGAGACTGAACCATCAACATAAATACCGGAGTCTGGATACCCAATGAAACTGACCGGAGCCTGAACGCTCAACGTAATAACCGGAGTCTGGATACTAAACGAAACTCACCGGAGCCTGAACGATCAACGTAATAATCGGAGTCTAGATACCCAACGAAACTGACCGGAGCCTGAACGCTCAACGTAATACCGGAATCTAGATACTCAACGAAAATGACCGGAGCCTGAACGCTCAACGTAATAACCAGAGTCTGGATACTCAACGAAAATGACTGGAGCTTGAATGCTCAACGTAATAAACGGAGTTTGGATACTCAACGTAACTTACTGAAGCCTGAACGCTCAACGTAATAACCGGAGTTGGATACTCAACGAAACTGACCAGAGACTGAACGATCAACGTAATAACCGGAGTCTGAATACCCATCGAAACTGACCAGAGCCTGAACAATCAACGGAATAACCCTTGTCTTGATACCCAACGAAACTGACCGGAGCCTGAACGCTTAACGTATTAACCGAAATCTGGATACTCAACGAAAATGACCGGAGCCTGAACGCTCAACGTGATAACCAGAGTCTGGATAGCCAACGAAACTGACCTGAGCCTGAACGCTCAACGTAATAACCGGAGACTAGATACCCAACGAAATTGAATGGAGCCTGAACGATCAACGTAATAACCGGAGTCTGGTTACCCAATGAAACTGACCGGAGCCTGAATGCTTAACGTAATAACCCGAGTGTGGATACTCAACGAAAATGACCGGAGCCTGAACGATCAACGTAATCACCGGAGTCTGGATACTCAATGAAAATGACCGGAGTCTAAACCCTCAACGTAATAACCGGAGTCTAGATACTCCACGAAACTGACTGAAGCCAGAACGCTCAACGTAATAACCAGAATCTGGATACTCAACGAAACTGACCGGAGCCTGAACGTTCAACGTAATAACCCGAGTGTGGATACTCAACAAAAATGACCGGAGCCTGAACGATCAACGTAATAACCGGAGTCTGGATACCCAATGAAACTGACCGGAGCCCGAACACTCAACGTAATAACCGGAGTCTGGATACTCAACGAAACTGACCGGAGCCATAACGCTCAACGTAATAACCGGAGTCTGGTTACTCAACAAAAATGACCGAAGCTTGAACGCTCAATGTAATAACCAGAGTCTGGATACTCAACGTAAATGACCAGAGCCTGAACGCTCAACTTAATAACCGGAGTCTGGATACCCAACTAAACCGACCTGAGCCTGAACGCTCAACATAATAACCGGAGACTAGATACCCAACGAAACTGAACGGAGCCTGAACGCTCAACGTAATAACCGGAATCTGGATACTCAATGAAACCGACCGGAGCCTGAATGCTCAACGTAATAACCCGAGTATGGATACTCAACAAAAATGACCGGAGCCTGAACGATCAACGTAATCACCGGAGTCTGGATACCCAACGAAATTGACCGGAGCCTGAACGCTCAACGTAATAACTGGAGTCTGGATACTCAACGAAACTGACCGGAGCCTGAACGCTTAACGTGATAACCAGAGTCTGGATACTCAACGAAAATGACCAGAGCCTGAACGCTCAACTTAATAACCGGAGTCTGGATAGCCAACGAAACTGACCTGAGCCTGAACGCTCAACGTAATAATCGGAGACTAGATACCCAACGAAACTGAATGGAGCCTGAACGCTCAACGTAATACCCGGAATCTGGATACTCAATGAAACAGACCGGAGCCTGAACGCTTAACGTAATAACCCGAGTGTGGATACTCAACGAAAATGACCGGAGCCTGAACGATCAACATAATCACCGGAGTCTGGATACCCAACGAAATTGACCGGAGTCTGAACGCTCAACATAATAACCGGAATCTGGATACTCAACGAAACTGACCGGAGCCTGAACGCTCAACGTAATAACCAGAGTCTGGATACTCAATGAAACTGACTGGAGACTGAACCATCAACATAAATACCGGAGTCTGGATACCCAATGAAACTGACCGGAGCCTGAACGCTCAACGTAATAACCGGAGTCTGGATACTAAACGAAACTCACCGGAGCCTGAACGATCAACGTAATAATCGGAGTCTAGATACCCAACGAAACTGACCGGAGCCTGAACGCTCAACGTAATACCGGAATCTAGATACTCAACGAAAATGACCGGAGCCTGAACGCTCAACGTAATAACCAGAGTCTGGATACTCAACGAAAATGACTGGAGCTTGAATGCTCAACGTAATAAACGGAGTTTGGATACTCAACGTAACTTACTGAAGCCTGAACGCTCAACGTAATAACCGGAGTTGGATACTCAACGAAACTGACCAGAGACTGAACGATCAACGTAATAACCGGAGTCTGAATACCCATCGAAACTGACCAGAGCCTGAACAATCAACGGAATAACCCTTGTCTTGATACCCAACGAAACTGACCGGAGCCTGAACGCTTAACGTATTAACCGAAATCTGGATACTCAACGAAAATGACCGGAGCCTGAACGCTCAACGTGATAACCAGAGTCTGGATAGCCAACGAAACTGACCTGAGCCTGAACGCTCAACGTAATAACCGGAGACTAGATACCCAACGAAATTGAATGGAGCCTGAACGATCAACGTAATAACCGGAGTCTGGTTACCCAATGAAACTGACCGGAGCCTGAATGCTTAACGTAATAACCCGAGTGTGGATACTCAACGAAAATGACCGGAGCCAGAACGATCAACGTAATCACCGGAGTCTGGATACTCAATGAAAATGACCGGAGTCTAAACCCTCAACGTAATAACCGGAGTCTAGATACTCAACGAAACTGACTGAAGCCAGAACGCTCAATGTAATAACCAGAATCTGGATACTCAACGAAACTGACCGGAGCCTGAACGCTCAACGTAATAACCCGAGTGTGGATACTCAACAAAAATGACCGGAGCCTGAACGATCAACGTAATAACCGGAGTCTGGATACCCAATGAAACTGACCGGAGCCCGAACACTCAACGTAATAACCGGAGTCTGGATACTCAACGAAACTGACCGGAGCCATAACGCTCAACGTAATAACCGGAGTCTGGTTACTCAACAAAAATGACCGAAGCTTGAACGCTCAATGTAATAACCAGAGTCTGGATACTCAACGTAAATGACCAGAGCCTGAACGCTCAACTTAATAACCGGAGTCTGGATACCCAACTAAACCGACCTGAGCCTGAACGCTCAACATAATAACCGGAGACTAGATACCCAACGAAACTGAACGGAGCCTGAACGCTCAACGTAATAACCGGAATCTGGATACTCAATGAAACCGACCGGAGCCTGAATGCTCAACGTAATAACCCGAGTATGGATACTCAACAAAAATGACCGGAGCCTGAACGATCAACGTAATCACCGGAGTCTGGATACCCAACGAAATTGACCGGAGCCTGAACGCTCAACGTAATAACTGGAGTCTGGATACTCAACGAAACTGACCGGAGCCTGAACGCTTAACGTGATAACCAGAGTCTGGATACTCAACGAAAATGACCAGAGCCTGAACGCTCAACTTAATAACCGGAGTCTGGATAGCCAACGAAACTGACCTGAGCCTGAACGCTCAACGTAATAATCGGAGACTAGATACCCAACGAAACTGAATGGAGCCTGAACGCTCAACGTAATACCCGGAATCTGGATACTCAATGAAACAGACCGGAGCCTGAACGCTTAACGTAATAACCCGAGTGTGGATACTCAACGAAAATGACCGGAGCCTGAACGATCAACATAATCACCGGAGTCTGGATACCCAACGAAATTGACCGGAGTCTGAACGCTCAACATAATAACCGGAATCTGGATACTCAACGAAACTGACCGGAGCCTGAACGCTCAACGTAATAACCAGAGTCTGGATACTCAATGAAACTGACTGGAGACTGAACCATCAACATAAATACCGGAGTCTGGATACCCAATGAAACTGACCGGAGCCTGAACGCTCAACGTAATAACCGGAGTCTGGATACTAAACGAAACTCACCGGAGCCTGAACGATCAACGTAATAATCGGAGTCTAGATACCCAACGAAACTGACCGGAGCCTGAACGCTCAACGTAATACCGGAATCTAGATACTCAACGAAAATGACCGGAGCCTGAACGCTCAACGTAATAACCAGAGTCTGGATACTCAACGAAAATGACTGGAGCTTGAATGCTCAACGTAATAAACGGAGTTTGGATACTCAACGTAACTTACTGAAGCCTGAACGCTCAACGTAATAACCGGAGTTGGATACTCAACGAAACTGACCAGAGACTGAACGATCAACGTAATAACCGGAGTCTGAATACCCATCGAAACTGACCAGAGCCTGAACAATCAACGGAATAACCCTTGTCTTGATACCCAACGAAACTGACCGGAGCCTGAACGCTTAACGTATTAACCGAAATCTGGATACTCAACGAAAATGACCGGAGCCTGAACGCTCAACGTGATAACCAGAGTCTGGATAGCCAACGAAACTGACCTGAGCCTGAACGCTCAACGTAATAACCGGAGACTAGATACCCAACGAAATTGAATGGAGCCTGAACGATCAACGTAATAACCGGAGTCTGGTTACCCAATGAAACTGACCGGAGCCTGAATGCTTAACGTAATAACCCGAGTGTGGATACTCAACGAAAATGACCGGAGCCAGAACGATCAACGTAATCACCGGAGTCTGGATACTCAATGAAAATGACCGGAGTCTAAACCCTCAACGTAATAACCGGAGTCTAGATACTCAACGAAACTGACTGAAGCCAGAACGCTCAATGTAATAACCAGAATCTGGATACTCAACGAAACTGACCGGAGCCTGAACGCTCAACGTAATAACCCGAGTGTGGATACTCAACAAAAATGACCGGAGCCTGAACGATCAACGTAATAACCGGAGTCTGGATACCCAATGAAACTGACCGGAGCCCGAACACTCAACGTAATAACCGGAGTCTGGATACTCAACGAAACTGACCGGAGCCATAACGCTCAACGTAATAACCGGAGTCTGGATACTCAACAAAAATGACCGAAGCTTGAACGCTCAATGTAATAACCAGAGTCTGGATACTCAACGTAAATGACCAGAGCCTGAATGCTCAACTTAATAACCGGAGACTGGATACCCAACTAAACCGACCTGAGCCTGAACGCTCAACATAATAACCCGAGACTAGATACCCAACGAAACTGAACGGAGCCTGAACGCTCAACGTAATAACCGGAATCTGGATACTCAATGAAACCGACCGGAGCCTGAATGCTCAACGTAATAACCCGAGTATGGATACTCAACAAAAATGACCGGAGCCTGAACGATCAACGTAATCACCGGAGTCTGGATACCCAACGAAATTGACCGGAGCCTGAACGCTCAACGTAATAACTGGAGTCTGGATACTCAACGAAACTGACCGTAGCCTGAACGCTTAACGTGATAACCAGAGTCTGGATACTCAACGAAAATGACCAGAGCCTGAACGCTCAACTTAATAACCGGAGTCTGGATAGCCAACGAAACTGACCTGAGCCTGAACGCTCAACGTAATAATCGGAGACTAGATACCCAACGAAACTGAATGGAGCCTGAACGCTCAACGTAATACCCGGAATCTGGATACTCAATGAAACAGACCGGAGCCTGAACGCTTAACGTAATAACCCGAGTGTGGATACTCAACGAAAATGACCGGAGCCTGAACGATCAACATAATCACCGGAGTCTGGATACCCAACGAAATTGACCGGAGTCTGAACGCTCAACATAATAACCGGAATTTGGATACTCAACGAAACTGACCAGAGCCTGAACGCTCAACGTAATAACCAGAGTCTGGATACTCAATGAAACTGACTGGAGACTGAACCATCAACATAAATACCGGAGTCTGGATACCCAATGAAACAGACCGGAGCCTGAACGCTCAACGTAATAACCGGAGTCTGGATACTAAACGAAACTCACCGGAGCCTGAACGATCAACGTAATAATCGGAGTCTAGATACCCAACGAAACTGACCGGAGCCTGAACGCTCAACATAATACCGGAATCTAGATACTCAACGAAAATGACCGGAGCCTGAACGCTCAACGTAATAACCAGAGTCTGGATACTCAACGAAAATGACTGGAGCTTGAATGCTCAACGTAATAAACGGAGTTTGGATACTCAACGTAACTTACTGAAGCCTGAACGCTCAACGTAATAACCGGAGTCTAGATACTCAACGAAACTGACCAGAGACTGAACGATCAACGTAATAACCGGAGTCTGAATACCCATCGAAACTGACCAGAGCCTGAACAATCAACGGAATAACCCTTGTCTTGATACCGAACGAAACTGACCGGAGCCTGAACGCTTAACGTATTAACCGAAATCTGGATACTCAACGAAAATGACCGGAGTCTGAACGCTCAACGTGATAACCAGAGTCTGGATAGCCAACGAAACTGACCTGAGCCTGAACGCTCAACGTAATAACCGGAGACTAGATACCCAACGAAATTGAATGGAGCCTGAACGATCAACGTAATAACCGGAGTCTGGTTACCCAATGAAACTGACCGGAGCCTGAATGCTTAACGTAATAACCCGAGTGTGGATACTCAACGAAAATGACCGGAGCCTGAACGATCAACGTAATCACCGGAGTCTGGATACTCAATGAAAATGACCGGAGTCTAAACCCTCAACATAATAACCGGAGTCTGGATACTCAACGAAACTGACTGAAGCCAGAACGCTCAATGTAATAACCGGAATCTGGATAGTCAACGAAACTGACCGGAGCCTGAACGCTCAACGTAATAACCCGAGTGTGGATACTCAACGAAAATGACCGGAGCCTGAACGATCAACTTAATAACCAGAGTTTGGATACCCAATGAAACTGACCGGAGCCCGAACGCTCAACGTAATAACCCGAGTCTGGATACTCAACGAAACTGACCGGAGCCTGAACGCTCAACGTAATAACCAGAGTCTGGATACTCAACGAAAATGACCGGAGCTTGAACGCTCAACGTAATAACCGGAATCTGGATACTCAATGAAACCGACCGGAGCCTGAATGCTCAACGTAATAACCCGGGTATGGATACTCAACGAAAATGACCGGAGCCTGAACGATCAACGTAATCACCGGAGTCTGGATACCCAACGAAATTGACCGGAGCCTGAACGCTCAACATAATAACCGGAGTCTGAATACTCAACGAAACTGACCGGAGCCTGAACGTTCAACGTAATAACCGGAGTTATGATACTCAACAAAAATGACTGGATCCTGAATGCTCAACTTAATGGCCGAAGTCTGGATACTCAACAAAAATGTCCAGAGCCTGAACGATCAACGTAATAACCGGAGTCTGGATACTCTACGAAAATGATCGGAGCCTGAACGCTCAATGTAATTACAGGAGTCTAGATACTCAACGAAAATGACCGGAGTCTACACCATCAACGTAAATACCGGAGTCTGGATACCCAACAAAACTGACCTGAGCCTGAACGCTCAACATAATAACCGGAGACTAGATACCCAACGAAACTGAATGGAGCCTGAACGCTCAACGTAATAACCGGAGTCTGGATGCTCAACGAAACTGACCAGAGCCTGAACGATCAATGTAATAATCAGAAGCTGGATACTCAACGAAACTGACCGGTGCCTGAATGCTCAACGTAATAAACGGAGTCTGGATACTCAACGAAAATGACCGGAGCCTGAACGCTCAACGTAATAACCGGAATCTGGATACTCAACGAAACTGACCGGAGCCTGAACGCTCAACGTAATAACCAGAGTCTGGATACTCAACGAAACTGACCGGAGACTGAACCATCAACATAAATACCGGAGTCTGGATACCCAATGAAACTGACCGGAGCCTGAACGCTCAACGTAATAACCGGAGTCTGGATACTCAACGAAACTGACAGGAGCCTGAACGACCAACGTAATAATTGGAGTCTAGATACCCAACAAAACTGACCGGAGCCTGAACGCTCAACGTAATAACCGAAATCTAGATACTCAACAAAAATGACCGGAGCCTGAACGCTCAACGTAATAACCAGAGTTTGGATACTTAACGAAAATGACTGGAGCTTGAATGCTCAACGTAATAAACGGAGTTTGGATACGCAACGTAACTTACTGAAGCCGTAACGGTCAACGTAATAACCGGAGTCTGGATACTCAAAGAAACTGACCACAGACTGAACGATCAACGTAATAACCGGAGTCTGAATACCCATCGAAACTGACCAGAGCCTGAACAATCAACGGAATAATCGGTGTCTTGATACCCAACGAAACTGACCGGAGCCTGAACGCTCAACGTATTAACCGAAATCTGGATACTCAACGAAAATGACCGGAGCCTGAACGCTCAACATGATAACCAGAGTCTGGATACTCAACGAAAATGAACAGAGCCTGAACGCTCAACTTAATAACCGGAGTCTGGATAGCCAACGAAACTGACCTGAGCCTGAACGCTCAACGTAATAACCGGAGACTAGATACCCAACGAAACTGAATGGAGCCTGAACGCTCAACGTAATACCCGGAATCTGGATACTTAATGAAACCGACCGGAGCCTGAATACTTAACGTAATAACCCGAGTGTGGATACTCAACGAAAATGACCGGAGCCTGAACGATCAACGTAATCACAGGAGTCTGGATACTCAATGAAAATGACCGGAGTCTAAACCCTCAACGTAATAACCGGAGTCTGGATACTCAACGAAACTGACTGAAGCCAGAACGCTCAACGTAATAACCAGAATCTGGATACTCAACGAAACTGACCGGAGCCTGAACGCTCAACGTAATAACTCGAGTGTGGATACTCAATGAAAATGACCGGAGCCTGAACGATCAACGTAATAACCGGAGTCTGGATACCCAATGAAACTGACCGGAGCCCGAACGCTCAACATAATAACCGGAGCCTGGATACTCAATTAAACTGACCGGAGCTTGAACGCTCAATGTAATAACCGGAGTCTGGATACTCAACGAAAATGACCGGAGCTTGAACGCTCAACGTAATAACCAGAGTTTGGATACTCAACGAAAATGACCAGAGCCTGAACGCTCAACTTAAAAACTGGAGTCTGGATACCCAAGGAAACTGACCTGAGCCTGAACGCTCAACATAATAACCGGAGACTGGATACCCAACGAAACTGAACGGAGCCTGAATGCTCAACGTAATAACCAGAATCTGGATACTCAATGAAACCGACCGGAGCCTGAATGCTCAACGTAATAACCCGAGTGTGGATACGCAACGAAAATGACCGGAGCCTGAACGATCAACGTAATCACCGGAGTCTGGATACCCAACGAAATTGACCGGAGCCTGAACGCTCAATGTAATAACTGGAGTCTGGATACTCAACGAAACTGACCGGAGCCTGAACGTTCAACGTAATAATTAAAGTTATGATACTCAACAAAAATGACTGGATCTTGAATGCTCAACATAATGGCCGAAGTCTGGATACTCAACGAAAATGTCCAGAGCCTGAACGCTCAACGTATTGACCGGAGTCTGGATACTCAACAAAAATGATCGGAGCCTGAACGCTCAATGTAATGACAGGAGTCTAGATACTCAACAAAAATGACCGGAGTCTAAACCATCAACGTAAATACTGGAGTTTGGATACCCAATGAAACTGACCGGAGCCTGAACGCTCAACGTAATAACCGGAGTCTGGATACTCAACGAAACTGACCGGAGCCTGAACGATCAACGTAATAATCGGAGTCTAGATACCCAACGAAACTCACTGGAGCCTGAACGCTCAATGTAATAACCAGAGTCTGGATACTCAACGAAACTGACCGAAGCATGAACGCTCAAAGTAATAACCAGAGTCTGGATACTCAACGAAACTGACCGGAGACTGAACCATCAACGTAAATACCGGAATCTGGATACCCAATGAAACTGACCGGAGCCTAAACGCTCAACGTAATAACCGGAGTCTGGATACTCAACGAAACGGACCGGAGACTGAACGATCAACGTAATAACCGGAGTCTGAATACCCATCGAAACTGACCGGAGCCTGAACGCTCAACGGAATAACCGGAATCTGGATACTCAACGAAAATGACCGGCGCATGAACGCTCAACGTGATAACCAGAGTCTGGATACTCAACGAAAATGACCAGAGCCTGAACGCTCAACTTAATAACCGGAGTTTGGATAGCCAACAAAACTGACCTGAGCCTGAACGCTCAACGTAATAACCGGAGACTAGATACCCAACGAAAATGAATGGAGCCTGAACGCTCAACGTAATACCCGAAATCTGGATACTCAATGAAACCGACCGGAGCCTGAATGCTTAACGTAATAACCCGAGTGTGGATACTCAACGGAAATGACCGGAGCCTGAACGATCAACGTAATCACCAGAGTCTGGATACTCAACGAAAATGACCGGAGTCTAAACCCTCAACGTAATAACCGGAGTCTGGATACTCAACGAAACTGACTGAAGCCAGAACGCTCAACGTAATAACCGGAATATGGATACTCAACGAAACTGATCGGAGCCTGAACGCTCAACGTAATAACCCGAGTGTGGATACTCAAGGAAAATGACCGGAGCCTGAACGATCAACGTAATAACCGGAGTATGGTTACCCAATGAAACTGACCGGAGCCCGAACGCTCAACGTAATAACCGGAATCTGGATACTCAACGAAACTGACCGGAGCCTGAATGCTCAACGTAATAACCGGAGTCTGGATAATCAACAAAAATGACCGGAGCTTGAACGCTCAACGTAATAACCAGAGTCTGGATACTCAACGAAAATGACCAGTGCCTGAACGCTCAACTTAATAACCGGAGTCTGGATACCCAACGAAACTGACCTGAGCCTGAACGCTCAACATAATAACCGGAGACTAGATACCCAACGAAACTGAACGGAGCCTGAACGCTCAATGTAATAACCGGAATCTGGATACTGAATGAAACCGACCGGAGCCTGAATGCTCAACGTAATAACCCGAGTGTGGATACTCAATGAAAATGACCGGAGCCTGAACGATCAACTTATCACCGGAGTCTGGATACCCAACGAAATTGACCGGAGCCTGAACGCTCAACATAATAACTGGAGTCTGGATACTCAACGAAACTGACCGGAGCCGGAACGTTCAACGTAATAACCGGAGTTATGATACTCAACAAAAATGACTGGATCCTGAATGCTCAACATAATGGCCGAACTCTGGATACTCAATGAAAATGTCCGGAGCCTGAACGCTTAACGTATTGATCGGAGTCTGGATACTCAACGAAAATGATCGGAGCCTGAACGCTCAATGTAATGACAAGAGTCTAGATACTCAACGAAAATGACCGGAGTCTAAACCATCAACGTAATTACCAGAGTCTGGATACCCAATGAAACTGACCGGAGCCTGAACGCTCAACGTAATAACCAGAGTCTGGATACTCAACGAAACTGACCGGAGCCTGAACGATCAACGTAATAATCGGAGTCTAGATACCCAACGAAACTGACCGGAGCCTGAACGCTAAACGTAATAACCGGAGTCTGGATACTCAACGAAACTGACCGTAACCTGAACACTCAACGTAATAACCAGAGTCTGGATACTCAACGAAACTGACCGAAGCCTGAACGCTCAACGTAATAACTGGAGGCTTGATACTCAACGAAAATGATTGGATCCTGAACGATCAACGTAATAACCAGAGTCTGGATACTCAACGAAACTTACTGGAGCCTGAACGCTCAACGTAATAACCGGAGTCTGTATACTCAACGAAAATGACCAGAGCCTGAACACTCAACTTAATAACCGGAGTCTGGATACCCAACGAAACTGACCTGAGCCTGAACGCTCAACATAATAACCGGAGACTAGATACCCAACGAAACTGAACGGAGCCTGAACGCTCAGCGTAATAACCAGAATCTGGATACTCAATGAAATTGAACAGAGCCTGAACGATCAACGTAATAACCGGAAGCTGGATACTCAACGAAACTGACCGGTGCCTGAATGCTCAACGTAATAACCGGAGTCTGGATACTCAACGAAAATGACCGGAGCCTGAACGCTCAATGTAATAACCGGAATCTGGATACTCAACGAAACTGACCGAATCCTGAACGCTCAACGTAATAACTAGAGTCTGGATACTCAACGAAACTAACCGGTGCCTGAATGCTCAACGTAATAACCGGAGTCTGGATACTCAACGAAAATGACCGGAGCCTGAACGCTCAACGTAATAACCGGAATCTGGATACTCAACGAAACTGACCGAAGCCTGAACGCTCAACGTAATAACTAGAGTCTGGATACTCAACGAAACTGACCGGAGAGTGAACCATAAATGTAATTACCAGAGTCTGGATAGCCAATGAAACCGACCGGAGCCAGAACGCTCAATGTAATAACCGGAGTCTGGATACTCAACGAAACTGACCGGAGCCTGAACGATCAACGTAATAATCGGAGTCTAGATACCCAACGAAACTGACCGGAGCCTGAACGCTCAACGTAATAACCGGAATCTAGATACTCAACGAAAATGACCGGAGTTTGAACGCTCAACGTAATAACCGGAGTTTGGATACTTAACGAAAATGACTG
Organism: Lathyrus sativus; assembly: GCA_963859935.3. Lineage (NCBI taxonomy): Eukaryota > Viridiplantae > Streptophyta > Magnoliopsida > Fabales > Fabaceae > Lathyrus > Lathyrus sativus. The sequence continues at coordinate 228,176,516 of OZ012736.1, forward strand.
GAGCTTGAATGCTCAACATAATAAACGGAGTTTGGATACCCAACGAAACTTACTGCAGCCTGAACGCTCAACGTAATAACCGGAGTCTGGATACTCAACGAAACTGACCAGAGACTAACCGATAAACGTAATAACCAGAGTCTGAATACCCATCGAAACTGACCGGAGCCTGAACACTCAACGGAATAACCGGTGTCTTGATACCCAACGAAACTGACCGGAGCCTGAATGCTCAACGTAATAACCGGAATCTGGATACTCAACGAAAATGACCGGAGCCTGAACGCTCAACGTGATAACCAGAGTCTGGATACTCATGTAAAATGATCAGAGCCTGAACGCTCAACTTAATAACCGGAGTCTAGATAGCCAACGAAACTGAACGGAGCCTGAACGCTCAACGTAATAACTGGAATCTGAATACTCAATGAAACCGGCCGGAGCCTGAATGCTCAATGAAATAACCCGAGTGTGGATACCTAACGAAATTGACCAGAGCCTGAACGCTCAACGTAATAACTGGAGTCTGGATACACAACGAAACTGACCGGAGCTTGAACGTTCAACGTTATAACCGGAGTTATGATACTCAACAAAAATGACTGGATCCTGAATGCTAAACATAATGGTCGATGTCTGGATACTCAACGAAAATGTCCGGAGCCTGAACGCTCAACGTATTGACCGGAGTCTGGATACTCAACGAAAATGATCGGAGTCTGAACGCTCATTGTACTGACAGGAGTCTAGATACTCAACGAAAATGACTAGAGTCTAAACCATCAACGTAAATACCGGAGTTTGGATACCCAATGAAACTGACCGGAGCCTGAACGCTCAACGTAATAACTGGAGTCTGGATACTCAACGAAACTGACCGGAGCCTGAATGATCAACGTAATAATCGGAGTCTAGATACCCAATGAAACTGACCGGAGCCTGAACGCTCAACGTAATAACCGGAGTCTGGATACTCAACGAAACTGACCGGAGCCTGAATGTTCAACGTAATAACCAGAGTCTAGATACTCAACGAAACTGACCGGAGACTGAAACATCAACGTAAATACCAGAGTCTGGATACCCAATGAAACTGACCGGAGCCTGAACGCTCAACGTGATAACCAGAGTCTGGATACTCAACGAAAATGACCAGAGCCTGAACGCTCAACTTAATAACCGGAGTCTGGATAGCCAAAGAAACTGACCTGAGCCTGAATGCTCAACGTAATAACCGGAGACTAGATACCCAACGAAACTGAATGGAGCCTGAACGCCCAACGTAATACCCGAAATCTGGATAATCAATGAAACCGACCGGAGCCTGAATGCTTAACGTAATAACCCGAGTGTGGATACTCAACGAAAATGACCGGAGCCTGAACGATCAACGTAATAACCGGAGTCTGGATACTCAATGAAAATGACCGGAGTCTAAACCCTCAACGTAATAACCGGAGTCTGGATACTCAACGAAACTGACTGAAGCCAGAACGCTCAACGTAATAACCGGAATCTGGATACTCAACGAAACGGACCGGAGCCTGAACGCTCAACGTAATAACCCGAGTGTGGATACTCAACGAAAATGACCGGAGCCTGAACGATCAACGTAATAACCAGAGTTTGGATACCCAATGAAACTGACCGGAGCCCGAACGCTCAACGTAATAACCCGAGTCTGGATACTCAACGAAACTGACCAGAGCCTGAACGCTCAACGTAATAACCGGAGTCTGAATACTCAACGAAAATGACCGGAGCTTGAACGCTCAACGTAATAACCGGAATCTGGATACTCAATGAAACCGACCGGAGCCTGAATGCTCAACGTAATAACCCGGGTATGGATACTCAACGAAAATGACCGGAGCCTGAACGATCAACGTAATCACCGGAGTCTGGATACCCAACGAAATTGACCGGAGCCTGAACGCTCAACATAATAACCGGAGTCTGAATACTCAACGAAACTGACCGGAGCCTGAACGTTCAACGTAATAACCGGAGTTATGATACTCAACAAAAATGACTGGATCCTGAATGCTCAACTTAATGGCCGAAGTCTGGATACTCAACAAAAATGTCCGGAGCCTGAACGCTCAACGTATTGACCGGAGTCTGGATACTCTACGAAAATGATCGGAGCCTGAACGCTCAATGTAATTACAGGAGTCTAGATACTCAACGAAAATGACCGGAGTCTACACCATCAACGTAAATACCTGAGTCTGGATACCCAATGAAACTGACTGGAGCCTGAACGCTCAACGTAATAACCGGAGTCTGGATACTCAACGAAACTGACCGGAGACTGAACCATCAACATAAATACCGGAGTCTGGATACCTAACGAAACTGACCGGAGCCTGAACGCTCAACGTAATAACCGGAGTCTGGATACTCAACAAAACGGACCGGAGCCTGAATGCTCAACGTAATAACCGGAGTTTGGATACTCAACGAAACTGACCGGAGCCTGAACGCTCAACGTAATAACCGGAGGCTGGATACTCAACGAAAATGTGTGGAGCCTGAACGATCAACGTAATAACCGGAGTCTGGATACTCAACGAAACTTACTGGAGTCTGAACGCTCAACGTAATAACCGGAGTCTGTATACTCAACGAAAATGACCAGAGCCTGAACACTCAACTTAATAACCGGAGTCTGGATACCCAACAAAACTGACCTGAGCCTGAACGCTCAACATAATAACCGGAGACTAGATACCCAACGAAACTGAATGGAGCCTGAACGCTCAACGTAATAACCGGAGTCTGGATGCTCAACGAAACTGACCAGAGCCTGAACGATCAATGTAATAATCAGAAGCTGGATACTCAACGAAACTGACCGGTGCCTGAATGCTCAACGTAATAAACGGAGTCTGGATACTCAACGAAAATGACCGGAGCCTGAACGCTCAACGTAATAACCGGAATCTGGATACTCAACGAAACTAACCGGAGCCTGAACGCTCAACGTAATAACCAGAGTCTGGATACTCAACGAAACTGACCGGAGACTGAACCATCAACATAAATACCGGAGTCTGGATACCCAATGAAACTGACCGGAGCCTGAACGCTCAACGTAATAACCGGAGTCTGGATACTCAACGAAACTGACCGGAGCCTGAACGACCAACGTAATAATTGGAGTCTAGATACCCAACGAAACTGACCGGAGCCTGAACGCTCAACGTAATAACCGAAATCTAGATACTCAACAAAAATGACCGGAGCCTGAACGCTCAACGTAATAACCAGAGTTTGGATACTTAATGAAAATGACTGGAGCTTGAATGCTCAACGTAATAAACGGAGTTTGGATACGCAACGTAACTTACTCAAAGAAACTGACCACAGACTGAACGATCAACGTAATAACCGGAGTCTGAATACCCATCGAAACTGACCGGAGCCTGAACGCTCAACGGAATAACCGGTGTCTTGATACCCAACGAAACTGATCGGAGCCTGAACGCTCAACGTAATAACCGGAATCTGGATACTCAACGAAAATGACCGGCGCCTGAACGCTCAACGTGATAACCAGAGTCTGGATACTCAACGAAAATGACCAGAGCCTGAACGCTCAACTTAATAACCGGAGTTTGGATAGCCAACGAAACTGACCTGAGCCTGAACGCTCAACGTAATAACCGGAGACTAGATACCCAACGAAACTGAATGGAGCCTGAACGCTCAACGTAATACCCAGAATCTGGATACTCAATGAAACCGACCGGAGCCTGAATGCTTAACGTAATAACCCGAGTGTGGATACTCAACGGAAATGACCGGAGCCTGAACGATCAACGTAATCACCAGAGTCTGGATACTCAACGAAAATGACCGGAGTCTAAACCCTCAACGTAATAACCGGAGTCTGGATACTCAACGAAACTGACCGGAGCCTGAATGCTCAACGTAATAACCGGAGTCTGGATACTCAACGAAAATGACCGGAGCTTGAACGCTCAACGTAATAACCAGAGTCTGGATACTCAACGAAAATGACCAGAGCCTGAACGCTTAACTTAATAACCGGAGTCTGGATACCCAACGAAACTGACCTGAGCCTGAACGCTCAACATAATAACCGGAGACTAGATACCCAACGAAACTGAACGGAGCCTGAACGCTCAACGTAATAACCGGAATCTGGATACTGAATGAAACCGACCGGAGCCTGAATGCTCAACGTAATAACCCGAGTGTGGATACTCAACAAAAATGACCGGAGCCTGAATGATCAACGTAATCACCGGAGTCTGGATACCCAACGAAATTGACCGGAGCCTGAACGCTCAACATAATAACTGGAGTCTGGATACTCAACGAAACTGACCGGAGCCGGAACGTTCAACGTAATAACCGGAGTTATGATACTCAACAAAAATGACTGGATCCTGAATGCTCAACATAATGGCCGAACTCTGGATACTCAATGAAAATGTCCGGAGCCTGAACGCTCAACGTATTGATCGGAGTCTGGATACTCAACGAAAATGATCGGAGCCTGAACGCTCAATGTAATGACAAGAGTCTAGATACTCAACGAAAATGACCGGAGTCTAAACCATCAACGTAATTACCAGAGTCTGGATACCCAATGAAACTGACCGGAGCATGAACGCTCAACGTAATAACCAGAGTCTGGATACTCAACGAAACTGACCGGAGCATGAACGCTCAAAGTAATAACCAGAGTCTGGATACTCAACGAAACTGACCGGAGACTGAACCATCAACGTAAATACCGGAATCTGGATACCCAATGAAACTGACCGGAGCCTAAACGCTCAACGTAATAACCGGAGTCTGGATACTCAACGAAACGGATCGGAGACTGAACGATCAACGTAATAACCGGAGTCTGAATACCCATCGAAACTGACCGGAGCCTGAACGCTCAACGGAATAACCGGTGTCTTGATACCCAACGAAACTGACCGGAGCCTGAACGCTCAACGTAATAACCGGAATCTGGATACTCAACGAAAATGACCGGCGCCTGAACGCTCAACGTGATAACCAGAGTCTGGATACTCAACGAAAATGACCAGAGCCTGAACGCTCAACTTAATAACCGGAGTTTGGATAGCCAACAAAACTGACCTGAGCCTGAACGCTCAACGTAATAACCGGAGACTAGATACCCAACGAAACTGAATGGAGCCTGAACGCTCAACGTAATACCCAGAATCTGGATACTCAATGAAACCGACCGGAGCCTGAATGCTTAACGTAATAACCCGAGTGTGGATACTCAACGGAAATGACCGGAGCCTGAACGATCAACGTAATCACCAGAGTCTGGATACTCAACGAAAATGACCGGAGTCTAAACCCTCAACGTAATAACCGGAGTCTGGATACTCAACGAAACTGACTGAAGCCAGAATGCTCAACGTAGTAACCGGAATATGGATACTCAACGAAACTGATCGGAGCCTGAACGCTCAACGTAATAACCCGAGTGTGGATACTCAAGGAAAATGACCGGAGCCTGAACGATCAACGTAATAACCGGAGTCTGGTTACCCAATGAAACTGACCGGAGCCCGAACGCTCAACGTAATAACCGGAGTCTGGATACTCAACGAAACTGACCGGAGCCTGAATGCTCAACGTAATAACCGGAGTCTGGATACTCAACGAAAATGACCGGAGCTTGAACGCTCAACGTAATAACCAGAGTCTGGATACTCAACGAAAATGACCAGTGCCTGAACGCTCAACTTAATAACCGGAGTCTGGATACCCAACGAAACTGACCAGAGCCTGAACGCTCAACATAATAACCGGAGACTAGATACCCAATGAAACTGAACGGAGCCTGAACGCTCAACGTAATAACCGGAATCTGGATACTGAATGAAACCGACCGGAGCCTGAATGCTCAACGTAATAACCCGAGTGTGGATACTCAACAAAAATGACCGGAGCCTGAACGATCAACGTAATCACCGGAGTCTGGATACCCAACGAAATTGACCGGAGCCTGAACGCTCAACATAATAACTGGAGTCTGGATATTCAACGAAACTGACCGGAGCCGGAACGTTCAACGTAATAACCGGAGTTATGATACTCAACAAAAATGACTGGATCCTGAATGCTCAACATAATGGCCGAACTCTGGATACTCAATGAAAATGTCCGGAGCCTGAACGCTCAACGTATTGATCGGAGTCTGGATACTCAACGAAAATGATCGGAGCCTGAACACTCAATGTAATGACAAGAGTCTAGATACTCAACGAAAATGACCGGAGTCTAAACCATCAACGTAATTACCAGAGTCTGGATACCCAATGAAACTGACCGGAGCCTGAACGCTCAACGTAATAACCAGAGTCTGGATACTCAACGAAACTGACCGGAGCCTGAACGATCAACGTAATAATCGGAGTCTAGATACCCAACGAAACTGACCGGAGCCTGAACGCTAAACGTAATAACCGGAGTCTGGATACTCAACGAAACTGACCGTAACCTGAACACTCAACGTAATAACCGGAGTCTGGATACTCAACGAAACTGACCGGAGCCTGAACGCTCAACGTAATAACCGGAGGCTTGATACTTAACGAAAATGACTGGATCCTGAACGATCAACGTAATAACCAGAGTCTGGATACTCAACGAAACTTACTGGAGCCTGAACGCTCAACGTAATAACCGGAGTCTGTATACTCAACGAAAATGACCAGAGCCTGAACACTCAACTTAATAACCGGAGTCTGGATACCCAACGAAACTGACCTGAGCCTGAACGCTCAACATAATAACCGGAGACTAGATAACCAACGAAACTGAACGGAGCCTGAACGCTCAGCGTAATAACCAGAATCTGGATACTCAATGAAATTGAACAGAGCCTGAACGATCAACGTAATAACCGGAAGCTGGATACTCAACGAAAATGACCGGAGCCTGAACGCTCAATGTAATAACCGGAATCTGGATACTCAACGAAACTGACCGGATCCTGAACGCTCAACGTAATAACTAGAGTCTGGATACTCAACGAAACTGACCGGTGCCTGAATGCTCAACGTAATAACCGGAGTCTGGATACTCAACGAAAATGACCGGAGCCTGAACGCTCAACGTAATAACCGGAATCTGGATACTCAACGAAACTGACCGGAGCCTGAACGCTCAACGTAATAACTAGAGTCTGGATACTCAACGAAACTGACCGGAGAGTGAACCATAAATGTAAATACCAGAGTCTGGATAGCCAATGAAACCAACCGGAGCCAGAACGCTCAATGTAATAACCGGAGTCTGGATACTCAACGAAACTGACCGGAGCCTGAAAGATCAACGTAATAATCGGAGTCTAGATACCCAACGAAACTGACCGGAGCCTGAACGCTCAACGTAATAACCGGAATCTAGATACTCAACGAAAATGACCGGAGTTTGAACGCTCAACGTAATAACCGGAGTTTGGATACTTAACTAAAATGACTGGAGCTTGAATGCTCAACATAATAAACGGAGTTTGGATACCCAACGAAACTTACTGCAGCCTGAACGCTCAACGTAATAACAGGAGTCTGGATACTCAACGAAACTGACCAGAGACTAACCGATCAACGTAATAACCGGAGTCTGAATACCCATCGAAACTGACCGGAGCCTGAACACTCAACGGAATAACCGGTGTCTTGATACCCAACGAAACTGACCGGAGCCTGAATGCTCAACCTAATAACCGGAATCTGGATACTCAACGAAAATGACCGGAGCCTGAACGCTCAACGTGATAACCAGAGTCTGGATACTCATGTAAAATGATCAGAGCCTGAACGCTCAACTTAATAACCGGAGTCTAGATAGCCAACGAAACTGAACGGAGCCTGAACGCTCAACGTAATAACTGGAATCTGAATACTCAATGAAACCGGCCGGAGCCTGAATGCTCAATGAAATAACCCGAGTGTGGATACCTAACGAAATTGACCAGAGCCTGAACGCTCAACGTAATAACTGGAGTCTGGATACACAACGAAACTGACCGGAGCTTGAACGTTCAACGTAATAACCGGAGTTATGATACTCAACAAAAATGACTGGATCCTGAATGCTAAACATAATGGTCGATGTCTGGATACTCAACGAAAATGTCCGGAGCCTGAACGCTCAACGTATTGACCGGAGTCTGGATACTCAACGAAAATGATCGGAGTCTGAACGCTCATTGTACTGACAGGAGTCTAGATACTCAACGAAAATGACTAGAGTCTAAACCATCAACGTAAATACCGGAGTTTGGATACCCAATGAAACTGACTGGAGCCTGAACGCTCAACGTAATAACTGGAGTCTGGATACTCAACGAAACTGACCGGAGCCTGAATGATCAACGTAATAATCGGAGTCTAGATACCCAATGAAACTGACCGGAGCCTGAACGCTCAACGTAATAACCGGAGTCTGGATACTCAACGAAACTGACCGGAGCCTGAACGCTCAACGTAATAACCAGAGTCTAGATACTCAACGAAACTGACCGGAGACTGAAACATCAACGTAAATACCAGAGTCTGGATACCCAATGAAACTGACCGGAGCCTGAACGCTCAACGTAATAACCGGAGTCTGGATACTCAACGAAACTGACCGGAGACTGAACGATCAACGTAATAACCGGAGTCTGAATACCCATCGAAACTGACCGGAGCCTGAACGCTCAACAGAATAACCGGTGTCTTGATACCCAGTGAAACTGACCGGAGCCTGAACGCTCAACATAATAACCGGAATCTGGATACTCAACGAAAATGACCGGAGCCTGAACGCTCAACGTGATAACCAAAGTCTGGATACTCAACGAAAATGACCAGAGCCTGAACGCTCAACTTAATAACCGGAGTCTGGATAGCCAACGAAACTGACCTGAGCCTGAATGCTCAACGTAATAACCGGAGACTAGATACCCAACGAAACTGAATGGAGCCTGAACGCCCAACGTAATACCCGAAATCTGGATAATCAATGAAACCGACCGGAGCCTGAATGCTTAACGTAATAACCCGAGTGTGGATACTCAACGAAAATGACCGGAGCCTGAACGATCAACGTAATCACCGGAGTCTGGATACCCAACGAAAATGACCGGAGTCTAAACCCTCAACGTAATAACCGGAGTCTGGATACTCAACGAAACTGACTGAAGCCAGAACGCTCAACGTAATAACCGGAATCTGGATACTCAACGAAACTGACCGGAGCCTGAACGTTCAACGTAATAACCCGAGTGTGGATACTCAACGAAAATGACCGGAGTCTGAACGCTCAACTTAATAACCGGAGTCTGGATACCCAACGAAACTGACCTGAGCCTGAACGCTCAACATAATAACCGGAGACTAGAATCCCAACGAAACTGAACGGAGCCTGAACGCTCAATGTAATAACCGGAATCTGGATACTCAATGAAACCGACCGGAGCCTGAGCTCAACGTAATGACCCGAGTGTGGATACTCAACGAAAATGACCGGAGCCTGAACGATCAACGTAATCACCGGAGTCTGGATACCCAACGAAATTGACCGGAGCCTGAACGCTAAACGTAATAACTAGAGTCTGGATACTCAACGAAACTGACCGGAGCCTGAACGTTCAACATAATAACCGGAGTTATGATACTCAACAAAAATGACTGGATCCTGAATGCTCAACATAATGGCCGAAGTCTGGATACTCAACGAAAATGTCCGGAGCCTGAACGCTCAACGTATTGATCGGAGTCTGGATACTCAACGAAAATGATCGGAGACTGAACGCTCAATGTAATGACAGGAGTCTAGATACTCAACGAAAATGACCAGAGTCTAAACCATCAACGTAAATGCCGGAGTCTGGATACCCAATGAAACTGACCGGAGCCTGAACGCTCAACGTAATAACCGGAGTCTGGATACTCAACGAAACTGACCGGAGCCTGAACGATCAACGTAATAATCGGAGTCTAGATAACCAACGAAACTGACCGGAGCCTGAATGCTCAACGTAATAACCGGAGTCTGGATACTCAACGAAACTGACCGGAGCCTGAACGTTCAACATAATAACCGGAGTTATGATACTCAACAAAAATGACTGGATCCTGAATGCTCAACATAATGGCCGAAGTCTGGATACTCAACGAAAATGTCCGGAGCCCGAACGCTCAACGTATTGATCGGAGTCTGGATACTCAACGAAAATGATCGGAGACTGAACGCTCAATGTAATGACAGGAGTCTAGATACTCAACGAAAATGACCAGAGTCTAAACCATCAACGTAAATGCCGGAGTCTGGATACCCAATGAAACTGACCGGAGCCTGAACGCTCAACGTAATAACCGGAGTCTGGATACTCAACGAAACTGACCGGAGCCTGAACGATCAACGTAATAATCGGAGTCTAGATAACCAACGAAACTGACCGGAGCCTGAATGCTCAACGTAATAACCGGAATCTATATACTCAAAGAAACTGACCGGAGCCTGAACGCTCAACGTAATAACCGGAGTCTGGATACTCAACGAAACTGACCGGAGCCTGAACGGTCAACGTAATAATCGGAGTCTGGATACTCAACTAAATTGACCGGAGCCTGAACGCTCAACGTAATAACCGGAGGCTGGATACTCATTGAAAATGACTAGAGCCTGAACGCTCAACGTAATAACCGAGGTCTGGATACTCAACGAAAATGACCGGAGCTTGAACGCTCAACGTAATAACCAGAGTCTGGATATTCAACGAAAATGACCAGAGCCCGAATGCTCAACTTAATAACCGGAGTCTGGATACCCAACGAAACTGACCTGAGCCTGAACGCTCAACATAATAACCGGAGACTAGATACCTAACGAAACTGAACGGAGCCTGAACGCTCAACGTAATAACCAAAATCTGGATACTGAATGAAACCGACCGGAGCCTGAATGCTCAACGTAATAACCCATGTGTATACTCAACGAAAATGACCGGAGCCTGAACGCTCAACGTAATAACTGGAGTCTGGATACTCAACGAAACTGACCGGAGCCTGAACGTTCAACGTAATAACCGGAGTTATGATACTCAACAAAATTACTGGATCCTGAATGCTCAACATAATTGCCGAAGTCTGGATACTCAACGAAAATGTCCGGAGCCTGAACGCTCAACGTAATGATCGGAGTCTGGATACTCAACGAAAATTATCGGAGCATGAACGCTCAATGTAATGAAAGGAGTCTAGATACTCAACTAAAATGACCGGAGTCTAAACCATCAACGTAAATACCGGAGTCTGGATACCCAATGAAACTGACCGGAGCCTGAACGCTCAACGTAATAACCGGAGTCTGGATACTCAACGAAAATAACCGGAGCCTGAACGATCAACGTAATAATCGGAGTCTAGATACCCAACGAAACTGACTGGAGCCTGAACGCTCAACGTAATAACCGGAATCTAGATACTCAACGAAACTGACCGGAGCCTGAATGCTCAACGTAATAACCGGAGTCTGGATACTCAACGAAACTGACCGGAGCCTGAACGCTCAACGTAATAATCGGAGTCTGGATACTCAACGAAAATGACCGGAGCCTGAACGCTCAACATAATAACCGGAGGCTGGATACTCAAAGAAAATGACTAGAGCCTGAACGATCAAAGTAATAACCGGAGTCTGGATACTCAACGAAACTTACTGGAGCCTGAACGCTCAACGTAATAACCGGAGTCTGTATACTCAACGAAAATGACCAGAGCCTGAACAATCAACTTAATAACCGGAGTCTGGATACCCAACAAAACTGACTTGAGCCTGAACGCTCAACATAATAACCGGAGACTAGATACCCAACGAAACTGAATGGAGCCTGAACGCTCAACGTAATAACCGGAGTCTGGATGATCAACGAAAATGACCAGAGCCTGAACGATCAACGTAATAATCGGAAGCTGGATACTCAACGAAACTGACCGGTGCCTGAATGCTCAACGTAATAACCGGAGTCTGGATACTCAACGAAACTGACCGGAGCCTAAACGTTCAACATAATAACCGGAGTTATGATACTCAACAAAAATGACTGGATCCTGAATGCTCAACATAATGGCCGAAGTCTGGATACTCAACGAAAATGTCCGGAGCCTGAACGCTCAACGTATTGATCGGAGTCTGGATACTCAACGAAAATGATCGGAGACTGAACGCTCAATGTAATGACAGGAGTCTAGATACTCAACGAAAATGACCAGAGTCTAAACCATCAACGTAAATGCCGGAGTCTGGATACCCAATGAAACTGACCGGAGCCTGAACGCTCAACGTAATAACCGGAGTCTGGATACTCAACGAAACTGACCGGAGCCTGAACGATCAACGTAATAATCGGAGTCTAGATAACCAACGAAACTGACCGGAGCCTGAATGCTCAACGTAATAACCGGAATCTATATACTCAAAGAAACTGACCGGAGCCTGAACGCTCAACGTAATAACCGGAGTCTGGATACTCAACGAAACTGACCGGAGCCTGAACGGTCAACGTAATAATCGGAGTCTGGATACTCAACTAAATTGACCGGAGCCTGAACGCTCAACGTAATAACCGGAGGCTGGATACTCAACGAAAATGACTAGAGCCTGAACGCTCAACGTAATAACCGAGGTCTGGATACTCAACGAAAATGACCGGAGCTTGAACGCTCAACGTAATAACCAGAGTCTGGATATTCAACGAAAATGACCAGAGCCCGAATGCTCAACTTAATAACCGGAGTCTGGATACCCAACGAAACTGACCTGAGCCTGAACGCTCAACATAATAATCGGAGACTAGATACCTAACGAAACTGAACGGAGCCTGAACGCTCAACGTAATAACCAAAATCTGGATACTGAATGAAACCGACCGGAGCCTGAATGCTCAACGTAATAACCCATGTGTATACTCAACGAAAATGACCGGAGCCTGAACGCTCAACGTAATAACTGGAGTCTGGATACTCAACGAAACTGACCGGAGCCTGAACGTTCAACGTAATAACCGGAGTTATGATACTCAACAAAATTACTGGATCCTGAATGCTCAACATAATTGCCGAAGTCTGGATACTCAACGAAAATGTCCGGAGCCTGAACGCTCAACGTAATGATCAGAGTCTGGATACTCAACGAAAATTATCGGAGCATGAACGCTCAATGTAATGAAAGGAGTCTAGATACTCAACTAAAATGACCGGAGTCTAAACCATCAACGTAAATACCGGAGTCTGGATACCCAATGAAACTGACCGGAGCCTGAACGCTCAACGTAATAACCGGAGTCTGGATACTCAACGAAAATAACCGGAGCCTGAACGATCAACATAATAATCGGAGTCTAGATACCCAACGAAACTGACTGGAGCCTGAACGCTCAACGTAATAACCGGAATCTAGATACTCAACGAAACTGACCGGAGCCTGAATGCTCAACGTAATAACCGGAGTCTGGATACTCAACGAAACTGACCGGAGCCTGAACGCTCAACGTAATAATCGGAGTCTGGATACTCAACGAAAATGACCGGAGCCTGAACGCTCAACATAATAACCGGAGGCTGGATACTCAAAGAAAATGACTAGAGCCTGAACGATCAAAGTAATAACCGGAGTCTGGATACTCAACAAAACTTACTGGAGCCTGAACGCTCAACGTAATAACCGGAGTCTGTATACTCAACGAAAATGACCAGAGCCTGAACAATCAACTTAATAACCGGAGTCTGGATACCCAACAAAACTGACCTGAGCCTGAACGCTCAACATAATAACCGGAGACTAGATACCCAACGAAACTGACTGGAGCCTGAACGCTCAACGTAATAACCGGAGTCTGGATGATCAACGAAAATGACCAGAGCCTGAACGATCAACGTAATAATCGGAAGCTGGATACTCAACGAAACTGACCGGTGCCTGAATGCTCAACGTAATAACCGGAGTCTGGATACTCAACGAAACTGACCGGAGCCTGAACGTTCAACATAATAACCGGAGTTATGATACTCAACAAAAATGACTGGATCCTGAATGCTCAACATAATGGCCGAAGTCTGGATACTCAACGAAAATGTCCGGAGCCTGAACGCTCAACGTATTGATCGGAGTCTGGATACTCAACGAAAATGATCGGAGACTGAACGCTCAATGTAATGACAGGAGTCTAGATACTCAACGAGAATGACCAGAGTCTAAACCATCAACGTAAATGCCGGAGTCTGGATACCCAATGAAACTGACCGGAGCCTGAACGCTCAACGTAATAACCGGAGTCTAGATACTCAACGAAACTGACCGGAGCCTGAACGATCAACGTAATAATCGGAGTCTAGATAACCAACGAAACTGACCGGAGCCTGAATGCTCAACGTAATAACCGGAATCTATATACTCAAAGAAACTGACCGGAGCCTGAACGCTCAACGTAATAACCGGAGTCTGGATACTCAACGAAACTGACCGGAGCCTGAACGGTCAACGTAATAATCGGAGTCTGGATACTCAACTAAATTGACCGGAGCCTGAACGCTCAACGTAATAACCGGAGGCTGGATACTCAACGAAAATGACTAGAGCCTGAATGCTCAACGTAATAACCGAGGTCTGGATACTCAACGAAAATGACCGGAGCTTGAACGCTCAACGTAATAACCAGAGTCTGGATATTCAACGAAAATGACCAGAGCCCGAATGCTCAACTTAATAACCGGAGTCTGGATACCCAACGAAACTGACCTGAGCCTGAACGCTCAACATAATAACCGGAGACTAGATACCTATCGAAACTGAACGGAGCCTGAACGCTCAACGTAATAACCAAAATCTGGATACTGAATGAAACCGACCGGAGCCTGAATGCTCAACGTAATAACCCATGTGTATACTCAACGAAAATGACCGGAGCCTGAACGCTCAACGTAATAACTGGAGTCTGGATACTCAACGAAACTGACCGGAGCCTGAACGTTCAACGTAATAACCGGAGTTATGATACTCAACAAAATTACTGGATCCTGAATGCTCAACATAATTGCCGAAGTCTGGATACTCAACGAAAATGTCCGGAGCCTGAACGCTCAACGTAATGATCGGAGTCTGGATACTCAACGAAAATTATCGGAGCATGAACGCTCAATGTAATGAAAGGAGTCTAGATACTCAACTAAAATGACCGGAGTCTAAACCATCAACGTAAATACCGGAGTCTGGATACCCAATGAAACTGACCGGAGCCTGAACGCTCAACGTAATAACCGGAGTCTGGATACTCAACGAAAATAACCGGAGCCTGAACGATCAACGTAATAATCGGAGTCTAGATACCCAATGAAACTGACTGGAGCCTGAACGCTCAACGTAATAACCGGAATCTAGATACTCAACGAAACTGACCGGAGCCTGAATGCTCAACGTAATAACCGGAGTCTGGATACTCAACGAAACTGACCGGAGCCTGAACGCTCAACGTAATGATCGGAGTCTGGATACTCAACGAAAATTATCGGAGCATGAACGCTCAATGTAATGAAAGGAGTCTAGATACTCAACTAAAATGACCGGAGTCTAAACCATCAACGTAAATACCGGAGTCTGGATACCCAATGAAACTGACCGGAGCCTGAACGCTCAACGTAATAACCGGAGTCTGGATACTCAACGAAAATAACCGGAGCCTGAACGATCAACATAATAATCGGAGTCTAGATACCCAACGAAACTGACTGGAGCCTGAACGCTCAACGTAATAACCGGAATCTAGATACTCAACGAAACTGACCGGAGCCTGAATGCTCAACGTAATAACCGGAGTCTGGATACTCAACGAAACTGACCGGAGCCTGAACGCTCAACGTAATAATCGGAGTCTGGATACTCAACGAAAATGACCGGAGCCTGAACGCTCAACATAATAACCGGAGGCTGGATACTCAAAGAAAATGACTAGAGCCTGAACGATCAAAGTAATAACCGGAGTCTGGATACTCAACGAAACTTACTGGAGCCTGAACGCTCAACGTAATAACCGGAGTCTGTATACTCAACGAAAATGACCAGAGCCTGAACAATCAACTTAATAACCGGAGTCTGGATACCCAACAAAACTGACCTGAGCCTGAACGCTCAACATAATAACCGGAGACTAGATACCCAACGAAACTGAATGGAGCCTGAACGCTCAACGTAATAACCGGAGTCTGGATGATCAACGAAAATGACCAGAGCCTGAACGATCAACGTAATAATCGGAAGCTGGATACTCAACGAAACTGACCGGTGCCTGAATGCTCAACGTAATAACCGGAGTCTGGATACTCAACGAAACTGACCGGAGCCTGAACGTTCAACATAATAACCGGAGTTATGATACTCAACAAAAATGACTGGATCCTGAATGCTCAACATAATGGCCGAATTCTGGATACTCAACGAAAATGTCCGGAGCCTGAACGCTCAACGTATTGATCGGAGTCTGGATACTCAACGAAAATGATCGGAGACTGAACGCTCAATGTAATGACAGGAGTCTAGATACTCAACGAAAATGACCAGAGTCTAAACCATCAACGTAAATGCCGGAGTCTGGATACCCAATGAAACTGACCGGAGCCTGAACGCTCAACGTAATAACCGGAGTCTGGATACTCAACGAAACTGACCGGAGCCTGAACGATCAACGTAATAATCGGAGTCTAGATAACCAACGAAACTGACCGGAGCCTGAATGCTCAACGTAATAACCAGAATCTATATACTCAAAGAAACTGACCGGAGCCTGAACGCTCAACGTAATAACCGGAGTCTGGATACTCAACGAAACTGACCGGAGCCTGAACGGTCAACGTAATAATCGGAGTCTGGATACTCAACTAAATTGACCGGAGCCTGAACGCTCAACGTAATAACCGGTGGCTGGATACTCAACGAAAATGACTAGAGCCTGAACGCTCAACGTAATAACCGAGGTCTGGATACTCAACGAAAATGACCGGAGCTTGAACGCTCAACGTAATAACCAGAGTCTGGATATTCAACGAAAATGACCAGAGCCCGAATGCTCAACTTAATAACCGGAGTCTGGATACCCAACGAAACTGACCTGAGCCTGAACGCTCAACATAATAACCGGAGACTAGATACCTAACGAAACTGAACGGAGCCTGAACGCTCAACGTAATAACCAAAATCTGGATACTGAATGAAACCGACCGGAGCCTGAATGCTCAACGTAATAACCCATGTGTATACTCAACGAAAATGACCGGAGCCTGAACGCTCAACGTAATAACTGGAGTCTGGATACTCAACGAAACTGACCGGAGCCTGAACGTTCAACGTAATAACCGGAGTTATGATACTCAACAAAATTACTGGATCCTGAATGCTCAACATAATTGCCGAAGTCTGGATACTCAACGAAAATGTCCGGAGCCTGAACGCTCAACGTAATGATCGGAGTCTGGATACTCAACGAAAATTATCGGAGCATGAACGCTCAATGTAATGAAAGGAGTCTAGATACTCAACTAAAATGACCGGAGTCTAAACCATCAAC
Organism: Lathyrus sativus; assembly: GCA_963859935.3. Taxonomy (NCBI): domain Eukaryota; kingdom Viridiplantae; phylum Streptophyta; class Magnoliopsida; order Fabales; family Fabaceae; genus Lathyrus; species Lathyrus sativus. The sequence goes on from OZ012736.1 coordinate 228,194,133, forward strand.
GTAAATACCGGAGTCTGGATACCCAATGAAACTGACCGGAGCCTGAACGCTCAACGTAATAACCGGAGTCTGGATACTCAACGAAAATAACCGGAGCCTGAACGATCAACGTAATAATCGGAGTCTAGATACCCAACGAAACTGACTGGAGCCTGAACGCTCAACGTAATAACCGGAATCTAGATACTCAACGAAACTGACCGGAGCCCGAATGCTCAACGTAATAACCGGAGTCTGGATACTCAACGAAACTGACCGGAGCCTGAACGCTCAACGTAATAATCGGAGTCTGGATACTCAACGAAAATGACCGGAGCCTGAACGCTCAACATAATAACCGGAGGCTGGATACTCAAAGAAAATGACTAGAGCCTGAACGATCAAAGTAATAACCGGAGTCTGGATACTCAACGAAACTTACTGGAGCCTGAACGCTCAACGTAATAACCGGAGTCTGTATACTCAACGAAAATGACCAGAGCCTGAACAATCAACTTAATAACCGGAGTCTGGATACCCAACAAAACTGACCTGAGCCTGAACGCTCAACATAATAACCGGAGACTAGATACCCAACGAAACTGACTGGAGCCTGAACGCTCAACGTAATAACCGGAGTCTGGATGATCAACGAAAATGACCAGAGCCTGAACGATCAACGTAATAATCGGAAGCTGGATACTCAACGAAACTGACCGGTGCCTGAATGCTCAACGTAATAACCGGAGTCTGGATACTCAACGAAACTGACCGGAGCCTGAACGTTCAACATAATAACCGGAGTTATGATACTCAACAAAAATGACTGGATCCTGAATGCTCAACATAATGGCCGAAGTCTGGATACTCAACGAAAATGTCCGGAGCCTGAACGCTCAACGTATTGATCGGAGTCTGGATACTCAACGAAAATGATCGGAGACTGAACGCTCAATGTAATGACAGGAGTCTAGATACTCAACAAAAATGACCAGAGTCTAAACCATCAACGTAAATGCCGGAGTCTGGATACCCAATGAAACTGACCGGAGCCTGAACGCTCAACGTAATAACCGGAGTCTAGATACTCAACGAAACTGACCGGAGCCTGAACGATCAACGTAATAATCGGAGTCTAGATAACCAACGAAACTGACCGGAGCCTGAATGCTCAACGTAATAACCGGAATCTATATACTCAAAGAAACTGACCGGAGCCTGAACGCTCAACGTAATAACCGGAGTCTGGATACTCAACGAAACTGACCGGAGCCTGAACGGTCAACGTAATAATCGGAGTCTGGATACTCAACTAAATTGACCGGAGCCTGAACGCTCAACGTAATAACCGGAGGCTGGATACTCAACGAAAATGACTAGAGCCTGAACGCTCAACGTAATAACCGAGGTCTGGATACTCAACGAAAATGACCGGAGCTTGAACGCTCAACGTAATAACCAGAGTCTGGATATTCAACGAAAATGACCAGAGCCCGAATGCTCAACTTAATAACCGGAGTCTGGATACCCAACGAAACTGACCTGAGCCTGAACGCTCAACATAATAACCGGAGACTAGATACCTAACGAAACTGAACGGAGCCTGAACGCTCAACGTAATAACCAAAATCTGGATACTGAATGAAACCGACCGGAGCCTGAATGCTCAACGTAATAACCCATGTGTATACTCAACGAAAATGACTGGAGCCTGAACGCTCAACGTAATAACTGGAGTCTGGATACTCAACGAAACTGACCGGAGCCTGAACGTTCAACGTAATAACCGGAGTTATGATACTCAACAAAATTACTGGATCCTGAATGCTCAACATAATTGCCGAAGTCTGGATACTCAACGAAAATGTCCGGAGCCTGAACGCTCAACGTAATGATCGGAGTCTGGATACTCAACGAAAATTATCGGAGCATGAACGCTCAATGTAATGAAAGGAGTCTAGATACTCAACTAAAATGACCGGAGTCTAAACCATCAACGTAAATACCGGAGTCTGGATACCCAATGAAACTGACCGGAGCCTGAACGCTCAACGTAATAACCGGAGTCTGGATACTCAACGAAAATAACCGGAGCCTGAACGATCAACGTAATAATCGGAGTCTAGATACCCAACGAAACTGACTGGAGCCTGAACGCTCAACGTAATAACCGGAATCTAGATACTCAACGAAACTGACCGGAGCCTGAATGCTCAACGTAATAACCGGAGTCTGGATACTCAACGAAACTGACCGGAGCCTGAACGCTCAACGTAATAATCGGAGTCTGGATACTCAACGAAAATGACCGGAGCCTGAACGCTCAACATAATAACCGGAGGCTGGATACTCAAAGAAAATGACTAGAGCCTGAACGATCAAAGTAATAATCGGAGTCTGGATACTCAACGAAACTTACTGGAGCCTGAACGCTCAACGTAATAACCGGAGTCTGTATACTCAACGAAAATGACCAGAGCCTGAACAATCAACTTAATAACCGGAGTCTGGATACCCAACAAAACTGACCTGAGCCTGAACGCTCAACATAATAACCGGAGACTAGATACCCAACGAAACTGAATGGAGCCTGAACGCTCAACGTAATAACCGGAGTCTGGATGATCAACGAAAATGACCAGAGCCTGAACGATCAACGTAATAATCGGAAGCTGGATACTCAACGAAACTGCCAGGTGCCTGAATGCTCAACGTAATAACCGGAGTCTGGATACTCAACGAAACTGACCGGAGCCTGAACGTTCAACATAATAACCGGAGTTATGATACTCAACAAAAATGACTGGATCCTGAATGCTCAACATAATGGCCGAAGTCTGGATACTCAACGAAAATGTCCGGAGCCTGAACGCTCAACGTATTGATCGGAGTCTGGATACTCAACAAAAATGATCGGAGACTGAACGCTCAATGTAATGACAGGAGTCTAGATACTCAACAAAAATGACCAGAGTCTAAACCATCAACGTAAATGCCGGAGTCTGGATACCCAATGAAACTGACCGGAGCCTGAACGCTCAACGTAATAACCGGAGTCTGGATACTCAACGAAACTGACCGGAGCCTGAACGATCAACGTAATAATCGGAGTCTAGATAACCAACGAAACTGACCGGAGCCTGAATGCTCAACGTAATAACCGGAATCTATATACTCAAAGAAACTGACCGGAGCCTGAACGCTCAACGTAATAACCGGAGTCTGGATACTCAACGAAACTGACCGGAGCCTGAACGGTCAACGTAATAATCGGAGTCTGGATACTCAACTAAATTGACCGGAGCCTGAACGCTCAACGTAATAACCGGAGGCTGGATACTCAACGAAAATGACTAGAGCCTGAACGCTCAACGTAATAACCGAGGTCTGGATACTCAACGAAAATGACCGGAGCTTGAACGCTCAACGTAATAACCAGAGTCTGGATATTCAACGAAAATGACCAGAGCCCGAATGCTCAACTTAATAACCGGAGTCTGGATACCCAACGAAACTGACCTGAGCCTGAACGCTCAACGTAATAACCGGAGTTATGATACTCAACAAAATTACTGGATCCTGAATGCTCAACATAATTGCCGAAGTCTGGATACTCAACGAAAATGTCCGGAGCCTGAACGCTCAACGTAATGATCGGAGTCTGGATACTCAACGAAAATTATCGGAGCATGAACGCTCAATGTAATGAAAGGAGTCTAGATACTCAACTAAAATGACCGGAGTCTAAACCATCAACGTAAATACCGGAGTCTGGATACCCAATGAAACTGACCGGAGCCTGAACGCTCAACGTAATAACCGGAGTCTGGATACTCAACGAAAATAACCGGAGCCTGAACGATCAACGTAATAATCGGAGTCTAGATACCCAACGAAACTGACTGGAGCCTGAACGCTCAACGTAATAACCGGAATCTAGATACTCAACGAAACTGACCGGAGCCTGAATGCTCAACGTAATAACCGGAGTCTGGATACTCAACGAAACTGACCGGAGCCTGAACGCTCAACGTAATAATCGGAGTCTGGATACTCAACGAAAATGACCGGAGCCTGAACGCTCAACATAATAACCGGAGGCTGGATACTCAAAGAAAATGACTAGAGCCTGAACGATCAAAGTAATAATCGGAGTCTGGATACTCAACGAAACTTACTGGAGCCTGAACGCTCAACGTAATAACCGGAGTCTGTATACTCAACGAAAATGACCAGAGCCTGAACAATCAACTTAATAACCGGAGTCTGGATACCCAACAAAACTGACCTGAGCCTGAACGCTCAACATAATAACCGGAGACTAGATACCCAACGAAACTGAATGGAGCCTGAACGCTCAACGTAATAACCGGAGTCTGGATGATCAACGAAAATGACCAGAGCCTGAACGATCAACGTAATAATCGGAAGCTGGATACTCAACGAAACTGACCGGTGCCTGAATGCTCAACGTAATAACCGGAGTCTGGATACTCAACGAAACTGACCGGAGCCTGAACGTTCAACATAATAACCGGAGTTATGATACTCAACAAAATTACTGGATCCTGAATGCTCAACATAATTGCCGAAGTCTGGATACTCAATGAAAATGTCCGGAGCCTGAACGCTCAACGTAATGATCAGAGTCTGGATACTCAACGAAAATTATCGGAGCATGAACGCTCAATGTAATGAAAGGAGTCTAGATACTCAACTAAAATGACCGGAGTCTAAACCATCAACGTAAATACCGGAGTCTGGATACCCAATGAAACTGACCGGAGCCTGAACGCTCAACGTAAGAACCGGAGTCTGGATACTCAACGAAAATTATCGGAGCATGAACGCTCAATGTAATGAAAGGAGTCTAGATACTCAACTAAAATGACCGGAGTCTAAACCATCAACGTAAATACCGGAGTCTGGATACCCAATGAAACTGACCGGAGCCTGAACGCTCAACGTAATAACCGGAGTCTGGATACTCAACGAAAATAACCGGAGCCTGAACGATCAACGTAATAATCGGAGTCTAGATACCCAACGAAACTGACTGGAGCCTGAACGCTCAACGTAATAACCGGAATCTAGATACTCAACGAAACTGACCGGAGCCTGAATGCTCAACGTAATAACCGGAGTCTGGATACTCAACGAAACTGACCGGAGCCTGAACGCTCAACGTAATAATCGGAGTCTGGATACTCAACGAAAATGACCGGAGCCTGAACGCTCAACATAATAACCGGAGGCTGGATACTCAAAGAAAATGACTAGAGCCTGAACGATCAAAGTAATAATCGGAGTCTGGATACTCAACGAAACTTACTGGAGCCTGAACGCTCAACGTAATAACCGGAGTCTGTATACTCAACGAAAATGACCAGAGCCTGAACAATCAACTTAATAACCGGAGTCTGGATACCCAACAAAACTGACCTGAGCCTGAACGCTCAACATAATAACCGGAGACTAGATACCCAACGAAACTGAATGGAGCCTGAACGCTCAACGTAATAACCGGAGTCTGGATGATCAACGAAAATGACCAGAGCCTGAACGATCAACGTAATAATCGGAAGCTGGATACTCAACGAAACTGACCGGTGCCTGAATGCTCAACGTAATAACCGGAGTCTGGATACTCAACGAAACTGACCGGAGCCTGAACGTTCAACATAATAACCGGAGTTATGATACTCAACAAAAATGACTGGATCCTGAATGCTCAACATAATGGCCGAAGTCTGGATACTCAACGAAAATGTCCGGAGCCTGAACGCTCAACGTATTGATCGGAGTCTGGATACTCAACGAAAATGATCGGAGACTGAACGCTCAATGTAATGACAGGAGTCTAGATACTCAACGAAAATGACCAGAGTCTAAACCATCAACGTAAATGCCGGAGTCTGGATACCCAATGAAACTGACCGGAGCCTGAACGCTCAACGTAATAACCGGAGTCTGGATACTCAACGAAACTGACCGGAGCCTGAACGATCAACGTAATAATCGGAGTCTAGATAACCAACGAAACTGACCGGAGCCTGAATGCTCAACGTAATAACCGGAATCTATATACTCAAAGAAACTGACCGGAGCCTGAACGCTCAACGTAATAACCGGAGTCTGGATACTCAACGAAACTGACCGGAGCCTGAACGGTCAACGTAATAATCGGAGTCTGGATACTCAACTAAATTGACCGGAGCCTGAACGCTCAACGTAATAACCGGTGGCTGGATACTCAACGAAAATGACTAGAGCCTGAACGCTCAACGTAATAACCGAGGTCTGGATACTCAACGAAAATGACCGGAGCTTGAACGCTCAACGTAATAACCAGAGTCTGGATATTCAACGAAAATGACCAGAGCCCGAATGCTCAACTTAATAACCGGAGTCTGGATACCCAACGAAACTGACCTGAGCCTGAACGCTCAACATAATAACCGGAGACTAGATACCTAACGAAACTGAACGGAGCCTGAACGCTCAACGTAATAACCAAAATCTGGATACTGAATGAAACCGACCGGAGCCTGAATGCTCAACGTAATAACCCATGTGTATACTCAACGAAAATGACCGGAGCCTGAACGCTCAACGTAATAACTGGAGTCTGGATACTCAACGAAACTGACCGGAGCCTGAACGTTCAACGTAATAACCGGAGTTATGATACTCAACAAAATTACTGGATCCTGAATGCTCAACATAATTGCCGAAGTCTGGATACTCAACGAAAATGTCCGGAGCCTGAACGCTCAACGTAATGATCGGAGTCTGGATACTCAACGAAAATTATCGGAGCATGAACGCTCAATGTAATGAAAGGAGTCTAGATACTCAACTAAAATGACCGGAGTCTAAACCATCAACGTAAATACCGGAGTCTGGATACCCAATGAAACTGACCGGAGCCTGAACGCTCAACGTAATAACCGGAGTCTGGATACTCAACGAAAATAACCGGAGCCTGAACGATCAACGTAATAATCGGAGTCTAGATACCCAACGAAACTGACTGGAGCCTGAACGCTCAACGTAATAACCGGAATCTAGATACTCAACGAAACTGACCGGAGCCTGAATGCTCAACGTAATAACCGGAGTCTGGATACTCAACGAAACTGACCGGAGCCTGAACGCTCAACGTAATAATCGGAGTCTGGATACTCAACGAAAATGACCGGAGCCTGAACGCTCAACATAATAACCGGAGGCTGGATACTCAAAGAAAATGACTAGAGCCTGAACGATCAAAGTAATAATCGGAGTCTGGATACTCAACGAAACTTACTGGAGCCTGAACGCTCAACGTAATAACCGGAGTCTGTATACTCAACGAAAATGACCAGAGCCTGAACAATCAACTTAATAACCGGAGTCTGGATACCCAACAAAACTGACCTGAGCCTGAACGCTCAACATAATAACCGGAGACTAGATACCCAACGAAACTGAATGGAGCCTGAACGCTCAACGTAATAACCGGAGTCTGGATGATCAACGAAAATGACCAGAGCCTGAACGATCAACGTAATAATCGGAAGCTGGATACTCAACGAAACTGACCGGTGCCTGAATGCTCAACGTAATAACCGGAGTCTGGATACTCAACGAAACTGACCGGAGCCTGAACGTTCAACATAATAACCGGAGTTATGATACTCAACAAAAATGACTGGATCCTGAATGCTCAACATAATGGCCGAAGTCTGGATACTCAACGAAAATGTCCGGAGCCTGAACGCTCAACGTATTGATCGGAGTCTGGATACTCAACGAAAATGATCGGAGACTGAACGCTCAATGTAATGACAGGAGTCTAGATACTCAACGAAAATGACCAGAGTCTAAACCATCAACGTAAATGCCGGAGTCTGGATACCCAATGAAACTGACCGGAGCCTGAACGCTCAACGTAATAACCGGAGTCTGGATACTCAACGAAACTGACCGGAGCCTGAACGATCAACGTAATAATCGGAGTCTAGATAACCAACGAAACTGACCGGAGCCTGAATGCTCAACGTAATAACCGGAATCTATATACTCAAAGAAACTGACCGGAGCCTGAACGCTCAACGTAATAACCGGAGTCTGGATACTCAACGAAACTGACCGGAGCCTGAACGGTCAACGTAATAATCGGAGTCTGGATACTCAACTAAATTGACCGGAGCCTGAACGCTCAACGTAATAACCGGAGGCTGGATACTCAACGAAAATGACTAGAGCCTGAACGCTCAACGTAATAACCGAGGTCTGGATACTCAACGAAAATGACCGGAGCTTGAACGCTCAACGTAATAACCAGAGTCTGGATATTCAACGAAAATGACCAGAGCCCGAATGCTCAACTTAATAACCGGAGTCTGGATACCCAACGAAACTGACCTGAGCCTGAACGCTCAACATAATAACCGGAGACTAGATACCTAACGAAACTGAACGGAGCCTGAACGCTCAACGTAATAACCAAAATCTGGATACTGAATGAAACCGACCGGAGCCTGAATGCTCAACGTAATAACCCATGTGTATACTCAACGAAAATGACCGGAGCCTGAACGCTCAACGTAATAACTGGAGTCTGGATACTCAACGAAAATAACCGGAGCCTGAACGATCAACGTAATAATCGGAGTCTAGATACCCAACGAAACTGACTGGAGCCTGAACGCTCAACGTAATAACCGGAATCTAGATACTCAACGAAACTGACCGGAGCCTGAATGCTCAACATAATAACCGGAGTCTGGATACTCAACGAAACTGACCGGAGCCTGAACGCTCAACGTAATAATCGGAGTCTGGATACTCAACGAAAATGACCGGAGCCTGAACGCTCAACATAATAACCGGAGGCTGGATACTCAAAGAAAATGACTAGAGCCTGAACGATCAAAGTAATAACCGGAGTCTGGATACTCAACGAAACTTACTGGAGCCTGAACGCTCAACGTAATAACCGGAGTCTGTATACTCAACGAAAATGACCAGAGCCTGAACAATCAACTTAATAACCGGAGTCTGGATACCCAACAAAACTGACCTGAGCCTGAACGCTCAACATAATAACCGGAGACTAGATACCCAACGAAACTGAATGGAGCCTGAACGCTCAACGTAATAATCGGAGTCTGGATGATCAACGAAAATGACCAGAGCCTGAACGATCAACGTAATAATCGGAAGCTGGATACTCAACGAAACTGACCGGTGCCTGAATGCTCAACGTAATAACCGGAGTCTGGATAATCAACGAAAATGACCGGAGCCTGAACGCTCAACGTAATAACCGGAATCTGGATACTCAACGGAACTGACCGGAGCCTGAATGCTCAACATAATAACCAGAGTCTGGATACTCAACGAAACTGACCGGAGACTGAACCATCAACGTAAATACCGGAGTCTGGATACCCAATGAAACTGACCGGAGCCTGAACGCTCAACGTAATAACCGAGGTCTGGATACTCAACGAAAATGACCGGAGCTTGAACGCTCAACGTAATAACCAGAGTCTGGATACTCAACGAAAATGACCAGAGCCTGAATGCTCAACTTAATAACCGGAGTCTGGATACCCAACGAAACTGACCTGAGCATGAACGCTCAACATAATAACCGGAGACTAGATACCCAACGAAATTGATCGGAGCCTGAACGCTCAACGTAATAACCGGAATCTGGATAATCAATGAAACCGACCGGAGCCTGAATGCTCAACATAATAACCCGAGTGTGGATACTCAACGAAAATGACCGGAGCCTGAACGATTATTGTAATCATCGGAGTCTGGATACCCAACGAAATTGACCGGAGCATGAACGCTCAACGTAATAATTGGAGTCTGGATACTCAACGAAACTGACCGGAACCTGAACGTTCAACGTAATAACCGGAGTTATGATACTCAACAAAAATGACTGGATCATGAATGCTCAACATAATGGCCGAAGTCTGGATACTCAACGAAAATGTCCGGAGCCTAAACGCTCAACGTATTGACCGGAGTCTGGACTCTCAACGAAAATGATCGGAGCCTGAACGCTCAATGTAATGACAGTAGTCTAGATACTCAACGAAAATGACCGGAGTCTAAACCATCAACGTAAATACCGGAGTTTGGATACCCAATGAAACTGACCGGAGCCTGAACGCTCAACGTAATAACTGGAGTCTGGATACTCAACGAAACTGACCAGAGCCTAGACGATCAATGTAATAAACGGAGTCAAGATACCCAACGAAACTGACTGGAGCCTGAACGCTCAACGTAATAACCGAAATCTAGATACTCAACGAAACTGACCAGAGCCTGAACGCTCAACGTAATAACCGGAGTCTGGATACTCAACGAAACTGACCGGAGCCTGAACGCTCAACGTAATAATCGGAGTCTGGATACTCAACGAAAATGACCGGAGCCTGAACGCTCAACATAATAACCGGAGGCTGGATACTCAAAGAAAATGACTAGAGCCTGAACGATCAACGTAATAACCGGAGTCTTGATACTCAACGAAACTTACTGGAGCCTGAACGCTCAACGTAATAACCAGAGTCTGTATACTCAACGAAAATGACCAGAGCCTGAACAATCAACTTAATAACCAGAGTCTGGATACCCAACGAAACTGACCTGAGCCTGAACGCTCAACATAATAACCGGAGACTAGATACCCAACGAAACTGAATGGAGCCTGAACGCTCAACATAATAACCGGAGTCTGGATGCTCAACGAAACTGACCAGAGCCTGAACGATCAATGTAATAATCGGAAGCTAGATACTCAACGAAACTGACCGGTGCCTGAATGCTCAACATAATAACCGGAGTCTGGATACTCAACGAAAATGACCGGAGCCTGAACGCTCAACGTAATAACCGGAATCTGGATACTCAACGAAACTGACCGGAGCCTGAACGCTCAACATAATAACCAGAGTCTGGATACTCAACGAAACTGACCGGAGACTGAACCATCAACGTAAATACCGGAGTCTGGATACCCAATGAAACTGACCGGAGCCTGAACGCTCAACGTAATAACCGAGGTCTGGATACTCAACGAAAATGATCGGAGCTTGAACGCTCAACGTATTAACCAGAGTCTGGATACTCAACGAAAATGACCAGAGCCTGAATGCTCAACTTAATAACCGGAGTCTGGATACCCAACGAAACTGACCTGAGCATGAACGCTCAACATAATAACCGGAGACTAGATACCCAACGAAACTGATCGGAGCCTGAACGCTCAACGTAATAACCGGAATCTGGATAATCAATGAAACTGACCGGAGCCTGAATGCTCAACATAATAACCCGAGTGTGGATACTCAACGAAAATGACCGGAGCCTGAACGATTATTGTAATCATCGGAGTCTGGATACCCAACGAAATTGACCGGAGCATGAACGCTCAACGTAATAATTGGAGTCTGGATACTCAACGAAACTGACCGGAACCTGAACGTTCAACGTAATAACCGGAGTTATGATACTCAACAAAAATGACTGGATCATGAATGCTCAATATAATGGCCAAAGTCTGGATACTCAACGAAAATGTCCGGAGCCTAAACGCTCAACGTATTGACCGGAGTCTGGACTCTCAACGAAAATGATCGGAGCCTGAACGCTCAATGTAATGACAGTAGTCTAGATACTCAACGAAAATGACCGGAGTCTAAACCATCAACGTAAATACCGGAGTTTGGATACCGAATGAAACTGACCGGAGCCTGAACGCTCAACGTAATAACCGGAGTCTGGATACTCAACGAAACTGACCAGAGCCTAGACGATCAATGTAATAAACGGAGTCAAGATACCCAACGAAACTGACTGGAGCCTGAACGCTCAACGTAATAACCGGAATCTAGATACTCAACGAAACTGACCAGAGCCTGAACGCTCAACGTAATAACCGGAGTCTGGATACTCAACGAAACTGACCGGAGCCTGAACGCTCAACGTAATAATCGGAGTTTGGATACTCAACGAAAATGACCGGAGCCTGAACGCTCAACATAATAACCGGAGGCTGGATACTCAAAGAAAATGACTAGAGCCTGAACGATCAACGTAATAACCGGAGTCTTGATACTCAACGAAACTTACTGGAGCCTGAACGCTCAACGTAATAACCAGAGTCTGTATACTCAACGAAAATGACCAGAGCCTGAACAATCAACTTAATAACCAGAGTCTGGATACCCAACGAAACTGACCTGAGCCTGAACGCTCAACATAATAACCGGAGACTAGATACCCAACGAAACTGAATGGAGCCTGAACGCTCAACATAATAACCGGAGTCTGGATGCTCAACGAAACTGACCAGAGCCTGAACGATCAATGTAATAATCGGAAGCTAGATACTCAACGAAACTGACCGGTGCCTGAATGCTCAACATAATAACCGGAGTCTGGATACTCAACGAAAATGACCGGAGCCTGAACGCTCAACGTAATAACCGGAATCTGGATACTCAACGAAACTGACCGGAGCCTGAACGCTCAACATAATAACCAGAGTCTGGATACTCAACGAAACTGACCGGAGACTGAACCATCAACGTAAATACCGGAGTCTGGATACCCAATGAAACTGACCGGAGCCTGAACGCTCAACGTAATAACCGAGGTCTGGATACTCAACGAAAATGACCGGAGCTTGAACGCTCAACGTAATAACCAGAGTCTGGATACTCAACGAAAATGACCAGAGCCTGAATGCTCAACTTAATAACCGGAGTCTGGATACCCAACGAAACTGACCTGAGCATGAACGCTCAACATAATAACCGGAGACTAGATACCCAACGAAACTGATCGGAGCCTGAACGCTCAACGTAATAACCGGAATCTGGATAATCAATGAAACCGACCGGAGCCTGAATGCTCAACATAATAACCCGAGTGTGGATACTCAACGAAAATGACCGGAGCCTGAACGATTATTGTAATCATCGGAGTCTGGATACCCAACGAAATTGACCGGAGCATGAACGCTCAACGTAATAATTGGAGTCTGGATACTCAACGAAACTGACCGGAACCTGAACGTTCAACGTAATAACCGGAGTTATGATACTCAACAAAAATGACTGGATCATGAATGCTCAACATAATAGCCGAAGTCTGGATACTCAACGAAAATGTCCGGAGCCTAAACGCTCAACGTATTGACCGGAGTCTGGACTCTCAACGAAAATGATCGGAGCCTGAACGCTCAATGTAATGACAGTAGTCTAGATACTCAACGAAAATGACTGGATTCTAAACCATCAACGTAAATACCGGAGTTTGGATACCCAATGAAACTGACCGGAGCCTGAACGCTCAACGTAATAACCGGAGTCTGGATACTCAACGAAACTGACCAGAGCCTAGACGATCAATGTAATAAACGGAGTCAAGATACCCAACAAAACTGACTGGAGCCTGAACGCTCAACGTAATAACCGGAATCTAGATACTCAACGAAACTGACCAGAGCCTGAACGCTCAACGTAATAACCGGAGTCTGGATAGTCAACGAAACTGACCGGAGCCTGAACGCTCAACGTAATAATCGGAGTTTGGATACTCAACGAAAATGACCGGAGCCTGAACGCTCAACATAATAACCGGAGGCTGGATACTCAAAGAAAATGACTAGAGCCTGAACGATCAACGTAATAACCGGAGTCTTGATACTCAACGAAACTTACTGGAGCCTGAACGCTCAACGTAATAACCAGAGTCTGTATACTCAACGAAAATGACCAGAGCCTGAACAATCAACTTAATAACCAGAGTCTGGATACCCAACGAAACTGACCTGAGCCTGAACGCTCAACATAATAACCGGAGACTAGATACCCAACGAAACTGAATGGAGCCTGAACGCTCAACATAATAACCGGAGTCTGGATGCTCAACGAAACTGACCAGAGCCTGAACGATCAATGTAATAATCGGAAGCTAGATACTCAACGAAACTGACCGGTGCCTGAATGCTCAACATAATAACCGGAGTCTGGATACTCAACGAAAATGACCGGAGCCTGAACGCTCAACGTAATAACCGGAATCTGGATACTCAACGAAACTGACCGGAGCCTGAACGCTCAACATAATAACCAGAGTCTGGATACTCAACGAAACTGACCGGAGACTGAACCATCAACGTAAATACCGGAGTCTGGATACCCAATGAAACTGACCGGAGCCTGAACGCTCAACGTAATAACCGAGGTCTGGATACTCAACGAAAATGACCGGAGCTTGAACGCTCAACGTAATAACCAGAGTCTGGATACTCAACGAAAATGACCAGAGCCTGAATGCTCAACTTAATAACCGGAGTCTGGATACCCAACGAAACTGACCTGAGCATGAACGCTCAACATAATAACCGGAGACTAGATACCCAACGAAACTGATCGGAGCCTGAACGCTCAACGTAATAACCGGAATCTGGATAATCAATGAAACCGACCGGAGCCTGAATGCTCAACATAATAACCCGAGTGTGGATACTCAACGAAAATGACCGGAGCCTGAACGATTATTGTAATCATCGGAGTCTGGATACCCAACGAAATTGACCGGAGCATGAACGCTCAACGTAATAATTGGAGTCTGGATACTCAACGAAACTGACCGGAACCTGAACGTTCAACGTAATAACCGGAGTTATGATACTCAACAAAAATGACTGGATCATGAATGCTCAACATAATGGCCGAAGTCTGGATACTCAACGAAAATGTCCGGAGCCTAAACGCTCAACGTATTGACCGGAGTCTGGACTCTCAACGAAAATGATCGGAGCCTGAACGCTCAATGTAATGACAGTAGTCTAGATACTCAACGAAAATGACTGGAGTCTAAACCATCAACGTAAATACCGGAGTTTGGATACCCAATGAAACTGACCGGAGCCTGAACGCTCAACGTAATAACCGGAGTCTGGATACTCAACGAAACTGACCAGAGCCTAGACGATCAATGTAATAAACGGAGTCAAGATACCCAACAAAACTGACTGGAGCCTGAACGCTCAACGTAATAACCGGAATCTAGATACTCAACGAAACTGACCAGAGCCTGAACGCTCAATGTAATAACCGGAGTCTGGATACTCAACGAAACTGACCAGAGCCTGAACGCTCAACGTAATAATCGGAGTCTGGATACTCAACGAAAATGACCGGAACCTGAACGCTCAACATAATAACCGGAGGCTGGATACTCAAAGAAAATGACTAGAGCCTGAACGATCAACGTAATAACCGGAGTCTTGATACTCAACGAAACTTACTGGAGCCTGAACGCTCAACGTAATAACCAGAGTCTGTATACTCAACGAAAATGACCAGAGCCTGAACAATCAACTTAATAACCAGAGTCTGGATACCCAACGAAACTGACCTGAGCCTGAACGCTCAACATAATAACCGGAGACTAGATACCCAACGAAACTGAATGGAGCCTGAACGCTCAACATAATAACCGGAGTCTGGATGCTCAACGAAACTGACCAGAGCCTGAACGATCAATGTAATAATCGGAAGCTAGATACTCAACGAAACTGACCGGTGCCTGAATGCTCAACATAATAACCGGAGTCTGGATACTCAACGAAAATGACCGGAGCCTGAACGCTCAACGTAATAACCGGAATCTGGATACTCAACGAAACTGACCGGAGCCTGAACGCTCAACATAATAACCAGAGTCTGGATACTCAACGAAACTGACCGGAGACTGAACCATCAACGTAAATACCGGAGTCTGGATACCCAATGAAACTGACCGGAGCCTGAACGCTCAACGTAATAATCGAGGTCTGGATACTCAACGAAAATGATCGGAGCTTGAACGCTCAACGTAATAACCAGAGTCTGGATACTCAACGAAAATGACCAGAGCCTGAATGCTCAACTTAATAACCGGAGTCTGGATACCCAACGAAACTGACCTGAGCATGAACGCTCAACATAATAACCGGAGACTAGATACCCAACGAAACTGATCGGAGCCTGAACGCTCAACGTAATAACCGGAATCTGGATAATCAATGAAACCGACCGGAGCCTGAATGCTCAACATAATAACCCGAGTGTGGATACTCAACGAAAATGACCGGAGCCTGAACGATTATTGTAATCATCGGAGTCTGGATACCCAACGAAATTGACCGGAGCATGAACGCTCAACGTAATAATTGGAGTCTGGATACTCAACGAAACTGACCGGAACCTGAACGTTCAACGTAATAACCGGAGTCTGGATACTCAACGAAACTTACTGGAGCCTGAACGCTCAACGTAATAACCGGAGTCTGTATACTCAACGAAAATGACCAGAGCCTGAACAATCAACTTAATAACCGGAGTCTGGATACCCAACAAAACTGACCTGAGCCTGAACGCTCAACATAATAACCGGAGACTAGATACCCAACGAAACTGAATGGAGCCTGAACGCTCAACGTAATAACCGGAGTCTGGATGATCAACGAAACTGACCAGAGCCTGAACGATCAACGTAATAATCGGAAGCTGGATACTCAACGAAACTGACCGGTGCCTGAATGCTCAACGTAATAACCGGAGTCTGGATAATCAACGAAAATGACCGGAGCCTGAACGCTCAACGTAATAACCGGAATCTGGATACTCAACAAAACTGACCGGAGCCTGAATGCTCAACATAATAACCAGAGTCTGGATACTCAACGAAACTGACCGGAGACTGAACCATCAACGTAAATACCGGAGTCTGGATACCCAATGAAACTGACCGGAGCCTGAACGCTCAACGTAATAACCGAGGTCTGGATACTCAACGAAAATGACCGGAGCTTGAACGCTCAACGTAATAACCAGAGTCTGGATACTCAACGAAAATGACCAGAGCCTGAATGCTCAACTTAATAACCGGAGTCTGGATACCCAACGAAACTGACCTGAGCATGAACGCTCAACATAATAACCGGAGACTAGATACCCAACGAAACTGATCGGAGCCTGAACGCTCAACGTAATAACCGGAATCTGGATAATCAATGAAACCGACCGGAGCCTGAATGCTCAACATAATAACCCGAGTGTGGATACTCAACGAAAATGACCGGAGCCTGAACGATTATTGTAATCATCGGAGTCTGGATACCCAACGAAATTGACCGGAGCATGAACGCTCAACGTAATAATTGGAGTCTGGATACTCAACGAAACTGACCGGAACCTGAACGTTCAACGTAATAACCGGAGTTATGATACTCAACAAAAATGACTGGATCATGAATGCTCAACATAATGGCCAAAGTCTGGATACTCAACGAAAATGTCCGGAGCCTAAACGCTCAACGTATTGACCGGAGTCTGGACTCTCAACGAAAATGATCGGAGCCTGAACGCTCAATGTAATGACAGTAGTCTAGATACTCAACGAAAATGACCGGAGTCTAAACCATCAACGTAAATACCGGAGTTTGGATACCCAATGAAACTGACCGGAGCCTGAACGCTCAACGTAATAACCGGAGTCTGGATACTCAACGAAACTGACCAGAGCCTAGACGATCAATGTAATAAACGGAGTCAAGATACCCAACGAAACTGACTGGAGCCTGAACGCTCAACGTAATAACCGGAATCTAGATACTCAACGAAACTGACCAGAGCCTGAACGCTCAACGTAATAACCGGAGTCTGGATACTCAACGAAACTGACCGGAGCCTGAACGCTCAACGTAATAATCGGAGTCTGGATACTCAACGAAAATGACCGGAGCCTGAACGCTCAACATAATAACCGGAGGCTGGATACTCAAAGAAAATGACTAGAGCCTGAACGATCAACGTAATAACCGGAGTCTTGATACTCAACGAAACTTACTGGAGCCTGAACGCTCAACGTAATAACCAGAGTCTGTATACTCAACGAAAATGACCAGAGCCTGAACAATCAACTTAATAACCTGAGTCTGGATACCCAACGAAACTGACCTGAGCCTGAACGCTCAACATAATAACCGGAGACTAGATACCCAACGAAACTGAATGGAGCCTGAACGCTCAACATAATAACCGGAGTCTGGATGCTCAACGAAACTGACCAGAGCCTGAACGATCAATGTAATAATCGGAAGCTAGATACTCAACGAAACTGACCGGTGCCTGAATGCTCAACATAATAACCGGAGTCTGGATACTCAACGAAAATGACCGGAGCCTGAACGCTCAACGTAATAACCGGAATCTGGATACTCAATGAAACTGACCGGAGCCTGAACGCTCAACATAATAACCAGAGTCTGGATACTCAACGAAACTGACCGGAGACTGAACCATCAACGTAAATACCGGAGTCTGGATACCCAATTAAACTGACCGGAGCCTGAACGCTCAACGTAATAACCGAGGTCTGGATACTCAACGAAAATGACCGGAGCTTGAACGCTCAAAGTAATAACCAGAGTCTGGATACTCAACGAAAATGACCAGAGCCTGAATGCTCAACTTAATAACCGGAGTCTGGATACCCAACGAAACTGACCTGAGCATGAACGCTCAACATAATAACCGGAGACTAGATACCCAACGAAACTGATCGGAGCCTGAACGCTCAACGTAATAACCGGAATCTGGATAATCAATGAAACCGACCGGAGCCTGAATGCTCAACATAATAACCCGAGTGTGGATACTCAACGAAAATGACCGGAGCCTGAACGATTATTGTAATCATCGGAGTCTGGATACCCAACGAAATTGACCGGAGCATGAACGCTCAACGTAATAATTGGAGTCTGGATACTCAACGAAACTGACCGGAACCTGAACGTTCAACGTAATAACCGGAGTTATGATACTCAACAAAAATGACTGGATCATGAATGCTCAACATAATGGCCGAAGTCTGGATACTCAACGAAAATGTCCGGAGCCTAAACGCTCAACGTATTGACCGGAGTCTGGACTCTCAACGAAAATGATCGGAGCCTGAACGCTCAATGTAATGACAGTAGTCTAGATACTCAACAAAAATGACCGGAGTCTAAACCATCAACGTAAATACCGGAGTTTGGATACCCAATGAAACTGACCGGAGCCTGAACGCTCAACGTAATAACCGGAGTCTAGATACTCAACGAAACTGACCAGAGCCTAGACGATCAATGTAATAAACGGAGTCAAGATACCCAAAGAAACTGACTCGAGCCTGAACGCTCAACGTAATAACCGGAATCTAGATACTCAACGAAACTGACCAGAGCCTGAACGCTCAACGTAATAACCGGAGTCTGGATACTCAACGAAACTGACCGGAGCCTGAACACTCAACGTAATAATCGGAGTCTGGATACTCAACGAAAATGACCGGAGCCTGAACGCTCAACATAATAACCGGAGGCTGGATACTCAAAGAAAATGACTAGAGCCTGAACGATCAACGTAATAACCGGAGTCTTGATACTCAACGAAACTTACTGGAGCCTGAACGCTCAACGTAATAACCAGAGTCTGTATACTCAACGAAAATGACCAGAGCCTGAACAATCAACTTAATAACCAGAGTCTGGATACCAAACGAAACTGACCTGAGCCTGAACGCTCAACATAATAACCGGAGACTAGATACCCAACGAAACTGAATGGAGCCTGAACGCTCAACATAATAACCGGAGTCTGGATGCTCAACGAAACTAACCAGAGCCTGAACGATCAATGTAATAATCGGAAGCTAGATACTCAACGAAACTGACCGGTGCCTGAATGCTCAACATAATAACCGGAGTCTGGATACTCAACGAAAATGACCGGAGCCTGAACGCTCAACGTAATAACCGGAATCTGGATACTCAACGAAACTGACCGGAGCCTGAACGCTCAACATAATAACCAGAGTCTGGATACTCAACGAAACTGACCGGAGACTGAACCATCAACGTAAATACCGGAGTCTGGATACCCAATGAAACTGACCGGAGCCATGAACGCTCAACGTAATAACCGAGGTCTGGATACTCAACGAAAATGACCGGAGCTTGAACGCTCAACCTAATAACCAGAGTCTGGATACTCAACGAAAATGACCAGAGCCTGAACGCTGAACTTAATAACCGGAGTCTGGATACCCAACGAAACTGACCTGAGCATGAACGCTCAACATAATAACCGGAGACTAGATACCCAACGAAACTGACCGGAGCCTGAACGCTCAACGTAATAACCGGAATCTGGATACTCAATGAAACCGACCGGAGCCTGAATGCTCAACATAATAACCCGAGTGTGGATACTCAATCAAAATGACCGGAGCCTGAACGATTATTGTAATCACCAGAGTCTGGATACCCAACGAAATTGACCGGAGCATGAACGCTCAACGTAATAATTGGAGTCTGGATACTCAACGAAACTGACCGGAACCTGAACGTTCAACAAAATAACCGGAGTTATGACACTCAACAAAAATGACTGGATCATGAATGCTCAACATAATGTCCGAAGTCTGGATACTCAACGAAAATGTCCGGAGCCTAAATGCTCAACGTATTGACCGGAATCTGGACTCTCAACGAAAATGATCGGAGCCTGAACGCTCAATGTAATGACAGTAGTCTAGATACTCAACGAAAATGACCGGAGTCTAAACCATCAACGTAAATACCAGAGTTTGGATACCCAATGAAACTGACCGGAGCCTGAACGCTCAACGTAATAACCGGAGTCTAGATACTCAACGAAACTGACCGGAGCCTAGACGATCAACGTAATAAACGGAGTCAAGATACCCAACGAAACTGACTCGGGCCTGAACGCTCAACGTAATAACCGGAATCTAGATACTCAACGAAACTGACCGGAACCTGAACGCTCAACGTAATAACCGGAGTCTGGATACTCAACGAAACTGACCGGAGCCTGAACGCTCAACGTAATAATCGGAGTTTGGATAGTCAACGAAAATGACCGGAGCCTGAACGCTCAACATAATAACCGGAGGCTGGATACTCAACGAAAATGACTAGAGCCTGAACGATCAACGTAATAACCGGAGTCTAGATACTCAACGAAACTTACTGGAGCCTGAACGCTCAACGTAATAACCGGAGTCTGTATACTCAACGAAAATGACCAGAGCCTGAACAATCAACTTAATAACCGGAGTCTGGATACCCAACGAAACTCACCTGCGCCTGAACGCTCAACATAATAACCGGAGACTAGATACCCAACGAAACTGAATGGAGCCTGAACGCTCAACGTAATAACCGGAGTCTGGATGCTCAACGAAACTGACCAGAGCCTGAACGATCAACGTAATAATCGGATGCTGGATACTCAACGAAACTGACCGGTGCCTGAATGCTCAACGTAATAACCGGAGTCTGGATACTCAACGAAAATGACCGGAGCCTGAAAGCTCAACGTAATAACCGGAATGTGGATACTCAACGAAACTGACCGGAGCCTGAACGCTCAACGTAATAACCGGAATCTGGATACTCAATGAAACCGACCGGAGCCTGAATGCTCAACATAATAACCCGAGTATGGATACTCAACGAAAATGACCGGAGCCTGAACGATTATTGTAATCACCGGAGTCTGGATACCCAACGAAATTGACCGGAGCCTGAACGCTCAACGTAATAATTGGAGTCTGGATACTCAACGAAACTGACCGGAACCTGAACGTTCAACGTAATAACCGGAGTTATGATACTCAACAAAAATGACTGGATCGTGAATGCTCAACATAATGGCCGAAGTCTGGATACTCAACGAAAATGTCCGGAGCCTGAACGCTCAACGTATTGACCGGAGTCTGGACTCTCAACGAAAATGATCGCAGCCTGAACGCTCAATGTAATGACAGGAGTCTAGATACTCAACGAAAATGACTGGAGTCTAAACCATCAACGTAAACACCGGAGTTTGGATACCCAATGACACTGACCAGAGCCTGAACGCTCAACGTAATAACCGGAGTCTAGATACTCAACGAAACTGACCGGAGCCTGGACGATCAAAGTAATAAACAGAGTCAAGATACCCAACGAAACTGACTCGAGCCTGAACGCTCAACGTAATAACCAGAATCTAGATACTCAACGAAACTGACCGGAACCTGAACGCTCAACGTAATAACCGGAGTCTGGATACTCAACGAAACTGACCGGAGCCTGAACGCTCAACGTAATAATCGGAGTCTGGATACTCAACGAAAATGACCGGAGCCTGAACGCTCAACGTAATAACCGGAGGCTGGATACTCAACGAAAATGACTGGAGCCTGAACGATCAACGTAATAACTGGAGTCTGGATACTCAACGAAACTTACTGGAGCCTGAACGCTCAACGTAATAACCGGAGTCTGTATAGTCAACTAAAATGACCAGAGCATGAACACTCAACTTAATAACCGGAGTATGGATACCCAACGAAACTGACCTGAGCCTGAACGCTCAACATAATAACCCGAGACTAGATACCCAATGAAATTGAATGGAGCCTGAACGCTCAACGTAATAACCGGAGTCTGGATGCTCAACGAAACTGACTAGAGCCTGAACGATCAACGTAATAACCGGAAGCTGGATACTCAATGAAACTGGCCGAAGCCTGAATGTTCAACGTAATAATCGGAGTCTGGATACTCAACGAAAATGACCGCAGCCTGAACGCTCAACGTAATAATCGGAG
Source organism: Lathyrus sativus (assembly GCA_963859935.3). NCBI lineage: Eukaryota > Viridiplantae > Streptophyta > Magnoliopsida > Fabales > Fabaceae > Lathyrus > Lathyrus sativus. The sequence continues at coordinate 228,216,852 of OZ012736.1, forward strand.
TCTGGATACTCAACGAAAATGACCGGAGCCTGAACGCTCAACGTAATAACCGGAGGCTGGATACTCAACGAAAATGACTGGAGCCTGAACGATCAACGTAATAACTGGAGTCTGGATACTCAACGAAACTTACTGGAGCCTGAACGCTCAACGTAATAACCGGAGTCTGTATACTCAACTAAAATGACCAGAGCCTGAACACTCAACTTAATAACCGGAGTATGGATACCCAACGAAACTGACCTGAGCCTGAACGCTCAACATAATAACCGGAGACTAGATACCCAACGAAACTGAATGGAGCCTGAACGCTCAACATAATAACCGGAGTCTGGATGCTCAACGAAACTGACCAGAGCCTGAACGATCAATGTAATAATCGGAAGCTAGATATTCAACGAAACTGACCGGTGCCTGAATGCTCAACATAATAACCGGAGTCTGGATACTCAACGAAAATGACCGGAGCCTGAACGCTCAACGTAATAACCGGAATCTGGATACTCAACGAAACTGACCGGAGCCTGAACGCTCAACATAATAACCAGAGTCTGGATACTCAACGAAACTGACCGGAGACTGAACCATCAACGTAAATACCGGAGTCTGGATACCCAATGAAACTGACCGGAGCCATGAATGCTCAACGTAATAACCGAGGTCTGGATACTCAACGAAAAGGACCGGAGCTTGAACGCTCAACCTAATAACCAGAGTCTGGATACTCAACGAAAATGACCAGAGCCTGAACGCTGAACTTAATAACTGGAGTCTGGATACCCAACGAAACTGACCTGAGCATGAACGCTCAACATAATAACCGGAGACTAGATACCCAACGAAACTGACCGGAGCCTGAACGCTCAACGTAATAACCGGAATCTGGATACTCAATGAAACCGACCGGAGCCTGAATGCTCAACATAATAACCCGAGTGTGGATACTCAATCAAAATGACCGGAGCCTGAACGATTATTGTAATCACCAGAGTCTGGATACCCAACGAAATTGACCGGAGCATGAACGCTCAACGTAATAATTGGAGTCTGGATACTCAACGAAACTGACCGGAACCTGAACGTTCAACAAAATAACCGGAGTTATGACACTCAACAAAAATGACTGGATCATGAATGCTCAACATAATGTCCGAAGTCTGGATACTCAACGAAAATGTCCGGAGCCTAAACGCTCAACGTATTGACCGGAGTCTGGACTCTCAACGAAAATGATCGGAGCCTGAACGCTCAATGTAATGACAGTAGTCTAGATACTCAACGAAAATGACCGGAGTCTAAACCATCAACGTAAATACCAGAGTTTGGATACCCGATGAAACTGACCGGAGCCTGAACGCTCAACGTAATAACCGGAGTCTAGATACTCAACGAAACTGACCGGAGCCTATACGATCAACGTAATAAACGGAGTCAAGATACCCAACGAAACTGACTCGGGCCTGAACGCTCAACGTAATAACCGGAATCTAGATACTCAACGAAACTGACCGGAACCTGAACGCTCAACGTAATAACCGGAGTCTGGATACTCAACGAAACTGACCGGAGCCTGAACGCTCAACGTAATAATCGGAGTTTGGATAGTCAACGAAAATGACCGGAGCCTGAACGCTCAACATAATAACCGGAGGCTGGATACTCAACGAAAATGACTAGAGCCTGAACGATCAACGTAATAACCGGAGTCTAGATACTCAACGAAACTTACTGGAGCCTGAACGCTCAACGTAATAACCGGAGTCTGTATACTCAACGAAAATGACCAGAGCCTGAACAATCAACTTAATAACCGGAGTCTGGATACCCAACGAAACTCACCTGCGCCTGAACGCTCAACATAATAACCGGAGACTAGATACCCAACGAAACTGAATGGAGCCTGAACGCTCAACGTAATAACCGGAGTCTGGATGCTCAACGAAACTGACCAGAGCCTGAACGATCAACGTAATAATCGGAAGCTGGATACTCAACGAAACTGACCGGTGCCTGAATGCTCAACATAATAACCGGAGTCTGGATACTCAACGAAAATGACCGGAGCCTGAAAGCTCAACGTAATAACCGGAATGTGGATACTCAACGAAACTGACCGGAGCCTGAACGCTCAACGTAATAACCAGAGTCTGGATACTCAACGAAACTGACCGGAGACTGAACCATCAACGTAAATACCGGAGTATGGATACCCAATGAAACTGACCGGAGCCTGAACGCTCAACGTAATAACCGGAATCTGGATACTCAATGAAACCGACCGGAGCCTGAATGCTCAACATAATAACCCGAGTATGGATACTCAACGAAAATGACCGGAGCCTGAACGATTATTGTAATCACCGGAGTCTGGATACCCAACGAAATTGACCGGAGCCTGAACGCTCAACGTAATAATTGGAGTCTGGATACTCAACGAAACTGACCGGAACCTGAACGTTCAACGTAATAACCGGAGTTATGATACTCAACAAAAATGACTGGATCCTGAATGCTCAACATAATGGCCGAAGTCTGGATACTCAACGAAAATGTCCGGAGCCTGAACGCTCAACGTATTGACCGGAGTCTGGACTCTCAACGAAAATGATCGCAGCCTGAACGCTCAATGTAATGACAGGAGTCTAGATACTCAACGAAAATGACTGGAGTCTAAACCATCAACGTAAACACCGGAGTTTGGATACCCAATGACACTGGCCAGAGCCTGAACGCTCAACGTAATAACCGGAGTCTAGATACTCAACGAAACTGACCGGAGCCTGGACGATCAAAGTAATAAACAGAGTCAAGATACCCAACGAAACTGACTCGAGCCTGAACGCTCAACGTAATAACCAGAATCTAGATACTCAACGAAACTGACCGGAACCTGAACGCTCAACGTAATAACCGGAGTCTGGATACTCAACGAAACTGACCGGAGCCTGAACGCTCAACGTAATAATCGGAGTCTGGATACTCAACGAAAATGACCGGAGCCTGAACGCTCAACGTAATAACCGGAGGCTGGATACTCAACGAAAATGACTGGAGCCTGAACGATCAACGTAATAACTGGAGTCTGGATACTCAACGAAACTTACTGGAGCCTGAACGCTCAACGTAATAACCGGAGTCTGTATAGTCAACTAAAATGACCAGAGCCTGAACACTCAACTTAATAACCGGAGTATGGATACCCAACGAAACTGACCTGAGCCTGAACGCTCAACATAATAACCCGAGACTAGATACCCAACGAAATTGAATGGAGCCTGAACGCTCAACGTAATAACCGGAGTCTGGATGCTCAACGAAACTGACTAGAGCCTGAACGATCAACGTAATAACCGGAAGCTGGATACTCAATGAAACTGGCCGAAGCCTGAATGTTCAACGTAATAATCGGAGTCTGGATACTCAACAAAAATGACCGCAGCCTGAACGCTCAACGTAATAACCGGAATCTGGATACTCAACGAAACTGACCGGAGCCTGAACGCTCAACGTAATAACCAGAGTCTGGATACTCAACGAAACTGACCGGAGACTGAACCATCAACGTAAATACCGGAGTCTGGATACCCAATGAAACTGACCGGAGCCTGAACGCTCAACGTAATAACCGGAGTCTGGATACTCAACGAAACTGACCGGAGCCTGAACGATCAACGCAATAATCGGAGTCTAGATACCTAACGAAATTGACCGGAGCCTGAACGCTCAACGTAATAACCGGAACCTAGATACTCAACGAAAATGACCGGAGCCTGAACGCTCAACGTAATAACCAGAGTTTGGATACCCAACAAAACTTACTGAAGCCTGAACGCTCAACGTAATAACCGGAGTCTGGATACCCAACGAAACTGACCAGAGACTGAACAATCAACGTAATAACCGGAGTCTGAATACCCATCGAAACTGACCGGAGCCGGAACGCTCAACGGAATAACCGGTGTCTTGATACCCAACGAAACTGACCGGAGCCTGAACGCTCAACGTAATAACCAGAATCTGGATACTTAACGAAAATGACCGGAGCCTGAACGCTCAACGTGATAACCAGAGTCTGGATACTCAACGCAAATGACCAGAGCCTGAACGCTCAACTTAATAACCGGAGTCTGGATAGCCAACGAAACTGACCTGAGCCTGAACGCTCAACGTAATAACCGGAGACTAGATACCCAACGAAACTGAATGGAGCCTGAACGCTCAACATAATACTCGGAATCTGGATACTCAATGAAACCGACCGGAGCCTGAATTCTTAACGTAATAACTCGAGTGTGGATACTCAACGAAAATGACCGGAGCCTGAACGATCAACGTAATCACCGGAGTATGGATACCCAACGAAACTGACTAGAGACTGAACAATCAACATAATAACCGGAGTCTGAATACCCATCAAAACTGACCGGAGCCGGAACGCTCAACAGAATAACCGGTGTCTTGATACCTAACGAAACTGACTGGAGCCTGAACGCTCAACGTAATAACCGGAATCTGGATACTCAACGAAAATGACCGGAGCCTGAACGCTCAACGTTGTCGCTACTGCGAAAATCGGCGCCGGCTGAACAGAAGAGTCGCCACCGTGCGTTATTTATCCCAACGGAGGGAAAGGAAATGCTCAGAGTAAACCTACCGCAAAGACGGGAAAGGTATGGTCATCGCAACCAAAACCTGGATTCGGGAGTCAGTTACGCAAGGGGAAGGTATTAGCACCCCTCACGTCCATCGTACTCGATGGGATCCACGCTTGCTTGGTTTGTCTAAAGGATGCAAAAACAATCTATCTACGGCTGCTAAATCTAAACGGAAGGGAATTGACTCGATAGAGCGTCGCACTCTATGCCTACGTATTCTCAAGAGAGAAAGTCAGAGTCAACGTCGTTCGGGACTACGGGGAATTGGCTCGCCAAGACTTCGCGTCTTGTGCCTACGTACTTCCACACTGCATGGAAGATCAGAGCTTTCGTAGTTCAGGCTAACTACGGCTAAGCGGGGTGTTCTCACACACAGGAAGTGAGATATTAAGCTGGTTTTAAAGGTACGGGAACCTATGGGAACTAAAACTACGGTCTGGTCTCAAATGCGCAAGGGCAATAGAAAAGGATAACAATCAGTCGTCAGCGGGAAAGTCTCGATCGCACAGCAGCGAGAGAACAAAAGGTTAGTTGTTAGTGTGCTCGCTAGGATATCGCATCCTATGCCTACATATCCTCGCTCAGTACAAGGAATCAGAGTAGCTGTAGTTCGGCTACTTACGAAATTACAGCTAAAGAAATAAACAGCAACAGGAATTACTGGAAATAAAGATGCATGAATGCCACAGACAAATAGAAAGAGGAACACCCCAACTTCTAGACAAACAAAGGCCACACCTCCCAAAGGCAAGGGAGCTCAACTCAACCAAATGCCAACAAGCAAAAGCCACCCAATAACAACCAAGCAGAAGGAGTCAAGAACTCAACTTCTCATGCACACAAGGCCTATTTCTAAGATGCACCTATCTCAGAAATACCTAGATGAACCCCTGAGTCTAATGCAGCACAATACCACACAAGTCAATCAACACAAAGAGAAAGCTAACCCGCCCGACAAACTCTTATCCCAAAAGCAAGGACTAACCCTGAGCAGGACCCTGAGCAATCTAAACCAAGCCCTAAGCAAAACCCTAAGCAAGACCCTAAGCAAAACCTAAAGGGAGAAATCAATCCCATTCTTCAAGCTTCAAGACAAGCTTACCAAACAAAGCGAGCTAAGTAGACAGACTCATAGTGCCTTCCTCAGGAAAGTACTAGGAGGCTTCCACTTAGGAATCATATCCCATGTGGCTCAACAATTGTGAACGGTTTACATTCCTCCTCATGAGGAACTAAACTCACATGAAGGCTCCAACATCACTGGATACTTGAGAAAACCTACATGAACTAAGGGAACTAAGTGAACAGACCCATAGTGCCTTCCTCAGGAAAATACTAGGGGGCTTCCACTTAGGAATCATATCCCATGTGGCTCAACGACTGTGAACGGTTTACATTCCTCCTCAGGAGAAACTAAACTCACATGAAGGCTCCAACATCACTGGATACTTGAGAAAACCTACATGAACTAAGGGAACTAAGTGAACAGACCCATAATGCCTTCCTCAGGAAAATACTAGGGGGCTTCCACTTAGGAATCATATCCCATGTGGCTCAACGACTGTGAACGGTTTACATTCCTCCTCAGGAGGAACTAAACTCACATGAAGGCTCCAACATCACTGGATACTTGAGAAAACCTACATGAACTAAGGGAACTAAGTGAACAGACCCATAGTGCCTTCCTCAGGAAAATACTAGGGCTTCCACTTAGGAATCATATCCCATGTGGCTCAACAACTGTGAATGGTTTACATTCCTCCTCAAGAGAAACTAAACTCACATGAAGGCTCCAACATTATTGGATACTTAAGAAAGAAGTGAGAAGAAAAAATGAAAGACATCCATGGTGCCTTCCTCAGGAAAGTACCATAAATTCCCCCCAAACTTCAGGATCTCAAACCTCACAGAAAGAGAGCAAGCTCCTAGACTAGGTCTTCAATCCATGCATCCTTGCAAGCTCCATCAAGTCTTCATCAAGCTTCCATCTTCAAGAAGAAACCACAGGCCCTCAGATCCAAAGAAACTATCTTTAAAGTTCAACCACAGTTGAACTTCAAAGACAGAAGCCCTCAAGACTTCTCCTAATCTCAGGCTCAACCAAAAATAGCAAAACACTCTCCAAAAATCTACCAAAATTAGCAAAACACTCTCCAAAAATCTACCAAAAATAGAAAAACACTCTCCAAAAATCTACCAAAAATCTAGGGGAAACCTACATGTATCTATGATCCCAAGATCAAATCTCAAAGCCTAAGTCAACTTCTAAGGCTACTAAACAATTCCTAACATGTGAATGGTCAAGGTTAACCAACAAGTTATGAGGTCTCTACTCTCTAACCCTAAAACAACATCAATCAATTTCTAAAGAATCCACGAAAAATCCTATGGGGAGCATGCATCCGTCTAGTACAATATACTAAAAAGCCAATCAAAAAATCAATACCAATTGGTAGGAATAAAATCAACAAGGCAGACATATCCACAAAATACACTTCGAAATCAGTAAAAATGTAAAAAAAATGCAATTAAAACAACAACGCATGATTAAACTAATATTTTTTGTATCTTAATTTTCTACATCCAATTAGGAATCAAGGAAAAAAAGAATGGAATTAATTGAATTATTTTTACATTTTTATGAATTATCTTCTAATCTAATATGAAGTAACAAAAAGGGAGGGGGTACAGAATTACAAACAAAAAGACTGGGCCCAGCCCAATGGAATACAACAAAACGGGGAGGGGTGTACATATCGCATGGGGGGTGTACACAGGGATTCGTTGGGCTTAGCCCAACATCCATAAAAAAGGAACGGAGGGTGAATACGGAATGGGGGGTATGAGTATGAAACGAAAGAACCAATGGGCTTTGAGGCCCAAAACTGGTCCAAGGGTTCCATCTTCCTTTCTCACTCCAGTCTTTATCATTCTGAGAAACCCTAGTCCTAACCTCTTTCTCTCTTCTCTCCACTGCCAACACCATCCACCATTCTAACTACACCTCTTCCTATCCTAACCTTGTCTCCCTCAAACACGTTCACCCCCAATCAAACACACAAAGCGAAATCACAAATCAAATAAGCTGACCAACCTTCCTCAAAGATGAATGACGTTCACGATTTCGGATGAATCTTGGAGTTGGACATATCTTTCTGGAGAACACGTTGAAGATCTATGAAGATTGGTGAACGAATCTGGAAAGCGAGTCCGTTGCGAAGACGATGAAGCTGGTATGAGCTCAATGGAAAGCTACGGATTGAATAGTTGGTGGAGAATCTTGAGGTATTGATGTGAAGCGAAGGCCACGGCGGCGATTGCAACAGTCAGCGGAGTTCTTGAGAACTAACGAAGATTGGTTGGCATTCTTGATCTAGCTGAGACAAATCTGATGAAGACTTATTACGAATCGTTGGGGATTGAAGAGTACATTGTTGAACGGTTGAAGGTTCTTGAACAATTGTTGAACAGGCGAAGAGGATTTTCTGGAATTTCTTTGATGTTCTTGACAAAAGTTTGAGTGTTTGATGAATGAATGTGGCGGAGGTTTTCTGGAAAAACTGGTAAAAAATTGAAGTGGATAATGAGTGTTTTTTGACCGGAGAAGATGAAGTGGGATCGGAGGAGGTGATGGAAATTGGAGAAGAACAATTTCTGGGGCTTTTTAGGGTTTTTGGTGAGTGGTATTGATGATGGTGGTTATCGGTGGCAATCGGAGAAGATTATTGCTGAAGGAATAATTTCTGGAAGTTTTGCAGTTTTCCGGTGGGTTGCGGTGGTCGGAGTACGTTGGAGGCGGCCGGAAGTTGTTGGACGGTGGCCGTTAGGGTTGTCACCGGATTTGCATGTCCGGCGGCGGGATCCCGGTGAGGAGTTGGTGAAGTGACAAGTGTCGTTGGGGAGTTACTGCATGGAGCACACGTGTGCTGAGAGTCTGTGAGTGGATGATGCGGTGTCGAGCATGCAGCGAATGGGAAAAATGAGGTGGCTAGCTGAAACGAATACATGTGGTGAAGCTTTTATACTACACCTGGCAATTCCTGGACTTTATGAAATGGGCTTCTGGATAACACTTTGGATAATTGAACGGCCCAATGATAGACTAATGCACTAGTGGACGTGATTAGCATGTATAATATGGATTGAACATGATTAAACTGAATGAATATGCTATTAATATTGATTAACAGAATTAAAATGACTTAATGAATTGGTTAATAGAATAGTAAACTGAAATGGAAGTGGATTAAATGGGTGGTTAACGTGATTAATGCTTAAATGCTGATTAATGCAAATGCAATTAATAAGACCTAATTCTAAAGAAATAAAATTCTAATTAAAACAAATAAGATTCTAAACTCTATTAAAAATCAAATTAACATCTATAAACAAAACTAAAACTCTATTAATATCTATATTATAAAAAGAGAAACTATTGATTTCTATAAAACTATTAAAAGAAAATCCATTAAAAAATCTATTAAACTATATCTAAAAAATAATGAAAAAATCCATTTAATTCCATTTATTAAACACAAATCTATTAAAATCCATATCTAACAATTTCTATTAATATTCTAAAAAAATCTATACTATTTCTATAAAAAAAAGAGACTATTTTCTATTTAAAATCTATTTAACACCTGAAAATGCCAATTAAACCTAATAAAACCTAGAAATGCAATTTAATCCAATAAAAAAGAGTACGAGACCGAAGCGGAACCGACGGCAAAACCTTGGACACCTGACTGTCCTCAAAACACAGCGAGAGCTGAAAACACCCGGGAAGCGCACAACTTCTCGAAAATACCCTGTGATTATCTGAATCGGTCTGGAACCTCTGAAACGTGAACATATGGCTGTAAATTCCGATAAAATCACCATGATTGAGAAAATGCACTATATGCAGTATGCAAATGCGAATGCGAAAATGAGTCGAAGCATAAACCGAAAGTGGGACCCGGTTGGTCAAATTTTAGGATGCAACAAACGTGATAACCAGAGTCTGGATACTCAACGAAAATGACCAGAGCCTGAACGCTCAACTAAATAACCGGAGTCTGGATAGCCAACGAAACTGACCTGAGCCTGAACGCTCAACGTAATAACCGGAGACTAGATACCCAACGAAACTGAATGGAGCCTGAACGCTCAACATAATATCTGGAATCTGGATACTCAATGAAACCGACCGGAGCCTGAATGCTTAACGTAATAACTCGAGTGTGGATACTCAATGAAAATGACCGGAGCCTGAACGATCAACGTAATCACCGGAGTCTGGATACTCAAAGAAAATGACCGGAGTCTAAACCATCAACGTAATAACCGGAGTCTGGATACTCAACGAAACTGACTGAAGCCAGAACGGTCAACGTAATAATCGGAATCTGGATACTCAACGAAACTGACCGGAGCCTGAACGCTCAACGTAATAACCGGAGTCTGGATACTCAATGAAACTTACTGGAGCCTGAACGCTCAACGTAATAACCGGAGTCTGTATACTCAACGAAAATGACCAGAGCCTGAACACTCAACTTAATAACTGGAGTCTTGATACCCAACGAAACTGACCTGAGCATGAACGCTCAACATAATAACCGGAGACTAGATACCCAACGAAATTGAATGGAGCCTGAATGCTCAACGTAATAACCGGAGTCTGGATGCTCAACGAAACTGACCAGAGCCTGAACGATCAACGTAATAACCGGAAGCTGGATACTCAACGAAACTGGCCGGTGCCTGAATGCTCAACATAATAACCGGAGTCTGGATACTCAACGAAAATGACCGGAGCCTGAACGCTCAACGTAATAACCGGAATCTGGATACTCAACGAAACTGACCGGAGCCTGAACGCTCAACGTAATAACCAGAGTCTGGATACTCAACGAAACTGACCGAAGACTGAACCATCAACATAAATACCGGAGTCTGGATACCCAATGAAACTGACCGGAGCCTGAACGCTCAACGTAATAACCGGAGTCTGGATACTCAACAAAACTGACCGGAGCCTGAACGATCAACGTAATAATTGGAGTCTAGATCCCCAACAAAACTGACCGGAGCCTGAACGCTCAACGTAATAACCGAAATCTAGATACTCAACAAAAATGACCGGAGCCTGAACGCTCAACGTAATAACCGGAGTTTGGATACTTAACGAAAATGACTGGAGCTTGAATGCTCAACGTAATAAACGGAGTTTGGATACCCAACGAAACTTACTGAAGCCTGAACGCTCAACGTAATAACCGGAGTCTGGATACCCAACGAAACTGACCAGAGACTGAATAATCAACGTAATAACCGGAGTCTGAATACACATCGAAACTGACCGGAGCCGGAACGCTCAACGGAATAACCGGTGTCTTTATACCCAACGAAACTGACCGGAGCCTGAACGCTCAACGTAATAACCGGAATCTGGATACTCAACGAAAATGACCGGAGCCTGAACGCTCAACGTGATAACCAGAGTCTGGATACTCAACGAAAATGACCAGAGCCTGAACGCTCAACTTAATAACCGGAGTCTGGATAGCAAACGAAACTGACCTGAGCCTGAACGCTCAACGTAATAACCGGAGACTAGATACCCAACGAAACTGAATGGAGCCTGAATGCTCAACATAATACCCGGAATATGGATACTCAATGAAACCGACCGGAGCCTGAATGGTTAACGTAATAACCCGAGTGTGGATACTCAACGAAAATGACCGGAGCCTGAACGATCAACGTAATCACCAGAGTCTGGATACTCAAAGAAAATGACCGGAGTCTAATCCCTCAACGTAATAACCGGAGTCTAGATACTCAACGAAACTGACTGAAGCCAGAACGCTCAACATAATAACCGGAATCTGGATACTCAACCAAACTGGCCGGAGCCTGAACGCTCAACGTAATAACCCGAGTGTGGATACTCAACGAAAATCACCGGAGCCTGAAAGATCAACGTAATAACCGGAGTCTGGATACCCAATGAAACTGACCGGAGCCCGAACGCTCAACGTAATAACCGAAGTCTGGATACTCAACGAAACTGACCGGAGTCTGAACGCTCAACGTAATAACCGGAGTCTGGATACTCAACGAAAATGACCGGAGCTTGAACGCTCAACGTAATAACCAGAGTCTGGATACTCAACGAAAATGACCAGAGCCTGAACGCTCAACTTAATAACCGGAGTCTGGATAACCAATGAAATTGACCTGAGCCTGAATGGTCAACGTAATAACCGGAGACTAGATACCCAACGAAACTGAACGGAGCCTGAACGCTCAACGTAATAATCGGAATCTGGATACTCAACGAAACTGACCGGAGCCTGAACGCTCAACGTAATAACCGGAGTCTGGATACTCAATGAAACTTACTGGAGCCTGAACGCTCAACGTAATAACCGGAGTCTGTATACTCAACGAAAATGACCAGAGCCTGAACACTCAACTTAATAACTGGAGTCTTGATACCCAACGAAACTGACCTGAGCATGAACGCTCAACATAATAACCGGAGACTAGATACCCAACGAAATTGAATGGAGCCTGAACGCTCAACGTAATAACCGGAGTCTGGATGCTCAACGAAACTGACCAGAGCCTGAACGATCAACGTAATAACCGGAAGCTGGATACTCAACGAAACTGGCCGGTGCCTGAATGCTCAACATAATAACCGGAGTCTGGATACTCAACGAAAATGACCGGAGCCTGAACGCTCAACGTAATAACCGGAATCTGGATACTCAACGAAACTGACCGGAGCCTGAACGCTCAACGTAATAACCAGAGTCTGGATACTCAACGAAACTGACCGGAGACTGAACCATCAACATAAATACCGGAGTCTGGATACCCAATGAAACTGACCGGAGCCTGAACGCTCAACGTAATAACCGGAGTCTGGATACTCAACGAAACTGACCGGAGCCTGAACGATCAACGTAATATTCGGAGTCTAGATCCCCAACAAAACTGACCGGAGCCTGAATGCTCAACGTAATAACCGAAATCTAGATACTCAACAAAAATGACCGGAGCCTGAACGCTCAACGTAATCACCGGAGTCTGGATACCCAACGAAATTGACTGGAGCCTGAACACTCAACGTAATAACTCGAGTCTGGATACTCAACGAAACTGACCGGAGCCTGAACGTTCAACGTAATAACCGGAGTTATGATACTCAACAAAAATGACTGGATCCTGAATGCTCAACATAATGGCCGAGTCTGGATACTCAACAAAAATGTCCGGAGCCTGAACGCTCAACGTATTGACCGGAGTCTGGATACTCAACGAAAATGATCGGAGCCTGAACGCACAATGTAATGACAGGAGTCTAGATACTCAACGAAAATGACCGGAGTCTACACCATCAACGTAAATACCAGAGTTTGGATACCCCACGAAACAGACCGGAGCCTGAACGCTCAACGTAAATACCGGAGTTTGGATACCCAACGAAACTGACCGGAGCCTGAACGCTCAACGTAATAACCGGAGTCTAGATACCCAACGAAACTAACCGGAGCTTGAACGCTCAACGTAATAACCGGAGTCTGGATACTCAACGAAACTGACCGGAGCCTGAACGCTCAACGTAATAACCAGAGTCTGGATACTCAACGAAACTGACCGGAGACTGAACCATCAACGTAAATACCGGAGTCTGGATACCCAATGAAACTGACCGGAGCCTGAACGCTCAACTTAATAACCGGAGTCTGGATACTCAACGAAAATGACCGGAGCCTGAACACTCAACGTAATAACCGGAGGCTGGATACTCAACGAAAATGACTGGAGCCTGAACGATCAACGTAACAATCGGAGTCTGGATACTCAACGAAACTTATTGGAGCCTGAACGCTCAACGTAATAACCGGAGACTAGATACCCAACGAAACTGAATGGAGCCTGAACGCTCAACGTAATAACCGGAATCTAGATACTCAATGAAACCGACCGGAGCCTGAATGCTTAACGTAATAACCCGAGTGTGGATACTCAACGAAAATGACCGGAGCCTGAACGATCAACGTAATCACCGGAGTCTGGATACTCAATGAAAATGACCGGAGTCTAAACCCTCAACGTACTAACCGGAGTCTGGATACTCAACGAAACTGACTGAAGCCAGAACGCTCAACGTAATAACTGGAATCTGGATACTCAACGAAACTGACCGGAGCCTGAACGCTCAACGTAATAACCCGAGTGTGGATACTCAACGAAAATAACCGGAGCCTAAACGATCAACGTAATAACCGGAGTCTGGATACCCAATGAAACTGACCGGAGCCCGAACGCTCAACGTAATAACTGGAGTCTGGATACTTAACGAAACTGACCGGAGCCTGAACGCTCAATGTAATAACCGGAGTTTGGATACTCAACAAAAATGACCGGAGCCTGAATGCTCAATGTAATAACCAGAGTCTGGATACTCAACGAAAATGACCAGAGCCTGAACGCTCAACTTAATAACCGGAGTCTGGATAGCCAACGAAACGGACCTGAGCCTGAACGCTTAACGTAATAACCGGAGACTAGATACCCAACGAAACTGAATGGAGCATGAACGCTCAACGTAATAACCAGAATCTGGATACTCAATGAAACCGGCCGGAGCCTGAATGCTCAATGTAATAACCCGAGAGTGGATACTCAACAAAAATGACCGGAGCCTGAACGATCAACGTAATCACCGGAGTTTGGATACCCAACGAAATTGACCAGAGCCTGAACGCTCAACGTAATAACTGGTGTCTGGATACTCAACGAAACTGACCGGAGCCTGAACGTTCAACGTAATAACCGGAATTATGATACTCAACAAAAATGACTGGATCCTGAAGGCTCAACATAATGGCCGGAGTATGGATACTCAACGAAAATGACTGGAGCCTGAACGCTCAACGTATTGACCGGAGTCTTGATACTCAACGAAAATGATCGGAGCCTGAACGCTCAATGTAATGACAGGAGTCTAGATACTCAATGAAAATGACCGGAGTCTAAATCCTCAACGTAATAACCGGAGTCCGGATACTCAACGAAAATGACCGGAGCCTGAACGCTCAACGTAATAACCGGTGTCTGGATACTGAACGGAAATGACCGGAGCCTGAACGCTCAACGTAATAAACGGAGTATGGATACCCGACGAAATTGACCGAACCCTGAATGCTCAACGTGATAACCGGAGTCTGGATACCCAATGAAACTGATCGGAGCCTGAACGCTCAACGTAATAACCGAAGTCTGGATACCCAACGAAACTGAACGGAGCCTGAACACTCAATGTAATAACCAGATTCTGGATAATCAACAAAACTGACCGGAGCCTGAACGCTCAACGTAATAACAAGAGTCTGGATTCTCAACGAAACTGACCGGAGCCTGAACGCTCAACGTAATAGTAGGAGTCTGGATACTCAACGAAAACGACTGGAGCCTGAACGCTCAACGTAATAACCGGAGTCTGGATACCCAACGAAACTGACCGGAGCCTGAACGCTCAACGTAATAACCGGAGTCTAGATACCCAACGAAACTGACCGGAGGCTGAACGCTCAACGTAATAATCGGAATCTGGATACTCAACGAAATTGGCCGGAGCCTGAACGCTCAACGTAAACAAGAGTATGGATACTCAACGAAAATGACCGAAGCCTGAACGATCAACGTAATAACCGGATTCTGGATACCAAACGAAACTGACTGGAGCCCAAACGCTCAACGTAATAACCGGAGTCTGGATAGTCAACGAAACTGACCGGAGCCTGAATGCTCAACGTAATAACAGGAGTCTGGATACTCAACGAAAATGACTGGAGCCTGAATGCTCAACGTAATAACCGGAGTTTGGATACCCAACGAAACTGATCGGAGCCTGAACGCTCAACGTAATAACCGGAGTCTGGATACTCAATGAAACTGACCGGAGCCTGAGCGCTCAACGTAATAACCGTAATCTGGATACTCAACGAAACTAACCGGAGCTTGAATGCTCAACGTAATAACCCGAGTCTGGATACTCAACAAAAATGACCGTAGCCTGAATGATCAACGTAATCACCGGAGTCTGGATACCCAACGAAACTGACCGGAGCCTGAACGCTCAACGTAATAACTGGAGTCTGGATACTCAACGAAACTGACCGGAGCCTGAACGTGCAACGTAATAACGGAGTTTTGATACTCAACAAAAATGACTGGATCCTGAACGCTCAACATAATGGCCGGAGTCTGGATACTCAACGAAAATGACTGGAGCCTGAACGCTCAACGTATTGACCGGAGTCTGGATACTCAACGAAAATGATCGGAGCCTGCGCGCTCAACGTAATGACCGGAGTCTAGATGCTCAACGAAAATGACCGGAGTCTAAATCCTCAACGTAATAACCGGAGTCCGGATACTCAACGAAAGTGACCGGAGCCTGAACGCTCAACGTAATAACCAGTGTCTGGATACTGAACGAAAATGACCGGAGCATGAACGCTCAACGTAATAAATGGAGTCTGCATACCCAACGAAACTGACCGAACCCTAAATGCTCAACGTGATAACCGGAGTCTGGATACCCAATGAAACTGAACGAAGCCTGAACGATCAACATAATAACCGAAGTCCGGATACCCAACGAAACTGAACGGAGCCTGAACACTCAATGTAATAACCGGATTCTGGATAATCAACAAAACTGACTGGAGCCTGAACGCTCAACGTAATAACAAGAGTCTGGATACTCAACGAAACTGACCGGAGCCTGAACGCTCAACGTAATAGTAGGAGTCTGGATACTCAACGAAAAAGACTGGAGCCTGAACGCTCAACGTAATAACCGGAGTCTGGATACCCAACAAAACTGACCGGAGCCTGAACGCTCAATGTAATAACCGGAATCTAGATACCCAACGAAACTGACCGGAGGCTGAACGCTCAACGTAATAATCGGAATCTGGATACTCAACGAAACTGGCCGGAGCCTGAACACTCACTGTAAACAAGAGTATGGATACTCAACGAAAATGACCGGAGCCTGAACGATCAACGTAATAACCGGAGTCTGGATACCCAACGAAACTGACCGGAGCCCAAACGCTCAACGTAATAACCGGAGTCTGGATACTCAACGAAAATGACCGGAGCTTGAACGCTCAACGTAATAACAGGAGTCTGGATACTTAACGAAAATGACTGGAGCCTGAATGCTCAACGTAATAACCAGAGTTTGGATACCCAACGAAACTGATCGGAGCCTGAACGCTCAACGGAATAACCGGACTCTGGATACTCAATGAAATTGACCGGAGCCTGAGCGCTCAACGTAATAACCGTAATCTGGATACTCAACGAAACTGACCGGAGCTTGAATGCTCAACTTAATAACCCGAGTCTGGATACTAAACAAAAATGAACGAAGCCTGAATGGTCAACGTAATCACCGGAGTCTGGATACCCAATGAAACTGACCGGAGCCTGAACGCTCAACGTAATAACTGGAATCTGGATACTCAACGAAACTGTCCGGAGCCTGAACGCTCAACGTAATAACCGGAGTTTTGATACTCAACAAAAATGACTGGATCCTGAACGCTCAACATAATGGCCGGAGTCTGGATACTCAACGAAAATGACTGGAGCCTGAACGCTCAACGTATTGACCGGAGTCTGGATACTCAACGAAAATGATCGGAGCCTGAACGCTCAAGGTAATGACAGGAGTCTAGATACTCAACGAAAATGACCGGAGTCTAAATCCTCAACGTAATAACCGGAGTCCGGATATTCAATGAAAATTACCGGAGCCTGAACGCTTAACGTAATAACCGGTGTCTGGATACTGAACAAAAATGACCGGAGCCTGAACGCTCAACGTAATAAACAGAGTCTGGATACCCAACGAAACTGACCGAACCTTGAATGCTCAACGTAATAACCGGAGTCTGGATACCCAATGAAACTAATCGGAGCCTGAACGCTCAACATAATAACCGAAGTCTGGATACCCAACGAAACTGAACGGAGCCTGAACGCTCAATGTAATAACCGGATTCTGGATAATCATCGAAACTGACCGGAGCCTGAACGCTCAACGTAAAAACAAGAGTCTGGATACTCAACGAAACTGACCGGAGCCTGAACGCTCAACGTAATAGCAGGAGTCTGGATACTCAACGAAAATCAATGGAGCTTGAACGCTCAACGTAATAACCGGAGTCTGGATACCCAACGAAACTGACCAGAGCCTGAACGATCAACGTAATAACCGGAGTCTGGATACCTAACGAAACTGACCGCAACCCAAACTCTCAACGTAATAATCGGAATCTGGATACTCAACGAAACTGGCCGGAGCCTGAACGCTCAACGTAATAACAGGAGTCTGGATACTCAACGAAAATGACTGGAGCCTGAACGCTCAACGTAATAACCCGGGTCTGGATAGTCAACGAAAATGACCGGAGCCTGAACGATCAACGTAATCACCGGAGTCTGGATACCCAACGAAACTGACCGGAGCCTGAACGCTCAACGTAATAACCAGACTCTGGATACTCAATGAAACTGACCGGAGCCTGAGCGCTCAACGTAATAATCGTAATCTGGATACTCAACGAAACTGTTCGGAGCTTGGACGCTCAACGTAATCACCCGAGTCTGGATACTCAAAAAAAATGACCGGAGCCTGAATGATCAACGTAATCACAGGAGTCTGGATACCCAACGAAACTGACCGGAGCCTGAACGCTCAACGTAATAACTGGAGTCTAGATACTCAACGAAACTGACCGGAGCCTGAACGCTCAACGTAATAATTGGAGTTATGGTACTCAACAAAAATGACTGGATCCTGAACGCTCAACGTAATGACCGGAGTCTGGATACTCAACGAAAATGACCGGAGCCTGAACACTCAACGTATTGACCGGAGTCTGGATACTCAACAAAAATGATCATAGCCTGAACGCTCAACATAAAAACCGGAGTCTGGATACCCAACAAAACTGACGGAGCCTAAACACTAAACGTAATAACCGGAGTCTGGATACCCAAAGAAAATGACCAAAGCCAGAATGCTCAACGTAATAACCGGAATCTGGATACTCAACGAAACTGACCGGAGCCTTAACGCTCAACGTAATAACCCAAATCTGGATACTCAAAGAAAATGACCAGAGCCTGAACGCTCAACGTAATGACCGGAGTCTGGATACCCAACGAAACTGACCTGAGCCCGAACGCTCAACGTAATAACCGGAGACTAGATACCAAACGAAACTGAACGGAGCCTGAATGCTCAACGTAATAACCGGAATCTGGATACTCAACGAAACCGACCAGAGCCTGAACGCTCAACGTAATAACCCGAGTGTGGATACTCAACGAAAGTGACCGGAGCCTGAACGCTCAACGTAATCACTGTAGTCTGGATACTCATTGAAACTGACCGGAGCCTGAGCGCTCAACGTAATAACCGTAATCTGGATACTCAACGAAACTGTCTGGAGCCTGAACGTTCAACGTAATAACCGGAGTTATGATACTCAACAAAAATGACTGGATCCTGGACGCTCAACGTATTAGCCGGAGTCTGGATACTCAACGAAAATGTCTGGAGCCTGAACGCTCAACGTAATAACTGGAGTCTGGATACTCAACGAAACTGACCGGAGCCTGAACGCTCAATGTAATAACTGGAGTTATGATACTCAACAAAAATGACTGGATCCAGAACGCTCAACGTAATGACCGGAGTTTGGATACTCAACAAAAATGACCGGAGCCTGAATGCTCAACGTATTGACCAGAGTCTGGATACTCAGCAAAAATAATCGGAGCCTGAACGCTCAACGTAATAACCGGAGTCTGGATACCCAACAAAACTGACCGGAGCCTAAACACTCAACGTAATAACCGGAGTCTGGATACCCAACGAAACTGACCAGAGCCCGAACGCTCAACGTAATAACCAGAGTCTAGATACTCAACGAAATTGACTGGAGCCGGAACTCTCAACGTAATAACCGGAGTCTGGATACTCAACGAAAATGATCGGAGCCTGACACTCAACGTAACAGCCGGAGTCTGGATACTCAATAAAAATGATCGGAGCCAAGCGCTCAACTTAATAACCGGAGTCTGGATACTCAACGAAAATGACCGGAGCCTGAACGCTCAACGTAATAACGGGAGTCTGGATACCTAACGAAACTGACCAGAGCCTGAACGATCAATTTAATAACCGGAATCTGGATACTCAACGAAACTGACCGGTGCCTGAATGCTCAACGTAATAACCGGAGTCTAGATACTCAACGAAAATGATCGGAGCCTGAACGCTCAACGTAATAACTGGAGTCTGGATACTCAACGAAACTGACCGGAGCCTGAACGTGCAACGTAATAACGGAGTTTTGATACTCAACAAAAATGACTGGATCCTGAACGCTCAACATAATGGCCGGAGTCTGGATACTCAACGAAAATGACTGGAGCCTGAACGCTCAACGTATTGACCGGAGTCTGGATACTCAACGAAAATGATCGGAGCCTGCGCGCTCAACGTAATGACCGGAGTCTAGATGCTCAACGAAAATGACCGGAGTCCGGATACTCAACGAAAGTGACCGGAGCCTGAACGCTCAACGTAATAACCGGTGTCTGGATACTGAACGAAAATGACCGGAGCATGAACGCTCAACATAATAAATGGAGTCTGCATACCCAACGAAACTGACTGAACCCTGAATGCTCAACGTGATAACCGGAGTCTGGATACCCAATGAAACTGAACGAAGCCTGAACGCTCAACATAATAACCGAAGTCCGGATACCCAACGAAACTGAATGGAGCCTGAACACTCAATGTAATAACCGGATTCTGGATAATCAACAAAACTGACTGGAGCCTGAACGCTCAACGTAATAACAAGAGTCTGGATACTCAACGAAACTGACCGGAGCCTGAACGCTCAACGTAATAGTAGGAGTCTGGATACTCAACGAAAAAGACTGGAGCCTGAACGCTCAACGTAATAACCGGAGTCTGGATACCCAACGAAACTGACCGGAGCCTGAACGCTCAACGTAATAACCGAAATCTAGATACCCAACGAAACTGACCGGAGGCTGAGCGCTCAACGTAATAATCGGAATCTGGATACTCAACGAAACTGGCCGGAGCCTGAACGCTCACTGTAAACAAGAGTATGGATACTTAACGAAAATGACCGGAGCCTGAACGATCAACGTAATAACCGGAGTCTGGATACCCAACGAAACTGACCGGAGCCCAAACGCTTAACGTAATAACCGGAGTCTGGATACTCAACGAAAATGACCGGAGCTTGAACGCTCAACGTAATAACAGGAGTCTGGATACTCAACGAAAATGACTGGAGCCTGAATGCTCAACGTAATAACCGGAGTTTGGATACCCAACGAAACTGATCGGAGCCTGAACGCTCAACGGAATAACCGGACTCTGGATACTCAATGAAATTGACCGGAGACTGAGCGCTCAATGTAATAATCGTAATCTGGATACTCAACGAAACTGACCGGAGCTTGAATGCTCAACGTAATAACCCGAGTCTGGATACTAAACAAAAATGAACGAAGCCTGAATGGTCAACGTAATCACCGGAGTCTGGATACCCAATGAAACTGACCGGAGCCTGAACGCTCAACGTAATAACTGGAATCTGGATATTCAACGAAACTGTCCGGAGCCTGAACGCTCAACGTAATAACCGGAGTTTTGATACTCAACAAAAATGACTGGATCCTGAACGCTCAACATAATGGCCGGAGTCTGGATACTCAACGAAAATGACTGGAGCCTGAACGCTCAACGTATTGACCGGAGTCTGGATACTCAACGAAAATGATCGGAGCCTGAACGCTCAAGGTAATGACAGGAGTCTAGATACTCAACGAAAATGACCGGAGTCTAAATCCTCAACGTATTAACCGGAGTCCGGATACTCAATGAAAATTACCGGAGCCTGAACGCTCAACGTAATAACCGGTGTCTGGATACTGAACGAAAATGACCGGAGCCTGAACGCTCAACGTAATAAACAGAGTCTGGATACCCAACGAAACTGACCGAACCCTGAATGCTCAACGTAATAACCGAAGTCTGGATACCCAATGAAACTAATCGGAGCCTGAACGCTCAACATAATAACCGATGTCTGGATACCCAACGAAACTGAACGGAGCCTGAACGCTCAATGTAATAACCGGATTCTGGATAATCATCGAAACTGACCGGAGCCTGAACGCTCAACGTAAAAACAAGAGTCTGGATACTCAACGAAACTGACCGGAGCCTGAACGCTCAACGTAATAGCAGGAGTCTGGATACTCAACGAAAATGAATGGAGCTTGAACGCTCAACGTAATAACCGGAGTCTGGATACCCAATGAAACTGACCGGAGCCTGAACGATCAACGTAATAACCGGAGTCTGGATACCTAACGAAACTGACCGCAGCCCAAACGCTCAACGTAATAATCGGAATCTGGATACTCAACGAAACTGGCCGGAGCCTAAACGCTCAACGTAATAACAGGAGTCTGGATACTCAACGAAAATGACTGGAGCCTGAACGCTCAACGTAATAACCCGGGTCTGGATAGTCAACGAAAATGACCGGAGCCTGAACTATCAACGTAATCACCGGAGTCTGGATACCCAACGAAACTGACCGGAGCCTGAACGCTCAACGTAATAACCAGACTCTGGATACTCAATGAAACTGACCGGAGCCTGAGCGCTCAACGTAATAATCGTAATCTGGATACTCAACGAAACTGTTCGGAGCTTGGACGCTCAACGTAATCACCCGAGTCTGGATACTCAAAAAAAATGACCGGAGCCTGAATGATCAACGTAATCACAGGAGTCTGGATACCCAACGAAACTGACCGGAGCCTGAACGCTCAACGTAATAACTGGAGTCTAGATACTCAACGAAACTGACCGGAGCCTGAACGCTCAACGTAATAATTGGAGTTATGATACTCAACAAAAATGACTGGATCCTGAACGCTCAACGTAATGACCGGAGTCTGGATACTCAACAAAAATGACCGGAGCCTGAACACTCAACGTATTGACCGGAGTCTGGATACTCAACAAAAATGATCATAGCCTGAACGCTCAACATAAAAACCGGAGTCTGGATACCCAACAAAACTGACCGGAGCCTAAACACTAAACGTAATAACCGGAGTCTGGATACCCAAAGAAAATGACCAAAGCCAGAATGCTCAACGTAATAACCGGAATCTGGATACTCAACGAAACTGACCGGAGCCTTAACGCTCAACGTAATAACCCAAATCTGGATACTCAAAGAAAATGACCAGAGCCTGAACGCTCAACGTAATGACCGGAGTCTGGATACCCAACGAAACTGACCTGAGCCCGAACGCTCAACGTAATAACCGGAGACTAGATACCCAACGAAACTGAACGGAGCCTGAACGCTCAACGTAATAACCGGAATCTAGATACTCAACGAAACCGACCGGAGCCTGAACGCTCAACGTAATAACCCGAGTGTGGATACTCAACGAAAATGACCGGAGCCTGAACGCTCAACGTAATCACTGGAGTCTGGATACTCATTGAAACTGACCGGAGCCTGAGCGCTCAACGTAATAACCGTAATCTGGATACTCAACGAAACTGTCTGGAGCCTGAACGTTCAACGTAATAACCGGAGTTATGATACTCAACAAAAATGACTGGATCCTGGACGCTCAACGTATTAGCCGGAGTCTGGATACTCAACGAAAATGTCTGGAGCCTGAACGCTCAACGTAATAACTGGAGTCTAGATACTCAACGAAACTGACCGGAGCCTGAACGCTCAATGTAATAACTGGAGTTATGATACTCAACAAAAATGACTGGATCCAGAACGCTCAACGTAATGACCGGAGTTTGGATACTCAACAAAAATGACCAGAGCCTGAATGCTCAATGTATTGACCAGAGTCTGGATACTCAGCAAAAATAATCGGAGCCTGAACGCTCAACGTAATAACCGGAGTCTGGATACCCAACAAAACTGACCGGAGCCTAAACACTCAACGTAATAACCGGAGTCTGGATACCCAACGAAACTGACCAGAGCCCGAACGCTCAACGTAATAACCAGAGTCTAGATACTCAACGAAACTGACCGGAGCCTGAACTCTCAACGTAATAACCGGAGTCTGGATACTCAACGAAAATGATCGGAGCCTGAACACTCAACGTAATAGCCGGAGTCTGGATACTCAATAAAAATGATCGGAGCCAAGCGCTCAACTTAATAACCGGAGTCTGGATACTCAACGAAAATGACCGGAGCCTGAACGCTCAACGTAATAACGGGAGTCTGGATACCTAACGAAACTGACCAGAGCCTGAACGATACATTTAATAACCGGAATCTGGATACTCAACGAAACTGACCGGTGCCTGAATGCTCAACGTAATAACCGGAGTCTAGATACTCAACGAAAATGATCGGAGCCTGAACACTCAACGTAAGAACCGGAGTTGGGATACTCAACGAAAATGACCGGAGCCTGAACGCTCAATGTAATAACCGGAGTCTGGATACTTAACGAAAATGACTGGAGCCTGAACGATCAACGTAATAAACGGAGTCTGGATACCCAATGAAACTGACCGGAGCCTGAACGCTCTACGTAATAACCGGTGTCTTGATACCCTATGAAACTGACCGGAGCCTGAACTCTCAACGTAATAACCGGAATCTGGATACTCAACGAAACTGACCGGAGCCTGAACGCTCAACGTAATAACCGGAGTCTGGATACTCAACGAAACTGACAATAGCCTGAACGCTCAACATAATAACCGGAATCTGGATACTCAACTAAACTGACCGGAGCCTGAACGCTCAACGTAATAACCAGAGTCTGGATAGTCAACGAAAAAGACCGGAGCCTGAACAATCAACGTAATAACCGGTGTCTTGATACCCAATGAAACTGACCTGAGCCTGAACGCTCAATGTAATAATCGTAGACTAGATACCCAAAGAAATTTAATGGAGCCTGAACGCTCAACGTAATAACCGGAGTCTGGATGCTCAACGAAACTGACCAGAGCCTGAACGATCAACGTAATAACCAGAGTCTGGATACTCAACGAAACTGACCGGTGCCTGAATGCTCAACGTAATAACCGGAGTCTGGATACTCAATGAAAATGATCGGAGCCTGAACGCTCAACGTAAGAACCGGAGTTGGGATACTCAATAAAAATGACCGGAGCCTGAACGCTCAATGTAATAACCAGAGTCTGGATACTCAACGAAAATGACTGGAGCCTGAATGCTCAACGTAATAACCGGAGTCTAGATACCCAACGAAACTGACCGGAGGCTGAACGCTCAACGTAATAATTGGAATCTGGATACTCAACGAAACTGGCCGGAGCCTGAACTCTCAACGTAATAACCGAAATCTGGATACTCAACGAAACTGACCGAAGCCTGAACGCTCAACGTAATAACCAGAGTCTGGATACTCAATGAAACTGACCATAGCTTGAACGCTCAACGTAATAACAGGAATCTGGATACTCAACTAAACTGACCGGAGCCTGAACGCTCAACGTAATAACCAGAGTCTGGATAGTCAACGAAAATGACCGAAGCCTGATCGATCAACGTAATAACCGTAGTCTGGATACCCAAAGAAACTGACCGGAGCCTGAACGCTCAACGTAATAACCGGAGTCTGGATACTCAACAAAACTGACCGGAGACTGAATGCTCAACGTAATAACCGGAGTCTGAATACCCAACGAAACTGACTGGAGCCTGAACGCTCAACGGAATAACCGGTGTCTTGATACCCAACGAAACTGACCTGAGCCTGAATGCTCAACGTAATAATCGGAGACTAGATACCCAATGAAATTGAATGGAGCTTGAACGCTCAACGTAATAACCGGAGTCTGGATGCTCAACAAAGCTGACCAGAGCCTGAACGATCAATTTAATAACCGGAATCTGGATACTCAACGAAACTGACCGGTGCCTGAATGCTCAACGTAATAACCAGAGTCTAGATACTCAACAAAAATGATCGGAGCCTGAACGCTCAACGTAAGAACCGGAGTTGGGATACTCAACGAAAATGACCGGAGCCTGAATGCTCAACGTAATAACCGGAGTCTAAATACTCAACGAAAATGACTGGAGCCTGAATCTTCAACGTAATAAACGGAGTCTGGATACCCAATGAAACTGACCGGAGCCTAAACGCTCAACGTAATAACCGGTGTCTTGATACCCTATGAAACTGACCGGAGCCTGAACTCTAAACGTAATAACCGGAATCTGGATACTCAACGAAACTGACCGGAGCCTGAACGCTCAAAGTAATAACCGGAGTCTGGATACTCAACGAAACTGACCATAACATGTACGCTCAACGTAATAATCGGAATCTGGATACTCAACTAAACTGACCGGAGCCTGAACGATTCAACGTAATAACCAGAGTCTGGATAGTCAACGAAAATGACCAGAGCCTGAACGATCAACGTAATAACCGTAGTCTGGATACCCAAAGAAACTGACCAGAGCCTGAATGCTCAACGTAATAACCGGAGTCTAGATACTCAACGAAACTTACCGGAGACTGAATGCTCAACATAATAACTGGAGTCTGTATACCCAACGAAACTGACTGGAGCCTGAACGCTCAACGGAATAACCGGTGTCTTGATACCCAACGAAACTGACCTGAGCCTGAACGCTCAACGTAATAATCGGAGACTAGATACCCAACGAAACTGAATGGAGCCTGAACATTCAACGTAATAACCGGAGTCTAGATGCTCAACGTAACTGACCAGAGCCTGAACGATCAACGTAATAACTGGAATCTGGATACTCAACGAAATTGACCGGTGCCTGAATGCTCAACGTAATAACCGGAGTCTGGATACTCAACGAAAATGATCGGAGCCCGAACGCTCAACGTAATTACCGGAGTCGGGATACTCAACGAAAATGACCGGAGCCTGAACGCTCAACGTAATAACTGGAGTCTGGATACTCAACAAAAATGACTGTAGTCTGAATGCTCAATGTAATAAACGGAGTTTGGATACCCAACGAAACTTACTGGAGCCTGAACGCTCAAGGTAATAACCGGAGTCTGGATACTCAACAAAACTGACCGGAGACTGAACGATCAACCTAATAACTGGATTCTGAATACCCAACGAAACTGACCGGAGCCTAAACGCTCAACGGAGTAACCGGTGTCTTAATACCCAACGAAACTGACCGGAGACTGAACGTTCAACGTAATAACCGGAATCTGGATACTCAACGAAAATGACCGGAGCCTGAACGCTCAATGTAATAACCAGAGTCTGGATACTCAATGAAAATGACTAGAGCCTGAATGCTCAACTTAATAACCGGAGTCTGGATACCCAATGAAACTGACCTGAGCCTAAACGCTCAACGTAATAATCGGAGACTAGATACCCAACGAAACTGAACGGAGCCTGAACGCTCAACGTAATAACCAGAGTCTGGATGCTCAACGAAACTGACCAGAGCCTGAACGATCAATATAATAACCAGAGTCTGGATACTCAACGAAACTGACCGGTTCCTGAATGCTCAACGTAATAATCGGAGTCTGGATACTCAACGAAAATGACTGGAGCCTGAACGCTCAACGTAATAACCGGAATCTGGATACTCAATGAAACTGACCGGAGCCTGAACGCTCAACGTAATAACAAGAGTCTGGATACTCAACGAAACTGACCGGAGACTGAACCATCAACGTAAATACCGGAGTCTGGATACCTAATAAAACTGACCGGAGCCTGAACGCTCAACGTAATAACCGGAGTCTGGATACTCAACGAAACTGACCGGAGCCTGAACGATCAACGTAATAATCAGAGTTTAGATACCCAACGAAACTGACCGGAGCCTGAACGCTCAACGTAATAACCGGAGTCTGGATACTCAACGAAAATGACCGGAGTCTGAACGCTCACAGTAATAACCGGAGTCTGGATACTCAACGAAAATGACTGGAGCCTGAATGCTCAACGTAATAAACGGAGTTTGGATACCCAACGAAACTTAATGGAGCCTAAACACTCAACGTAATTACCGGAATCTGAATACTCAAAATAAACTGACTGGAGACTAAATAATCAACGTAATAACCGGAGTCTGAATACCCATCAAAACTGACCGGAGCCTGAACGCTCAACGGAATAATCGGTGTCTTGATACCCAATGAAACTGACTAGAGCCTGAACGCTCAACGTAATAATTGGAGTCTGGATACTAAACAAAACTGACCGGAGACTGAACGATCAACGTAATAACCGGAGTCTGGATACCCAATGAAACTGACCGGAGCCTGAACGCTTAACGTAATAACCGGTGTCTTGATACCCTATGAAACTGACCGGAGCCTGAACGCTCAATGTAATAACTGGAATCTGGATACTCATTGAAACTGACCAGAGCCTGAACGCTCAACGTAATAACCGGAGTCTGGATACTCAACGAAACTGACCGGAGCCTGAACGCTCAACGTAATAACCGGAATCTGGACACTCAACTAAACTGACCGGAGCCTGAACGCTCAACGTAATAACCAGAGTCTGGATAGTCAACAAAAATGACCGGAGCCTGAACGATCAACGTAATAACCGTAGTCTGGATACCCAAAGAAACTGACCGGAGCTTGAACGCTCAATGTAATAACATGAGTCTTGATACTTGTCGCTACTGCGAAAATCGGCGCCGGTTATGACAAAAGAGTCGCCACCGTGCGTTATTTATCCCACAAAAGAGAAAGGAAACACTCAGAGTAAACCTAACACAAAGAGGGAAAGGAATGGTCATTGCAACCAAATCCTGGATTCGGGAGTCGGTTACGCAAGGGAAAGGTATTAGCACCCCTCACGTCCGTCGTACTCGACGGGATCCACACTTGTTTTCTAGTACGGATTGTTATTCTATCTACTCTAAAGGTCAAGGGACAAAAAGGAAAAGAAAATGACTCGGCAAAGTATCGCACTTTATGCCTACGTATTCCCGTCTGGAACGAGAAATCAGAGTCAACGTAGTTTGCCTACCTACGGGTTAAGGGGGGAAGGTTGCTCTCTAGGATACGGCATCCTATGCCTACGTACTTTCATATAGCATGAAAGATCAGAGCAAACATAGTTCGGGCTACGGAAGACACAAGCTTGTCTGACTGTTTGTTATTACCTTCAAAAAGGGTTTTTTCTTGATTAAGAGTCCAAGCGGACAAAAATGACACTTTGATGTTTGTTTTGAATCTTTTACGAAAGAAGTGTTTTTTAGTTTGTTTGTAATCTCTGACGCACTAGAGACTATGGTTTGAGAGTGACTACGTCGCATGTCACCCTAAGGGTACCATACTAAGCAGTCAGATTACTAAAGAGTGATCCTCCAGCAACCTTTTCTCAAATATCTTAAGGCTCGTAACGTACGACATCGATTAACCTTATTACCGTATTTTTGAATTGTTTTGAGATAAGAAGAGAAAGAAGCTCTAAAAAACCTAGGGTTGAAAGGGGAATAAAAACTAACCTAATATTGTCATGCATGGATAAGAATCCTAATGTCTGTCATAATTCCCTCCTGCACAGAGGAAATCAGAGATCCTAGGGGATAAACAGAAAAGAAAGCAAGCAAATACAGTAAAATGCATGCAATGCAGCAATACAAGCGAGGCAAGGGAGTCCCACTCAACATCGAACCTGGGAAAACAATAAGCAAAGTGAATCAACATTCACCTTAAACCTAGGGGCAAGCTACGCAAGCCAACAAACAATACAGAAAACAAAACCCCAAAGCAGAGGAAGCAGCCCCAAGCAGCAGCACCAAACTCCTACAACAAACAGTAGCTTTGACAGCAACAGATGATTAACCAAAAAAAGTTGACAGCAACAACCTTCATCTTCATGAATAACTCCCATCTTCAAGCTTCAATAAACTTTCAATCTTCAATATACACCAAACTTCAACAAGCTACCAGCTTAAACAAGCTCAAACCCCAACCAGTAACCAGCTTCAACAATCTCCTGACCTCAACTTCAACAAGCAGTAAAACCCTGGCTTCAACAAGCAACCAACTTCAACACGCTACCCCATATTTTCCTTTACTAAGCTTCGACAAGCACCTCCAAGGGAGAATCATTCAACAAGATCAAGTTGAAATGTTAAGAAGCTCAACAACAACCAAGGGAAGTCACTGAGAACTTAACACTGTGAGGGACTGGCATCCTCAAAGTTCTACTCACTTGGGCATACCACTCATCCCTCCTAAGGAGAGATGGAGCTTCCCAAGGAGGACTTTATGTCATTGGATAAAATGGAGATGGACAAGATGCTCCATGTTTGAAGAAAGAAGCAAAACTAGTCTAATGCTCTTCCTAAAACCCTAATTTCCCTAAGCTCCTGACAAGCACTCCACAAGATGAGAAATAGTCAACTCCAAGCTCCTTCAAGCTCTCCAAAGCACCTTCAATTGGTCTTCATCTTCACCCGTTCTCAAAAGCAACACCACCCTGGTCTAAGGGGAACTATTGAATTAAACTAGTCACATTAGTTCATCAAAAACACCTAGAAGTTAGTTCTAAAACTAATTCTACTTAAAATACCAAACATGATTGTAAAATCCTACAAATATTATTGAGGGTTCCTAAACCTCTTAAGAATCTCTCATACAAAAACCAGGGGGTTAAACATTCATTTGGTCCTAAAACTATGCCCTAAACCTAAAGGTATCATCTTAAAACCCTAATTCTAAACCACCTATTGTTTAATGCTCAAACTAGCCTAAACTTATCTCACAAAAATATGAGAAAATTACTGTGGGTACATGCATATCTAAGCTAACTAGCCCAAAAAGAATCACCTCAAAATTCATCACCAATCATTCACAATAAAACCCACAAAATCATGTATCAACCATATTGAAAATAAAAGCAATAAAAATGCAAAAAATACAATTAAATTCTAAAATGCATGAATTAGTCATTTTTTACTCCTATTAAATTCTACATATTCTAAGGAATTAGGGAAAAAATCTAGCCTATAAAGATTTATTTTTCTATTTTATATGAATTTTAGAATCAAAATGGATTAAAAATAAAGCAAAAATGAAATAAAGAATTTAAAATGCTGAATTAAATGGGAGCCACTAGATCAATTGACTGGTAAATGAATCCAAAGCCTCAGAGCGTGTCCACGCATGCATCCCAGTCACACGCTGACTGGGATTAGTGAAACGGTGCGTTTTTCTCAAGGGGAGGCAATCTCAGTTTGAATCCTAGCCACACGATCAGCATAACAAGTCTCAAATTCAGGATGATCCAAGGGTGAAGACCTCATCTTCTCCAAACGAACTCAGGTGAAGGTCAATCTTTCAGACGGTGGTCCGGTGGTCCAACCACGGTCTTCTTCGGCGAGCCAGGGTTGCAGGTGACTAGAAATCATGTGCCTTATACCAATCTTAACCAGAATTTCATCAGGATCTCAAATCTCCAGTACAGATCTCATGAATCCTCATAGATTTTCAAAACCGAATCAATATTCAAAATGTGTAAAGGTTTCAATCAGCACCAAAGCCTAACCTAAAGCCTTGGATCTAATCCTCGTGTTACACTGATCATTCTGATCTATCCAAATCAAGTTATAGCCTCGGGATCAAGCCTAACCGTTCTCAAACAGAAATGGCATGTCACTCCTAATTGTCTCTAAATGCTCAAAATCTTATCCAGAAACGATCCATGATTCACCTAGGTCCTAAACACATGCAAGATTCTACTCAATTCTTCCTAGATCATGAGGAATTTGAAGGTTTACATACCTGGAAAAATTGGATCAACTGAGGTATCAAATGCTCAATTCAAGCTCCAAGACTCTTCAGACACGATCAATGATGCACAATGAAGATTCTTCAACCTTCAATTTGGCTTGATTGTGCTTGCAAATCCAAAACCGATTCTGAGTTGGAGCTCTTGAAACTCAACCTTCTCTAACAGCTTCGAGCACGAATTCATCACCAAAATGAGTCTGAACTCACTCCCCTTAAAATATAGAAACTCTCAATGGGCTTTTGAGCCCAGTTTGAAGCCCAAATCAATGAATCCACAATTCTGATTTTCCTCTTGAAACTCCAATGTGACAGTTGTGAAATCTTGCTCCCAGCTTGTTCCAGAAGGTTCTAACCAACTCCTTGTGGCTTAGGGAATGTGTTTAGACCAAAATGGATCCCTGAATTACATTGGTGGCTAATTTGGATATGTGACTTGTTTTGGAAGTAACAAAATTACAAAGCAAGTCATGAAACCAAGCCTCAATTCAAAAAAGTAACATTGCCAATGTCTTTAGAATATGATTTCCAGTCATAAAATGTAGTTATTTGCCATGTTTAGGACCTATAACTCAAAAATCACAATTTCCCTCTTTGATCCATTTAAAATCCTTCCTTATTTTAGGCCATTTTGAGTGACTTTTGATATTAGCTCATTCAATCCAACATGAATTCACTTTTGACCTAAAAACATCATTCTAAGAACATTTCATTTTGAACAATTTTTCATTTGAGGAGTGGAAGATGGAGATTTTGGCACATGCTTGAAAATGACCTATAATCACAAATGCCCAAAATACCCCTAGATTGCCAGGATCATAACTTGAGTTCCATAAATCCCCTTGAGGACTTCTAATACTCTATGGAAATCTAAGATCAAGATCTACAACTCTCATGTTGGCCAAGAATCCATTTGAAAACCCCTTGAAGGGAAAAAGTTGCTTGGAAGTCAAGTGACTTTCATAGATAAATCTTAGTGTCCTCTGATGACCTGTAATTTGCAAAGACCATAACTTGAGTTCTACAAATTTTCTTGAAGACTTATAGTACTCAAATTAAATGTATTGAGAAGCTCTACAAGTTTAATGTTGGCCAAAGATCCATTTGAAACTTGTTTTTGACTTATGTGGCTTTGAAGTTGGGCACTAAACAGAGAATTTTACATTGAAACCCTAATTTAGCAACTTCCCAAATTCTTGATCTTTCTTTGCTTAACCTTGGCACAACACCACACATACCAATCCATGAATCCCTTGACTTCAAGGTAGGCCTTAATGCTCTCCCATTGCACAATTGAATTAGGGTTGACCCAGATGAAACCCTAGTTGACTGCACCTCAACTGTGGCTCTTGTACTTGAATCAATGACTTGTCCCAGCTTCAATATGGCCCTCTAGACATCCCATGAGATCCATACCCACCTCACATTCACATCCCATTGATGATTCCCCACATTCTTCAAGATAGGAGCAAAACCCACAGGTAGGCACTCAAACATCTCAAGACTTCAAACCCTTTCTTGATGGCCTGGATGATTTCTCATTTTAGATACCACACCTTGCTAGGCTCTTCTCTTGATAGACACCTTGATCCCTTGTTGGATGCATGCTATGCAAATGATATGCCAATGATTGAACTATGTACATGATGTAACTATGCAAATGAAATGCAATGAAACATAAATCAAGCAAGAAAAGGTTGAGCAAATTTTGGGGTGCAACAGCTGCCCCTATTCAAACGGCTTGGACCCGACTGGGTGAAGAGCGAACGGCCTTCAAACAATCGAGGTACGAGACGATTGAATACCAAGAAACCCGGAAATTTGCCAACCGCAGAAATAAACTGCACTGCTTGGGGAACGACGTCCACCAACTGAATCTGGTTGTTACGGCAACAACTGATCCAACGTCTGATAATAATTCTGATTTCAACTTCAACCACCTATGTAACGCCACAGGTGCTGAACAATTTCCGCAAAACACCTTCGTCCACAACTGGACCAACCTCTCAACAACACAGGAATAGAACTTTGTCCACGTTAGGACGCTTGTTTCATCAACACGAAGAAATCTCATCATAAACTTGTCCACGTCAGGACTCCACCCGCCGTCAACACGGAAAGATCCCGGCGGCTTCGCTGGGGGGATGACTCGTCTGTATTTCATCAGCACGAGGGGATCCTATCAACATAGGAATGAACTTGTCCACGTTAGGAATAAAATGTCCACGTTAGGAGTAACCTGTCCCCGTTAGGAATAACACTTTCCACGTTAGGAATAAACTGTCCACGTTGGGAATAACCTTTCCCCGTTAGGAATAACCTTTCCACGTTAGGAATAACCTTTCCCCGTTAGGAATAACATTTCCCCGTTAGGAATAAGCTTTCCCCGTTAGGAATAACCTTTCCCACGTTAGGAATGCATTGTCCACGTTAGGAATAACCCGTCCATGTTAGGAATAAACTCATCTTGATTCGTCCACGTAAGGAATTCATTGTCCACATTAGGAATACATTGTCCATGTTAGGACTCACACCTTGTCTTGATTTGTCTACGTCAGGACTCACATCTTCGACCCGCTGAGGAAATAAAACTTGTCCACGTCAGGACTCACGCTTCGCCAACACGAAGAAAGATAAATTTGTCCACGTCAGGACTCGCGCATCTTGTCGACACGAAGAACTATAAACTTGCCCACGTCAGGTGATAACATGAAATCGTATATATATATATATATATATATATATATATATATATATATATATATATATATATATATATATATATATATATATATATATATATATATATATATATATATATATATATATATATATATATATATATATATATATATATATATATATATATATATATATATATATATATATATATATATATATATATATATATATATATATATATATATATATATATATATATATATATATATATATATATATATATATATATATATATATATATATATTGACGCATAATTCAACTAATGTTTGACTGGTTTCAATCCGATTTCGGGTTCTTTCCATGTTATTTGTCTGATATTTTGCAGGTATTTGATGATCATGTCTAAACAAAGCAATATGAAGAAAAGAAGCAATTACAGATGAAATATGGACGAAAACCAGATGAAAACAACATGAAAAATGCAGAATGCACATTTTGCTGCTGTGACGACCGTCACACCTCCATGACGACCGTCACACACCATGACGACCGTCATGCAGGCAAAAACGCACAGCTTCAATTGAACGTGCAAATACCAGTTCCAAGTCCCAAATGATGGACCACTACTCCCTGATATTTCTGCCTCCAAGTCCACCTTCTTCAAAATTACAACCGTTAGAATTTTACCTCTATAAAAGGGGAAGGAGGGGAGCTGAGAAAGGGAGCCACATTCAGACAACGAAGTGCTGCCCAAATTTATTTCCAGAGCAAAAATTTAGTTTCATTCTTTCTGTTTTTGTTTCCTTTCCTTATTCCTGTATTCCATTTCTACAATATTCGTTTGTGCGCTCTATTGGTTTGAAGACATAATCCTGCCGACATCGTTGGGATTTGGCCAAAAGCCAATTGGATACGTTACAGGTTTTTCATTATTTCGTTAATTGTAACTTTAATTCTCAGTAATATGAATGTTCTAAGTTTCTGTTTTTATTTATATTTTACCTTTCCCAAATCCATGTCTAGCTAAATCAGAGTAATCGATATGTAATAATAATTCAGACGGGATTTGACAATAACCGGTTTAAAACTTTCTTTTTCAAAAGTTGTTTATGGTCTGAGTGTTTAAACTTATTTACTGAATAAACGTTCGTCGCGACAGCGAGAACTTATTTAAAAGTAGTTTTGCCACGACAGTGGGAAATTAATTAAGGTACGAACCAACAAGAGACAGCTGCGGTAAGACCAGATAGTAAACACTAGGCATTTGTTTTAATAACAGCGAAAGCACTTTAAAATGGATTAGAACTTAGAGATTTTCAAAAAGTAGTTTTAACCCCGAATGGGACAGCGAAAGCGTATATTCGGCCCTTAGAATTATGACTAGCGTCAATAACCATCGTGAGACGAAAGTCTTCAGGTCACTATTTTCTGCTTAAATAAATCCTGAAAAATGTTTTATATACTGGTAACTTGTCAAATCCCCGAAGAACATAATTATTGCATATCGATTCATGTAATTATAATTCAAGTAACGTTTTTAGTTCCCTTTAGTGATAGAAATTATTCCCTTAAACATTATCTACCTAGCTAAACATAGTAACTACCGAGAACACTAGTTTGATTACGAGTCCTTGTGGGATCGATATCTTTTATTACTACGCGATAGACTGTGCACTTGCAGTTAAGTTGTATTAGACATAGAAAGTCGCGATCAAGTTTTTGGCGCCGTTGTCGGGGACCCGTTTAGTCAATAGTGTAACCTTCTGTTACGCCGTATAGACTAGGTTAACAATTTCATTTTTCCTTTACTAGTTCTGTCGATTGTATGCCAAGTAATCGCTCACAAGGCGATGTCTTAAAACCTTCAGTCGCAGAACTAGAGCGCTTCTTACATTTAAGAAGCCGCATCATTGAGTACCAACTAAAACATAACATTCCCGATCCTCTCACTCACATTCCCAAATCCGAAGAAGAATCAAAGATGGCTGAAGGACCTCAAAACAAACCGCTGAAGGCATACGCTACACCCTCTTAGATGGAGCCTAGAAGTAGCATTGCTGCCCCAGCTATTACTCGAAACGATTTTGAGCTGAAACCATCATTGCTGTCAGCTGTACAACAAAACCAATTCTCAGGAAATTTGTACAATACGCAGACACAGTGAAAGCAAATGGAGTAACTCCAGACGCAATAAGACTTCGTCTTTTCCCTTTCTCTCTTAGAGATAGAGCGTGGACATGGTTACAATCCTTACCATCCAACTCCGTTACAACGTGGGAACAGTTGAAGAACGTCTTCTTAGCGAGATATTTTCCGCCAAGAAAAACTGCTATGCTTAGAGCTCAAATCAACAGATTTCGACAAAAAGATACTGAATCTCTTTACGAAGCATGGGAACGATTCAAAGATATGATGAGAACATGTCTTCACCACGGTCTAGAAGACTGGGTGACGATTCATACTTTCTATAATGGGCTTTTATACAATACCAGATTAACGGTAGACGCCGCCGCGGGCGGTGCACTTATGGATAAGCCATACAATGAAGCCTATCAACTAATCGAATGCCAATGGGGAGGTGAACGCATTCCAATAGAGAAACCCGCAGCGAAAGGTGGGATGTACGAGATCAGCAGCCTTGAAAAGTTCAACGCTAAAGTAGATGCTCTAGCACAGAAAACTGACAGTCTGACCGTTAACCCCACTGCAACCGTCGTTGCCGTAACTCTAAACTGCGAGTTATGCGGAATCACCACTCATAATGCGCCCGAATGCCCATTGCTGGCCGGAATCCCACCAGACCAAGTAAATTATGCTCAAGGAAATCCTTACGCAAATACTTATAACCCAGGTTGGCGAAATCATCCAAACTTTTCTTACAAAAGCGATAATGCATTGCAGATGCCTGCTGCTCCGCCAGGATATCAGAAACCAGCTGCTGCTCAGACTGCACCTAGGAAATCAAACCTCGAGTTGATGATGGAAAAATTCATAGCTACTCAAGCTCAAACAAACAAAGAATTCCTGAATCAAAACATACACACTAGCGAGCAAATTAAATAGTTGACCGGAAAAGTAGACGCTTTAGCCACCCACAACAAAATGTTAGAAACACAGATATTACAAGTGGCTCAACAACAAGCCTCTGCTGCTGCACCCGCCGACACATTTCCTGGACAACCCGAACAAAATCCAAAAGGTCAAGCAAATGCTGTAATACTAAGAAGCGGAAAAGAATTGGACGAACCGATCGATCCAAGGACCGAAAACTCAGCCATGCAACAAAAACCAACTGAACAAGCAGAAAAGGAATCCGAATTAGAGAAGAAGGAAGACAACGAGAAGGAGGACACCGCAAGTGAAAAAACGCAAGCACCTCCAGCGCCATATAAACCACCTATCCCTTATCCTCAAAGATTAATAAACTCCAAAACTTCAGGACAATTTAAGAAATTTGTAGAGCTCCTTAAACAGTTGAATATCACTATTCCTTTTACAGAAGCGATAACTCAAATGCAGTCATACGCTAAATTCCTCAAAGAAATCCTGTCAAATAAGAGAAAGATCGAGGATAACGAAACAGTTACACTTACTGCAGAGTGTAGCGCTATTATTCAAAACCGCATGCCTCCTAAATTAAAAGACCCAGGTAGTTTCTCCATACCCTGCGTCATAGGAAAGTTCGTAATAGACAAAGCTCTATGCAATTTAGGAGCCAATATCAGTGTTATGCCTTTATCTATATGCAAAAAGCTGAATATGGAGACCTTAGACCAACCAAAATGTTCGTACAATTAGCTGACCGATCAGTAAACTATCCCGTCGGAATACTGGAAAATGTTCCAGTACGCATAGGACAATTCTACATCTCAACCGACTTCATAATCATGGACATCAAAGAGGACTTTGTTACCCCAATTATCCTAGGAAGACCGTTCCTAGCTACATCCGGAGCTATTATAGATGTGAAGAAAGGAAGGCTAACATTCGAAGTAGGAGAAGAAAAGATAGAGTTCATTCTCACCAAGTTCTTACAAGCACCAGCCATAGACGATACCTGCTATTTAGTAGATGTAATTGATGAATGCATAAGAGAACTTGAAAATGAAGAGACCACGTATTCAGAAATAATAATGATTCAAATACCCGATATTTCTGAAGACGATGATTGGCGTAAACCGTATAAAGACGACAGCCTAAGCGAAAGCTTAGCACTGACCCCAAACCATATGCCAGGTCCGAAGAACCCATCTTTAGAACTTAAAACACTACCCAAAAACCTTAGATATGAATTCCTAGACGATGAACTAAAAAGACCAGTGATAGTCAACGCCGACTTAGGACAACTAGAAACCGTAAAGCTATTAGAAGTCCTAAAGAAGTACCCTACCGCGTTAGGATATAACATAAGCGATCTAAAAGGTATAAGTCCTTCGATATGTATGCATCGAATTACAATAGAGGAAGACTGTAAAACCTCTAGAGAGCATCAGAGGAGACTGAACCCCATCCTAAGCACTGTAGTCAGAGACGAAGTAAAGAAATTTCTAGATGCAGGAATCATCTATCCAATCTCCGATAGTGAATGGGTTAGCCCAGTTCATGTCGTACCTAAGAAAGAAGGAGTCACAGTAGTTAAGAACGAAAAAGGTGAATCAATAACAAAAAGAGTCGTGACTGGAAGCAGGATGTGCATTGATTATAGAAAGCCAAACAAAGCCACACAAAAAGATCACTTCCCTTTGCCCTTCATAGACCAAATGTTGGAAAGATTAGCCAAACATTCATATTTCTGCTATCTAGATGGCTATTCAGGATTTTTCCAAATTCCCATTCATCCTGATGACCAAGAAAAGACTACATTCACATGTCCTTATGGTACTTTTGCTTACCGCCGAATGCCGTTCGGACTTTGTAATGCTCCAGCAACCTTCCAAAGATGCATGATGGCAATCTTCACAGATTTCATAGACAACATCATGGAAGTATTTATGGACGATTTCCCAGTATGTGGACAAAGTTTCGAAGGATGCTTACAAAACTTAGAAATGGTATTAGAACGTTGTGTAAAAGTGAACCTCGTCCTAAATTGGGAAAAATGCCATTTTATGATCCGACAAGGAATAGTTCTAGGACATGTCATATCAAATAAAGGAATTGAGGTCGACAAAGCTAAAATAGAGATTATAAAAGACTTCCAACCTCCAAAATCCGTACGAGAAATACGGAGTTTTCTAAGACATGCCGGTTTCTACCGCAGATTTATAAAAGGTTTTTCAAAAATCACAAAACCTTTGACCGACCTGTTGATGAAAGATGCTGAGTTCGTCTTTGACGACAACTGTCTAAAAGCATTCGAAACATTAAAATCAGCCCTTATCACCGCACCGATTATGCAACCACCCGATTGGCGACTACCGTTCGAAATCATGTGCGATGCGAGTGATTATGCCGTAGGCACAGTTCTAGGACAAAGGAAGGAAAAGAAGCTTCATGCCATCTACTATGCCAGTAGAACCTTACACCCTGCCCA
Source organism: Lathyrus sativus (assembly GCA_963859935.3). Taxonomy (NCBI): domain Eukaryota; kingdom Viridiplantae; phylum Streptophyta; class Magnoliopsida; order Fabales; family Fabaceae; genus Lathyrus; species Lathyrus sativus. Next base: position 228,256,693 of record OZ012736.1, read on the forward strand.
AATGAACTACGCTACAACAAAAAAGGAACTTCTAGCAGTTATATTTGCGCTTGACAAATTCCGTTCTTACTTAGTAGGAGCAAAAATTATCATATACACAGACCACGCTGCCATCAGGTACCTAATAAGCAAAAAGGATGCCAAACCAAGATTATTGAGATGGATCCTATTATTACAAGAGTTTGACTTAGAAATCAAAGATAAGAAAGGAACCGAGAACGTTGTTGCAGATCACTTATCCCGAATAGAAGGCATCAAACATGAACCAGTACCGATAAATGACGATTTCCCGTACGAACATCTGATAGCCAAATTAGAAAGTGACATGCCTAACTTAATCTCGGAAGATCCAGAACTCGAAAAAGCCGTAGAAGCCGTCTATGCACAAGTCACTTTACCTTGGTATGCTGACATCGTTAATTACCTAGCTGCAGGCGTGCTTCCACCGGATCTCACTTATCAGCAAAAGAAGAAATTCTTCCACGATCTGAAACACTATTATTGGGACGAACCTCTACTCTTCAAGAGAGGGGCCGACAACATATACCGTCGATGTGTCCCAGAGGAAGAAATAGAAAATATCATTTCCCAATGCCATTCAGCACCATATGGTGGTCATGCTAGTACATCCAAGACGTGCGGTAAGATTCTCCAAGCCGGCTTATTCTGGCCTAACCTCTAGAAAGATGTTCACATCGCTGTTCTAAAATGTGATCGATGCCAACAAACTGGCAACATCTCACGACACGATGAAATGCCTCAGAAAGGGATCTTAGAGGTAGAAATCTTTGACGTATGGGGAATAGATTTTATGGGACCATTCCCGCCTTCTTTTGGTAATAGCTACATACTCGTCGCTGTAGACTATGTGTCTAAATGGATAGAAGCCATAGCTGCTCCAACAAATGACGCACGAGTAGTAATCAAACTCTTCAAAAACACAATCTTTCCTAGATTCGGTGTACCCAGACTCGTCATTAGTGACGGCGGATCACACTTCATATCGCGAATCTTTGATAAACTTCTTTCTAAATATGGAGTCCGACACCGAGTAGCTACACCTTATCATCCGCAAACTAGCGGACAAGTAGAGGTCTCGAACAGGGAAATAAAACAGATTTTGGAAAAGACTGTCGCTACCTCAAGGAAAGATTGGTCATCAAAGCTAAATGAAGCTTTATGGGCTTATAGGACCGCTTTTAAGACACCAATAGGTACTACACACTACAAATTAGTTTATGGTAAATCCTGCCATCTCCCTGTAGAATTAGAGCATAAAGCCTTCTGGGCCATTAAGACACTTAATTTCAACTACACCGAGGCTGGAGAAAAACGAATCTTGAACTTACACGAATTAGAAGAACTTCGATTGGACGCTTACGAAAATGCCCGTATCTATAAAGAACGAACTAAAAGATGGCATGATAAACGTTTGGTCAAGAAACAATTCAGTGTGGGAGACATCGTACTTCTATTTAATTCAAGATTAAAACTTTTCCCAAGTAAACTAAAGTCTAGGTGGTCTGGACCTTTTGAAGTGACCAAAGTACTTCAGAGTGGAGCTGTTGAAATTACCGATAAGACGAATGCACCGTTTATCGTAAACAGGCAACGTCTAAAACATTATAATAAGAACGAAAACAACCTTCAAGTCAGCAGTATAACATTGCTTGAGCTTCCTGCTCAAACACCCGAATAGCTTGTCACCAAGCTATCGTCTGGCTTTAGACGTTAAAAACATCGCTTAATGGGAGGCAACCCAATTTTCCCGTATTTCCTTCTTTACTGTATTTCATTCTCATTTTTATTTAAAATTCTACTTTGAAACTTTAACAAAAATTCTAAACTTAAAATTCCTACTATTTTTACTTTATTTTACCTTATTTTATTTTATTTTTCTCTTTTATTTAAACTTTGTTTTTACCACCTTTTGTCTCTAAAAATTCTGACTTCAAATTTTTGTTTTAAACTTTTCAGGATTTTAAAAGACTTCAAACCTTCCTCTTGTTTTTCTCCGACTAACCTGCGAGTATGGCCGCGTACGACTTCACAAAGGTTCATTTTCGAGGATTAGCTCAAAAGGCAAGATTTAAAGCATTAACTGAGCGCGACATAGCCTTAACACTGTATTATGATAAGTCTACCATGGAGAAACTAGGAATTACTGATAGCATCCAATACCTGTTCAATCAATTAGGCTGGGAGAACACTTCCTTGAAAACCCGTTTTGCTACCTATAAGGACCTCACCTACGAATTCCTTAGTTCCTTCAGGTACTTACCCAACTATGGTTTCGGATCCAACACAGAGCTGATCACCTTTAGGATGTTTGGAATGGACCAAACCCATAGCCGGATGTCATTAGCTAAGCTCCTAGGATTTCCTAGCGGACCACATGTGTTCATCAGTGCCGAAGATGACGATCTTGATTTTGAACTCAACCAGTTCTGGGGTAGAATCACAGACGACTATCACCCTGACCCAAACAACATGTATAATGATGAGATTCATAACCCAGCTTTCAGATACTTTCATAAGATCCTAGCTCACACCCTTTTCGGAAAAGAAGAAAACATTACTACAGTATCTAAAAAAGAGTTATTTATCATGTTTTGTGCTTCTCAGGGCCGTACAGTGAATGTCGTACCTTTTATGATGAGATCCTTCTGACGCCTCACTCAGGACCCACAATCACTTATTCTAATAGGAGGCCTCGTGACAATGATTGCCCACGAGCTTGGCCTTAGATTCCACCTAAATGCAAGCACTAGTTTTGGCACCATCCGACCCATGAATATCCAGTTTTGCTTTAACAGGCGCATTTTAAGAACTATGGGACCTGGACCTTACGAGTACCTCATCAATGACAAACCTGTCCAGCTATTCACATTGCCAAATCATCAGATGACAAGTATCCATAACAAGGACAACTGGGTTTATGAATTGGATGAGCCTATGGGACCTCCTTCACCTCAATCAACACCACAGAATTACATGTACGACAGTGATCACATCTCTGAAGCACATGATTATATGTACTATGAGGATGCTGTATCAGAAGCTGAGGTAGACCCTACGACCCCTCCGCATTACAACACCTATCCTGAGCCCATTCCTGACGAAACCACTGACAAAATGGATACTGTTCTGAACCGATTAGACAACGTCGACGCAGCTCTGACCACCGTAAAAGAAGACATCACAAGCATACACAGCGAACTCGCAGTCTTCATGGACTTAGTCTGTGACCAGCTCGACTACTACGCCAAGAAGTTTGACGAATTGAAGGCACGAAAAGACTGAGATATTAGCTTTAGTTTAGTTTAGTTTAGTTTTTCTCTGTTTTCCGTCCGTTTTCAATTATTTTGATTTTTGCATTGTTTATTTCCCTTATGTATTACATTCCAAACAATCATTCTAATTACATGTTATTTCAATTTTATTCTTTATTCATTGATTCTGTTTTTACGTTATCCTATGTTTCTTAGCCGATATAATACATTGCCATATCAATCCTAGGCCTAAAAACCATTGCAAGAACACCCCCATAGCAAAATTCTGCGTACTGCAGATTTTGCTGGTGTGACGACCGTCACAGAAGCCTGACGCCTGTCACACGGGTGACGACCGTCACAGATGCGTGACGATCGTCACGAGCCCAAAACTGTTATCTGCTATAACAGAGGTTGCATTTTCTCTCCCACTCCCATCTATTCAACTTCCAATCATCACAAACTCAAACCCCACTCCCTACTTTCGTTTTCCCTCTTTGCTCCATATATTCCAACTCCCATTTCAACTTCCTAATCCACTTCTGTGACATTTTTCATTCCACAGAACCAACTCCATCCATATTTCATCAGCATCCTCCAACAATGGCGAGAAACAACGAAACCCCAGACCTCAGCAATATCGTGTTCAGCGACGGCGACTCCGGCGAGAAACAGCGAGCCAACTATATCGCCTTCCATCAACGGTCACTACAGCCGACCCACTATCCGCACCTACCATCCCTCACGGAGCTCGGCCTCCTTGACGGCGTCACTTGGATGCTCCAGAGAGCCGGCATCTGGCACCTCTGCACAAATCCGCAGCCGACGTACGAACAACTCACCCTCGAGTTCCTCAGTTCGTTCAGCTACTTCACTTCCAGCGGCGACCTCAGCCAACACTCAGGCGCCGCATGCTTCCGTATGTTCGGCACGAACTATCAACTGAACCAAAACCAGATTGCCGACATCCTACAATTCCCTTGCGGCGACAATGCTCACCGCCGCATCACCGAACAGTTTCAGCATGAAGCCTTTGCACTTTGGTACCAGTTGACCGGAATCAATGCCGACGGCTGGGATTCTCTGCATGCAACACACATCCACAACCCGACCATCCGGTATTTCCACCGAGCACTGAGAAACACCATCTTCACAAGGGATAGCAACCATAAGGTGAACTCCAAAGAGCTCTTCTTTCTCCACTGTGTGTTCCATTCAGAGCCCATCAACGCCGCTCCGTTCCTCCTGGCCTACATTCAGGCCAACTGCAACCGTGGCTCTAAGCCATTTTACTTTGGCGGGATTTTCACCTCCATTGCACTCGGGCTGAACCTTGGTGACCGCCTCCAGCATCTCCATGCCATTCCCTCGGTATTCCTTGACACCGACCACTGCAGAGCCTCTCACCTCATCCGTTCCAGGGCCGATGGAAAGTACCACCCAGTCGTGCGTGGCAAAACCGTCAGAAGTATCATCATGCCATCATGCACCCGGATGCATCCACAGGATCGTGCCAACTGGCTCTTTGACCTCAATGCCCCTGCTGCTACCACTGCTCCAACTCAGACCCACACCCAGGGTTCTGGTGATGAAATGCAAGATGAGTTAGACAGAACTGAGCAACCGGAGGAATCGCAACCACTTCCTTCTGAAGGCACATCCTACCGCCGCCGCCATCGTCCAGAGCCTGACTACTCTGAAGAAGACCTCCGCCGATCCCTCTACCAGCAGGCCCAGATACTCGCTATGATGCAGCAACAAAATCAGCGAGCAAATCAGTTCGAAGCTTGGTATCGGACCCAAATGCAACAACTCCAAACTGGCCAGGAAACCATCACTGAGAACTTGGCGAATCTTACCTTGCAGTTCGAAGGACCCCAAGATTATGTCTATCATACCAGAGCACTGAACTTTGAGGCCCGAGTCGACCAAGCCAGAGGTAGAGGACGCGACAGAGGACTTGACCGAGGCAGAGGCCGTGATTAGTTATTTCTTTCCTTATTTGTTTACTATATTTTCAGTTTCTTGTATTTTCATTTCCCTTGTATTTCCCTCTCGCATTCTTTCAAATCAGTGGGGACACTGATTGAGATAGTGTGGGAGCGGAGCGTTTATTTCCCATTCCCTTGTACTTTTAATTCCGTAATTTCAATTCGAACATTTTCACGTTTTAGCAAATAAAAGCTCTTTTATATATCTTCTTCCGTTACGCAAACATCCCCACTTTATTCGACATAAACAAAAAAATTTTCGTTCGTTCCTCAAAAGCAAAAGCATCACGAGAATGCGCCCAAGTTCAAACCAAGTTTTGAAACTCCGAGACGAAAATTCTAACAAAACCAGTACCGTCCTGACACCTTAGACCTCCGGTTTATGCGAGTCGGTTTCACTACCTATGTGTACCAAAGTTTCAAGTTTCTACGCAAACTCAGCCCCAAGTAGTTTATACAAGCAGTCAGCACCATCCTAAACATTTCTAAGCGAGCGACCGATGCAAATAAGTGTATGATCTCCAAAAAGATGAAAAATCATGAAAAGAAATCCATATAGCCCAAGTATAGAGACATGTTCCCTCTATGTTAGGTGCTCCTCACCCGAGCATTTAGCCCAACGGTACAAAAACTCATTGAAAAATCAATAGTATAAGCTTATGAGCAATGAAAAGATCAAAACAGCAATGAGATCATATTCACTAACAAGTTGACTTGCCATGAAAGTGTATCGACAACGGGCTTAATGTGATTGCGCTAGAACAAACAGGGTAAACTTGATGCGAGAACCTTGATACCGAGATGCACTAGCATGATTGGGACCGATTTGCATAAAAAGGAGACCTCCGAAGACTTATAGTCAAGTGTCGTCACCGTACTCGTTTTGTTCCTATTTAGAATCCCGATTTTTTCCAACTCTCTGAATGAGGAAGCTGCCTCGTGCTTACCGACCTTTATTCTTTCTGTTTTACTTGAGGACAAGCAAAGATTCAAGCTTAGGGGAGTTTGATAACACGAAATCGTATATATATATATATATATATATATATATATATATATATATATATATATATATATATATATATATATATATATATATATATATATATATATATATATATATATATATATATATATATATATATATATATATATATATATATATATATATATATATATATATATATATATATATATATATATATATATATATATATATATATATATATATATATATATATATATATATATATATATATATATATATATATATATATATATATATATATATATATATATATATATATATATATATATATATATATATTGACGCATAATTCAACTAATGTTTGACTGGTTTCAATCCGATTTCGGGTTCTTTCCATGTTATTTGTCTGATATTTTGCAGGTATTTGATGATCATGTCTAAACAAAGCAATATGAAGAAAAGAAGCAATTACAGATGAAATATGGACTAAAACCAGATGAAAACAACATGAAAAACGCAGAATGCACATTTTGCTGCTGTGACGACCGTCACACGGGTGACGACTGTCACACACCACGACGACCGTCATGCAGGCAAAAATACACAGCTTCAATTTAACGTGCAAATACCAGTTCCAGGTCCCAAATAATGGACCACTACTCCCTGATATTTCTGCCTGCAAGTCCACCTTCTTCAAAATTACAACCGTTAGAATTTTACCTCTATAAAAGGGGAAGGAGGGGAGCTGAGAAAGGGAGCCGCATTCAGACAACAAAGTGCTGCCCAAATTTATTTCCAGAGCAAAAATTTAGTTTCATTCTTTCTGTTTTTGTTTCCTTTCCTTATTCCTGTATTCCATTTCTACAATATTCGTTTGTGCGCTCTATTGGTTTGAAGACATAATCCTGCCGACATCGTTGGGATTTGGCCAAAAGCCAATTGGATACGTTACAGGTTTTTCATTATTTCGTTAATTGTAACTTTAATTCTCAATAATATGAATGTTCTAAGTTTCTGTTTTTATTTATATTTTACCTTTCCCAAATCCATGTCTAGCTAAATCAGAGTAATCGATATGTAATAATAATTCAGACGGGATTTGACAATAACCGGTTTAAAACTTTGTTTTTCAAAAGTTGTTTATGGTCTGAGTGTTTAAACTTATTTACTGAATAAACGTTCGTCGCGTCAGCGAGAACTTATTTAAAAGTAGTTTTGCCACGACAGTGGGAAATTAATTAAGGTACGAACCAACAAGCGACAGTTGCGGTAAGACCAGATAGTAAACACTAGGCATTTGTTTTAATAACAGCGAAAGCACTTTAAAATGGATTAGAACTTAGAGATTTCCAAAAAGTAGTTTTAACCCCGAATGGGACAGCGAAAGCGTATATTCGGCCCTTAGAATTATGACTAGCGTCAATAACCATCGTGAGACGAGAGTCTTCAGATCACTATTTTCTGCTTAAATAAATCCTGAAAAATGTTTTATTTACTGGTAACTTGTCAAATCCCCGAAGAACATAATTATTGCATATCGATTCACGTAATTATAATTCAAGTAACGTTTTTAGTTCCCTTTAGTGATAGAAATTATTCCCTTAAACATTATCTACCTAGCTAAACATAGTAACTACCGAGAACACTAGTTTGATTACGAGTCCTTGTGGGATCGATATCTTTTATTACTACGCGATAGACTGTGCACTTGCAGTTAAGTTGTATTAGACATAGAAAGTCGCGATCATCAGGACGCACATTTCACCATCACGAAGAAAGATATCTGCTAGAAATAAATGATCCACGTCAGGATGCCATTTTGTCAACTCGAAAAGTAATCAATTTGTCCACGTCAGGACTCCACATGCCATCACTATGGAGAAATCGAATCTGTCCACCTTAGGACTAGCACACCTCGTCAACCCGAGGAAATAGATCTGTCCACGTTAGGACTCATACTTCGCCAACACGAAGAAACCTCGTCAATATAGGAATAAATTGTTCACGTCAGGACTCATATTTCGTTAACGCGAGGAACTCCTATCAGCATAGGCAATAAGATTCTGGTGACTTCCGGGGAAGTACTTCTGTCAACGGGAAGATACTCTGAATACAGTTTCTCTGCTTATCTCCACAGTAGCTAACTCCGTTGAGCACTGACGTGACAACGACTTTGAGGCGGACCCTACTGGGGATATTTGGAAACCAAACTGCCGGACGCCTGTTTCGATAACCAGCGGCAGCTTCTGAGATTTTGATTCATGAAACCCCTTGATGCTGACGTAACAACAAATTTGAAGAAAATAATCCGCTGGCCGGATAAGAGAAACTCCAATAAGTAACTCTGGCGGGGAAAACAAGAGAAATTTTAAGCAAATAACTCTGCTCGGGGACAAAGAGAAACTCAACCAATTAACTCTGTGGGGAAAAAAAAAAGAGAGATGAACCATATCATCACACGTCTCACGGTGAGACCTCGAATACCTGGAAATAGATCTGAGCCAGAACTCCATACTCCTGCTAAGAAAAATACACCTGAAAGCAAAAGGTTAACCAACCTGATTTATGTTTCAAAATGCGTATGTTTGAAAATGGCGTAATGCTTCGTACGACACGGAAATGCTACACGTTTGAGTAGATGCAAATATGACGATATATGCAAATGCAAATGCAGGCTCAAGCTGCCAGGGCCATTCTGATAATGATGTCTCAACAACATGAATGCTGAGGATAAAGCCAACTCCGCTGGGGAGAACAAGTATCACAAAATATCTTGGCGAAATAAACGCCAGAAACACAACCATCTCTGTCGGGGAGAGATTAAACACCAATTTCCACTAGGAAGAAAGAACAAACAACCCTGCTGCTAACCAACTCATTTGGGGAAAGAAGCGACACTTCTAGGAAAAACACATTGTCTGGGCACAGTTTACAAACTCGGAACCTCGGACTCCGCTGAGGATCAACATCCTATCAATGGCATGACAACCTGTGGGGAGCAAGAACACCCTCCTTTGCGGATACAGACCTTTCAAACCAACCACTTGGTTAACTATTGCGGGAATCTCCCATGCTGGAGATTGAACGTGCACATCTTCGATTTGCTGAGGAGCGCAACCTCTGCAGGGGACACTGATTTTAACTTGCTGGGATTAATCCTATGGACGGCTTTCCATGAGGACACTCTCCTGGGGAAAATAATTCCCTGCTTCGGGAAGGGATAAACGTCATTTCAAATCTCAGGGGATAAGCTGCGACTAGCTGAGGAAATGACATCAACTGGAGTCAGGTCTTACGTCAAGCGACCTTGGCTGGGGAATACAATTCCTGACCGTTTGCTCCAAAGGTAAGAACCCTGCAAAACACAAACGAGACAAAACATGCCTATACAATAGAATCTATCCAGGTTATCATCTGTGACATTACTTCAGTCAATTCGAAGTTTTAGCAATTATTGGCAAGGGCCAGCAAGATTATGTAAGTGCAAGTTTATCAAAAACATCGGCGTCTTTCATAAACAAAACAGTAAAGAACAAGCATCAAGTACTGAATAACATGTTTTATTGATAATGGGCCTCTGAATAGGCAAAGTTTTGTACACTGGATGCAACTCTTGAAAAGAGGAAGTTACGCACACACATACATACATATATGCACAAGAAGCATAAATAAAATACAAAACAATATTTGTATACATGTCGGCGACGTGGTACAGACAAACACCATGAGCTGATCCTCCTATGACTCGCCTGACTCTGCGCTTTCCCGATACTCGATCTTCGGAAGAGATTGTTTTTGAATAGACGGCCCCCAGGTACCCCCAAACCACTAAGCAATGCCGTGTCAAATCCGGACCGCAGTCATTTGCTTTTTCAATCCCTAACTTTTGCGTGAATCGCCCTTTGCGGGTTTTCAATTCACTGGGATACCCTTTTTTGCCGAAGTCGCCCTTTTCAGGTTTTCGACTCTGCGGGTGTACTTTTCAATTTTATCCCTAACTTTTTCCCGAACCTTTTATTCATTTTTTATGGTTCGCCGGGATGCCCCATTTTTGCCTGGACTCTCTTTTTACTGTCCAGCGGGTCACTTTCAAGCAAAGTATTTTTTAACTGCGTCCGAATTCACAGGAGACGTAAAGTCTTCACCATCCATGGTGGATAGTAACAAGGCTCCTCCAGAGAAGACTTTTCTGACAACGTAGGGACCTTCGTAATTGGGAGTCCACTTGCCCCTGTGATTTGTTTGTGGTGGGAGAATCTTTTTCAAAACAAGATCGCCCGTCTGAAAGCTTCGAAGGCACACCTTCTTGTCGTAAGCTTTCTTCATCCGGCTCTGATATAACCGACCGTAGGCTAAAGAAGCCAATCTCTTCTCATCCATTAAACTGAGCTGATTCAGTCTATATTTAAGCCACTCTGCCTCATCGAGTTGGACATCACGTAAAACCCTCAGGGAAGGAATCTTGACCTCCAACGGTAACACCGCCTCCATTCCGTATACCAATAAGAAAGGGGTTGCCCCGGTTGATGTGCATACCGTCGTACGATAATCGTGCAAAGAAAAAGGTAGCATCTCGTGCCAGTCCTTATACGTCACAACCATCTTCTGAACAATCTTCTTTATGTTCTTATTGGCCGCCTCAACAGCGCCATTCATCTTGGCCCGGTAAGGAGAAGAGTTGTGATGTTCAATCTTAAAATTCTGACACAGCTCTTTCATCATTTTATTATTCAAATTTGAACCGTTGTCGGTGATAATCCGCTTAGGGATTCCATATCTGCAGATAATATCTCGTTTGATAAATCTGGCTACCACTTGTTTGGTCACATTAGCATATGACGCTGCTTCCACCCATTTGGTGAAGTAATCAATTGCCACCAAAATGAACCGGTGCCCGTTTGATGCCGTGGGCTCGATCTTGCCAATCATATCAATCCCCCACATCGAGAAAGGCCACGGTGATGACATCACATTCAGAGGACTTGGAGGCACATGGATCTTGTCCGCATAAATCTGGCATTTATGACACCTCTTTGCAAACTTGAAACAATCTGTTTCCATAGTCAGCCAATAATAACCTGCCAGCAGCAGTTTTCTTGTCATAGCATGCCCGCCAGCATGTGTACCAAATGTACCCTCATGTATCTCTTCCATGAGCAACTTCGCCTCTTTCTCATCTACACACCATAGCAACACCAAGTCGTGGTTTCTTCTGTATAGGACACCGTCCGGATTCAGATAGAAATTTCCAGCCAATCTCCTGAGAGTCTTCTGATCTCGACTGGATGCCCCAGCCGGATACTCCTTGTTCTTCAGGAAATTCTGGATGTCAAAGTACCAGGGTTTACCATCAGGAGCTTCGTCAATGGCGAATATGAAGGCAGGCCTATCGAGCTGAGAGATGACAATTCGGGGAGCCTCGTTCCAGAAGTTAACTTTATACATTAAAGACAATGTCGCCAGGGCGTCAGCCATTTAATTTTCTGCTCGTGGCACGTGATGCAATTCCACCTTGTCAAAGAAAGGCAACAATCTCCTTGCATAATTCATATATGGTATTAAATTGGGCTGACGTGTCTCCCATTCCTTTAATCTGGTTCACCACTAGAGCTGAGTCTCCGTAGACATCCAGATGTTTGAATCGCAAATCAATAGCTTCTTCCAGACCCATGATGCAAGCCTCATATTCAGCCACATTCTTGGTAACCGGAAAGGTCAATCAGGCAATAAAGGGGATGTGCGACCCCTGAGGAGTGGTGATAATTGCACCTATTCCGCTACCATAGGAATTAACAGCTCCGTCAAATATCAACTGCCATTTGGAACCCAACTCTGGTCCTTCGTCCGACAACGGTTCTTCACAATCCTTCATTTTCAGGTACATGATATCCTCGTCAGGAAAATCAAACCTCATCGATTGGTAGTCCTCAACAGGTTGCTCCGCAAGGTACTCTGACAGCACGCTACCTTTAATAGCATTTTGTGAGACATACTGGATATCATATTCTGTTAACACCATCTGCCATCGGGCAATTCTTCCGGAGAGTGCTTGCTTCTCAAACACGTATTTGATTGGATCCATCTTTGAGATTAGCAGGGTCGTATGATTCAGCATGTATTGCCTCAAACGTTTGGCGGCCCAGGCTAGCGCGCAACACGTCTTCTCGAGCATTGAGTATCTGGACTCACAGTCTGTGAACTTCTTACTCAAATAGTATATCGCATGCTCTTTACGTCCGGTCTCGTCGTGTTGACCGAGAACACAACCCATACCTTCCTCAAGGACTGTCAAATACATAATCAAAGGTCTCCCGGCCACTGGGGGTATCAAAACAGGAGGTTTCGGCAAGTATTCTTTTATCTTGTCGAACGCCTTTTGACAATTTTCATTCCAGGTCAATACCTGATCCTTTTTCAACAACTTGAACAACGGCTCGCATGTCGCAGTTAGGTGAGATATGAACCGAGCGATGTAGTTCAACCTCCCTAAAAACCCACGCACTTCTTTTTTTGTTTTAGGCGTCGGCATTTCTTGTATTGCTTTTATCTTCGCAGGATCAACCTCTATTCCCTTTTCGCTCACAATAAACCCCAGCAGTTTAGCCGATCTCACCCCGAAGGTGCACTTATTAGGGTTCAGTCTCAACCTGAACTTCCTAAGTCTTTTGAACAGTTTCAGCAGATTAACCAAATGTTTTTCCTCCGTCTGGGATTTGGCAATCATATCATCAACATAAACCTTGATCTCTTTGTGCATCATGTCATGAAAGAGAGTCGTCATAGCACTTTGATATGTTGCCCCGGCGTTCTTCAGTCCGAAGGGCATCACTTTGTAGCAAAATGTTCCCCAGGGAGTAATGAAGGTAGTCTTCTCCATGTCTTTCGGCGCCATTTTGATCTGATTATAGCCTGAGAAGCCGTCCATGAAGGAGAATACGGAGAACTGAGCAGTGTTATCAACCAGCACATCAATGTGAGGAAGTGGAAAGTCGTCTTTCGGGCTCGCCCTATTCAAATCACGGTAATCTACACACATTATCACTTTACCGTCTTTCTTCGGCACTGGTACTATATTAGCGACCCATGACGGATAAGTTGTAACGGCTAGGAAACCAGCATCCCACTGTTTTTGCACTTCCTCTTTGATTTTCACAGCCATGTCTGGTCTGGTTCTTCTGAGTTTCTATTTAACAGGCGGACATTCCTCTCGCAACAGCAGACGGTGCACAACCATGTCCGTATCCAACCCCGGCATATCCTCGTACGACCAAGCAAATATATCACTATACTCTCGCAGTATCTCAATCAGCCTTTGCTTGACGTCGCTCTGCAGCGCAGCCCCTATACAGATATTTCTCACAACTTCTTCCGACCCCAAGTTGATAATCTCAATTTCCTCCTGATGAGGCAGAATGATTCTCTCTTCCTGTTTCAACAAACGAGTCAGCTCCTCTGGCAGGTCGCTATCCTCAACAGTCTCTTCCTCTGCTTGGAATACCCGGTGCTCGAAGTCGAAACGAGTCATAGGCAGTTCGTAGGAGATGTCATCTGAAATATTAGTCCTGCAAAGGAAATGGTTAAACGCTTCAACGCACAAACAAAGAAAATAACCACGTTGCCATTTATTGTTAAAGTAAAAAACAAGAAAGACTGGGATCACAATATTTGAATATGAAAAACGCCTTTATTTCATGATTAAAACAGTGCAATACACATAATCAAGTAGTCCTAAGGTAAAATTACTATGACCTGGGTAGGACATAGGTTTATTCAACAATTGATAAAACAAATTATTACTGTTTAAAAGTCACCGGGACAGTTTCCCGGATGGACCAGTTGCAGAGACTTTGTCCTGGCACGCTTGGCTTGATCCACGCGTCCATATCGCAGTCGCTATCGCCGTCTTCGGCATCGGAAGTAGCGTTGATAGTCTCAAACCACACCCCGCTTGGCGTAATCGTGACCGGTCCCTTGAACCTGGGCGCTCCTGAAGATGATGCTGACGACGTCGGCCGGTACCCTAGCCCAAACTTGTCGTTCTTCACGGGAATCTCCAGTACCTGCCCCCAACCTTTAGTCTCACCAGTTTGCACTAAAGCCTGAGCCTCTTTGTAGGATGACACTGCCACATCTGATATTTTACTGGAACCCTGAGCTTTGTCTTTAATCCGCAACCCTTCGAAAGCTTGACAAGGTGTCTCGTGTATTTCTCCGTCGACCTCCACATATCTGAATGATGATAGGTGACTGACCAAAATATCCTCCTCCCCGCAAACGGTAACAACACTATCACCCGCCATATACTTCAGCTTCTGATGCAATGTGGACGTTACGGCCCCTGCAGCGTGGATCCATGGGCGCCCAAGAAGACAGCTATAAGCTGGATGGATATCCATGATGTAGAACTCGGTATCAAAAATTTTCGGCCCCACCTGAAGCGGTAATGTTATTGACCCAAACACTGATCTTTTCGTCCCGTCAAACGCCCTCACAACCAAATCGCTGGGCGTGCAGATAATTCCCCGTACGTCCAATTTCATCATGGCTTTCTTTGGCAGTACGTTCAACGACGATCCAGTATCCACCAATACACGCGACATTACAGTGCCCCGGCATTCCACTGATATATGCAAAGCCATGTTGTACTCTCGACCCCTGGGTGTTAGGTCAAAATCTGTGAAACCCAGGCTATGTCCAGCATTGACATGTGCCATTACCCCCTCTAACTGATTTACAGAAACTTCTTGGGGTACGAATGACGTATCTAGTATCTTCAGCAAGGCGTTCCTGTGGGCTTCGGAACATAACAACAATGACAAGATAGAAATCTTCGATGGCGTCTGCTGTAGGTGTTCAACAATTTTGTAGTCGCTTTTACGAATCAGTCTCATGAACTCCTCTACTTCTTTGAGTGATGTATCCTTTTCTTTTGACTGAGTAGGCCCGCTTTCATTTACATTGGCTTTGCCTTTGGCCAACCTATCTGCTTCTATTTCAGGTGAGGTGAAGATCCTTCCGCTACGGGTCATGCCCCCCGTTCCAACAACATTATCAACAGCCCCAGCTGGCTGGCTATTCACCACAATCTTTTCACCGTTGCAATACGCTTCTAATCCATATGTCCACGGGACAGCTTTCGTACTCTCAAAGGGAACAGACCCTGCTTTGGAAATTGTAATAGTTGGCCGCTTGGCGGGCGCCGTTATCGTTATAGTCTTTCTCGGGATCGTCACCGTTGCAATATCATTCTGCTTATCACATAATGCCTCCACATGCTTCTCAACCGCAGTTCTATCAAATTGCAAGGTCCCTTTGTCGATCATGGCCAGAATGCCCTGCTTCAAATCAGTACAACCCTCGGGCTGGGTCCAACACTCTAAACAGTATTCATCACAACCTGGGAATACTCCCCCTCTGAGCAACCTGCTTTTCACCTCACTCAATGGTGTCTTCAGTTCGTGAACATCCATCACCAAGTTCAAATTTTCTTCTGTCAAGATAGCGTTTTCCCCATGATTAGGCATAGGCTGTTGTATGATATTAGGCCCAGTTTGACCAAAATTGATGGCTTTACTGTCCAACAAGTCTTGAACTTTATGCTTGAAAGCATGACAAGATTCTACATCATGTCTGGGCGCCTCGGAATGGAATTCGCAGTGCTTATTAGCGTCGTACACATAAGGAAGTACCGGTCCTGGAGGCGGTTCTAAAGTTCTTTTCTCAACCAGCTTCAACCCCAGCAGTGTCTGAAGAAGCTCTGCATATGTCGACGGAGGCTTATCAAATACCCTCTTCGGCTTTGCATTCTGAAACCTTCTCTGACCCTGATTCTGCCTTTGCTGCTGCTGCGGCGGTTGCTGCTGCTGCTGTTATTGTTGTTGAGGAATTGGAATAGTAACACTGGCTATTTGTTGAGGTTGACTATGCTGATTTCTACTTCTGCCCCGGCCTCTGCCACCTAATACAGCGCTTGCATCACCTTTTCGTCTTCCGCCGAACGCTTTTCTCGCGCCCCCAGCTGAAGTAGATTCACCTGCCTGAATCTTCCCAATTTTAATTCCATTCTCGATCCTTTCTCCCATAAGGATCATATCGGAGAAGCTACCCATCGAAACACTGAGTAACTTGTCATAGTACAATCCTGTAAATGTCCCCACAAACATGTCATTCATCTCCCTTTCAACTAAAGGAGGGTGCACCCGAGTCGCCATATCGCGCCACCGCTGCGCGTACTCTTTGAAGCTTTCACCGCTTTTCCGTGACAGACTCTGCAACTGAACTCTGTTTGGCGCCAAATCACTATTATATTTGTAATGCATAACGAAAGCATCAGCCAGCTGCTTCCAGCTTCTAATATGAGTGGGCTCCAGTCCCATGTACCATTCCAAAGATGGTTCCGATAAGCTGTCTTGAAAGAAATGCATGAGCATCCTTTCATCATTAGAATATGCAAACATCCTTCTATAATAAGAACGTATATGGACCTTTGGGCAGGTATCCCCTTTGTATTTGTCGAATGTTGGAGCCTTGAATTTTAATGGCACCCTCAGCCCTGGTACCAACCCCATAGTAGTCATGTCTAACCCAGCGGAGTTCTGATCAACCACCCCTTTCATCTGTTCTTCTAGCATTCTGATCCTCTGAACAGGGTCAATAGGGCCTTCAGGTCCCATACCTCTTCCTGAAAAAGCGTCCTCCTGTTGATCCACCTTCTAGTCATTGCCATACCCATCGTAACCCATGTTACCGCCAAATCCTTGCTAATTGAACACAGGACCCCGTCCTCGGTTGCCGAACCCTTGACTGATCCCAGCAGGTCCAAAACCATTGTTGAAAGGAAATGCTCCAGCACTGTTCACATTACCGAATCCACCATTACCCTAGCCATACCCCTGATTGTTGCCGTAACCGTCATTACCGAAGCCTTGATTGTTGAACCCGAAGTTCCCATCCTGATTGACATTGCCATACCCATTGTTTCCAAAGCCAACATTGTCAACGAATCCTT
Source organism: Lathyrus sativus (assembly GCA_963859935.3). Lineage (NCBI taxonomy): Eukaryota > Viridiplantae > Streptophyta > Magnoliopsida > Fabales > Fabaceae > Lathyrus > Lathyrus sativus. The sequence continues at coordinate 228,273,952 of OZ012736.1, forward strand.
GATCGGCATCTACATTGTTGCCTTTGTTGTTAACAACATGCCCATCACCACCATTTCCACTATTGCCATTACCAGCGCCAGCACCTGCACCAGTACCAGCGTTTCCGTTGACAGTCACAACAGGTGGAGTAACAACTGCTGGTATCTCATCCTCCCGATGAGGAGTTCCAACAGAAATGTGGTCCGTATTGCCATTTCCGTTTGCCCGCGTCAGCAGCGGTTGCACCAAAGTCTGAAGATTCTCCTGGCCCTTGGCCATACTCTCCATAGCTTTCATGAATAGAGTCAACTTCTCACGGATTTCCTGCATCTCGACTTGAACTTGATCCATTATCTTCTTGTAGTTGTTTCTGGTTAAGTAGCGGTGGATTCTTTGGTCGTCAATCCTGAAAAAACCTGTGAGATACAGGAAATAAGATACATATTCAACAAGTAACGGGAAATGCAAAATGAATATGCAAATGCAGTATGTGTCGGTGCGTTAGGGAGATCAACCCCTGATTCTAGTGCCAAAGTGCTAGTGTAGTGACAATGATAAGAAGCCGAAATCCATTCATGGGGATAAAGTTCCTCATATATTGCTGAAAAGAGCCCAACAAGGCAGAAATACAATATCACTGAGTGTACAATAACAAGAAGGCATGACCTCAACCAACAATCCTGGTGATGGCCAGCACAATGCAAATAAAGCATATACAACAGTGCATAAGGTAATCAAATGCGACCATATGCCCGATAATCCTCTAACAATCTCTTAGTCTTGGGATGATCCGGCTGGGAAAGCAACCCTTCAACGAGCGAGTCTCTCTGCCTGATAACACGCTGGAGATCCCTAATGGATTCCTCCCAAACACCTTCTCCAAAGCACTCCTCCAGCTTTCGCTTCTGGGATGCTGACTCTTTCTTGCGCTTGATAACTTTGTTCAACGAATTCTGAACGTCGTATCTCCGCATAACCTCTTCTTCAAACTTTTTCTGGCTAGCTTTCAACTGATCTTCCAGTTCAGAGATCTGCAGCTTCAGTTTGTCTTCTCTTTCTTTATTACTGGTCAGTGTGGCATTCCAGGTTTTGTTGAATGTGGAGATCTCCCGGTAGGCTACATCAAGTGCTTTCTTCTTGGACTCCAGCATGTCGTGAGAGCTCTTGAAATCTATCCCCAAACGTTCACGCTTCTTTCGTTGTTTAGTCAGTTCTGCCCCTAACTGGTTCACCAGCTTTGTTTGCTGCTTGAAGGAATATACGGCTTCATTCCTTTCGTTCCTGAGTTGCACTAGTTCTTCTTCCAACTTCTCGTTGGCTTTCATCAACTCTTCTTTCTCCTTCACAACCTGCTCATATCTCTCCATAGACACAGTAGTTGGCTCCTCAACCACCAGGGGAGTAGGATGTAATACTGCAGGAAACGACATCATCGCCTGCTTTGCCCTGTCTCGGATCCAGACCTTGTACGGAGCATAGGCTTGACAATCATTCTTACCCAACAATGGCTTACCCCTTTTGTTGATATTATTCCAAGCATGCTGAAGCTTGGATAACAATTCTCCCTTCAAACCACTTGTGAAGTACAGAGATTCTTGCACTTCCTCCTCTCTTGGCGGGCTTTTCAAAGCATAACCGAATTGCCTGATCAACAATGACGGATTGTAGTTAACGCACCCTTTCCTCCCAATCAGAGGAACATTAGGATATCCTGTGTAGCTGTAGATAATCTCAGATCCCAGTGAATCCCTATCAAACCAGACAACATCTTCTGAAGAAAGCCCCATCAGACGCTCAGACCATTCCACTGTAGTTGCGGACTCAGCAAAGATACCCTTCTTGGGCAAGTGACTATCAAACCACATATACAATAGAGGCACACAACAAGAGACGTTCTTTCCCCTCCTATTCTCGTTCTTATAATGCAGAGAGTGATAGAAGTCTCCAATCAGTGTTGGCACAGGATTGCCTGAAGCAAATATATGGAATGCATCGAAATCAACGAAGTCAGGCATGCTAGGGAACAGTACAATGCCATATATACACAAAGCAAGGATAGCATTAAACACAATACAACAGCCACTCTTGGCATACTCTTGTGCTTTCCCAACCAAGAACTTAAGAAAGAAACCAGGAACTCCATTCCACGAGGTTAACATCAACCCTGAGGAGTCTAAATGCAAAGCAACAGCCAAATCCTCCAGCTTGGGCTCAGCACCCATATGAATGAAGGGTACCCTGTTCTGAATGGTCAACTCCAAGATCTCAGCATATTCCTCCATGGTCGAAGCCAGAATGAAGTCAGGGAAAGTAAAACACCTCAGCGGGGGATCATAAAACTGCATAAGCGTGTACAATCCGCTCAGCTCATACGTGGATGGTTTGCAAACCAACCTAAGCAGTTTCCAATAAATCTTCCTGAAGCTTCTCTTCACATCATCATCAGCTAAAGACATCAACCCAAGCAAAGAAGTAACATCTGGAGTAGGCAACTTGTATGCCACAATCTTCTTCAAAGTATCCATAATAGTAGCAGACAGAAATCCGGGCAACTAGAATCAGAGGGTATGAAATGCACCTGCAGCACAGACACACGTTAATGACATGCAAAATGAGTATGCAACAATGCAATATGCAAACATGCAACAGGGATCAAGTGATATATTGCTGAAGAGATCCATCCACAATATATGTCTCAACAGACCCACAATACTGCTCAACCCTGGTCTCAACAGACCCATAACAATGCTCCACTCTGATCTCAACAGACCTATAACAAAGCTCCAACCTGGTCTCAACAGACCTATAACACTGTCCTGATGAAGAACCCCAAGTAACCACACATACTGATCCAATATTAAGAAAACCGGGTAGTCTGGAGGTCAAGTTTCATGCATGTCCCAATCCCTCTCACAGGTAGGTGTCCTATCAACTGACACAAGGTACGGCATCCTATGCGGTTGTTGGCGTCACAGACTTTCAATTCTGATGATACGATACCCAGAAGGTGTGGCATCATCATGTCCTGAAGAGGCCTCACTTAGCCACCTTCCAATTGATCGGTCCCCAGAGTCGACAATCCAACTAACCAACAAACCTATCAACCCAAAGGGTTGAAAAAGAAGTCAACCAGAAGAACCTCGTCTGAGCGTGGATTTTGTGGGACACTAGTACATGCAAGGGATGCACGTGCCCACTATCTCCCACAGCTAATTCTAGGTGCACTCAAGCCCAGGTCCGGCTTATCTCTCAATAGATCACCCCCTCCCCACAACAGCAATAATAATATAAAGCTGACAATAAAATGCAGAAAGTAAAGGCAGAAATGTAAATCCATACAAAACCCACGACGGGAAAACAAGCACTAGGATTGACTCACGTAGGGAACCGTTAGAGTCCCCAGCAGAGTCGCCAGTTGTCGCTACTGCGAAAATTGGTGCCGGCTATGACAGAAGAGTCGCCACCGTGCGTTATTTATCCCACAAAAGGGAAAGGAAACGCTCAGAGTAAACCTAACGCAAAGAGGGAAAGGAATGGTCATCGCAACCAAATCCTGGATTCGGGAGTCGGTTACGCAAGGGGGAGGTATTAGCACCCCTCACGTCCGTCGTACTCGACGGGATCCACGCTTGTTTTCTAGTACGGATTGTTATTCTATCTACTCTAAAGGTCAAGGGACAAAAAGGAAAAGAAAATGACTCGGCAAAGTATCGCACTTTATGCCTACGTATTCCCGTCTAGAACGAGAAATCAGAGTCAACGTAGTTCGCCTACCTACGGGTTAAGGGGGAAGGTTGCTCGCTAGGATACGGCATCCTATGCCTACGTACTTTCATACAACATGAAAGATCAGAGCAAACGTAGTTCAGGCTACGGAAGACACAAGCTTGTCTGACTGTTTTGAATCTTTTACGAAAGAAGTGTTTTTTAGTTTGTTTGCAATCTCTGACGCACTAGAGACTATGGTTTGAGCGTGACTACGTCGCATGTCACCCTAAGGGTACCATACTAAGCAGTCAGATTACTGAAGAGTGACCCTCCAGCAACCTTTTCTCAAATAGCTTAAGGCTCGTAACGTACGACATCGATTAACCTTATTACCGTATTTTTGAATTGTTTTGAGATAAGAAGAGAAAGAAGCTCTAAAAAACCTAGGGTTGAAAGGGGAATAAAAACTAACCTAATGTTGTCATGCATGGATAAGAATCCTAATGTCTGTCATAATTCCCTCCTGCACAGAGGAAATCAGAGATCCTAGGGGATAAATAGAAAAGAAAGCAAGCAAATACAGTAAAATGCATGCAATGCAGCAATACAAGCGAGGCAAGGGAGTCTCACTCAACCTCGAACCTGGAAAAACAACAGGCAAAGTGAATCAACATTCACCTAAAACCTAGGGGGCAAGCTACACAAGCCAACAAAAAATACAGAAAACAAAACCCCAAAGCAGAGGAAGTAGCCCCAAGCAGCAGCACCAAACTCCTACAGCAAACACCAGCTCTGACAGCAACAGATGATTAACCAAAAAAAGTTGACAGCAACAACCTTCATCTTCATGAATAACTCCCATCTTCAAGCTTCAATAAACTTTCAATCTTCAATAGACACCAAACTTCAACAAGCTACCAGCTTAAACAAGCTCAAACCCCAACCAGTAACCAGCTTCAACAATCTCCTGACCTCAACTTCAACAAGCAGTAAAACCCTGGCTTCAACAAGCAACCAGCTTCAACAAGCTACCCCATCTTTTCATTTACTAAGCTTCAACAAGCACCTCCAAGGGAGAATCATTCAACAAGATCAAGTTGAAATGTTAAGAAGCTCAATAACAACCAAGGGAAGTCACTGAGAACTGAACACTGTGAGGGACTGGCATCCTCAAAGTTCTACTCACTTGGGCATACCACTCATCCCTCCTAAGGAGATATGGAGCTTCCCAAGGAGGACTTTATGTCATTGGATAAAATGGAGATGGACAAGATGCTCCATGTTTGAAGGAAGAAGCAAAACTAGTCTAATGCTCTTCCTAAAACCCTAATTTCCCTAAGCCCCTGACAAGCACTCCACAAGATGAGAAATCTTCAACTCCGAGCTCCTTCAAGCTCTCTAAAGCACCTTCAATTGGTCTTCATCTTCACCCAAGCTCAAAAGCAACACCACCCTGGTCTAAGGGGAACTATTGAATTAAACTAGTCACATTAGTTCATCAGAAACACCTAGAAGTTAGTTCTAAAACTAATTCTACTTAAAATACCAAACATGATTGTAAAATCCTACAAAAATTACTGAGGGTTCCTAAACCTCTTAAGAGTCTCTCATACAAAAACCAGGGGGTTAACCATTCATTTGGTCCTAAAACTATGCCCTAAACCTAAAGGTATCATCTTAAAACCCTAATTCTAAACCACCTATTGTTTAATGCTCAAATTAGCCTAAACTTATCTCACAAAAATATGATAAAATTACTATGGGTACATGCATATCTAAGCTAACTATCCCAAAAAGAATCACCTCAAAATTCATCACCAATCATTCACAATAAAACCCACAAAATCATGTATCAACGATATTGAAAATAAAAGCAATAAAAATGAAAAAAATACAATTAAATTCTAAAATGCATGAATTAGTCATTTTTTACTCCTATTAAATTCTACATATTCTAAGGAATTAGGGGAAAAAATCTAGCCTAAAAAGATTTATTTTTCTATTTTATATGAATTTTAGAATCAAAATGGATTAAAAATAAAGCAAAAATGAAATAAAGAATTTAAAATGCTGAATTAAATGGGAGCCACTAGATCAATTGACTGGTAAACGAATCCAAAGCCTCAGAGCGTGTCCACGCATGCATCCCAGTCACACGCTGACTGGGATTAGTGAAACGGTGCGTTTTGCTCAAGGGGAGGCAATCTCAGTTTGAATCCTAGCCACACGATCAGCATAACAAGTCTCAAATTCAGGATGATCCAAGGGTGAAGACCTCATCTTCTCCAAACGAACTCAGGTGAAGGTCAATCTTTCAGACGGTGGTCCGGTGGTCCAACCACCGTCTTCTCCGGCGAGCCAGGGTTGCAGGTGACTAGAAATCATGTGCCTTATACCAATCTTAACCAGAATTTCATCAGGATCTCAAATCTCCAGTTCAAATTTCATGAATCCTCATACATTTTCAAAACCGAATCAATATTCAAAATGTGTAAAGGTTTCAATCAGCACCTAAATACAAATGACCTATAATCACAAATGCCCAAAATACCCCTAGATTGCCAAGATCATAACTTGAGTTCCATAAATCCCCTTGAGGACTTCTAATACTCTATGGAAAGCTAAGATCAAGATCTACAACTCTCATGTTGGCCAAGTATCCATTTGAAAACCCCTTGAATGGCAAAAGTTGCTTGGAAGTCAAGTGACTTTCACAGATAAATCTCAGTGTCCTCTGATGACCTGTAATTTGCAAAGACCATAACTTGAGTTCTACAAATCTTCTTGAAGACTTCTAGTACTCAAATTAAAGGTATTGAGAAGCTCTACAAGTTTCATGATGGCCAAAGATCCATTTGAAACATTTATTTTGACTTATGTGGCTTTGAAGTTGGGCACTAACAAGGGATTTTACACTGAAACCCTAATTTAGCAACTTCCCACATTCTTGATATTTCTTTGCTTAACCTTGGCACAACACCACACATATATCAACATACCAAACCATGAATCCCTTGACCTCAAGGTAGGCCTTAATGCTCTCCCATTGCACAATTGAATTAGGGTTGACCCAGATGAAACCCTAGTTGACTGCACCTCAACTGTGGCTCTTGTACTTGAATCAATGACTTGTCCCAGCTTCAATATGGCCCTCCAGACATCCCATGAGATCCATACCCACCTCACATTCACATCCCATTGATGATTCCCCACATTCTTCAAGATAGGAGCAAAACCCACAGTTAGGCACTCAGACTTCTCAAGACTTCAAACCCTTTCTTGATGGCCTGGATGATTTCTCATTTTAGATACCCCACCTTGCTAGGCTCTTCCCTTGATAGACACATTAATCCCTTGTTGGATGCATGTTATGCAAATGATATGCCAATGATTGAACTATTTACATGATGTAACTATGCAAATGAAATGCAATGGAACATAAATCAAGCAAGAAAAGGTTGAGCAAATTTTGGGGTGCAACAATACCCAACGAAACGGACCAGAGCCTGAACGATCAACGTAATAACCGTAGTCTGGATACCTAGCGAAACTGACCGGAGCCTGAGTCAACGTAATAACCGGAGTCTGGATACTCAATGAAACTGACCGGAGCCTGAACGCTCAACATAATAACCGGAATCTGGATACTCAACGAAACTGACCGGAGCCTGAACGCTCAACGTAATAACCAGAGTCTGGATACTCAACGAAAATGACCGGAGCCTAAGCGCTCAACGTAATAACCGGAATCTGGATACTCAACGAAAATGACCAGAGCCTGAACGCTCAACGTAATAACCGGAGTCTGGATACTCAACGAAATTGACCGGAGCCTGAACGATCAACGTAATAATCGGAGTCTAGATACCCAACGAAACTGACCGGAGCCTGAATGCTCAACGTAATAACCGGAGTCTGGATACTCAACGAAAATGACCGGAGCCTGAATGCTCAACGTAATAACCGGAGTCTGGACACTCAATGAAAATGATGGGAGCCTGAATGCTCAACGTAATAAACGGAGATTGGATACCCAACAAAACTTACTGGAGCCTGAACGCTCAACGTAATAACCGGAGTCTGAATACCAGCCGAAATTGACCGGAGCCTGAATGCTCAACGGAATAACCGGTGTCTTGATACCCAACAAAACTGACCGGAGCCTGAACGCTCAACGTAATAACCGGAATCTGGATACTCAACGAAAATGACCGGAGTCTGAATGCTCAACGTGATAACCAGAGTCTGGATACTCAACGAAAATGACCAGAGCCTGAATGCTCAACTTAATAACCGGAGTCTAGATACCCAACGAAACTGACCTGAGCCTGAACGCCCAACGTAATAACCGGAGACTAGATACCCAATGAAACTGAACGGAGCCTGAACGCTCAACGTAATAACCGGAGTATGGATGCTCAACGAAACTGACCAGAGCTTGAACGCTCAACGTAATAACCCGAATCTGGATACTCAATGAAACTGACCAGAGCCTGAACGCTCAACGTAATAACCAGAGTCTGGATACTCAACGAAACTTAACGGAGACTGAACCATTAATGTAAATACCGGAGTCTGAATACCCAATGAAACTGACCAGAGCCTGAACGTTCAAAGTAATAACCGGAGTCTGGATACTCAACGAAACTGACCGGAGCCTAAACGATCAACGTAATAATCGGAGTCTAGATACCCAACGAAACTGACCGGAGCCTGAACGTTCAACGTAATAACCGGAGTCTGGATACTCAACGAAAATGACCGGAGTCTTAACGCTCAACGTAATAACCGGAGTCTGGATACTCAACGAAAATGTCTGGAGCCTGAATGCTCAACGTAATAATCGGAGTTTTGATACCCAACGAAACTTACAGGAGCCTGAACGCTCAACGTAATATCCGGCGTCTGGATACTCAACGAAACTGATCGTAGACTGAACGATCAACGTAATAACAGGAGTCTGAATACCCATCGAAACTGACCGGAGCCTGAACGCTCAACGGAATAACCAGTGTCTTGATACCCAACGAAACTGACCGGAGCCTGAAGGCTCAACGTAATAACCGGAATCTGGATACTCAACGAAAATGACCGGAGCCTGAATGCTTAACGTAATAACCAGAGTCTGGATACTCAACGAAAATGACCAGAGCTTGAACGCTCAACTTAATAACTGGAGTCTGGATACGCAACGAAACTGACCTGAGCCTGAACGCTCAACGTAATAACCGAAGACTAGATACCCAAAGAAACTGAATGGAGCCTGAACGCTCAACGTAATAACCGGAGTCTGGATGCTCAACGAAACTGACCAGAGCCTAAACACTCAACCTAATAACCGGAGTCTGGATACTCAACGAAACTGACCGGAGACAGAACCGTCAACGTAAATACCGGTGTCTGGATACCCAACGAAACTGACCGGAGCCTGAACACTCAACGTAATAACCGGAGTCTGGATACTCAACGAAACTGGCCGGAGCCTGAACGCTCAACGTAATAACCGGAATCTGGACACTCAACTAAACTGACCGGAGCCTAAACGCTCAACGTAATAACCAGAGTCTGGATAATCTATGAAAATGACCGGAGCCTGAACGATCAACGTAATAACCATAGTCTGGATACCCAAAGAAACTGACTTGAGCTGGAACGCTCAATGTAATAACCTGAGTCTTGATACCCAACGAAACTTACCGGAGCCTGAACTATCAACGTAATAAACGGAGTCTGGATACACAACGGAACTGACCGGAGACCTGAGTCAACGTAATAACCGGAGTCTGGATACTCAACGAAACTGACCGGAGCCTGAACGCTCAACATAATAATCAGAATCTGGATACCCAACGAAAATGACCGGAGCCTGTACACTCAACGTAATAACCAGAGTCTGGATACTCAACGAAAATGATCGGAGCCCAAACGATTAATGTAATAACCGGAGTCTGGATACTCAACGAAACTGACCGGTGCCTGAACGCTCAACGTAATAACCGGAGTCTGGATACTCAACGAAAATGAGCGGAGCCTGAGCATTCAACGTAATAACCGGAATTTTGATACTCAACGAAACTGACCGGAGCCTGAACGCTCAACGTAATAACCAGAGTCTGGATAATCAACGAAACTGACTGGAGACTGAACCATCAACGTAAATACCGGAGTCTGGATACCCAATGAAACTGACCGGAGCCTGAACGCTCAACGTAATAACCGTAGTCTAGATACTCAACGAAATTGACCGGAGCCTGAACGATCAACGTAATAATCGGAGTCTAGATACCCAACGAAACTGACCGGAGCCTGAACGCTCAACGTAATAACCGGAGTCTGGATACTCAACGAAAATTATCGGAGCCTGAACGCTCAAAGTAATAACCGGAGTCTGGATACTCAACGAAAATGATGGGAGCCTGAATGCTCAACGTAATAAACGGAGTTTGGATACCCAACAAAACTTACTGGAGCCTGAACGCTCAACGTAATAACCGAAGTCTGGATACTCAATGAAACTAACTGGAGACTGAATGATCAATGTAATAACCGGAGTCTGAATATCCAACAAAACTGACCGGAGCCTGAACGCTCAACGGAATAAGAGGTGTCTTGATACCCAACAAAACTGACCGGAGCCTGAACGCTCAATGTAATAACCGGAATCTGGATACTCAACGAAAATGACCGGAGCCTGAACGCTCAACGTGATAACCAGAGTCTGGATACTCAACGAAAATGACCAGAGCCTGAACGCTCAACTTAATAACCGGAGTCTGGATACCCAACGAAACTGACCAGAGCCTGAACGCTCAACGTAATAACCGGAGACTAGATACCCAACGAAACTGAACGGAGCCTGAACGCTCAACATAATAACCGGAGTCTGGATGCTCAACGAAACTGACCAGAGCTTGAACGATCAACGTAATAACCGGAGTCTGGGTACTCAACGAAGCTGACCGGTGCCTGAATGCATCAATGTAATAACCGGAGTCTGGATACCCAATGAAACTGACCGGAGCCTGAACGCTCAACGTAATAACCGGAGTCTGGATACTCAACGAAACTGACCGGAGCCTGAACGTTCAACGTAATAACCAGAGTCTGGATACTCAACGAAACTGACCGGAGACTGAACCATCAACGTAAATACCGGAGTCTGGATACCTAATGAAACTGACCGGAGCCTGAACGCTCAACATAATAACCGGAGTCTGGATACTCTACGAAACTGACCGGAGCCTGAACGATCAACGTAATAATCGGAGTTTGGATACCCAACGAAACTTACTGGAGCCTGAACGCTCAACGTAATCTCCGGCGTCTGGATACTCAACGAAACTGACCGTAGACTGAACGATCAACGTAATAACCGGAGTCTGAATACCCATCGAAACTAACCGGAGCCTGAACGCTCAACGGAATAACCGGTGTCTTGATACCCAACGAAACTGAACGGAGCCTGAACGCTCAACGGAATAACCGGAGTCTGGATGCTCAACGAAACTGACCATAGCTTGAATGCTTAACGTAATAACCGGAGTCTGGATACTCAACGAAACTGACCGGTGCCTGAATGCTCAACGTAATAACCGGAGTCTGGATACTCAAAGAAAATGACCGGAGCCTGAATGCTCAATGTAATAACCGGAATCTGGATACTCAACGAAACTGACCGGAGCCTGAACGCTCAACGTATTAACCAGAGTCTGGATACTCAACGAAACTGACCGGAGACTGAGCCATCAACGTAAATACCGGAGTCTGAATACCCAATGAAACTGACTGGAGCCTGAACGCTCAACGTAATAACCGGAGTCTGGATACCCAACGAAACTAACCGGAGCCTGAACGATCACCGTAATAATCGGAGTCTAGATACCCAACGAAACTGACCGGAGCTTGAACGCTCAACGTAATACCCGGAGTCTGGATACTCAACGAAAATGACCGGAGTCTGAACGTTCAACGTAATAACCGGCGTCTGGATACTCAACGAAAATGACTGGAGCCTGAATGCTCAACGTAATAAACGAAGTTTGGATACCCAATGACTGGAGTCTGAATGGAGCCTGAATGCTCAACGTAATAAAACTTACTGGAGCCTGAACGCTCAACGTAATAACTGGAGTCTGGATACTCAACGAAACTGACCGGAGACTGAACGATCAACGTAATAACCGGAGTCTGAATACCCATCGAAACTGACTGGAGCCTGAACGCTCAACGGAATAACCGGTGTCTTGATACCCAACGAAACTGACCGGAGCCTGAAGGCTCAACGTAATAACCAGAATCTGGATACTCAACGAAAATGACCGGAGCCTGAACGCTTAACGTAATAACCAGAGTCTGGATACTCAACGAAAATGGCCAGAGCCTGAACGCTCAACTTAATAACCGGAGTCTGGATACCCAATGAAACTGACCTAAGCCTGAACGCTCAACGTAATAACCGGAGACTAGAATCCCAACGAAACTGAATGGAGCCTGAACGCTCAACGTAATAACCGGAGTCTGGATGCTCAACGAAACTGACCGGAGCCTAAACGCTAAACCTAATAACCGGAGTCTGGATGCTCAACGAAATTGTTCGGAGACTGAACCATCAATGTAAATACCGGAGTCTGGATACCCAATGAAACTGACCGGAGCCTGAACGCTCAACGTAATATCCGGAGTCTGGATACTCAACGAAAATGATCAGAGCCTGAACGATCAACGTAATAACCGGAGTCTGGATACGCAACGAAACTAACCGGTGCCTGAACGCTCAACGTAATAACTGGAGTCTGGATACTCAACAAAAATGACCGGAGCCTGAGCGCTCAACGTAATAACCGGAATCTGGATACTCAACGAAACTGGCCGGAGCCTGAACGCTCAACGTAATAACCAGAGTCTGGATACTCAACGAAACTGACCAGAGACTGAACCATCAACGTAAATACCGGAGTCTGTATACCCAATGAAACTGACGGGAGCCTGAACGCTCAACGTAGTAACCGGAGTCTGGATACTCAACGAAATTGACCGGAGCCTGAACGATCAACGTAATAATCGGAGTCTAGATACCCAACAAAACTGACCGGAGCCTGAACGCTCAACGGAATAACCGGATTCTGGATGCTCAACGAAACTGACCATAGCTTGAACGATCAACATAATATACGGAGTCTGGATACTCAATGAAACTGACCGGTGCCTGAATGCTCAATGTAATAACCGGAGTCTGGATACTCAACGAAAATGACCGGAACCTGATCGCTCAACGTAATAACCGGAATCTGGATACTCAACGAAACTGACCGGAGCCTGAACGCTAAACGTAATAACCAGAGTCTGGATGCTCAACGAAACTGACCGGAGACTGAACCATCAACGTAAATACCGGAGTCTGAATACCCAATGAAACTGACTGGAGCCTGAACGCTCAATGTAATAACCGGAGTCTGGATACTCAACGAAACTGACCGGAGCCTGAACGATCAACATAATAATCGGTGTCTGGATACCCAACGAAACTGACCGGAGCCTGAACACTCAACGTAATAACCGGAGTCTGGATACTCAACGAAACTGATCGGAGCCTGAACGCTCAACGTAATAACCGGAATCTGGACACTCAACTAAACTGACCGGAGCCTGAACGCTCAACGTAATAACCAGAGTCTGGATAATCAATGAAAATGACCGGAGCCTGAACGATCAATGTAATAACCGTAGTCTGGATACCCAAAGAAACTGACTTGAGCTGGAACGCTCAATGTAATAACCTGAATCTTGATACCCAACGAAACTTACCGGAGCCTGAATGATCAACGTAATAAACAGAGTCTGGATACACAACGGAACTGACCAGAGCCTGAACGCTCAACATAATAATCGGAATCTGGATACCCAACGAAAATGACCGGAGCTTGTACACTCAACGTAATAACTAGAGTCTGGATACTCAACGAAAATGATCGGAGCCCGAACGATTAATGTAATAACCGGAGTCTGGATACTCAACGAAACTGACCGGTGCCTGAACGCTCAACGTAATAACCGGAGTCTGGATACTCAACGAAAATGAGCGGAGCCTGAGCATTCAACGTAATAACCGGAATTTTGATACTCAACGAAACTGACCGGAGCCTGAACGCTCAATGTAATAACCAGAGTCTGGATAATCAACGAAACTGACCGGAGACTGAACCATCAACGTAAATACCGGAGTCTGGATACCCAATGAAACTGACCGGAGCCTGAACGCTCAACGTAATAACCGGAGTCTGGATACCCAACGAAACTAACCGGAGCCTGAACGATCAACGTAATAATCGGAGTCTAGATACCCAATGAAACTGACCGGAGCCTGAACGCTCAACGTAATGACCGGAGTCTGGATACTCAACAAAAATGATCGGAGCCTGAACGCTCAAAGTAATAACCGGAGTCTGGATACTCAACGAAAATGATGGGAGCCTGAATGCTCAACGTAATAAACGGAGTTTGGATACCCAACAAAACTTACTGGAGCTTGAACGCTCAACGTAATAAGCGAAGTCTGGATACTCAATGAAACTGACTGGAGACTGAATGATCAACGTAATAACCGGAGTCTGAATATCCAACAAAACTGACCGGAGCCTGAACGCTCAACGGAATAACAGGTGTCTTGATACCCAACGAAACTGACCGGAGGGTGAACGCTCAACGTAATAACCGGAATCTGGATACTCAACGAAAATGACCGGAGCCTGAACGCTCAACGTGATAACCAGAGTCTGGATACTCAACGAAAATGACCAGAGCCTGAACGCTCAACTTAATAACCGGAGTCTGGATACCCAACAAAATTGACCAGAGCCTGAACGCTCAACGTAATAACCGGAGACTAGATACCCAACGAAACTGAACGGAGCCTGAACGCTGAACATAATAACCAGACTCTGGATGCTCAACGAAACTGACCAGAGCTTGAACGATCAACGTAATAACCAGAGTCTGGGTACTCAACGAAGCTGACCGGTGCTTGAATGCATCAATGTAATAACCGGAGTCTGGATACCCAATGAAACTGACCGGAGCCTGAACGCTCAACGTAATAACCGGAGTCTGGATACTCAACGAAACTGACCGGAGCCTGAACGTTCAACGTAATAACCAGAGTCTGGATACTCAACGAAACTGACCGGAGACTGAACCATCAACGTAAATACCGGAGTCTGGATACCCAATTAAACTGACCGGAGCTTGAACGCTCAACATAATAACCGGAGTTTTGATAATCAACGAAAATGACCGGAGCCTGAACGATCAACGTAATAATCGGAGTTTGGATACCCAACGAAACTTACTGGAGCCTGAACGCTCAACGTAATATCCGGCGTCTGGATACTCAACGAAACTGACCGTAGACTGAACGATCAATGTAATAACCGGAGTCTGAATACCCATCGAAACTGACCGGAGCCTGAACGCTCAACGGAATAACCGGTGTCTTGATACCCAACGAAACTGAACGGAGCCTGAGCGCTTAACGGAATAACCGGAGTCTGGATGCTCAACGAAACTGACCATAGCTTGAATGCTCAACGTAATAACCGGAGTCTGGATACTCAAAGAAAATAACCGGAGCCTGAACGCTCAACGTAATAACCAAAATCTGGATACTCAATGAAACTGACCGGAGCCTGAACGCTCAACGTAATAACCAGAGTCTGGATACTCAACGAAACTGACCGGAGACTGAGCCATCAACATAAATACCGGAGTCTGAATACCCAATGAAACTTACTGGAGCCTGAACGCTCAACGTAATAACCGGAGTCTGGATACTCAACGAAACTAACCGGAGCCTGAACGATCAACGTAATAATCGGACTCTAGATACCTAACGAAACTGACCGGAGCCTGAACGCTCAACGTAATACCCGGAGTCTGGATACTCAACGAAAATGACCGGAGTCTGAACGCTCAACGTGATAACCGGCGTCTGGATACTCAACAAAAATGACTGGAGCCTGAATGCTCAACATAATAAACGGAGTTTGGATACCCAACAAAACTTACTGGAGCCTGAACGCTCAACGTAATAACTGGAGTCTGGATACTCAATGAAACTGACCGGAGACTGAACGATCAACGTAATAACCGAAGTCTGAATACCCATCGAAACTGACCGGAGCCTGAACGCTCAACGGAATAACCGGTGTCTTGATACCCAACGAAACTGACCGGAGCCTGAAGGCTCAACGTAATAACCAGATCTGGACACTCAACGAAAATGACCGGAGCCTGAACGCTTAACGTAATAACCAGAGTCTGGATACTCAACGAAAATGGCCAGAGCCTGAACGCTCAACTTAATAACCGGAGTCTAGATACCCAACGAAACTGACCTAAGCCTGAACGCTCAACGTAATAACCGGAGACTAGATACCCAACGAAACTGAATGGAGCCTGAACGCTCAACGTAATAACCGGTGTCTGGATGCTCAACGAAACTGACCGGAGCCTAAACGCTCAACCTAATAACCGGAGTCTGGATGCTCAACGAAATTTTTCGGAGACTGAACCATCAATGTAAATACCGGAGTCTGGATACCCAATGAAACTGACCGGAGCCTGAACGCTCAACGTAATAACCGGAGTCTGGATACTCAACAAAAATGACCGGAGCCTGAACGATCAACGTAATAACCGTAGTCTGGATACCCAAAGAAACTGACTGGAGCTTGAATGCTCAATGTAATAACCTGAGTCTTGATACCCAACGAAACTGACCGGAGCCTGAACGATCAACGTAATAAACGGAGGCTGGATACACAACGAAACTGACTGGAGCCTGAGTCAACGTAATAACCGGAGTCTGGATACTCAATGAAACAGACCGGAGCCTGAACGCTCAACATAATAATCAGAATCTGGATACTCAACGAAAACTGACCGGTGCCTGAACGCTCAACGTAATAACCGGAGTCTGGATACTCAACGAAAATGACCGGAGCCTGAGCGCTCAACGTAATAACCGGAATCTGGATACTCAACGAAACTGGCCGGAGCCTGAACGCTCAACGTAATAACCAGAGTCTGGATACTCAACGAAACTGACCGGAGACTGAACCATCAACGTAAATACCGGAGTCTGTATACCCAATGAAACTGACCGGAGCCTGAACGCTCAATGTAATAACCGGAGTCTGGATACTCAATGAAATTGACCGGAGCCTGAACGATCAACGTAATAATCGGAGTCTAGATACCCAACAAAACTAAACGGAGCCTGAACGCTCAACGGAATAACCGGAGTCTGGATGCTCAACGAAACTGACCATAGCTTGAACGATCAACATAATAACCGGAGTCTGGATACTCAACGAAACTGACCGGTGCCTGAATGCTCGATGTAATAACCGGAGTCTGAATACCCAATGAAACTGACTGGAGCCTGAACGCTCAACGTAATAACCGGAGTCTGGATACTCAACGAAACTGACCGGAGCCTGAACGATCAACGTAATAATCGGAGTCTAGATACCCAACAAAACTGACTTGAGCCTGAACGCTCAACGTAATAACCGGAGTCTGGATACTCAACGAAAATGACCGGAGTCTGAATGCTCAACGTAATAACCGGCGTCCGGATACTCAACGAAAATAACTGGAGCCTGAATGCTCAACGTAATAAACGGAGTTTGGATACCCAACGAAACTTACTGGAGCCTGAACGCTCAACGTAATAACCGGAGTCTGGATACTCAACGAAACTGACCGGAGACTGAACTATCAACGTAATAACCGAAGTCTGAATACCCATCGAAACTGACCGGAGCCTGAACGCTCAACGGAATAACCGGTGTCTTGATACCCAACGAAACTGACCGGAGCCTGAAGGCTCAACGTAATAACCAGAATCTGGATACTCAACGAAAATGACTGGAGCCTGAACGCTTAACGTAATAACCAGAGTCTGGATACTCAACGAAAATGACCAGAGCCTGAACGCTAAACTTAATAACCAGAGTCTAGATACCCAACGAAACTGACCTGAGCCTGAATGCTCAACGTAATAACCGGAGACTAGATACCCAACGAAACTGAATGGAGCCTGAACGCTCAACGTAATAACCGGAGTGTGGATGCTCAACGAAACTGACCGGAGCCTAAACGCTCAACCTAATAATCGGAGTCTGGATACTCAACGAAACTGACCGGAGACTGAACCATCAACGTAAATACCGGAGTCTGGATACCCAACGAAACTGACCGGAGCCTGAACGCTCAACGTAATAACCGGAGTCTGGATACTCAAAGAAACTGACCGGAGCCTGAATGCTCAACGTAATAACCAGAATCTGGACACTCAACTAAACTGACCGGAGCCTGAACGCTCAACGTAATAACCAGAGTCTGGATAGTCAACGAAAATGACCGGAGCCTGAAAGATCAACGTAATAACCGTAGTCTGGATACCCAAAGAAACTGACTGAAGCTTGAACGCCTAATGTAATAAACTGAGTCTTGATACCCAACAAAACTGACCGGAGCCTGAACGATCAACGTAATAAACGGAGTCTGGATACACAATGAAACTGACCGGAGCCTGAGTCAACGTAATAACCGGAGTCTGGATACTCAATGAAACTGACCGGAGCCTGAACGCTCAACATAATAACCGGAATCTGGATACTCAACGAAAATGACCGGAGCCTGAACGCTCAACGTAAAAACCAGAGTCTGGATACTCAACGAAAATGATCAGAGCCTGAACGATCAACGTAATAACCGGAGTCTGGATACGCAACGAAACTGACCGGTGCCTGAACGCTCAACGTAATAACCGGAGTCTGGATACTCAACAAAAATGACCGGAGCCTGAGCGCTCAACGTAATAACCAGAATCTTGATACTCAACGAAACTGGCCGGAGCCTGAACGCTCAACGTAGTAACCAGAGTCTGGATACTCAACGAAACTGACCAGAGACTGAACCATCAACGTAAATACCGGAGTCTGTATACCCAATGAAACTGACCGGAGCCTGAACGCTCAACGTAATAACTAGAGTCTGGATACTCAACGAAATTGGCCGGAGCCTGAACGATCAACGTAATAATCGGAGTCTAGATACCCAACAAAACTGACCGGAGCCTGAACGCTCAACGGAATAACCGGAGTCTGGATACTCAACGAAACTGACCGGTGCCTGAATTCTCGATGTAATAACCGGAGTCTGGATACTCAACGAAAATGACCGGAGCCTGATCGCTCAATGTAATAACCGGAATCTGGATACTCAACGAAACTGACCGGAGCCTGAACGCTAAACGTAATAACCAGAGTCTGGATGCTCAACGAAACTGACCGGAGACTGAACCATCAACGTAAATACCGGAGTCTGAATACCCAATGAAACTGACTGGAGCCTGAACGCTCAACGTAATAACCGGAGTCTGGATACTCAACGAAACTGACCGGAGCCTGAACGATCAACGAAATAATCGGTGTCTGGATACCCAACGAAACTGACCGGAGCCTGAACGCTCAACGTAATAACCGGAGTCTGGATACTCAACGAAACTGATCGGAGCCTGAACGCTCAACGTAATAACTGGAATCTGGACACTCAACTAAACTGACCGGAGCCTGAACGCTCAACTTAATAACCGGAGTCTGGATACCCAATGAAAATGACTGGAGCCTGAACGATCAACGTAATAACCGGAGACTAGATACCCAACGAAACTGAATGGAGCCTGAACGCTCAACGTAATAACCGGAGTCTGGATGCTCAACGAAACTGACCGGAGCCTAAACGCTAAACCTAATAATCGGAGTCTGGATGCTCAACGAAATTGTTCGGAGACTGAACCATCAATGTAAATATCGGAGTCTGGATACCCAATGAAACTGACCGGAGCCTGAACGCTCAACGTAATATCCGGAGTCTGGATGCTCAACGAAAATGACCGGAGCCTGAACGATCAACGTAATAACCGTAGTCTGGATACCCAAAGAAACTGACTGGAGCTTGAACGCTCAATGTAATAACCTGAGTCTTGATACCCAACGAAACTAACCGGAGCCTAAACGCTCAACGTAATAACCAGAGTCTGGATACTCAACAAAAATGATCGGAGCCTGAACGATCAACGTAATATTCGGAGTCTGGATACTCAACAAAACTGACCGGTGCCTGAACGCTCAACGGAATAACCGGAGTCTGGATGCTCAACGAAACTGACCATAGCTTGAACGATCAACATAATAACCGGAGTCTGGATACTCAACGAAACTGACCGGTGCCTGAATTCTCGATGTAATAAACGGAGTCTGGATACTCAACGAAAATGACCGGAGCCTGATCGCTCAACTTAATAACCGGAATCTAGATACTCAACGAAACTGACCGGAGCCTAAACGCTAAACGTAATAACCAGAGTCTGGATGCTCAACGAAACTGACCGGAGATTGAACCATCAACGTAAATACCGGAGTCTGAATACCCAATGAAACTGACTGGAGCCTGAACGCTCAACGTAATAACCGGAGTCTGGATACTCAACGAAACTGACCGGAGCCTGAACGATCAACGTAATAATCGGAGTCTAGATACCCAACGAAACTGACCGGAGCCTGAACGCTCAATGTAATAACCGGAGTCTGGATACTCAACGAAAATGACCGGAGTCTGAACGCTCAACGTAATAACCGGCGTCCGGATACTCAACGAAAATGACTGGAGCCTGAATGCTCAACGTAATAAACGGAGTCCGGATACCCAACGAAACTTACTGGAGCCTGAACGCTCAACGTAATAACCGGAGTCTGGATACTCAACGAAACTGACCGGAGACTGAACGATCAACGTAATAACCGGAGTCTGAATACCCATCGAAACTGACCGGAGCCTGAACGCTAAACGGAATAACCGGTGTCTTGATACCCAACAAAACTGACCGGAGCCTGAAGGCTCAACGTAATAACTAGAATCTGGATACTCAACGAAAATGACCGGAGCCTGAACGCTTAACGTAATAACCAGAGTCTGGATACTCAACGAAAATGACCAGAGCCTGAACGCTCAACTTAATAACCAGAGACTAGATACCCAACGAAACTGAATGGAGCCTGAACGCTCAACGTAATAACCGGAGTCTGGATGCTCAACGAAACTAACCGGAGCCTAAACGCTCAACCTAATAACCGGAGTCTGGATACTCAACGAAACTGACCGGAGACTGAACCATCAACGTAAATACCGAAGTCTGGATACCCAACGAAACTGACCGGAGCCTGAACGCTCAACGTAATAACCGGAGTCTGGATACTCAAAGAAACTGACCGGAGCCTGAATGCTCAACGTAATAACCAGAATCTGGAAACTCAACTAAACTGACCGGAGCCTGAACGCTCAACGTAATAACCAGAGTCTGGATAGTCAACCAAAATGACCGGAGCCTGAACGATCAACATAATAACCGTAGTCTGGATACCCAAAGAAACTGACTGAAGCTTGAACGCTCAATGTAATAAACTGAGTCTTGATACCCAACAAAACTGACCGGAGCCTGAACGATCAACGTAATAAACGGAGGTTGGATACACAACGAAACTGACCGGAGCCTGAGTCAACGTAATAACCGGAGTCTGGATACCCAACGAAACTGAATGGAGCCGGAACGCTCAACGTAATAACCGGAGTCTGGATACTCAACGAAATTGACCGGAGCCTGAACGATCAACGTAATAATCGGAGTCTAGATACCCAACGAAACTGACCGGAGCCTGAACGCTCAACGGAATAACCGGAGTCTGGATGCTCAACGAAACTGAGCATAGCTTGAACGATCAACATAATAACCGGAGTCTGGATACTCAACGAAACTGACCGGTGCCTGAATGCTCGACGTAATAACCGGAGTCTGGATACTCAACGAATATGACCGGAGCCTGAACGCTCAACGTAATAACCGGAATCTGGATACTCAACGAAACTGACCGGAGCCTGACTGCTCAACGTAATAACCAGAGTCTGGATACTCAAAGAAACTGACCGGAGACTGAACCATCAACGTAAATACCGGAGTCTGAATACCCAATGAAACTGACTGGAGCCTGAACGCTCAACGTAATAACCGGAGTCTGGATACTCAACGAAACTGACCGGAGCCTGAACGATCAACGTAATAATCGGAGTCTAGATACCCAACGAAACTGATCGGAGCCTGAACGCTCAACGTGATAACCAGAGTCTGGATACTCAACGAAAATGACCGGGGTCTGAACGCTCAACGTAATAACCGGCGTCTGGATACTCAACGAAAATGACTGGAGCCTGAATGCTAAACGTAATAAACAGAGTTTGGATACCCAACGAAACTTACTGGAGCCTAAACGCTCAACGTAATAACCGGAGTCTGGATACTCAACGAAACTGACCGGAGACTGAACGATCAACGTAATAACCGGAGTCTGAATACCCATCAAAACTGACCGGAGCCTGAACGCTCAACGGAGTAACCGGTGTCTTGATACCCAACAAAACTGACCGGAGCTTGAAGGCTCAACGTAATAACCAGAATCTGGATACTCAACGAAAATGACCAGAGCCTGAACGCTTAACGTAATAACCAGAGTCTGGATACTCAACGAAAATGACCAGAGCCTGAACGCTCAACGTAATAACCGTAGACTAGATACCCAAGGAAACTGAATGGAGCCTGAACGCTCAACGTAATAACCGGAGTCTGGATACTCAACGAAATTGACCGGAGCCTGAATGATCAACGTAATAATCGGAGTCTTGATACCCAACGAAATTGACCGGAGCCTGAATGCTCAACGTAATAACTGCAGTCTGGATGCTCAATGAAACTGAGCATAGCTTGAACGATCAACATAATAACCGGAGTCTGGATACTCAACGAAACTGACCGGTGCCTGAATGCTCAACGTAATAACCGGAGTCTGGATACTCAACGAAAATAACCGCAGCCTGAACGCTCAACGTAATAACCGGAATCTGGATACTCAACGAAACTGACCGGAGCTTGACTGCTCAACGTAATAACCATAGTCTGGATACTCAAAGAAACTGACCGGAGACTGAACAATCAACGTAAATACCGGAGTCTGAATACCCAATGAAACTGACTGGAGCCTGAACGCTCAACGTAATAACCGGAGTCTGGATACTCAACGAAACTGACCGGAGCCTGAACGATCAACGTAATAATCGCAGTCTAGATACCCAACGAAACTGATCGGAGCCTGAACACTCAACATGATAACCGGAGTCTGGATACTCAACGAAAATGACCGGAGTCTGAACGCTCAACGTAATAACCGGCGTCTGGATACTCAACGAAAATGACTGGAGCCTGAATGCTCAACGTAATAAACGGAGTTTGGATACCCAACGAAACTTACTGGAGCCTGAACGCTCAACGTAATAACCTGAGTCTGGATACTCAACGAAACTGACCGGAGACTGAACGATCAACGTAATAACCGGAGTCTGAATACCCATCGAAACAGACTGGAGCCTGAACGCTCAACGGAATAACCGGTGTCTTGATACCCAACGAAACTGACCGGAGCCTGAAAGCTCAACGTAATAACCAGAATCTGGATACTCAACGAAAATGACCAGAGCCTGAACGCTTAACGTAATAACCAGAGTCTGGATACTCAACGAAAATGACCAGAGCCTGAACGCTCAACTTAATAACCGGAGTCTGGATACCCAACGAAACTGACCTGAGCCTGAACGCTCAACGTAATAACCGGAGACTAGATACCCAACGAAACTGAATGGAGCCTAAACACTCAACGTAATAAACGGAGTCTGGATACTCAACGAAATTGACCGGAGTCTGAACGATCAACGTAATAATCGGAGTCTAGATACCCAACGAAACTGACCGGAGCCTGAACGCTCAACGTAATAACCGCAATCTGGATGCTCAACGAAACTGAGCATAGCTTGAACGATCAACATAATAACCGGAGTCTGGATACTCAACGAAACTGACCGGTGCCTGAATGCTCAACGTAATAACCGGAGTCTGGACACTCAACGAAAATGACCGGAGCCTGAACGCTCAACGTAATAACCAGAATCTGGATACTCAACGAAACTGACCGGAGCCTGACTGCTCAACGTAATAACCATAGTCTGGATACTCAAAGAAACTGACCGGAGACTGAACCATCAACGTAAATACCGGAGTCTGAATACCTAATGAAATTGACTGGAGCCTGAACGCTCAACGTAATAACCGGAGTCTGGATACTCAACGAAACTGACCGGAGCCTGAACGATCAACGTAATAATCGGAGTCTAGATACCCAACGAAACTGATCGGAGCCTGAACGCTCAACGTGATAACCGGAGTCTGGATACTCAACGAAAATGACCGGAGTCTGAACGCTCAACGTAATAACCGGCGTCTGGATACTCATCGAAAATGACTAGAGCCTGAATGCTCAACGTAATAAACGGAGTTTGGATACCCAACAAAACTTACTGGAGCGTGAACGCTCAACGTAATAACCTGAGTCTGGATACTCAACGAAACTGACCGGAGACTTAATGATCAACGTAATAACTAGAGTCTGAATACCCATCGAAACTGACCGGAGCCTAAACGCTCAACGGAATAACCGGTGTCTTGATACCCAACGAAAATGACCGGAGCCTGAACGCTTAACGTAATAACCAGAGTCTGGATACTCAACGAAAATGACCAGAGCCTGAACGCTCAACTTAATAACCGGAGTCTGGATACCCAACGAAACTGACCTGAGCCTGAATGCTCAACGTAATAACCGGAGACTAGATACCCAACGAAACTGAATGGAGCCTGAACGCTCAACGTAATAACCGGAGTCTGGATGCTCAACGAAACTGACCGGAGCCTAAACGCTCAACCTAATTACCGGAGTCTGGCTACTCAACGAAACTGACTGGAGACTGAACCATCAACGTAAATACCGGAGTCTGGATACCCAACGAAACTGACCGGAGCCTGAACGCTCAACGTAATAACCGGAATCTGGACACTCAACTAAACTGACCGGAGCCTGAACGCTCAACGTAATAACCAGAGTCTGGATAGTCAACGAAAATGACCGGAGCCTGAACGATCAACGTAATAACCGTAGTCTGGATACCCAAAGAAACTGACTGGAGCTTGAACGCTCAATGTAATAACCTGAGTCTTGATACCCAACGAAACTGACTGGAGCCTGAATGATCAACGTAATAAACGGAGTCTGGATACACAACGAAACTAACTAGAGCCTGAGTCAACGTAATAACCGGAGTCTGGATACTCAATGAAACTGACCGGAGGCTGAACGCTCAACATAATAACCGGAATCTGGATACTCAACAAAAATGACCGGAGCCTGAACGCTCAACGTAATAACCAGAGTCTGGATACTCAACGAAAATGATCAGAGCCTGAACGATCAACGTAATAACCGGAGTTTGGATACTCAACGAAACTGACTAGTGCCTGAACGCTCAACGTAATAATTGGAGTCTGGATACTCAACAAAAATGACCCGAGCCTGAGCGCTCAACATAATAATGGGAATCTGGATACTCAACGAAACTGGCCGGAGCCTGAACGCTCAACGTAATAACCAGAGTCTGGATACTCAACGAAACTGACCGGAGACTGACCCATCAACTTAAATACCGGAGTCTGGATACCCAATGAAACTGACCGGAGCCTGAACGCTCAACGTAAGAACCGGAGTCTGGATACTCAACAAAATTGACCGGAGCCTGAACGATCAACGTAATAATCGGAGTCTAGATACCCAACGAAACTGACCGGAGCCTGAACGCTCAACGTAATAACCGGAGTCTGGATACTCAACAAAAATGACCGGAGCCTGAATGCTCAACGTAATAACCGGAGTCTGGATACCTAACGAAAATGGTGGGAGCCTGAATGCTCAACGTAATAAAAGGAGGTTGGATACCCAACGAAACTTACTGGAGCCTGAACGCTCAACGTAATAACCGGAGTCTGGATACTCAATGAAACTGACTGGAGACTGAATGATCAACGTAATAACCGAAGTCTGAATACCCAACGAAACTGACCAGAGCCTGAACGCTTAACGGAATAATCGGTGTCTTGATACCCAACGAAACTGACCGGAGCCTGAACGCTCAACGTAATAATCAGAATCTGGATACTCAACGAAAATGACCGGAGCCTGAACGCTGAACGTGATAACAAGAGTCTGGATACTCAACGAAAATGACCAGAGCCTGAACGCTCAACTTAATAACCGGAGTCTGGATACCCAACGAAACTGACCTGAGCCTGAACGCTCAACGTAATAACCGGAGACTATATACCCAACGAAACTGAACAGAGCCTGAACGCTCAACATAATAACCGGAGTCTGGATGCTTAACGAAACTGACCAGAGCTTGAACGATCAACGTAATAACCGGAGTCTGGATACTCAACGAAACTGACCGGTGCCTGAATGCTCAACGTAATAACCGGAGTTTGGATACTCAACGAAAATGACCGGAGCCTGAACGCTCAACGTAATAACCGGAATCTGGATACTCAATGAAACTGACCGGAGCCTGAACGTTCAACGTAATAACCAGAGTCTGGATACTCAACGAAACTGACCGGAGACTGAACCATCAACGTAAATACTGGAGTCTGGATACCCAATGAAACTGACCGGAGCCTGAACGCTCAACATAATAACCGGAGTCTAGATACTCAACGAAACTGACCGGAGCCTGAACGATCAACGTAATAATCGGAGTCTAGATACCCAACGAAACTGACCGGAACCTGAACGCTCAATGTAATAACCGGAGTCTGGATACTCAACGAAAATAACCGGAGCCTGAACGCTCGACGTAATAACCAGAGTCTGGATAGTCAACGAAAATGACCGGAGCCTGAACGATCAACGTAATAACCGTAGTCTGGATACCCAAAGAAACTGACTGGAGCTTGAACGCTCAATGTAATAACCTGAGTCTTGATACCCAACGAAACTGACTGGAGCCTGAATGATCAACGTAATAAACGGAGTCTGGATACACAACGAGACTGACTAGAGCCTGAGTCAACATAATAACCGGAGTCTGGATACTCAATGAAACTGACCGGAGGCTGAACGCTCAACATAATAACCGGAATCTGGATACTCAACAAAAATGACCGGAGCCTGAACGCTCAACGTAATAACCAGAGTCTGGATACTCAACGAAAATGATCGGAGCCTGAACGATCAACGTAATAACCGGAGTTTGGATACTCAACGAAACTGACTAGTGCCTGAACGCTCAACGTAATAATCGGAGTCTGGATACTCAACAAAAATGACCCGAGCCTGAGCGCTCAACATAATAATGGGAATCTGGATACTCAACGAAACTGGCCGGAGCCTGAACGCTCAACGTAATAACCAGAGTCTGGATACTCAACGAAACTGACCGGAGACTGAACCATCAACTTAAATACCGGAGTCTGGATACCCAATGAAACTGACCGGAGCCTGAACGCTCAACGTAAGAACCGGAGTCTGGATACTCAACAAAATTGACCGGAGCCTGAACGATCAACGTAATAATCGGAGTCTAGATACCCAACGAAACTGACCGGAGCCTGAACGCTCAACGTAATAACCGGAGTCTGGATACTCAACAAAAATGACCGGAGCCTGAATGCTCAACGTAATAACCGGAGTCTGGATACCTAACGAAAATGGTGGGAGCCTGAATGCTCAACGTAATAAAAGGAGGTTGGATACCCAACGAAACTTACTGGAGCCTGAACGCTCAACTTAATAACCGGAGTCTGGATACTCAATGAAACTGACTGGAGACTGAATGATCAACGTAATAACCGAAGTCTGAATACCCAACGAAACTGACCAGAGCCTGAACGCTTAACGGAATAATCGGTGTCTTGATACCCAACGAAACTGACCGGAGCCTGAACGCTCAACGTAATAATCAGAATCTGGATACTCAACGAAAATGACCGGAGCCTGAACGCTGAACGTGATAACAAGAGTCTGGATACTCAACGAAAATGACCAGAGCCTGAACGCTCAACTTAATAACCGGAGTCTGGATACCCAACGAAACTGACCTGAGCCTGAACGCTCAACGTAATAACCGGAGACTATATACCCAACGAAACTGAACAGAGCCTGAACGCTCAACATAATAACCGGAGTCTGGATGCTTAACGAAACTGACCAGAGCTTGAACGATCAACGTAATAACCGGAGTCTGGATACTCAACGAAACTGACCGGTGCCTGAATGCTCAACGTAATAACCGGAGTTTGGATACTCAACGAAAATGACCGGAGCCTGAACGCTCAACGTAATAACCGGAATCTGGATACTCAATGAAACTGACCGGAGCCTGAACGTTCAACGTAATAACCAGAGTCTGGATACTCAACGAAACTGACCGGAGACTGAACCATCAACGTAAATACTGGAGTCTGGATACCCAATGAAACTGACCGGAGCCTGAACGCTGAACATAATAACCGGAGTCTGGATACTCAACGAAACTGACCGGAGCCTGAACGATCAACGTAATAATCGGAGTCTAGATACCCAACGAAACTGACCGGAACCTGAACGCTCAATGTAATAACCGGAGTCTGGATACTCAACGAAAATAACCGGAGCCTGAACGCTCGACGTAATAACCAGAGTCTGGATAGTCAACGAAAATGACCGGAGCCTGAACGATCAACGTAATAACCGTAGTCTGGATACCCAAAGAAACTGACTGGAGCTTGAACGCTCAATGTAATAACCTGAGTCTTGATACCCAACGAAACTGACTGGAGCCTGAATGATCAACGTAATAAACGGAGTCTGGATACACAACGAGACTGACTAGAGCCTGAGTCAACGTAATAAGCGGAGTCTGGATACTCAATGAAACTGACTGGAGGCTGAACACTCAACATAATAACCGGAATCTGGATACTCAACGAAAATGAACGGAGCCTGAACGCTCAACGTAATAACCAGAGTCTGGATACTCAACGAAAATGATCGGAGCCTGAACGATCAACGTAATAATCGGAGTCTAGATACCCAACGAAACTGACCGGAGCCTGAACGCTCAACGTAATAACCGGAGTCTGGATACTCAACAAAAATGACCGGAGCCTGAATGCTCAACGTAATAACCGGAGTCTGGATACCTAACGAAAATGGTGGGAGCCTGAATGCTCAACGTAATAAAAGGAGGTTGGATACCCAACGAAACTTACTGGAGCCTGAACGCTCAACTTAATAACCGGAGTCTGGATACTCAATGAAACTGACTGGAGACTGAATGATCAACGTAATAACCGAAGTCTGAATACCCAACGAAACTGACCAGAGCCTGAACGCTTAACGGAATAATCGGTGTCTTGATACCCAACGAAACTGACCGGAGCCTGAACGCTCAACGTAATAATCAGAATCTGGATACTCAACGAAAATGACCGGAGCCTGAACGCTGAACGTGATAACAAGAGTCTGGATACTCAACGAAAATGACCAGAGCCTGAACGCTCAACTTAATAACCGGAGTCTGGATACCCAACGAAACTGACCTGAGCCTGAACGCTCAACGTAATAACCGGAGACTATATACCCAACGAAACTGAACAGAGCCTGAACGCTCAACATAATAACCGGAGTCTGGATGCTTAACGAAACTGACCAGAGCTTGAACGATCAACGTAATAACCGGAGTCTGGATACTCAACGAAACTGACCGGTGCCTGAATGCTCAACGTAATAACCGGAGTTTGGATACTCAACGAAAATGACCGGAGCCTGAACGCTCAACGTAATAACCGGAATCTGGATACTCAATGAAACTGACCGGAGCCTGAACGTTCAACGTAATAACCAGAGTCTGGATACTCAACGAAACTGACCGGAGACTGAACCATCAACGTAAATACTGGAGTCTGGATACCCAATGAAACTGACCGGAGCCTGAACGCTGAACATAATAACCGGAGTCTGGATACTCAACGAAACTGACCGGAGCCTGAACGATCAACGTAATAATCGGAGTCTGGATACTCAACGAAAATAACCGGAGCCTGAACGCTCGACGTAATAACCAGAGTCTGGATAGTCAACGAAAATGACCGGAGCCTGAACGATCAACGTAATAACCGTAGTCTGGATAGTCAACGAAAATGACCGGAGCCTGAACGATCAACGTAATAACCGTAGTCTGGATACCCAAAGAAACTGACTGGAGCTTGAACGCTCAATGTAATAACCTGAGTCTTGATACCCAACGAAACTGACTGGAGCCTGAATGATCAACGTAATAAACGGAGTCTGGATACACAACGAGACTGACTAGAGCCTGAGTCAACATAATAACCGGAGTCTGGATACTCAATGAAACTGACCGGAGGCTGAACGCTCAACATAATAACCGGAATCTGGATACTCAACAAAAATGACCGGAGCCTGAACGCTCAACGTAATAACCAGAGTCTGGATACTCAACGAAAATGATCGGAGCCTGAACGATCAACGTAATAACCGGAGTTTGGATACTCAACGAAACTGACTAGTGCCTGAACGCTCAACGTAATAATCGGAGTCTGGATACTCAACAAAAATGACCCGAGCCTGAGCGCTCAACATAATAATGGGAATCTGGATACTCAACGAAACTGGCCGGAGCCTGAATGCTCAACGTAATAACCAGAGTCTGGATACTCAACGAAACTGACCGGAGACTGAACCATCAACTTAAATACCGGAGTCTGGATACCCAATGAAACTGACCGGAGCCTGAACGCTCAACGTAAGAACCGGAGTCTGGATACTCAACAAAATTGACCGGAGCCTGAACGATCAACGTAATAATCGGAGTCTAGATACCCAACGAAACTGACCGGAGCCTGAACGCTCAACGTAATAACCGGAGTCTGGATACTCAACAAAAATGACCGGAGCCTGAATGCTCAACGTAATAACCGGAGTCTGGATACCTAACGAAAATGGTGGGAGCCTGAATGCTCAACGTAATAAAAGGAGGTTGGATACCCAACGAAACTTACTGGAGCCTGAACGATCAACTTAATAACCGGAGTCTGGATACTCAATGAAACTGACTGGAGACTGAATGATCAACGTAATAACCGAAGTCTGAATACCCAACGAAACTGACCAGAGCCTGAACGCTTAACGGAATAATCGGTGTCTTGATACCCAACGAAACTGACCGGAGCCTGAACGCTCAACGTAATAATCAGAATCTGGATACTCAACGAAAATGACCGGAGCCTGAACGCTGAACGTGATAACAAGAGTCTGGATACTCAACGAAAATGACCAGAGCCTGAACGCTCAACTTAATAACCGGAGTCTGGATACCCAACGAAACTGACCTGAGCCTGAACGCTCAACGTAATAACCGGAGACTATATACCCAACGAAACTGAACAGAGCCTGAACGCTCAACATAATAACCGGAGTCTGGATGCTTAACGAAACTGACCAGAGCTTGAACGATCAACGTAATAACCGGAGTCTGGATACTCAACGAAACTGACCGGTGCCTGAATGCTCAACGTAATAACCGGAGTTTGGATACTCAACGAAAATGACCGGAGCCTGAACGCTCAACGTAATAACCGGAATCTGGATACTCAATGAAACTGACCGGAGCCTGAACGTTCAACGTAATAACCAGAGTCTGGATACTCAACGAAACTGACCGGAGACTGAACCATCAACGTAAATACTGGAGTCTGGATACCCAATGAAACTGACCGGAGCCTGAACGCTGAACATAATAACCGGAGTCTGGATACTCAACGAAACTGACCGGAGCCTGAACGATCAACGTAATAATCGGAGTCTAGATACCCAACGAAACTGACCGGAACCTGAACGCTCAATGTAATAACCGGAGTCTGGATACTCAACGAAAATAACCGGAGCCTGAACGCTCGACGTAATAACCAGAGTCTGGATAGTCAACGAAAATGACCGGAGCCTGAACGATCAACGTAATAACCGTAGTCTGGATACCCAAAGAAACTGACTGGAGCTTGAACGCTCAATGTAATAACCTGAGTCTTGATACCCAACGAAACTGACTGGAGCCTGAATGATCAACGTAATAAACGGAGTCTGGATACACAACGAGACTGACTAGAGCCTGAGTCAACGTAATAAGCGGAGTCTGGATACTCAATGAAACTGACTGGAGGCTGAACACTCAACATAATAACCGGAATCTGGATACTCAACGAAAATGAACGGAGCCTGAACGCTCAACGTAATAACCAGAGTCTGGATACTCAACGAAAATGATCGGAGCCTGAACGATCAACGTAATAATCGGAGTCTAGATACCCAACGAAACTGACCGGAGCCTGAACGCTCAACGTAATAACCGGAGTCTGGATACTCAACAAAAATGACCGGAGCCTGAATGCTCAACGTAATAACCGGAGTCTGGATACCTAACGAAAATGGTGGGAGCCTGAATGCTCAACGTAATAAAAGGAGGTTGGATACCCAACGAAACTTACTGGAGCCTGAACGCTCAACTTAATAACCGGAGTCTGGATACTCAATGAAACTGACTGGAGACTGAATGATCAACGTAATAACCGAAGTCTGAATACCCAACGAAACTGACCAGAGCCTGAACGCTTAACGGAATAATCGGTGTCTTGATACCCAACGAAACTGACCGGAGCCTGAACGCTCAACGTAATAATCAGAATCTGGATACTCAACGAAAATGACCGGAGCCTGAACGCTGAACGTGATAACAAGAGTCTGGATACTCAACGAAAATGACCAGAGCCTGAACGCTCAACTTAATAACCGGAGTCTGGATACCCAACGAAACTGACCTGAGCCTGAACGCTCAACGTAATAACCGGAGACTATATACCCAACGAAACTGAACAGAGCCTGAACGCTCAACATAATAACCGGAGTCTGGATGCTTAACGAAACTGACCAGAGCTTGAACGATCAACGTAATAACCGGAGTCTGGATACTCAACGAAACTGACCGGTGCCTGAATGCTCAACGTAATAACCGGAGTTTGGATACTCAACGAAAATGACCGGAGCCTGAACGCTCAACGTAATAACCGGAATCTGGATACTCAATGAAACTGACCGGAGCCTGAACGTTCAACGTAATAACCAGAGTCTGGATACTCAACGAAACTGACCGGAGACTGAACCATCAACGTAAATACTGGAGTCTGGATACCCAATGAAACTGACCGGAGCCTGAACGCTGAACATAATAACCGGAGTCTGGATACTCAACGAAACTGACCGGAGCCTGAACGATCAACGTAATAATCGGAGTCTAGATACCCAACGAAACTGACCGGAACCTGAACGCTCAATGTAATAACCGGAGTCTGGATACTCAACGAAAATAACCGGAGCCTGAACGCTCGACGTAATAACCAGAGTCTGGATAGTCAACGAAAATGACCGGAGCCTGAACGATCAACGTAATAACCGTAGTCTGGATACCCAAAGAAACTGACTGGAGCTTGAACGCTCAATGTAATAACCTGAGTCTTGATACCCAACGAAACTGACTGGAGCCTGAATGATCAACGTAATAAACGGAGTCTGGATACACAACGAGACTGACTAGAGCCTGAGTCAACGTAATAAGCGGAGTCTGGATACTCAATGAAACTGACTGGAGGCTGAACACTCAACATAATAACCGGAATCTGGATACTCAACGAAAATGAACGGAGCCTGAACGCTCAACGTAATAACCAGAGTCTGGATACTCAACGAAAATGATCGGAGCCTGAACGATCAACGTAATAACCGGAGTCTGGATACTCAATGAAACTGACTGGTGCCTGAACGCTCAACGTAATAACCGGAGTCTGGATACTCAACAAAAATGAACCGAGCCTAAGCGCTCAACGTAATAATGGGAATCTGGATACTCAACGAAACTGGCCGGAGCCTGAACGCTCAACGTAATAACCAGAGTTTGGATACTCAACGAAACTGACCGGAGACTGAACCATCAACTTAAATACCGGAGTCTGGATACCTAATGAAACTGACCGGAGCCTGAACGCTCAACGTAATAACCGGAGTCTGGATACTCAACGAAAATGACCGGAGCCTGAACGATCAACGTAATAATCGGAGTCTAGATACCCAACGAAACTGACCGGAGCCTGAACGCTCAACGTAATAACCGGAGTCTGGATACTCAACAAAAATGACCGGAGCCTGAATGCTCAACGTAATAACCGGAGTCTGGATACCTAACGAAAATGATGGGAGCCTGAATGCTCAACCTAATAAACGGAGGTTGGATACCCAACGAAACTTACTGGAGCCTGAACGCTCAACGTAAAAACTGGAGTCTGGATACTCGATGAAACTGATTGGAGACTGAATGATCAACGTAATAACCGAAGTCTGAATACCCAACGAAACTGACCAGAGCCTGAACGCTCAACGGAATAATCGGTGTCTTGATACCCAATGAAACTGACCGGAGCCTGAACGCTCAACGTAATAATCAGAATCTGGATACTAAATGAAAATGACCCGAGCCTGAACGCTGAACGTGATAACAAGAGTCTGGATACTCAACGAAAATGACCAGAGCCTGAACGCTCAACTTAATAACCGGAGTCTGGATACCCAACGAAACTGACCTGAGCCTGAACGCTCAACGTAATAACCGGAGACTAGATACCCAACGAAACTGAACAGAGCCTGAACGCTCAACATAATAACCGGAGTCTGGATGCTTAACGAAACTGACCAGAGCTTGAACGATCAACGTAATAACCGGAGTCTGGATACTCAACGAAACTGACCGGTGCCTGAATGCTCAACGTAATAACCAGAGTCTGGATACCTAACGAAAATGATGGGAGCCTGAATGCTCAACGTAATAAACGGAGGTTGGATACCCAACGAAACTGACCGGAGCCTGAACGCTCAACATAATAACCGGAGTCTGGATACTCAACAAAAATGACCGGAGCCTGAATGCTCAACGTAATAACCGGAGTCTGGATACCTAACGAAAATGATGGGAGCCTGAATGCTCAACGTAATAAACGGAGGTTGGATACCCAACGAAACTTACTGGAGCCTGAACGCTCAACGTAATAACCGGAGTCTGAATACTCAATGAAACTGACTGGAGACTGAATGATCAACGTAATAACCGAAGTCTGAATACCCAACGAAACTGACCAGATCCTGAACGCTCAACGGAATAATCGGTGTCTTGATACCCAATGAAACTGACCGGAGCCTGAACGCTCAACGTAATAATCAGAATCTGGATACTCAACGAAAATGACCGGAGCCTGAACGCTGAACGTGATAACAAGAGTCTGGATACTCAACGAAAATGACCAGAGCCTGAACGCTCAACTTAATAACCGGAGTCTGGATACCCAACGAAACTGACCTGAGCCTGAACGCTCAACGTAATAACCGGAGACTAGATACCCAACGAAACTGAACAGAGCCTGAACGCTCAACATAATAACCGGAGTCTGGATGCTTAACGAAACTGACCAGAGCTTGAACGATCAACGTAATAACCGGAGTCTGGATACTCAACGAAACTGACCGGTGCCTGAATGCTCAACGTAATAACCGGAGTTTGGATACTCAACGAAAATGACCGGAGCCTGAACGCTCAACGTAATAACCGGAATTTGGATACTCAATGAAACTGACCGGAGCCTGAACGTTCAACGTAATAACCAGAGTCTGGATACTCAACGAAACTGACCGGAGACTGAACCATCAACGTAAATACCGGAGTCTGGATACCCAATGAAACTGACCGGAGCCTGAACGCTCAACATAATAACCGGAGTCTGGATACTCAACGAAACTGACCGGAGCCTGAACGATCAACGTAATAATCGGAGTCTAGATACCCAACGAAACTGACCGGAACCTGAACGCTCAATGAAATAACCGGAGTATGGATACTCAACGAAAATGACCGGAGCCTGAATGCTCGACGTAATAACCAGAGTCTGGATAGTCAACGAAAATGACCGGAGCCTGAACGATCAACGTAATAACCGTAGTCTGGATACCCAAAGAAACTGACTGGAGCTTGAACGCTCAATGTAATAACCTGAGTCTTGATACCCAACGAAACTGACTGGAGCCTGAATGATCAACGTAATAAATAGAGTCTGGATACACAACGAAACTGACTAGAGCCTGAGTCAACGTAATAACCAGAGTCTGGATACTCAATGAAACTGACCGGAGGCTGAACGCTCAACATAATAACCGGAATCTGGATACTCAACGAAAATGACCGGAGCCTGAACGCTCAACGTAATAACCAGAGTCTGAATACTCAACGAAAATGATCGGAGCCTGAACGATCAACGTAATAACCGGAGTCTGGATACTCAACGAAACTGACTGGTGCCTGAACGCTCAACGTAATAACCGGAGTCTGGATACTCAACAAAAATGAACCGAGCCTGAGCGCTCAACGTAATAATGGGAATCTGGATACTCAACGAAACTGGCCGGAGCCTGAACGCTCAA
Source organism: Lathyrus sativus (assembly GCA_963859935.3). Classification (NCBI taxonomy): domain Eukaryota; kingdom Viridiplantae; phylum Streptophyta; class Magnoliopsida; order Fabales; family Fabaceae; genus Lathyrus; species Lathyrus sativus. Next base: position 228,310,258 of record OZ012736.1, read on the forward strand.
CGTAATAACCAGAGTCTGGATACTCAACGAAACTGACCGGAGACTGAACCATCAACTTAAATACCGGAGTCTGGATACCCAATGAAACTGACCGGAGCCTGAACGCTCAACGTAATAACCGGAGTCTGGATACTCAACGAAATTGACCGGAGCCTGAACGATCAACGTAATAATCGGAGTCTAGATACCCAACGAAACTGACCGGAGCCTGAACGCTCAACGTAATAACCGGAGTCTGGATACTCAACAAAAATGACCGGAGCCTGAATGCTCAACGTAATAACCGGAGTCTGGATACCTAACGAAAATGATGGGAGCCTGAATGCTCAACGTAATAAACGGAGGTTGGATACCCAACGAAACTTACTGGAGCCTGAACGCTCAACGTAAAAACCGGAGTCTGGATACTTAATGAAACTGACTGGAGACTGAATGATCAACGTAATAACCGAAGTCTGAATACCCAACGAAACTGACCAGAGCCTGAACGCTCAACGGAATAATCAGTGTCTTGATACCCAACGAAACTGACCGGAGCCTGAACGCTCAACGTAATAATCAGAATCTGGATACTAAACGAAAATGACCGGAGCCTGAACGCTGAACGTGATAACAAGAGTCTGGATACTCAACGAAAATGACCAGAGCCTGAACGCTCAACTTAATAACCGGAGTCTGGATACCCAACGAAACTGACCTGAGCCTGAACGCTCAACGTAATAACCGGAGACTAGATACCCAACGAAACTGAACAGAGCCTGAACGCTCAACATAATAACCGGAGTCTGGATGCTTAACGAAACTGACCAGAGCTTGAACGATCAACGTAATAACCGGAGTCTGGATACTCAACGAAACTGACCGGTGCCTGAATGCTCAACGTAATAACCGGAGTTTAGATACTCAACAAAAATGACCGGAGCCTGAACGCTCAACGTAATAACCGGAATCTGGATACTCAATGAAACTGACTGGAGCCTGAACGTTCAACGTAATAACCAGAGTCTGGATACTCAATGAAACTGACCGGAGACTGAACAATCAACGTAAATACCGGAGTCTGGATACCCAATGAAACTGACCGGAGCCTGAACGCTCAACATAATAACCGGAGTGTGGATACTCAACGAAACTGACCGGAGCCTGAACGATCAACGTAATAATCAGAGTCTAGATACCCAACGAAACTGACCGGAACCTGAACGCTCAATGTAATAACCGGAGTCTGGATACTCAACGAAAATGACCGGAGTCTGAACGCTCGACGTAATAACCGGAGTCTGGATACTCAACGAAAATGACTGGAGCCTTAATGCTCAACGTAATAAACCGAATTTGGATACCCAACGAAACTTACTGGAGCCTGAACGCTCAACGTAATATCCGGCGTCTGGATACTCAACGAAACTGATCGTAGACTGAACGATCAACGTAATAACCGGAGTCTTAATACCCATCGAAACTGACCGGAGCCTGAACGCTCAACGGAATAACCAGTGTCTTGACACCCAACGAAACCGACCGGAGCCTTAACGCTCAAAGTAATAACCAGAACCTGGATATTCAACGAAAATGACCGGAGCCTGAACGCTGAACGTGATAACAAGAGTCTGGATACTCAACGAAAATGACCAGAGCCTGAACGCTCAACTTAATAACCGGAGTCTGGATACCCAACGAAACTGACCTGAGCCTGAACGCTCAACGTAATAACCGGAGACTAGATACCCAACGAAACTGAACAGAGCCTGAACGCTCAACATAATAACCGGAGTCTGGATGCTTAACGAAACTGACCAGAGCTTGAACGATCAACGTAATAACCGGAGTCTGGATACTCAACGAAACTGACCGGTGCCTGAATGCTCAACGTAATAACCAGAGTTTAGATACTCAACAAAAATGACCGGAGCCTGAACGCTCAACGTAATAACCGGAATCTGGATACTCAATGAAACTGACTGAAGCCTGAACGTTCAACGTAATAACCAGAGTCTGGATACTCAATGAAACTGACCGGAGACTGAACCATCAACGTAAATACCGGAGTCTGGATACCCAATGAAATTGACCGGAGCCTGAACGCTCAACATAATAACCGGAGTGTGGATACTCAACGAAACTGACCGGAGCCTGAACGATCAACGTAATAATCGGAGTCTAGATACCCAACGAAACTGACCGGAACCTGAACGCTCAATGTAATAACCGGAGTCTGGATACTCAACGAAAATGACCGGAGTCTGAACGCTCGACGTAATAACCGGAGTCTGGATACTCAACGAAAATGACTGGAGCCTTAATGCTCAACGTAATAAACCGAATTTGGATACCCAACGAAACTTACTGGAGCCTGAACGCTCAACGTAATATCCGGCGTCTGGATACTCAACGAAATTGATCGTAGACTGAACGATCAACGTAATAACCGGAGTCTGAATACCCATCGAAACTGACCGGAGCCTGAACGCTCAACGGAATAACCAGTGTCTTGACACCCAACGAAACCGACCGGAGCCTTAACGCTCAAAGTAATAACCAGAACCTGGATATTCAACGAAAATGACCGGAGCCTTAACGCTTAACGTAATAACCAGAGTCTGGATACTCAACGAAAATGACAAGAGCCTGAACGCTCAACTTAATAACCGGAGTCTGGATACCCAACGAAACTGACCTGAGCCTGAACGCTCAACGTAATAACCGGAGACTAGATACTAGACGAAACTGAATGAAGCCTGAACGCTCAACGTAATAACCGAAGTCTGGATGCTCAACGAAACTGACCGGAGCCTAAACGTTCAACGTAATAACCGGAGTCTGGATACTCAACGAAACTGACCGGAGACTGAACCATCAACGTAAAT